>OY856414.1:612635803-613340803 GCA_963693085.1 Alisma plantago-aquatica
TGTATATACGTACGTATATACACATATACATATACGTATGTATACGTACGTATATAAATACGTATATACACGTATATATATATAGTCAGGCTAGAATACACTCGAGTGTACGGATCGCACGAATACACTCAAGTGTGTTTGCATATCAAGACTATTTTTTGCAAAATGTAAACTGTTGATCTTCACCGTCATACTATAACTAGGCTACATACAAATTTTGAGCCCATTTGGATGAGTGTAAGTCACTCATCCAAGGGTAACAAAATCGACGCGCGAAACTAATTTGAAATGTATAATTTTTGCGGTCTTCATAACATGAGCTATACATATCCAAATGTGCTCAAGTTTTGCGTATGAGTTGTTCACGGGATGTTTAAGAAGATCAACGGATTAGATTTTCAAAAAAAAATATTGCATCATGAAAAACTACTTGAGTGTATTCCGCTCTGGATACACTCGAGTGTATTCTAGCCTGACTCATATATATATATATACGTATATATAAAATATACGTATATATATACGTATATATATATACGTGTATATACGTATTTATATACGTACGTATATATACGTATATGTATACGTGTATATACGTACATATATATACGTATATGTATACGTGTATATACGTACGTATATACACGTATACATATACGTATATCTATACGTATATGTACACGTATATATACGTATTTATATACGTATACGTAGATATACGTAAGTAAATACGTATATGTATATACGTATTTATATATACTTATGTATATATATATATATATATATATATATATATATATATATATAGAGAGAGAGAGAGAGAGAGAGAGAGAGAGAGAGAGGGTAGAATACACTCGAGTGTATTCGGAGCACTCAAGTAGTTTTTCATGATGCAATATTTTTTTCAAAAATCTAGTCCGTTGATCTTCTTAAACATCTTGTGAATAGCTCATACGCAAAATTTGAGCACATTTGGACATTTATAGGTCATGTTATAAAGACCGCAAAAATTATGCATTTCAAATTAGTTTCGCGCGTCGATTTTGTTGCCCTTGGATGAGTGACTTATACTCATCGAAATGGGCTCAAAATTTGTATGTAGCCTAGTTATAGTATGAAGGTGAAGATCAATGGTTTACATTTTGCAAAAAATAGTCTTGATATGCAAACACACTTGAGTGTATTCGTGCGATCTGTACACTCGAGTGTATTCTAGCCTGACTCTCTCTCTCTCTCTATATATATATATATAGAGAGAGAGAGAGAGAGAGAGTCAGGCTAGAATACACTCAAGTGTTAGCCTCACATACAATCAAGTTTGTAGCCATTGGATCATTGATCTGATTAGAAGAGGCAACAACCACCTAACGCCTGATTTACCCCACTCTCGCAATGCCTTATACCTCTCCGTCATCTCCGTCCTTCTATCCTTCTCTCACTTCATGGGAAATCATCCGCCTCCCTTCTTCCCCTATCATTCTCTCCATAAACCAACCTCCATGAGCAGCCAGCCACCGACGACAATGCGAGGACCAGAGGGCGTCCTACCGGTACGGATTCAGGTCATACCAGGGATCTAGGGGACATTGCAACGACAACCCATAGCAGTGCCAGCAGCGCCATGGCCAAAGGAGTACTACACGTTGGTGAGGTTGTCAGGTGGAAAGCATACTATATTAATGTTATTTCTGAAAATATACAACCAATTAGCAGTCTAAGAGAGGCCTGGTTTTGAGCCTCTAACGTATGCAAATTAAACAACAACCGCCGGCTAAAATATAACTGACATCTCCTACATCCTTAGGAGGTGCCACATATAAGTTATGCTATGACTGCCTCCTACTGCATCATGCCGCATCTGTGGAAGGCTACCCACTGCAGGTACACCAGCCAGGCCAGGTAGTGCGTGTACGCGCCGGCTACAATGAGGACGTGGAACGGCTGGTGGCTGTGTCCGGCAAGATCAAATTTCCCCGGCATCTACTGCTCTAGGAAATATGCGGCCTACACCAGCAACCCTGCATCGGAGTATTTGCTCTAACAACTAGCAGATTGTAACTTGTTTGAGGTATTTTCTTTGATGTTGACGCTGCCATGTTGAAGAGATAGCGAGGTGCTCACCTTTAAGGTGAACATGGATATGGATCAACTACGATGTTGTTGGACGTATTCGAGAAGGGAACCCATAAAAGGATGTTGTTGGATAACTGGCTAAGCGGAACTGATTTTCATCCTGCCACGTTACATAGTTATTACTAGTGTATAGACCTAAATATATGCATGTAGGATTTGCTACAGGTCCCATGTTTAGTACTTGTTGCACATCTTGATGTATCGTGGATGATTGTTTTTCTGTTGTGAAGATGATAATCAGGTTTCTATGATTTAAACCTAGTTTTCTGCAACAGGTATATCTTACATGGTGTTGGTTGTTATAGACTATGTGGAGTGGCTTCAGTTAACTTAATGGTTTAAATACCTCAATTCAGTTCAAGATATAACACTCAGTTGCATTAGCAAAGCTCGTAATTAGTATAGTTTTCTATATAATCAGTTTTATGTCTTTCTTCTTCATTATGTGTCTACATGTTAGTTCCTTGCTGTTCCTAAACTAGCAAGATGTGTCCATTTTAGTGAATGATTGAAAGTCTTTATTTTCGAGAATTCTTTGACATTTTACGATATAGTGTGTCCTGAAAACTAGTTGTGTGTTGTTATTAGCTAGCCTAAGACTGCCACAATGGCATAGGGTTCTACACTATATGCAGTGGGGGCTGTAATAGAAAATCATCATATTTGTTTTCCTATACCCCTTCCACTCAACAAGTGGAAAAGGGTTGTTTTCAATTATATTATCGGTGAATGGTTATGGAGTAGTGGTACCATAAGAAAAAAAGTAACTAGCACCCTGTTGTTGGTCCCTCGGATAGTGTAATGTAGCTGAGGTATTCCAATTGCCAGAAACTTTCATGATGACCGTGAAGAAAGGGAAGAGGTATCTGCTCCAGCTGGTGCATGACGAGACGTTCTTCTCAGGCACAAGATGATAGGCTGATGTAGTAGGTGAGAAGATTAGTGCTATGGTGAGATGAGAACAAGAAGTTTCATGCATATCTGCAATATAAGTTACAGGTGGTATATATACACAGCTGACACAACTGAGTGGGATAGCTACATGGTCGTTGGGCCTTTACGTCAGGGAGTGTTGGTACCAGTCGTTACAAGATCCATATGATGCAGAGACGAGGCAACGACATCTTGCTCGACATCCGTGCGACTGAGAGAGGGACTGGACGGTCACATGTGTTGACGAGTTCAACAACTGTTGCGGCTGTTTGTTAGTAGAGAATGATTGGGGGCTATACAAAGTCCTTCGTTATTGATTATCTGATCATAGTATGAGATGATGGATGTGTTGATCCAAACCATTCACCCATGAAGCAGTACTACATGTATGGTGTGCTGAGGGCGTAAAGTAGCAACCCGCTAGTGGAGTTTGACAAAACCAGCACAACGGGCGGCAACATGCATAAGAAGGCGCCAAGCACCGCTATGTTCCCGAACAACACCCTCCGCGACTACTACCACACCGAGGCGGCGCACAAGTTTGTGAGGACGCTCTACAGCCTAGCATCTGGTTTGCATACCTATGGTTGTCGGCGAGCATGTGTTGTTGATGCTGTACATCAACCATATCATGTGTCCTTCCGGAGCAGTGCAATGCAAGCGAGAACTGCCAGGGGCCTAACAGAAGGCATTTTCCCTCCCGTACCAATATCTCCTTCGCCGTCCCATAAGATGTGGGATATACTGGAGGCTGCCTACTTTGAGATCCTCGGGATCTGTCACTTTGCTTCAACTTCATGGATAGTAATATGCCACAGAGCCTTTTGCGGCGGACGCCGACGATGGAGGTGAACGTGTTCCGCTTGGGCATGGTCGTGCAGCTCGTGAACCAACCTCAAGGCTGCACACAACCAATCAATATCCACAAGTACAATGTAGATAGATAGATAGAGAGAAAGAGAGAGAGAGAGAGAGGGTATAAGGAGATAGAACATGGGTGGGGTCAATTTTCACAGACTTTAAGCTCTGCTGTCACTGAAGTTAATGGTTTTTTTATTGCTAGTCAGATGTAGATCTAACAGTTACAAAGTTGATTGTATTCTGAATAGAATACGCTTAAGTGTATTCTAGCCTCACTCTCTATATATACACACACACACACATATATATTAGGTTTGTCCCATGCATTGCACATATGTGAGAATATTAGAGTATTTTGAAGACCGTAATTATGGTGTTGCATCACCTTATCTAGTTAAAGAGAAAAAAGAGATTAGATTAGAATTAATAGGCTGGACGGAAAGAAATCGATTCAAATTGGTTTTGACGAATGTCATACCTAAACGTAACGTTAAGGAAGAAGAAGATTACTTAAAAGAGAAGCAAGGGATAAAAATAAGGATAATTGCATCCCAGTGTCGACAATGCTATAATGCAGATCATTCATTGTCACATTGGAGTAGCCACATCCACCTCCTTTGACTTTGGTTGCGCCACACTCCCAACCCTAACAACCGCAATATGTTGTGAGTGCAGAGATGTGTAGGAGTCACCTCCCATTGTGGCAGTACATAAGTATACAACCTTATTATGATACACAACCCAATTAATAATTTTAAAAGCTAAAGGTAAAATTGCATGCAAGCCTTCCCGTAATCTTTCATGTATTGTAAGACAAGGACACATCTATACTTTGAAAAACTACATGCAAGAATTACATTCAAACCCTTCGGCGACCTTTGTGTAGTCTTAGTAGAATACGTAAGGACCAATTTGTAATTTAAAAAATTGAGGAAAAAAAATACATCCGACCCTTTTATGCTCTGCGTTGTTAGAATAAACGACTAATTTGTAAATAAAAATGTAAAAATAAATTGCGACAATACCCCCATTGTTTCCTATATAGTATAGATTAGAATACAAAGACTATTTTGTAATTATGAAAAATAATTTTTTTTTACGGAGAACACTCAGTACCCCCACTGTATATATATATATATATTCATTTATTTATAAATATATATATAGGTTTTGGAAATCGCGAAGCAGGAAGCCTGCGAATTGCCCTCCTTGAAGTTGAAGCGGACTAAAGTGGGCGCTTTTTGAAAAAGTGGTCCACATTGCGTAAAAATAGTTTTTTTTTGAAAAATATGCATTTCACTTTATCCCTTTGAGCTAGAACTAGAAGAGTGCAACACTTACACTCGGGATCATTTTACTTAGCCAAACTTTAACCCCCCTCGTCCAACTAATTATGATAGAAATTAGAACAATCAGTATAATAATTTTAAATTAGAGGAACTACATTTTAGATTCATACTGTCATAGACTCATTACGTATACAATTAAAATTTGAAAATAACTAGGTATATTAAGTCTTGATGTATGATCTAGGAAGCATGGACACGGATACGGATACGGATACGGACACGAGACACGGGAATTTTCAAAAATATAGGACACGGACACGACGCTGGACACGGCAAAAAATATACATATACATATACATACACATAATATTTTTATATATAACACAAAAAAGAACAAGCACGTTCAAACTTAAAGATCATTTCATCCAAGCTATATTCACTTTCATATGTTCACTGAAACACACATTGCACACATCTTGAAATTAAGCCATCAAAGGCATACGATCAAACAAGTGCACATTGTAAACACAATAATAGTAATATAACAAACAATAACAAGTTAAGCACTACAAGTCTGAACCCATAGAAAAAAAATTGCACATGTAAATTTGGACAGTTAAAAGATAGTAATGGTGGTAGACAACGAAGAAAAAAGTGGAGGTATGTTGTTATTTGTAGAAGAGACGGAAACATTGATGTACATTCAGATTTGGGAAGAAAAGGAAGGGAAAGAGGAGGTTGTTGTTGGTGGTGGTGGACAAATAAAACATAGATATTGGAGACCGAAGAAGAGGAAGACGAGAGGTTGGCAACGAGCGGAGAGAGAGGAGAGGCCAAAGTCTTTAGGTGGATGAAGAGGAGTAATTACCTAGGTGGCGATGTGACGAGGGGAAGACATGTGCATCAGGGGTGGAGAGGAAGTTTATGTGCAATAGGATATTTCCCCTTCTTAATTTGTGATGTGTTGTGTCCTAGTGCGTCCAAGCCGTGTCCAGGACGTGTCCAACACCTGACAAAAAAATGGGAGACTTGGACACGTTTGAGAAGTGTTCACCACGTGTCCACGTGTGTCCGTGGTGTGCCCATGTTGGACACGTGTTGGACATGGATACGGCGGCCTCCGGGAAGTGTCCATGCTTCCTAGTGTATGATACATAGCAGTAATGACTGTTGAATTTACAGTAAATACATTAATCTTAATATCATAATTACAGTAATTAATTATGTGACACGACATATTGTATTCTTAGGGAATCATGCATTCATATACAAGTGCCAGATGGTATGTATCCATTATCTACATGATGGAATTGTGCAACAACCAACAACAAAAAAACTGTATACACATGTGACAGGATGACGTGCTTTCATATAGGAGGTTACTTGATGAGATTGTGCAACATCAAAATAATCATGCAAATTAAAACATAGTAGGAATAACATACATTATGCCATGCAAATTAAAACATAGCACGAACATGATGCAACATCCAAAAAATCATATAAATATTACTAATATTATATTTCAAACTCTACAGACGGAAGATGACAGTACATGTTCTTATACAATGTACATAGTGTACGAACATCAGTAACTAATTAGATATACAAATTACCAAATTGATTATTATACCTATTAAAATACATAATTTTCATTTTTTCTAAATTCAGCACGTGCTTGGGCAAATCTAGGAATACCTGCTGTGAAGCGCCAAGAAGCGGCCACTTAAGCGGACCCAAAAAAGCGGCCTGAAGCGGCGAAAAGCAACCACTTTAGTGCAAAAAGCTTCAATGACCGTTTTAGCAAAAACTATAACGGGATATGTGCTTGGGTGCTTAAGCGGCTGCTTGACCCACATTTTTATTCACTGATATATATATATATATGTATGTATGTATGTATGTATGTATACATATGAAAAGTAAATATAAGAATATTTTTCTTACACGGGGGAGGTGAGATGAATACCGTCTTCCACCATTTTATCCTCAAAAATCGTATTCAACATATCAAGTATTACATATTTCGCCTTGACACTTGGCTACCTCTTCTGCTTGGGCTTTGGATAATGATCTAGTCCTCTTCTAACTGTGTGCATTAATTTAAATTTCTGCCAGTGCCACTCCGAGGTCTTTCTTTTGTTGCTTGCCCGAATGACACCATTTAAAGTTGACACAAGGCATCTAGGAGTACCCTGACCACGTTTTGGCAAATGGTTTTTGTTAGATGTTAAAAGTATTATTAGTTAATAATAATAGTTTCAGTTGTAATATGGGCCTAACTGTCTTGGTCCATTAGGATTATGTCCACTTCCTTGTATTTGCCTCCTCTCCTATAGAGTTTGTCATCTATCAGTAAGAAATACAATACATTGTATTTTCCACATGGTATAAGAGCACTGATCCTAAACCTCTAGAGAAAAGGAGATTGCCTTTGTTCGCGGGTGGCTGTCCTCTCTTCTTGGGTTGACTTCCCACTAGGCATCTTTCTGTCCTTCATCCTCGTCTCCTCTCTTCTTTTATATTAATTCCTTCATCTCTACACTCCCCAAGTTTTGCTATCTAGGCGCAGCTTCCTTGAGTTCTTCCAGACTCCAGCCTCTGCATCGACGTCCACACATCTCTTCTAGTCAGCCTAGCCACTATCGCGGGCTGCTGTATCCAGCAGAAATGATCAACCTAGGCGCCACCACAAACCACTATGAAAAATAGCACGGGCTTGTCGGCAACCATTGCTAGGTGTACAAGCCAGCTCCACGCCTCCTAATCACCGCTATTCTTTGTGTGGGTTGCTACAGTCTCCATGCCGGTTGTTGCCTCAGTCTAGCCGTCACCAACGTAGCAACAATCGATCCATGGTCATGGTGTTGCCCCCTACCCTCGCCGCTTAGCCCTAGTTCCCTACGACGCGACCAACTTCATTTCACCTCCCTGCCATCATCAAGGCATTGCTGTTGACCAACACGAGGCACATCACAACATCCAAAGGCACCTCAAAGCCGCAACCCATTGCCACCGCCAACCATCACTGCTAAACCGTAGTGCAAAGCTAAGGCGCTGCAAAGCTGCTCAAGCCTTCATAAATTCCTTGCTCCCTTTCATTTCTTGCAAATTTATGCTTGATCTCGCATTGCAACGGGACCACCTCCTCCATGCCCCTTAATAGTACGACGACCCATCTACCAAGGAGTCCCTTTGCTTCTACCTCTAAAAAACTACAACAACCTCTCACTTGAAGATTTTGTTCCCCATCCTCACACTCTTCTTGTGTGCATCCCTTTCCACGTGTGGCGGGGCGGGTATTGTCTCTTTTCTACTCCAACTACTCATTCTCTTCGTAGTTGGAGTCTGGGGGGATATAGAGGAGAGAGGGAGTATGAGGAGAAAGAGTATGTGAGAGATGCTATATATTATTCCCAACTATTCAGATTTCATGGAACTTCGTATTTTCAACACATCCATTCTTTCGATGTCTTTGTGGCCCTTCTATATCTTTCAATGACTTCCATTGCGTCATTGGTGCATCTCTTTACTAATGACACTGTGGTTCTTCATATTCGTGCCATGATATGCACATGGGTTGGCTATCTACGCTTGTTCCAATTGGACACCAATTTCATACAACATTGAAGGATCTCAGTTCAGTTGCAACAGTGACACATTGTAATAGAGCTTGCGACACATATTCCAACCTCTTGTTCCCTCTGGTGTTAGTGTTGTGACGATCTTAAATGCATTCTCATAAGATGGATGTTTGCTTTTTCATATTAGATTTTTTTTAGAAGCTCGTTAATGTCTAGCATGCAAATATTAAACTTGCAAGGTTGATGTTCATCCGAGTTTTATCTTCATCGAGCTACTTTATTCATATCTTCTCCAAGTTGCATCTGTTATTTCTTAAGTGTCAAGAGTTGAGATGTCGCTTTTGGTTTTCTATTTGGGTTTTTCCTTGATGGTGTCTTTCATTCCTGTCAAGCCCCCAAGATTCTCCAGATATATGGATTCAACATGGTAGTCATCAACACCTCATCATGTATGTGTTCGTGCCGTGTTCTGCATGTCCATGGTTGTCTGTTCTTTGGTCCTGTTAGCTATAGTTCTCAGGCGGTTTGTAGATTCCTCTACTGCTACATAATAGGATGTATTTACTACGCTTATTCCAAACACACATTCTTTTCCAGTGAAGATGGCATTATCATGGTGGTTTGATCTTCTGCTCCAGATTGATGGTGGTGAGCTTTTGTTATGATGCTTGAATTCCATCTACTAGATGTTCTTCATTCCAGTTGCACTTCAGAAGACCTTTTTCAATGCTTGAGTATTTCTGGCCTGCAAAACACCACTTGAAAGGAGCGTCATTAGTTTTTTATTAGTTGGAGAGTGGTGTTTTAGGGGGGATTGAAAATTCTTGTATGGGAAGTGACATTATTTATCTTATTTGTCGTGTCGTCTGGTTGAGTCTTGTATGTCCCAAGTTGGATATGTATTTCACTCATACTCCAGTTTGGGAGGGGGGGTGTTAGATGTTAGAAAATATTGTTAGTGAATATGTTCATTTGTAATATGGGCCTTATTGTCATGGCCCATTAGGATTCTGTCCACTTCTCTGTACTTGCCTCCTCTCCTATATATAGTAGAAGAGAAGTTTGCCGCTATCAATATAAAATCCAACACATTTAATTATCCACGTTTTGTTCACGTCATTTTCCAGGTTTATCTTCTCCAGGCCATTGCTACCAATGCTTATTCATCTGCATGTGCATGTGCATGTGATGGTCTCTAGTATGATTCACTAGCCTGGCTTATCCTATTTTTGGAAGCATCTTTTTTAGACATATCTGTTGCATTTAAATGGTTAATGCTACAAATTCTCAAAAGTGTTTAATTAATGAGGCAATTAATCAGATAAATGGCAAGCTTAATATTTAAGTGGCTAGTAAATAAAAAGCATAATTATTAAAACTTGAACCAAAGTATGCTCTTATTAAACATTATGTTGTAATGATGTGTACATGATTCTATACACTGAAGTGTTTGACTTAGTAATTATTCACTCCCTATTTCGATTAACTATTCAGCTATTACTTCTTGTTAGATGATAAGAAATATATTCCATAATTTTATAAGGTGGGATTTGAGGGGACCAATAGAGCCAAATAGGACCTTTATCATTTAACCTGATTTTTAAAGTGACTGGTTCAATTCCTTGAAGCAAAATCACTGAAAAGCAGTCCCTGTATAAATGCTGGACAAGTATTAGACACCAACCTATTTGAGATTCTCTGATAAATACTGGAAATTCCAATTTATATCAATACTTTTTCGGAAGTTGGATACATGCTTCTGCACTCGCGTACTCATACTTATTATCTTTCTGCAGTGGTCGAAAGACCATGTGACTTCGAGGTTACTAGGGGATCCTTCAGGAATTTGCTGCCCCCTTACTCTAAAAGGCATGCAATCGTAACTACACTGGTTGAAGACCAAGAATAAAATTTCCTCCTCTCCTTACATCTCAGTGTGTTCCTCATTCAATGGAGAGGAATCTCCAAGAGCCTTAAATAGGGGTGCATCTTAAAGGAATGGTGGAGGTTCTAGTGCATGGGTTCCGTAAGATACATTTCAAGAGAATGTGCACACTTGAAGTGGATGCTGCTTGCTCCCTCTGTCTTGGTCCTACCACTACTCTTAACCTTCTCTTCTTATTTTTTGTTTCCTATCCTTTCCTCCCCTCCACATAGGTTCTCCTTTAACTTAAAACTTGCTGGTTATTATCATCATTATTTTTTAAATGTTTCCTGCTAGCTGCTGATGTTTCCTGAAATTTTGTATGTAATTATAGGACATGCAAGTGTGCGAGATTGAAATTACTATGGTCATTTAATGGATGCACAGTCCAGTTGCAACCTTCTCTATCTTTGCTTCTTATTTATTTCCTTCCAATATTTCAAAATGGACCCCATTAATGTTGTTAACTACCCTAGTACCTTGCAAGGTCCTCAAACAGTGTAATGCGCTATATAAAACAATGGTTACTGTATAAACCGGACTTGCCTGGGAAAGTAGCTCGAACTTGCTTTCCAAGCCGACAACACTAAAACTAATAAAATTAGTAAATACGAGGTCTAACATGAAGTAGTGCCAAGGAAGAAAATGTCTGATTTCTACACTTTGGGTGGCCAAAGAAACATAAATTTAGACGGAAATTTTGACAGATGCATTCCTGGCGTTTCAACGGCCAAATGATCTAATTATTTAATGAAAATTTACCAGAACAATCTACTAGTGTAGATCTACTCAAATATGCAATAATATTTCATATTGGATATGTGTGGGGGGGTGGGGGTGGGGCTCCTCATGTATGAGTGAAGGAAACTGAACCGTTTCAAAAGGGATTTTGAGGTCAAATAAAATGCTGAAATGAATGAATCAAGTCGTTATAGTTTGCAAGCACAATATTTAGACTTAAAGACACAATTTATGGAAACATAATATGATCTAGGATGGTAGGACCTTTAGATAGGATGACATGACGTAGTACATAAACAATGTTGCAGTATGTGAGTGAGTATTGACGTAGCATGAGACAACTATGGTTTATGTATCTAGTTGAACCATGATGGTTGCCATCCTCCTTGTTGATTATATCTATCAACCTATTGCTCCAATTTTATTTTGTTTTATACAAGCATAGATGTGTCTCAATGTAATCTTTATATGCCTACTAGTGACAAAGCCTATACTCATGGATTAACTCAAGTATTGTTCTCAGCCTTGTGCTTTTGTAGCTAGAGCCTATAGGAGGCACCGAGGCATCCATGTAGTTGAGAGGTGATTGATAATATCATACATACAAAATATCTCGGTTGTTATGCTAATTTTGCACACTATCATTACAAATCATGTGACTTTAGAAATAAAAGCTAGCAGGTCATCATAGCCATAGATACAACTCCCACATCTATTATAAATATTTCCTTCGTAGATCTTTATAGAAGTGAGAGAAATAGGAGAAAGGGATAGAATAAGGTTAGGAAGAGAAGAAACATAACTTAGATTGCCTAAAAAAGCCCAAGCAGTCATATAGTAAAATCAACAGACATCATACCCCATCTCTCACAATATTACCTATGTTTCTCGAAATTTCACTGGAATGCGGATGAAATGTTCCTTTTTTTCATTGAAATTTATCTAATTTTTGTCAAAATTTTGAAAAAGTCATCGAATTTTGTTTGGCAAAATTCCCTACATAAAAACATGTTTGGTCATTCCTATATTTGATGGCTGTCGACATCTAAATAATTGGTGAAATTTCGCCAATTTTGATGATATTTTGAACTGTGACTAGTGCAGTAGTAGATCGATGTCTAAGATAATTTTTTTCATTCTAAGCGTGTGAATATAAGACAATACAATGACAGTACAACATCTAGGTAGGAACATAGTAAGGACCGTTAATGCCCACAATAATAGGATGGGAAGTCAATAAGCAATTTAAAGATTTTATGATGCTTCTAACATATAAAACATCTAGTGGAGATGTAAGATCATATAATACAAATGATAGATGGAAAATAGTGGTGAATGCTCCAATTTGTATAGTACGCAATTTTTATCCATCTTTCCATAAAAGGGGTATAGTAGATGCCTTAACAAGACAAAACAATGGGAATTGCAAAAATATTGGAGGTATCTCTAGAATAACAAACCCCATGGCGAGGAAGCATCCCGTGTCCCTTTGTGTCTGACGGTAATGGACATCAACTCACCTTGAAGCATATTGGGCGCTCTTGTTCCTTGCCCTATTTGTGTCGAAGCATATCCTGTTGTAGAGAACGACAAAGGTGACAAAGATGGTAGTCTATCATGTACATGTTTATCAAAAAATATCATGTACATGTTTTGACTAATATTTGCTCTTGGTCACTAGTCGGTTTAAGAAAAAGTAGTCTCAAGAAAATTAATTGAACATCTTCACCCATTTCCTTTCAAACTAGGATTTGCAACCAAAGGAATATATGCCAACGACAAAATTGTGATGTTATTTTTTCTATTTCTATTATTTGTTGATTGAACCTTAGCTTGTAAGTTATTTTTGCTCATTGGGTTCTAATCAATTACATTACATGTTTGATATTATCTAGAAAATAGGAGAAAAAAAAATCAACGAGTCAAAGATTTACAAAAGAATTTTAATGGACCATAGATCGAAAGTCGCTTTGTTCAATGTCATCTGATAATAACAATTCAAGTTGGATATTAGCTACAATACTAGGAGAAAATAACATGACAATGACTCAAACATTTAGAATAGAGTTTTAATGGACCATTGCTATAGTTTTATTTAAAATAAGTGAAATTTACTTGTGTACTACATATCCATCTATGTTTTTGGATTCCAACATAGACATTTTTTTATTCCGTTGTTGCGTTCATGTCCTATATTTCTAGAAATTCTCATACCTCATGTCTGCATCCATGTTTGTGTCCATGTCCAAAACCGTGTCCAAAACATCGGTCAAGAAGTTAGAGTCCCCTTTTTTGTTAGTTAGATGTCATAGACGAGTGATTTGCAACGTTTTCTTTTCGACTTTTGCATGAGAAGTCACCACATTGCGAGAGAAGAAAGCAATGTAGAAGTAGAAAGTTCCTAAATCATAGATGACACTTGGTAAGCCTAAGCATATTCATTGTGTTTCTCTTAGTAATTTCCCCCAATTTAATTGTGTGTACCATTAAAGTTGCAATGATGGAGTCCATAAGCAATTTATCTCATTCTCTACCAACTGCCCTGAGCCACAATCACATCCTCACTAATTGTACCTTAGGAAGCACATACACTTCCTCAGGCAACCGTGGCCATCCTAGATATGCGTCGAACACATATTCGTGGTGGACATGACTCAGACATGTCCACTTTTCTTGGGCCTAAACACTCAGGGGACACAACATGGACACACTATGCACACCATCTGGCCCAAACCAACTCCTTATATAAATAAAATATAAATGTTATGACTCCTCCCTCCTCTTTCTCCACTACACCACCACCTATATGTCTCCTTTCCTTCCTGTTAGACTGACCAAACTATATTATACATCATTGCTGTGGATATGAATTTATCATTCCCATATAGGATGCTCTAGGAATTGACAAACAAATTTACTATAATTCATCATTCTTTAATTTACACTTATTTGATTTTATGTTGCACATGTATTGTGGATTAATTGTTCTCTGTAGATAATAGCTGATTTCATTATGTAAACACACCTGTGCTTCATCATTTTTCATATAGTTTTCATATCGTAAATGAACTTTGGGCTTGATTTTGTCCTTCTTATTTGTTTGTTTCCGTCGATTCCTTGTTATGACTTTCTTTATAGCTCTGGATCGAAGGATACCACTTGTATCAATTCCATGTGTGTATGTGTATGCTGTGTCCAAAGTCGTCTCTGTGTCTTATATTTTTTTAAAAATTCCCGTATCCCGTGCCCTTATCTAAGCTGTCCTGTGTCCGTGCTTCCTGCTTATAACATGATGGCAACAATCTAGACATGAAGCCTATTATGTTCTGATCGTGTGAAGCATGTGACAAATTCAGGATTCAGTGATTTTCAGCTTGCTTAAAAAAATTGGAGTTGAGAAAATTTGTCAAAATTTAGGAACAACATTGTTAAAGTTTGATCGAGTATTCGGAAAAAAATTGAAAAAAAAACTTAAAAAGTCACCTATATACGTGTACACAGTGTAGGTCGTATGTGTTGTCACGCACAGCTGTGTGGGCATGCGTGCATATGACGTGTACTCACTCAAATTTAAAGATATCTTCAAAGATATAAGGAGAGTGGAAAGCCCTAGAACTATAGTGTGACACAGTCGGAGGGCGCACTTGATGTGGGTTTGGGCTAAAGACAACTTGAGAGAGTTACTGAAATTGATAAAAAAGCTGAACTTAAATAAGTGCTATGACAAAAAGAAAGAAAAAAAGGGGGGAAATTAGTGAATATTGTGAACAGTCACCATCCACATGAGAACATGACTGGTAAAAAATTGTGCGACATTGTGACTTTTTTCCCAAAAAAGCTGATTTAGTTACTAGGGTAAAAAGCCATCAAATTTCAACCATTTGATCAGCACGAAGTCCCATGATCTGGACAACAATTTATTCTAGAGTCTTCCCAATTTAATACCTGACAGCGGCTCAGATATTTGAGTAAATTTGGAATTGCTTATAATTAATGAATCTGAATTCTGATCTCTTTTTGCACTAGTTACTGTTACAAATCCCAAAATATCGCTTAACGCCTTTCTAGTTCAGGTACTCTTTTGCATTAAATCCCTTACCATGAGGCAAAATTTGGACCCTTACGAAACTGTCCTACACCAAGCTAGTATATTGTTTCTATTGTGTTTGTTTAAACCTAAAACTTAAGTTGCTTTTGGTGTCAGTGTGAGGAAGTAATTTCGATATTTACCAACAAAAAAACAGTATAGTGCTTAAATTCCAAAGCCTGAATTGTTTGTTATTAGTAACATGTGCAATCCATATTCTTTTAAGGTTGAATTAACAATTAGATAAATGCATTAGAGAGTAAAATGGTGAATGTCGTATACCTATAAATGTACAATCAGTTTAGTTTAGTAATGGATTCTGTTTGTTCAATGGGGGTGCCAATCCCTGCACTTAAACATGCTCTTAGTTTTGGTACTTTCAGACCAAAGCAAACTGCTAATATTTGCCAGACGAAATGAAACATTGAACTTTTGTTTCTATCTCAAGTTTGGTTGTTTATTTGTATTTTAGGAGGTATTTAGGCACTTAAAATTTTAAAGGCACTTAAAATTTTAAAGCCCTCGAGAGCCTTGCTTATAAGGCACGGCAGCACGAAAATCCTCATGTGCCTCTTGGTTTTATCTCGACTGTATGTCCTTAGGATTAAAAGAGTTTATGTTGGATTAATACATTTGTGGAACCTGCTTTTTGGAAGCAAGGTATTCGGAAATATAACAAATGTATAAGAACAATTTAATAGGATAAGTACGTCTATATTCTCTCGTATCCTCTTCAATATGAACAATCCAAGTTTAGTGTGGGCACTTGATAAATGTAAGATCATGAAAGTTTTTCTAGACTGGTGCAAAATTCTCTTAATCACTTCCTAGAAAAGCTGTGTAGAGTTGGAGCTGATTAGCTATCCATGTCTTATATTGCTAAACAAATATTTTCTTTCTATAAGTGAGTCACTAGATACGCCCTAATGCTCTTAGTAATACTGTGATTTTCCTGGATCTTCCATCCTGGTCGTCAATTGCTTTTCTCTGAAAAAACCTTTGTAGAAGCTAATATTGTTATAAAAGATACTTTCCCCTAGACCTCTTGTAATAAAAGCCTCCGAATGTTATGAAAAATTGGCGATATTTTACGGTTTGATAGTGGCGGAATGTTCAACACGATTAATACGTTGGTCACGATTTTTTCGTGACTTTTCACGATGTTTCACGATTTATACGATTTTCACGATTTTTCTCTCATAAGTCGTTTGCTCTTTTTTTTCTCTCATATACAAAGAACTCCTGATACACACTAGATCTCAAAACCCTAATCTCTTAATAGTTCATGTTGCTTCATCGTCCTTATCCCCCTTCGTCTGCTTCTCTGATGTTGTGTCTGCATCCTCGACTTAATATTCATCTCTTCAATCAACAAACATGCAATCCTCTTAATTTTCATATTTGATTTCTTATTTGCCACATACGCTCAATGTTTCATTACTCAATACTGTTGACATGTTTCTCTCAAATTGTTATATTGTTCAACTTTTCTCTAATTCTTTTCCTACTTTTTCCACTCAATAAAATTGTATCTCTAGTGATCTTAAATTCTTAATAGTTACATGTTTGTGATGTATGTATGTGGATATACTTATATACTTTCTCTCTCTCTCCCTCTCTCTCTCTCTCTCTCTCTCTATATATATATATATATATATATATATATATATATATATATATATATATATGTTATGTATCCAACTTACTTTGACTGAAAGTCACCATTTTTTCTCGATTTTTTTTGATTTCCGATTTTTTCTGGCTAGCCAAAAAATTGCCGAATCCGAACTTGTCACTGTGCCTAGACTAGACCCAAACATCTTTGAGCTCTTCAAACCAGAATCTTCTTCCACATGTTTCACAAAATGTGCACCTCCATGATTGAGGATACCCAAAGCTCCCTAAAAGACAGTCTGCTAGCATAAAGGAACTCTGGTGTGGAATAGCAAATATATATATAATGCGATTATCTTGGCAGACTGACAAGGCCACCATATCTTGAAAATCACATTTCTCGCAAAGTTTAACCGCCCCCTCCCCCTTGTAACTTTATGTCCCCAGAAGTTTAACCAGTTCAGTCACCACTATTTCTTTAAAATTTGAGTTCTCGAGTTACATATTGTAAGAAATTGTTATCTCGTTTGATACTTGCACAACCACATCACTTCTGCTTGTGACATTCTTAGAAGGAAGCCGTCTTCGAGAAGTCTATTGGACTTATTTATTTGTTTTACATTCGGTAAAGAACTTTTACGATTTCCTCGAGCTTCTACATTCATACTTCCAAAAATGTCATATGCAACCACAAGCTATGTTCTTAATGTGCGCATTTCCGTAACACCCCACAAAGCTTTTCTATTCCTTACTTTGTATTATGATGCTTCCCTTGGAAGGGCAGACTGCACTGTAATGATTGCTTTGGTACTAAACATCTGAATAGTTTTATATACTATGTAAGAAGGATATGCATATAAAGATCACATGTTCAATGAAATTGTATTCTAGTCATCGTTGATCTGAACTCATATTTGTTGAATTGCAGCATGCACTTACGAAATAGTCCAGCACATAGTGGTGAAAAAAGATCACTAGTAAAGAGCCTCCACATGGCAGTAACTGGGAATGTAGGCATCTTTGTTGAGTGCAACAACTTTTGCGGTCGACGGAGATGAAATTGTGAATTTTCTGGACTGCGTCTCTCTTTTTATGTAGAAATGCAAAAACAAAGGTTTTATCACCATCTAGAAAATAATGTCACGATCTGCAAGTGTTATTGGATATTTGGGTTGTGATGTTCAATAATACGAACCATGAACAAAGACTTCTGCCTCTTTGCTGTGTTCTTCTATCTTATGATTGTATCGATCTTACATTACCCTTTTGTTATTGGGTTTCTGTTTTCCATTTTATTAGAAGTCTTGTCTAATTTTCTGTGCCCGATCCTTGACTGATTCACAAAGCTGCTGGTGGGATGGCATGGCATGGCCCTTCCAAAATTACGTAATCTAAAATGAGAATACTCTGTCTATGTGGTTTGTGTAACTCTAGTCAGCTTTAAGCATGAGTTGCCCTTCTTTGTCCGATTTTGGGACGTCTGGAACTCAAAGCCGCAAGCCTTAACAGAGAGTACCTAGGGTGTCTAACGTGAGTTTCTACCAGTTGTTCTGGTAGTAGATACAATGAAATTATTGAAATATAGCATCACTGACCTTCAGAAAGGGGACCAAATATGGCCGTGATCTTTTTCTTTTTTTCTGTTAAACTAGTAGCGATAATGTTAAGTCTAAACTTAAGATATATGAATTTGTTTGTCATCAATGGATAAAGTAACACAGGCAGAGGGCACCAATAGGAAAAGGTCATGAAGCCAATATCTGCCATTGTTAAATTTCAATATCTATAGGTTAAATTGTTGTAGACCTGATTGGCCCATTTCTTTCATCTTCACGTCTGTCACTCAATATCAGTAGGTCGATTGTTTAAGTCCTACATCTTAATTGACTATTTTTTAGATCCATGAGAGCACCCAAATAAGTTCCCACTTGATTTAACATTTTCAATGATCCCCTATCATAAAAGTTTCGCAATAGGTAGCAAAACTATATGCAAGTGATTATTAAATCCTCGACCCAACAGGTCAATGAATGTTCTAGAATCTTTTGAGTTACCACCTTGCTCTTTTGTAAACATTTGCAACGGTAGAAATTTAATCAGATCCTTCCTAGTTTGACTTCATGGCCTCGAGTGGGTAAAACTTCAAATTGTCATTTGTGCCGTCTTAAATAAATGCATCCCTACTTGAACTAGATGCTATCCATTACTATGCCATCGTTCTTTAGCATGGACTTCTTTGCTTCCGTAAATATGAAAACACAGGTCCCCCGTTGATCCATTCTATTACACTGTAGAAAAATACCGAATCCAGCAAAATGATAACTACAAATGAGTTGACAATAATCGAATCCCACTGAATAATTGGATCGATATAATCACCGTGCATTTAAAAATAATTAGGAAACAGCACATGCTCATCACATGGCTCAAAAAATCACTTGGGCTGCCATTGAGTTAGAATAGTAGCATCATAGCAATGTAGCATATGTGAAGAGAAATACTCAACACTATATAACCATAAATATTTTCATCGAAGACATCCCTTTGACTTTCGGATAAAAGCGAAGTCTTATGTATTAGATTGCAAAGAGAAATTCTTAATCGAAGTGATAATGTTATTTTCACAACGTAAGTGATATAATGTTTAGTTGTTTTCTTCTTTCTGGACAGTTGAAAATTTTAAGTTTATGGAGCTTATCATTTGTGATGACGGATAGGATGTAGCATGTCTATTAATTAATATACACGTTTTGCATATATCAACATATTGTATTAGGACACTCGTCACTCAAGTGAGAGTTGTGAAAATCAAATATTAAAGTTGTAATATCCTAATTTTTCACAAATTCACATGAACGAAAGCGTCAATTCTAGACCATAATATTGATTGGATGTCACATACATTGAATATCATGCATAAAGAAATAATTGAAGTGTAACCATCACATGAACATAACATATGTTTCATTCTCAAGAGTTTACATAAACGAATACTATCACAATTTATTACATAATTCCAGTATCTATAAAAGACCAAACTAGCCTTGTCCACCGAGTCCTCCTTGTCCTTAGAATGACATGCCTGGTTCTACTTCTTCTCCTCTTCACATGAGGAAATCTCGTTCCCAACCATGTAAAGCAACGTAAAATATATGAGTGGCACTGAGTAGTTATACATAGAAATAACTTATACTTAAAATGACATGAAAATAATTTGAAACATAATTACTTAACATGATTATTTGGATACTTAGTAAATTGACACGATTGAATAACATGTGTATTTAACCTTGAGTTAATATAGTCACTCTCCTCATTGCACCCACAATGCTCATACGGCAGGTTAAGGCTCACATAAGGTCATTAAGGCTCACGTAATTGCTCCTACAAAGCTCATAAGGCTGATTAAGGCTCACATAACATGATTGAGAGGACTGTAACAAAATAACATGATCTCTTAATTCACTAAGCATGAATATCATGATTTCCTAATTCATTAACATAACAATAATATATAATGTTCAATTTGAAATAATAAGTACCAAAATAGTAGAAACATCATGTCTTAGCATTTGCATGATTTTCCATAAGTATATAATTAGTACTAATATACTTGTACTTTAAATAAGACATTATGGATAAATAAGAAAATTTTGCCCACATCTCCATAGTTCCTTGTGGAGCTTGAGAACCATCACCCACTACTTGTATTAAGGTCTTCATTCCGTATGGATCAATTCAACCCCTAGATTGCCTAACATGACCTTAACACCTTGGCATACACCATGAACCCTAAATTTATACTCAGTGTGCATGACCCACCCGCCTAAGCTTGAGGAGGGACACTACTGACGTCCTAATTCTTGATTCAAACCCTAAACACTCTATCTAAGATAATATTGATCATCAAATACTAGGGTTTTAGGAGTTTTCAATCAATCATGAAAAAAAGGATCTGGTTTAGGGTCTAAAATTAGTTTAGGATGGTTTCTTGTGTCAAAAGGTTTCCAATGAGTGTTTACACTCGATTTTCATACAATTAGTTTATTATGAATTTTGGAAGAACTAACCAATCATAAAGCGAGATAAATCCATGTTTAAAACATGCCAAAAAATACGTAGCACAACCTCACTTAGGTAGCCCACTAATAGTCTAACACATGGCCTTGGGCTCCAAACAAAACCTAGAGCACGGACAAATGACAAAATTTGCACAAAAGGACTAATTATCCCATGCGTGGTTGATGTATTGATTAAATTGACTAGAGTAGAGATGAAAAGTAACCATTGTGTCTATTTTCTCTGAATATGGAAAAACTCAATAATGCATCAGTTGGATCTGAGTTGAATCACATAGACGAACCTCGATCAGAGGGTAAAATCTCGCAAAACTAACAAGTGGAAACGATTCCTTGGGGTATTGACCCTGTGGTGGTTAGCGCCCCAAGAACTACCTTCTGCCATGGCTGGGAAGTAGGTTCAAGTCCCAACACTAGACGCCACACGAGGTAACAAAACCCAAGTCACATGCATAGTATGGGAAGGCAAGACGATGTCGACGAAGGAAACCACACCATGTATGATTGATTAGGACATCAAACACTACTGAGGTAAACAAGAAAACCGAGTCTTGGAGGTTGAAAATTGAATTGGTGATTAGAGCCAGGTACCATGAAAATTGAGGTTTGTAAAAACTTTAGGGTTATCTATTGAAGGTCGAAGGAAGTATTTCTATGGCCTGAACAAGGATGGAAGGCTTGGTCAGAGGTCGAGCTCTACATGTTAGAAGCAAGGATTGGGGAAGATGCTTGGGTGTAAAGGAAAACATCTTTGTGTTATCAAAATTAGATTCTAGGAATTTTACTTTGCATCTAATTGTACTAAGGTGGCTGAACCTACTAGAACAAAATCATTGTCGTTAGGAGAGAAACTCGACCTCATCACGTTGTCTCATGTTGAACTAGATGAATTTAACATTAAAGGACCATCCACTCGACCCCTCTGAAGCTTTTGAGACCAGCGGTCGCAGCTTACAAGGCCATGGATCATGTCTGTCATTTGCTTTGTTGAGAGATTAGAGTAGAGAATTAGGCATTTTTGTGAGGAGTGATGTGGGTAGTCAAGTTAGGGGTTTCTAGTTTTTGAACTACATCCTGAAGATGATGGTAGCGAGATCCGAGGGAGTCATGGATGGTAGGGAGAGAGAGAGGTTGTGAGAAGTGATATTGACTCCAATTTCTTTGATGCGGGCAAAGAGGGAGTTAAATACAAAGTTTTAACTCTAAGATCTTGATCCAACAGTTCAAAATTTAACCCGTGATAATTTGCGTTATTACCCAAAGGACGACATCATTGAAACTAGGTGACTTAGGTAAGAATAGATTAATTGGTTGCATTAATTGAATATATAGGTCAACATCAATGTATATATTCCCTCTCCGTCTCTAGTATTAGTTAACATAGCTAGGATCATCTTGTTCCATTGAATTTTGGCATCTTTACTAAACCAAATATGATGAATCCAACAATCCATGCAGTTTTTACTTTTGAGCTAGGGAATTATATAATTTACATGATTAAGTCCTTAAGATAATTATTGCATAAATGATTATAAAAAGGGAGTTATAATATTTGAGGAAACCTATAATATCTCATTATATACACATATTCCAAGAAATGGAACATATTACACATAGATGTTGGTTGCATTCTAGTTAGATCCAGTTTATTCAAAATTACATAATCATGGATAAGTGGTGTGCATTATTTTCCTTAGTTGTGATAAATGTTTGAATCATCACATGTAGACTTATTCTAGGGTTTTACATCATTAGAAGAAAATTATTTTTCTAACTTAGACTTCTCCAATTATATTCATCTTAAACTAAAATTTCAGGGCTCTTACAACCTACCCACCTTAAGGAAATTTTGCCCTCAAATTTTTCATGTACTAATATAGTACTACCTACCTTAGGATTTCACATATCTATACACAAACACTTTAATCTTGTCACAAAATATCTTAGTTTTTTACTAGCATGTTCATTATATGACATTTGCATAGATACCTATATTATGTTTAACTGATTAGCAAAACCAACATATGCACATGTTACTAATAAATTTTGAAAACTAAACCTTCATCATCCACTATGGCAAAAAGTGCTCACAAACCTTTACCATTAGCATAATCTTATTAGTCACTGAATCAATTAAGGTGAGTTCTCCACATAACCTTGCACCAAAGTGCTCATTGATTCAAAGAGCTCATTGCACTCAAGTACTCATAGATCCCAAGAGCTCATCGCACCAAATTACTCATTGCTCCAAGGAGCTCATTGCACCCAAGTGTTCATTTCTCAAAAGAGCTTATTGCACCCAAGTGCTCATTTCATCTAAGAGCTCATTGCACCAAAGTGCTCATTACTCCATAGAGCTCATTGCACTAAAGTGTTCATTTATGACAGTGAAACACCATATTGACATTACTTTCTTAAAGTTACTCTTATTAACTTTCATCATCCTCATAGCCTGATAAAAATGTAATTAACATCCAACCTTTATCATAAACATTGGAATTTTACTAACCAGTTGTATTAGGTTTAGATGACAATATGATTTAGGTGTTCAACATCACTCATCATTATGACATCCCCGGATATGTGTTGATCAAACATACCCAACGACGCGAGACCTCATTATGCAATTCCCCACCAACTCAATAGTGTACATGTCCAATACCACATGAACTAAAAAGTAGGTAAGAGGCGCATAATAAAGCTTAATGCTCATGACATCTCCTATATAACACTCAATTGGTGTGCACTGATGGTTCATTTCTGCCAATGGTGTTGCACACTACTCAATTGGAGTTTGAATAAATGCAACCCCGCGAATAGAAACGCATGGTGGATTAAAATTTTGAATTTATAAATGACCTAAACTTAACACACTCGCACAAACTAAAACACTACACCCGCAAGTGTACGGGGTCGTGTCATAGTACAGGAGGGCGACAAGTATAGGGTCGATCCATAGGGAGAAAAGGGGGCACTAGAGCTAGGTTAGTTTTGGGATAGGTTCCTACTACGGAGTCTAGGGTTCAAGGGTTTAAAGATTTTGATTTGATTGATTACAATTAGTTTGAGCAAGAAAGCAAGTAAAGGAAGACAAACAATATTAAAACCTAAGTTAACCCTAGACAGTTAATTCTACTCAGCAAGAAAAGATAAGGCAAGTAAGAAAGGCAAGAAAAGAACAATCTAGACTATGGCAAGCAAGAAAAGGTCTACACTACACTAAGCTAGCAAATAGGAAAAAAGAGTAAGTAAAGACCTAAACTAGCAAGAACAAAGCAAGAACAAGGCAAGAAGCTAACTAAGCAAGAAAAGAGGTAACCAAGCTAGCACTAGCTAAGCAAGAAGGCAATTAGGGTTTTAAAGCAATTAAGGGAGATGTGGGCTGTTTGGGGGATGTACTTATCAATTAGGTTGGGGGTGACGTGTGAACATAATGATTTCATTTAGATTATCAAAGCAAACAAGCTAGAGTCTAATGAATTATCCTAAACTACTAACTGGCCATGGATATGCTAGGTTGTGTATAGGGGAACTAGTCCCTAACACTCCTACTACCCTTGCGAGACTCAATTGGGTTAGGGTTTAGGTGTAATTCAATTAGAGTCTAAACAAGCCTAGGTTTCTAGGTTAGATGATTTTAGGATGATTAGGGGCTGAGGTTAGTAATGGGAGTGGAAGTGAGGTTTTAGGCCTCCCATCACTCACATTCTAGCCTTGAGAAAGCTCCATGCTAAGCACACCTAATTCATCTAAACTAGCTACTTAGATCTCTCAACTAGGGTTAGGAGAATTGATTAGAATGTAGGAGGATGGGTAGCTAGCTAGGGATCCAAGAATTGGACCTAGGAGCAAATCCAAAAATTCACACATACAAGCAATTTTCCTAAATTCCTAGGTGATTTCAAGAACAAACCAACAAGAAATTCATGATGAGTGAGATAGAAATAGAACATAATAATTAGCAAATGAAATTACAATGTTTACATATCATTTCCCCCCAACATGGTATCAAAGTGACATTTTTGACACCAAAGATCCCACCCAAGGGGCCTAGCTACTCATGGAAGTGGAAAATACAAAAAGGGAAGAGAAAGAGGAAGAAGTAGACATGGAGCTCAGTGTAGATGAGTGAATCCTCCTCTCCAACTGTTGTAAGGTCGACCTCCTCCTTCTTGGATGGAATGGTGTGGAATGATGGTGGGAAGTGGATGGAAGGCTTGGAAATGAGGGTTATGGTGGTGGAAATGGAGAAATGGAGTGGAATGGAGGTGGAAATGGAGTGGAATGGGTAAGGGGAAAAATTGGAGTGGTAGGAGTTAGCTAGGGGTGGCCAACCTTGAGCTCAAGTCGCCCCCATGGTTTATATAGTGGTCTAGGGTTAAGTGGGGGCAATATGGGTAAATCAATGCAAAAATAGGCTAGGGTTGAGGCCCACCACAGGGGTGGTGGGTCACCAAGGACGTGGTGGTTGTAGGGGAACATGGTCGTGGTGTATGGGAACAGGTGAGGTGAAAAATGGCTAAAGATAACAGGGAATTGGTCAAATTTGTACATGAAATGCCACGGCCGTGGTGATCACCACGGGCATGCTGGAGCTTGGTCACCACAGGGGTGGTGGAGTTTGATCAGCACAAGGGAGGTGGTTCACCACGGGGGTGGTGGAAAGCATTTTCAAACTTACAGTTTACTGTGACATGGGACATTTGTGCCACGACCATGGCCATGTACCACGGCCGTGTTGGAGCTTCTTCCTTGCACTTTGACCTTCAACTTACTCATCTTTGATGCTCCTTGCTTTGGGTTGACTCTTGACCACTTGGGGTAGGTTGGGGAAGGTCTTGGACTCTCTTTAGGATCCTATAAGGGTGAAGAAACCCTTAGATTCTCCTCCTTCTCTCCCTTCCATCAAGTAGTGGCCAAAGTACCTATAAAACATGCAAAAAGCCTCCATAAGTGCATTTGATAGAAATATGCATATTGAGAGAAATAACATGTAATCTAACATGTATATATGTGATTGAAGTGCAATAAGATACAAGATTCAGCCCTAAAATAGGGCTGAATCAGCACCCCAAACTTAAAACATACTTGTCCTCAAGTATGCTCCAACTCAAGCTCTCTACAATTTTCCCACAATCAAGAAATGACAAATGCAATGCAATCACTACTACAGAACACGCCTTTGGCGTCATTTGTTTAACCCCTTTTAGCGACGGTTCTCCAACGACGCCTATGTGGGTGCCGCTAAAGGTCGGACTCTTCGGCGTCGGTTTTCTAACCGACGCCAAAAGACTTCGCACCACCGAAAATGCGACAGTAGGGGCGTCAGTTATGTATCGCAAGCCGACGCCAAACGGGTTCGCGCCACAAAAAGGGCGCCATCTAGGACACTTTCTGCGTCGGTTTACAACTACCTAACCGACGCCATATTTCCATACGACACGGCCGTGCTTCCCTACACGGCCGTGTTTAGTGCTATAGGCATCAATTTTGTACTAAGCACAGACACGTTTTCCACCACGGCCGTGCTTTCCTGCACGGTCGGGTTGTTTGTCACATTAGGCGGCGGTTTTATCCAATAATCGACACTGTATGTCTTTGATGATGGTGTTCTATAAATAACCGACGCCTATATTTTAATTTTTTTTCTCTTATCAGTTTGTAGGCCTGCTGTGGCTGGTCAGCAGGATGAGAACCTGCAGTTCAGTTTTCTGAACTGCAGGTTTACGACATCCATTGATATCAGCCTACAAACATGCCACAAACCTGTAAAATCAACAAATATACTTTTCACACAAGTAGATACATTCAGATATCAATTCAATTCTCACATTCACACATGTAGAAACATTCAAATACATGTAGAAACATTCAGACATGTATAAATATTCAGAAATATTCATTTACAAAATATCATTCAACATCGATATCAGCATCCCAATTATATCTTACAATCACCACTGCTTGTATGGCTTTTGCCCATTCTTCTCTTACTTCATTTAATACTTCCATCATATATGGAGCATGTACATCTTTTAAGCGTTTACTTATAGTCTGGTCAGTTTTAAATACCTGCAAAGAGAATGATGTATATATATAAGTAATAATATCAAAATAAGATTGATATATTTCATACTAACTAATAAGACTATATATAATACCTCATGTATGGTATTGATGTCCAATGCGACATATTAGATAATCATCTTCATAAATCACATCACATAGTATGCGCATGCCCAACCGTTGTCTTGTCTAGCGCATTATAAATTGAAACATACAAAATATTAAAAAATACAACTAAGCACAGTTCACATAAATAATATATATATTGGAGTCGAGAACTTACTTTTACGTTCTCCCAAATTATTGGCTGGTTCTTTTTCCTTGGGACCTTTCCTCCAACATTTTTGAATGCATCTAAACCCCTACATGTTAATGTAACACACTAAATTGCATAATTAAATAGTAATGTAATAACAGATGTTAACAAATATAAAAATGAAATATTTCTCACCAGAATAATGGCAATCTCATTACGTGTCCAATTTTAGTATTCAATGTATTCCCCGCAGGATCTAGATAATAAACAGTGAACGTCCCGGGGACAATAACTAGTAACTCCCAATGCCTACCACTAGAGGTAAAAAAGTTAAAAATTAATAACTCAAAATCCACAATAAAAATATAATTTTCTTAAGTCCAAATTATAAGTAAAGTAAACTTACTTGACATTGAATGGAGCTATTATTATCGTCTTATTTTATTGACCGAAAATTGTAAAAGCATCTATACAGTATTGTTGAACACTATTAGGGTCTTTAGCTACCATACTAATCAATGATGGAATAAAAAATCCCACATGGTCAAATGCAAATTGTTTGCATTGATATTCGACTAAGTAGTTGCAAAACATGTATTACGTATGCATTAATATATAAGAAACCAGATCACCGGATCTTACACAAGGTATATGGATGTATAAATAAGATCTCACCTTATCCATGTCTCTATCATTGATGTATTCAGCCAATCATACATAAACAGCTAAATAATATCTTATATAAATAAAGAGCTTTCGTATGATTGACCTGCATAATCCGCTTCTAAAGAAACAATTATAGGGCAATGTATATTATGTGCCCGTAGCCAACATGCCATTCCCCTACAAGCAGGACCTAACGGGTATGTTAGGTCAGTTGGAACCCAACTTGGTAATGCAGGAAGTGGAGGTGGAGGCCTAGGTGCTCCGAGTGTCTTCTTTTTAACCTGTATATATAATTTCAGATCAATTGACCTCATATATACACATTAACAATCTAAAGTAATGTAAATTTATCTTACAATTTCAGTAGTGTAGACGACATCTGCTTTGGGCCACAATATCACCCCGCCTTTTGCCTCAGCAAGTGTATCAATATCTAGGTGGGGATATGGCAATGTAGCTTCCCTCCAATCGGGTAATACACGTATCGGGCTTACACGAACGTAGCCCTGTGGCATTGGAGTCCCGTGAAACGTTGTCCCAGGAAGGGACGGGTAAGCCTGCGCCTCTGCAACAACATAGTCTTGTATTTTTATGCGACATGGCTTCAATGCCTACAAATTTACGTAAAGAATATTATACATATATACATATCATCTTGAAAACATACCATCTTGAAAAGACTAGCTACAATGTCATAAACAATACTTACAGTAGACGTGTTAGGTGGTGGTGGGTCTACAGGATTACTCTCAGTCTGTGCATCAGGAGAAGAGTGGGTCACCATAGGATGATTGGAAGCCTGAGATGCCTGCCACCGCACTATTTCTTCCTTGACCTTCTCAACAACTATATCATTGACCTTCTTAGCAACTATATCCTCGACTCTCTTATTCTCCTATACATGGATAAAAGAAACATTAGCTTCTTATTATTGAATTTCCTTTTGCAGTAACATTCTAAAAAAAGAATAGGTTACCTCTTCTTGTGAAAGTCCTGCTCTGGGTTTGTGCTGGGATGGCCCAAAGAATGCTTTGATGCCCACACCAGCGCCTGCACCCCTAACACGTACAAGATGCTCTGGGTTACCCAGAGCAACTGTCAATTCATCCATTGTGCCCTGAGGGATGAACGTGCCTTGTTTCCTCTGCTCGTGCAGCTCCCGCTAATCACCATCAACAGAAATTGGTAAGTTAACACCACAAATAATCAATATTCAAATGATTTCTCTAAGAGTTGTATTTTACCATTTTTGCAGCCGCCTCAGCAGTTGCGGACTTCCTTATTTCTCCCTTCTTATTTTGCCTCCCAACTATCCAAACATCATGGCGAGGCAGAGGTGTGCTACCTACAGTAGAGGACTCCTGAGTAGCAGCAGACTCCGCCTGTAGTCTTTGGCGAACACTTGCATAGCCCTTTGGACCCATAGTGTGGTCATGCACATTCAGTGCACACCTTGCTTTTTGCGCCTCACTGAGGGCCTAGTTAGTATGCACATTAATGATTTGGTTAGTAGCACTAAATGTTAATCTTGAATAGGTGAATACAACATATATTAATTAAATTGGGAGTGACGCCTAATACCTTGAATTCTTCAGATTTTCTTGAAGCAACAAACGTGTCCCAATCTTCTTTGTCCAAGAAGTTCCACTGTTCAAGGGCTGACATCTTCTTCTTATCACCATCTTTTATGTATTCTCTGTTGAGATTTGTCCTATAGTTCCTAAGCATCTTTCCAACGCGTTGCATCACGCTTTTACGATGCAGCTTCTCATCTAATGCAAACAGATTCTGTAAAATAGAATTGCAAATAATAGAATTTGTAATCTACAAAATAGAATTGCAAATAATAATAACTCACACATAAATCCTTCCATATCATGTCTTTATTCGCCTGAGGAACTTTATGCCAATTATCATACTTAACACCACAATGGCTTCGAGTGACAACCCCAAGATAGTTTACAAAATTATTGCAGTTCACTCAAATTGGATTTCCTCCATTATCAAACTCCACAACCAATCTGGATCCACTGCCACTTAGCGCTATTAACTTCTTCAACAGAGTGATGCCCCTTTTCTTGTTAAGTTTTTGGTGATGCGCATCAATTTCCTCCAGTGCTTCAGTGGGTACATGTGCATCATCAACCTAAAATTTGACAAAAATAAACACACTGAATTAGCCCAATATAGAAATATGGGATATATGACATAACTAGAAGATAATGAATTTTATAGAAATACAGGATATGTTTTTAGAACTTACATTGGTATCCTCTCCATGCTCATCATGGACAACATGCTCTTCATGGACTTCATGCTCATCATGGACATCATGCTCATCATGGTCATCCATATGAAAATTTCATTAAAAAGGCAAACATTTAGCATTTGTATTAACTAGAAGATAATGAAACATCAAATCTGAAAATGATATTGATATTAAAAAAGCAAACATTTAGCTTCAATAAAAAAATATAAACATGCATGCCTCTAAAATTGTGATCTTTTATCAATTAACAATCCTTCATTGTGATCTCTGCGCACATATAAGTCATCATTTTGATATATAATAAATGTGTACCACCTATCCCATCCTTGAACACCTAATCTCACTAGTAAGTGTATAATGTGTATTGGGTTTTCGAGAAAATTTCGGCAGCATTTCCCCGCTGTTCTCTAAGTACATATGTACTTAGAGAACAAATGGGGAAATGCTATCGAGATTTTCTCGAAAATCCAATACAAATTATACACTTACATCCTAAGTGAGATTAGGTGTTCAAGAACAGTCCCAAACCGGGGACTATCCAAGATTTACTCCTAATGAGTAAATCTTAGATGGGTTTCTAGGCCAACAAACACAATAATAGATAGGTACATGTTAGGGTTTCATCACAATAATAGATTTTGTCGCTCCATCTATTGTTAGCTTTCAACTTATACAATCTCAACACAGCGCTAAGCTTCGTAAACTTAGCACAACCTGTGTATAATGGTATCTCAGCGCTAAGCTTTGTAAACTTAGCACAACCTGTGTATAACAGTGAGATTAGGGTTTAGGGTTTAGGGTATAAAGAACAATGATTGTTCACTTTCTAGGCCAACAAACACATGTCATGTCATTCTGATATATAATAAATGTGTACCACCTATCCCATCCTTGAACACCTAATCTCACTAGTAAGTGTATAATGTGTATTGGGTTTTCAAGAAAATTTTGGCAGCATTTCCCTGATGTTCTCTAAGTACATATGTACTTAGAGAACAAACGGGGAAATGCTGCCGAAATTTTCTCGAAAACCCAATACACATTATACACTTACATCCTAAGTGAGATTAGGTGTTCAAGAACAGTCCCAAACCGGGGACTATCCAAGATTTACTCCTAATGAGTAAATCTTGGACGGGTTTCTAGGCCAACAAACACAATAATAGATATGTAAATCATATCATTAAGAGCATGGTTTCATGTTAGGTCATCATAGGTCATAATAATCCACTAGAATGAGAAAAAAATGTCTCATGGTGTTAAAATAGCATAAGAGTATTAGATCTTGATTCTAGAGTGTATACGACATAATAGTGACTACTGATTTTGTGGGGTGATATCATTTCATAGGATTTATAGATTCAAATTTAACAAGTGTACAAGTTGCATCATTTTAATACTCTAAAGGTGACTAGTGGGTCATAGCACATAAAAGATGGCATTACCAGGAAAGAGTGTTTTTAATCACTAGGATCATACAAGTAGCAATGTTGATTAAGTCTATGTGATTAAAGATCAAGCAGTGTAATAAATCAGGGTTTACCTCTGTTTGAGCCAAGTCGGGTGTCAGTAGGGAGAGAGGGCGAGACAGAGGGTAGGCGAGTAGGCAGGCAAGCAGGCAGGTGAGCAGGTGACGGGCAGGGAGACGGCGGGCAGCAGTAGATGATCAATTAATTCCTAAAATAATACATAAATAAATACAAATCAGTACATAAATAAACACAAATCAGTAAATAACTTAATTTAAAAAAAATACACCTAACATTGTGCCTTGGCGCAGCCCAAGCATCGCCCAGGCATACCAGAGGCCTAACTAGGCTGGGTGCCTGGGTTTGGGACCCTAGGTGAACGCCTGGCCGCCTAGGCGTGCCTGGGTGCCGCCTGGGTAGGTCGGTAGGTACCTAGGCAATCGAGCAGGGCGAGGTCGAGGTGAGGTGAGGTCGAGCAGGTCGAGCAGGTGGGCGGCGGCGACACCGGCGAGCTCCAGGAACACCAGCATAGGGCAGGCAGGCAGTGGCGACACCGGCGAGCAGGGACCGACGGCGGCATAGAAGGAGCAGGAAGTGGCGGCGGCGCACAAGCAGCAACAGTGACGGGTGGGGGTTGAGTCAGGCGGCAGCAGCAGCGGGGGAGATTCTCACAATGAAACATAAGAAAGGGGAAGAGTCGGGTGATCGTGGGATATTAAATTCATAAAAGGCGTCGGTTGTCTACAAAACCGACACCTAAAATCTTCAGCGTCGGTGGATCGTAAAAACTGACGTCCAATTGGACAATATTTGCCCTAAATTATTTGGCGGGAACCACTATCAGCGTCGATTATCAAAGGATAACCGACACTGAATTTGACACTTTTCACGCAAATTCTCATCATACATAGGCGTCGGTTTGTAGCTAAACAACCGACGCTGTATGTGACACTTTTTCTTTTCGCTCGAAAATTGGATTTCGCGGGTGATTTTAGGCGTCGGTTTGGTTTACCTAGCTGACACTGAATAGAAAGCGGTACCCGTGTCTGGCTGGTCTTCGAATATAGACGTCGGACATACTAAATAGCCGACGTGGAATGTTATAGGCGTCAGTGTATGTAAATAACCGACGCCCAGAAAAGCGACACTGAATGCTGTTTCTGTAGTAGTGAATAGGTGAGTATTGACTAAATAGGCTCAAGGATGACTAAGTACATGCATTCCACCTCTCTCCTATCTTTCACAAACCAATCATGATTAGAGCAATGAACCTACAAACTTCAAATATAGAGCATGGAAAACACAATCAATCCATATGACTGTCATGTCACTCCGGTAAACTGTTTCATGGTAGCAAAGGTAAAAAATAACTAGTTTTGCTTTTTTACATTCATGCATTCCATCTCATATGTCTATCCACACTAAGTAACCCACGTGGCTGTGAAAAAGGAAAAAATGAGCTAGGTTTGATATTTCCTAGCTAAACGAGCATGCAAAGGGAAGAAAGGGTTGCGGTAAGAATTTGGAGTGCTTTTACACACTCATCTTTTCTTTATTTAGATGCTCTTAAATAGGAGCACCTTTTATTTTCTTTTTGCATTTTTTCCTTCTTTGCCCTTGGTGTAGATAGGGAACATGATGATGAGAGTGAAGTGGGGGGATATAGATATGGCCACCCCAAACTTTTAGAGGTGGCCAAGGCTAAATGCATGCACTTTGGCATCCTTTTATGAGGCGGAGAGGTAAGAAGATGGTAGAAGAAAAGTGAGTCAAAGAGGGGTTACTAGTGTGGACATCAACATGAGATCTCCTGCATGAAAGTTACTCCAACAATTTCATCAATAAATGACATACCACATGAATGAGCCATTCTAAAACCACATTTTTATCATGAGATTCTACAAAACTCTAAGCGTTCGCGGCTTGCTTCAATCACAATTCAATCAAACGGTTCACAAGCATAAGAGAGGTGATGCACATGTAAAAACTAAAAAATGAAGCCATTTAGTAATAAATCATGATAAATCACTTGCATTTGTCAAAGGTAATCATTTTCAATCCAAAAAGTAGAGATTGGGTCAAAACACACTTTTAGACAAGAAATTCTAAATTTGGGCAAAATTGGCCAAAACGGTGCCAAGTTTCCTTCAATCACATCAAAGCCTATACCATTGAACATGAAGCAGCAAATAAGCAAAACCTAGTTGAAACATGCAAAAAGTACCAAAAATCTACATGATGTGCAATGCATGGCAAAAAGAGCAAACATTTCAAAAATTACGCAAAAATTGACCAGAAAGTAAACTACATGACATGCAAGCTTGCAAAGCAGGTAAAATCTAATCTAGATAGCAAAAGAAAAAAAACAAAACAAGAACACAAAACTAAATGGCAGGTGAAATGCAAAATGAGTGAAATGAGAAAGAGGGCATACCGCCCTACCATCCCAAAATTTTGAATCATGCTATCCTCAGCATGACACTAAAATCTAAGAGTGATAGGATAGATGATCACTGTGGTGGATCCGATGGTGCTCCTATATGTGGTAGCACGGCCGTGCTGGGTAACAAGACCATGTTGGGTGGCTGGCTACACGACCGTGTTGGGCTACACGGCCGTGGTGTCTGGCTTGTCACACGACCGTGCTGCCTTAGACGGCCATTCTAGTCTGCAATTCCTTTCCTTGAATTTCCTTGATTCTCCTATTGATTTGAGTATATCACCACAGCCATTCCATGGTACCACGCCGTGATGAGTACTATAGCAGGTCATTTCAACTTGAACTTCATAAAAGCACCAAATCTTTGATCAAAAGTGATTTTTCATGAATTACTTGTCAAAATTTCATCTAAATTTTCTTCATTTCACCATATTTTTACCCGCACATCTTAAAACTAAACAAAAACTATTAAAAATATGTGTGTGTGTGTGTGTTTTCTAGGAAAGTGTAGAAACAAAACAAAAGTATAAAAAATGGAAAGTTGGGTGAAAAATTCCCAAACCTAGGTGGGCTTCCTCCCACAAGCACTGAGTTTCATGCCTTTAGCTGGGCTTCTTGGTGACTCTTCAATCATTCCTCCATTTGGCATCCTCATGTGCCCATTTTTGCAATAAATACATCTCTCATTTGTACTCAATCTATGTTCCTCATCCCTTTGATTACAAAAATCATCATCAATTCTTCCATCCTTACCTTCTCTCAAATGACCATTCAGACTATTAAAGTATCCATGTCCAATATCCTCATCTCGGGCTCACCGGGTTGGGGTCTTATACATGTTGATCTTGATCTTCATGTCCATGAATGGAACTGTCATCGTGCCACTGTGAACATGGATCTCCACGTCAGCTATAGATAAGAACGGTCTTCCCAAGATAATAGGAATCTTCCTATCCTCCGGCCCCATATCAAGAACAATGAAATCCGTCGGGAACACTGTGCCCTTTTCTTTGTCTATCACCACCAAAACATCATCCACTCTTCCTCTAGGAACTTTTATGGAACAGTCCGCCAATTGGAGAGTGCAATGTGCCGACTTCAACTTGCCTAATCCCAGCTCCACAAAGGCATTGTATGGTATCAAATTCACACTAGACCCCAAATCAAGTAAGGTTATGTCTATGTGGTGTCCCCCCATGTAGCTAGGTATGAGTGGGGCTCCTAGGTCTTTCCTCTTCATAGGAAGTGAGTGTTGGATGATAGAGCTCACTTGTTCAGACAATTTCATTCTCTTTAGTATTCTCCCCATTGACGTTCTCTTCATAGTGCATAAGTTCTTCAGAAACTTGGCATATGATGGGATCTTCTTGATAGAATCCAACAATAGAATATTGACCTTCACTTGGCGAAACACCTCAAGAATGTTAACATTGTGCTTTTGTCTCCTCCTTACTTCCGGTGGCTCATTAAATGCTTCAATGAATGGAAGCTCACTTGCTTTGGTCTTACTTGCATCGACATGAGATGGAACACTAGGGATGGTGGGACTTGCAAATGGAGTGTGAGGTGGAGCACATGGTATCCCAAAATAAATAAGAGGTATCACAGAATCATCTTTGGCAATCTCTGTCACAATATCACCACTTGACTGCCTTTGCTTTGCTTTGTCAACCTTTCTTTTACTAGAGGGCTTCTCAAGAGATTTTCCACTCCTTAGAACTGTCACAACACTTACTTGCTCATGGCGGAGAGGGGGAGCTAGTTGTAGCTGTGGAGGAGGTGGAGTTGACACTTGGTGTTGAAATTGAGGTGGAGGGGAGAATTGAGGTTGGAAGGTGAATTGTTGGGAAATTGGTGGTGATGGGGGGGAGGAGTATAAGGCTTGAGATTGCCTTGAAAGTGATATATGGGTTGCACTTGAATAGGGGTGGACTATAGAAAACTTGTGAAGAAGGCATTGGTCCACTTGCTTCATTGAAGCTCAAGATGGGTTTTGAAGACAATTTTTCTTCTTGGAGAGAAATTATAGACGATAGCTGCTCTATCCTCTCTTCAAGCCTTGTCACATTCATTTGTATGTCATCAAAGCTCTTCAGCCCAGAGAGAACCTCTTCCTCAAATCTTGAGCTATATCTTGGACTTTGTGGTTCCTGATAGCTATAAGAGTGAGGTGTCTTCTTTTATTCACCATAGAACTCGATAGAATTGACTGAGTGACAAGGAACATTTGTCATTTGGCTCTTCATGAAGCTCACAATGTCACCAAGAATCTTCATCACTTGCGGGATTGAGTCATTATGAGTAGGAGATGTCACACCAAAGGCATAGCCACCGTCATTCATCATGCTAGATGCTCAAATTCTTGACCCTTCAGCCAGCTACTCAAACAAATGCCATATCTCCTCAGGTGGTCTAGGCATGAAAAATCCTCCACAAGAAGAATCTACTATATCTTGGTCCTTTAGAGATAGACCGGAGTAGAATGATTGAACTAGCTACCACAAAGGAATCTCATGGTGTGGGCACTCTCACAAAATCTTCTTAAATCTCTCCCATGTATTATTAAAACTGCTCATTGCCCATCTAACTAAAATTTGTTATGGCACACCACATTTGTGTTAACCTTGATGTAGAGTAGAATTTCCTTAGGAAGACATTCTTCATTGCTTCCCAACTCATGATGTCCCTTCTATAATCATACCAATCTTTGGTTTTGTCTTTGAGGGAGAAAGAGAACAAGGTCAACCAGATTGTGTCATCACCAGCCGTTGGCATCCTGAGGGTGGAGCATACTTCAAGAAAGGAGTCCAAGTGCTTGTAGGGGTTCTCACTCTCTGAACCGTAGAAGATGGGAAGGAGCCCAAGAAGACCTGGAGGGATGGAGAATTGCTCCCCTGGCATTTGATCAACCATGCTAGCAATTGGCATTTTGTAGTTGGTAGGCATGAAGTAATCTTGAAGTGTCTTGTGGGGTGCATTTTGGCCTTCCATCTTGCCTTCCCGTGAGTGGCTTGTCACATGCACAAGGCACAAACAAACAAAAGAGAACAAGTTAGCAAACCAATATGCACAAAGAATACAAAGAATAAGGAATAAATAATAGCAATGATGAGGGCAGTAGGAAAAGTCAAAGCAAAACTAACTAGCTAGGCCGAGTGCCTTTCTCCTCGGCAACGGTGTCAGAAAGCTTGGTGCGTTTCTTCCAATGGTGTTACACACTACTCAATTGGAGTTTGAATAGATGTAACACTGTGAAAAGAAACACACGATGGATTAAAATTTCGAATTTATAAAGGACCTAAACTTAACACACTCACACAAACTAAAACACTACACCCGCAAGCACACGTGGATGTGTCACAGTATAGGAGGGCAGCAAGTATAGGGTCGATCCATAGAGAGAAAATGGGGCACTAGAGCTAGGTTAGTTTTTTGGGCTAGGTTCCTACTGCGAAGTCTAGGGTTCAAGGTTTTAAAGGTTTTGATTTGATTGATTACACCAAGTTTGAGCAAGAAAGTAAGTAAAGGAAGACAAGCAATATTAAAACCTAAGTTAACCCTAGACAGTTAATTCTACTGAGCAAGAAAAGACAAGGCAAGCAAGAAAGGCAAGAAAAGAACAATCTACACTAAGACAAGCAAGAATAGTTCTACACTACACTAAGCTAGCAAAGAAGGCAAAAGAGCAATTAAATACATAAACTAGAAAGAACAAAGTAAGAACAAGGCAAGAACCTAACTAAGCAAGAAAAGAACTAACTAAGCTAACACTAGATAAGCAAGAAGGCAATTAGGGTTTTAAAGCAATTAAGGGAGATGTGGGCAGTTTGGGGGATGTACTTATCAATTAGGTTGGGGGTGACATGTGAACATAATGATTTCATTTAGATTATCAAACCAAATAACAAGCTAGAGTCTAATGAATTATCCTAAACTACTAATTGGCCATGGATATGCAAGGTTGTGTATATGGGAACTAGTCCCTAACACCCCCTACTACCCTTGCAAGGCTCAATTGGGTTAGGGTTTTGGTGTAATTCAATTAGAGTCTAAACAAGCCTAGGTTTCTAGGTTAGATGATTTTAGGATGATTAGGGACTGAGGTTACTAATGGGAGTGGAAATGAAGTTTTAGGCCTCCCATCACTCACATTTTAAACTTGAGAAAGCTCCATGCTAAGCACACTGAATTCATCTAAACTAGCTACTTAGACATCTCAACTAGGATTAGGAGAATTGATTAGAATGTAGTAGGATGGGTAGCTAGCTAGGGATCCAAGAATTGGACCTAGGAGCAAATCCCAAAATTCACACATACAAGCAATTTCCCTAAATTCCTAGGCGATTTCAAGCACAAACCAACAAGCAATTCATGAAGAGTGAGATAGAAATAGAACATAATCATTAACAAATGAAATCACAATGTTTACATATCATTTCCCCCCAACATGGTATCAAAGTGACATTTTTGACCCCAAACAGCCCACCCAAGGGGCCTAGCTACTCATGGAAGTGGAAAATACAAAAAGGGAAGAGAAAGAGGAAGAAGTAGACATGGAGCTCGGTGTAGATGAGTAAATCCTCCTCTCAAGCTGCAACAAGGTCAACCTCCTCCTTCTTCTTGGATGGAATGGTGTGCAATGATGGTGGGAAGTGGATGGAAGGCTCGAAAATGAGGGTTATGGTGGTGAAAATAGAGAAGTGGAGTGGAATGGGTAAGGGGTGAAATCGGAGTGGTAGGAGCTAGCTAGGGGTGGCCAACCTCGAGCTCCAGCACCCCCAGGGTTTATGCAGGGGTCTAGGGTTAAGTGGGGGAAATATGGGTAAAGCAGTGCAAAAAGAGACTAGAGTTGAGGCCCACCACGGGCGCAGTGGGTTACCACAGCTGTGGTGATTGTAGGGGAACATGGTCGTGGTGTATGGGCACGGACAAGGTGAAAAATGGCTAAAGATAACAGGGAATTGGTCAAATTTGTACATGAAATGCCATGGCCGTGGCGATCACCACAGACATGCTGGATCTTGGTCACCACGTGGTGGTGGAGTCTGATCACCAGGGGGGTCGTGGTTTACCACGGGGGTGGTGGAAAGCAACTTCAAACTTTCATTTTACTGTGACATGGGGTATTTGTGCCACGGCCATGTACCATAGCCATGTTGGAGTTTCTTCCTTGCACTTTGACCTTCAACTTGCTCATATTTGATGCTCCTTGCTTTGGGTTGACTCTTGACCACTTGGGGTAGGTTGGGGAAGCTCTTGGACTCTCTTTAGGCTCCTACAAGGGTGAAGAAACCCTTAGATTCTCCTCCTTCTCTCCCTTCCATCATGTAGTGGCCAAAGTACCTATAAACATGCAAAAAGCCTCTATAAGTACATTTGATAGAAATATGCATATTGAGGGAAATAACATGTAATCTAATAGGTATAGATGTGATTAAAGTGCAATAAGACACAAGATTCAACCCAAAAATAGGGCTGAATCAACTAACCATTAAGAAAAAGAGAGAACATGCCACATGTGACGGTTAATACATAAGATTCAAACTAGACAAATATCTATCCCTCGTACATGTTTTCTATTATACTTATACCTCAAGACCCATATTTTGAATCATGATTTCTACCATCACCCATGCCTCATTTAACATGGATATACTTTTTAACCTTATAGAACTCATTTCTTCAATCTAATCTTAACTAAAGGGACCTAAAGGGAGATAAACTAGTTGAGAATCATGAGAGTGCATGGTGGGCAATTATCCATTTCTATGATACTAAGTTGTAACAATTCAAATTTTCACACATTCACATGTATGGAAGCATCAATTCCTGACTCATAATATTGATTGGGTGCCATATACATTGAACATCATATATAAAGAAATAATTGAAGCAAAAATATCACATGAACATAATATATTTCTCATTCTCAAGAGTTTACATAAAAGTATACTTATCATAATATATGACATAATTCAAATATATATACAAGAACAAACTAACCTTAATGCATAAAGAAAAGTTGATATCTGAAAGTTGGAGAACAAATTCAACCTACAATATGTGATTGGTGTTATAATGATTGTATAGTTCCTTTGTCACTGATATCTGAATTGAACTTGAGGCATGGAATCGTCATCCTCTCAAAGTTCAATCCATGTTCCTTGAAGTAGAGCAGACTGTATGAGATATATGTGAACTCAATATATATATATATATTGATTCACATGTGAATGCACATGCTTTTCTTTGTCTCGCTTACCAAGTGGTCTGGATATCAAACTCCTGTTGAAGGGAAAAATCCCATCTACACCACTCACAATCATCCCCACATGTCACAATGCACCCGAGCACCACCTTTATGGTAACCTTTATTCAAAGTTACGGTGGATGATGTCTAAGTACATCGAACAACATGTGATGAGTGTAGTGATTTTAGGTCCAAGAACTACAATCACCACCATCACTATGAGACATGAATCTAATTACCAATCATAGTTTCCACGTGTCACTCTTTAGTTGGGTCTGTCTGATACACTATTCTCCAACAAGTATCTTTGTGTTTGGTTTGATATCACATCATGACTAATGAGATTCAATCATCAACCAACACATACTCTAGTCTTATGTGTCATTGCTATCTATCAACCATCCACAATAACATCTGACTAGGGGCATAACAAGAATGTATAAACTCTTGACATCCGTATGATCTCATTGTTCAGGTCCGCAACCTGAAGACATATGTCATTGAGTAATATCATTCTTTAGACATCCATGATGTTTAATCATTATCTCATAATTTAATTAAACAAAATAAATCAAAAGATCGCCTTTATTATTAATCAAATCATTTACAAGATATGCCATACAATCAACATATGATTGGCTATCTGGGCATACATACCAACAGACTCCCACTAGCACTTAGAGCCAATCACCCACAAATTTTATTCTAAATGATCTTAAACATGTCCATCATATTTCCGCTGCACAAGTGCTAATCTAGTGGGTTAGCAACATTTGTCTTTAGTCAGTGTATTGCATGTTTCACATCTCTTCACTATATGACTTTTTATATGAGATGGAATTGCCGTAGTATGCTATCTGATATTCCTCCCATTAGTAGCTCCATTGTTGTCAAGGTATTTCTTCTATGTCATAAATGGTTGGAACAACCCATACGTTCATCTAAATGAACTTCTAGATCCTTACAATATCCTATGTTGTGTTCATAACACCAGGATACTCAACTTTTATTGTAGAATTAATTATCCGTCTCTTGCTTGGAACGTTTCGAGCTCACAATTCTTGTTTCAAGGTCAAAGACATATTTTAGATTGCAATCATTAATTTTCATTGTTATATTGAAAGCTTACATCGATGTAACTCTTTACACCCAACTCTTTCTTATTTCTATAACCAAGGAACTAATCATTTTAGTGCTTTTCAAGTACTTAAGGACGTTCTTTATGGAATTCCAATGACCTTCATTGGAATCTGAGTGATATTATCTCGTCATGTCCAATACATACAAGATAATGGGATGAGTACATTATATTTCATACATGATAGATCCAATTGTGAATGCATATCACATCTTGCTCATGTTTTCCCATTCTTCACAAGATATAGAGTACACAGTTCTTGAGAGACTAATCCCATGAAACATGGACAAATTCTCTCTCACTGAATCCTTTATGCTAAACTCTTTCAACATTTTTCCAATGTATGTGCTCGTACTTAGGTCTAGAATCCTTCCATATATATCTCTATAGATTTGAATTTCTATCACATAGGATGCTTCTCCTAAATCCTTCATACAGAAGGTACTTTACTTTTCCAGATAGTATAAGGATGTTATTCCCCATTAATATGTGGAATATAAATATGCTCCCACTAAATATTTTGTAATCATAGATTTCATCTTCATTTTGACTAAAGTCAAATTCTTTGACTATTATGTCAAATCAAAGATTTTAGCTCTGTGATGCTTGCTTCAATCACATTTGATTGATCTTTGTAGCTTATAGACTTTATTTGTATTAATGGAGTTACAAAACCTTCAGGATGTGTTACGTACACATCCTCTTAATTATTCCTATTAATGAATGTGGTTTTAATATCTATATGCCAAATCTCATAGTCGTAATAAGCTGCAATGGCAAGGATGATCCTAATGGACTTAACCATGGTAATTGGTAAAGATATTTTATCATGTTCAACACCTTAAACTTGTTTGAAAACCTTTGCAATCAATATGCTCTTATAGATTATCCATGTCAGTATTCTTCTTGAAAACCCAATTGCACCCTATGGTTTTACCCCTCTAGGTGGTACCACCAAGGTCATACCTTGTTGGCGTACATGGACTCAATTTTGGATAGTATGGATTTAAGGCAATTCTCAAAATCTGGTCCCTCAAAATATTTTTAGATAGATTGTTGGCTCATCATCTTTTGACCAATTCACTCTCCCTTTGAGATATAAGATATCATATTCTTTCAAGATCAAGGCATGTTCTACTAGATTTATGAGGTCTTTTGTTACATAAGGAGCTCGATATTCTACAACAATTTGTGATTCTCATTGTTCCTATTGTACCTTCTAGGTTCAATGCTTCTTGTTGATCTCACGCTTTTTGAGTTCTAGTATTCTCCCACTGATTCCCTTGGAATTAAATTCCTCATTAAGAATTCAACCATCCTAGTAATAAACACTTTTATTGTCAGATTGGAGTAAAAGTAGTATTAAACAAACTAACATTTATTTGATTTATGGATAAAACTTTTCCAAGAAACTATTTTCTTATACAATCTTTCAATCCTAATCCTTATAAAGACATATCAAGATACCTCCCATGCCATATCTCATACAGTGTCTTTCGAACCATTATAGATACTACATTGTTTTAGTGTAAAGCATGTGCCTAAAAGGAATTTGGAAGATTAGCTAGATTTATTGATAATTGCATCATGACTCATCAGGATGTGATTCCTTCTTTCTGATACATCATTATGTTTCAGTTGGTCTTCATCGTGATACACTTTCACAGTCTCCAGAAGGTCCTCAAACTCTTTGTGTAAAGTATTTCAATCATCGATCAGATTGAAGTATCTTAATACTTTTACCAAGGTGGTTATGTAATTCATTTATGATCTTCTTGAGCATATCAAGATATTCATGTTTGTATTTCACTAAATATAAATTACTATATCTAGTGAGATAATCAATAAATATAATGAGGTACTAATAACTTGTTGGTATGTATGCCCAGAGATCCAATCAGATGATGTTTGTAATGGCATAACTTGTAAATGATTTGATTAATAATAAAATCATTCTTACAATTTATTCTCTTTTATTAAGTTATGAGATAATGATGTTACATAATAAATGTCTAAAGAATGATATTCTCAATGATGTATGTCTTCAGGTTGAGGACCTAAACAATGAGATCATACATATACTAAGAGTATATACATTCTTGTTATGTACCTAATCAGTTGTTATTATGGAAGGCTAACAGACAACAATAACACTTAAGACTAGAATGTGTGCTGATTGATGACATAGTCTCATTAGTGATGATATATAATATCAAACCAAATACATAGATACTTGTTAGAGATCAGTGTATCGGATAGATAGACCCACCTTGAGTAGGGATGAGCATCGGACTGGGCCGACCTGATCCGACCCATATCCCGGCCCGCATAACCCGATCCATGTAATTTACATGGGTGGGTTGGGCCAAAGATTTTGACCAAGATTTTTATATGGGCCAGGTCAGGGCCAAGGTAAACCCAGACTTGAAAACCCAGATACCCAGATTAATTATATACATCTGTATATGTAACTAGATGTTTGTATATGATATGTATTTTTTATATGATTCATTTGATTAAAAAATTCCAAAATTACATTTGACTAATATATATTTAGTCAGTCATATTAATTATACTATAAGAGCAATGCTTTAGAGTAAATCTAGGACATGAACATTCATTTTGAATGTAACATGTTCATTATAATTTATACAAATTAAACCTAAAAGATGATATTTATACTACTTACATGTGTTCCACAAATCACCTCAGTTGGGACATTACTAGACCATTAATTGAACTACAAATGTGCATCTTCTATTTAATGTTATTGTAAAAATCTTATTCACATAAATAAATGCACTATGATTGTGATTTTATTGTATGATCTATATTCTATGTGTTTCATCTATTAAATTTATATAACAATTTGTAAGTGTATTAGTTTTTTTAATGATGCATATAGATTACATGTACCTAGTGGAACAAATTTCAAAAACTATGTTAATATTTTATCTTATGTATATGTTGAAAATATCTTCATTTACTATGTTACTTGGGCTGTCCCGAATATGATCCAAAACCCATCTATGTTATGCGAGTCAGGTATGAGCCAAGTTTTTTAGACATTACTCGGGTCTTAACCAGGCCTGAAACCCACTTTAAAACATGAGTTTGGGTATGGACTTGCCAAAACCTGGGGTGACCCGACCCGATGCTCATCCCTAACCTTGATAGTGATACATGGAAACCATTGAATGGTAGTCAGAAACATCTCTCATAGTGATGGTGGTGATTGTGGTTCTTATACTGAAATCTCTACACTCATCACATGTTGTTGATGTACTTTGTCATTATCAAACGTGATTTTGAATAAGGGTTGCCATAAAGGTGATGCTCAAATGCATTATGACGTATGGGGAATGATCGTGAGTGATGTAGATGGGATTTATACCTCCTACAAGAGTTTGATATCTCAACTACTTGATAAGAAAGACTGAGAAAACATGGCCATGCACATGGAAATCAATATATGATATTGAATTCACATATATCTCAGAGAGTCTGCTCAAGTTCAGGGAACATGGATGGAACGTTGAAGAGGATGACAATTTCATGCCTCGAGTTCAATTTGGATATCAGAGACAAAGGAACTATACAATCACTATGACACCTATCACAGATTGTAGGTTGAAGTTGTTCTCCAAATTTTTGAGTTACTTGGTAGCAATGATGTCTTTTTAGATACCAATAATTGCTTGTAATGTCATAAATTAGTTATGGAGAGTCACTGCCAACGTAACTTGGGACCTAGAGGGTCACACACATAGGAATGCACATGGAATAAGAGTTTGTTCATGAATGATGTTTAACATTGATTACTAAAGTGTTAGGTTTTCAATTTAAACAACATTAGCAATTTACACTCTGAAATGACCAGTTTAGCAAGTGAACTGAACGATTGAGGTGCATGAACTAGTCGGCTCAGGTTGTGAACCATCCATTTGGCAGATCAATGAGATTGAATCTAGGATTAATGCTGACATCATGTTATATATTAATCAAATATTAATTACCAAAACAATTGTAAATAGGAAATATAGTGAAACAACTAGTTCAAGTGTTGAATCGATCATCTCACGTGTGAACCGACAAGTTCAACGTTTGTAGGTTCTAGAAAATTCATGAAACTTTGTATGTTTGACTCCCAGACAGATTGGAAACCCTGACCCAACCCTCCTATAAATGAGGGGTACTGGGGGCTTCCCAGACACAACAATAAGCTTTGACAATTGTTGTCTTCTCTGATGTAGTAATCAAGAGAGTCTGAGCAAGTTTTACCCATCAAAGGGATGAATAATAATGAAGATACAATTGTAGGAGAACAAGTTAACACAAGCATGACAAATAGAAGGACCAACTCCTTCCTGTCCGTTCATCTTGAACAACACGAGTTCTCAGTGGTTTGTGTGGACTAGTCTAGACTCTATAGGTGAGAGGCACTTTCCCTGCTCGGCATACACCATCAACTGCTGTCCATGGTGTCCGACCAAGAGGGTGACTACGACAGTTGTCCATGTGTGACTTGAAGAAAGATGCACATTATTGCAAGAGAATTGTCACTGGACTTGCTCCAGGAATTGGTATAACCTTGAAACCCTCTTTCTCATCTCACAGTTATTGACGTGATCTACAGTTCAATGAGGAATATGAGAAGTAATTTTTTTTGTTTTCGCTACCATATCTGATGTCATGTTTCTCAACAATGGTATCAGAGCCACATCAATTTATTATGTTTTGGGATTTATCGATAAGATCGGATTTGGGTTTTAATCATTTATTTATTACATGTGATGCAAATATTTAAATAGTTAATGTGCATATTTGATTAAATGCCACATACAATCCCTATATATATGATATGATATATATGCAAAATATGTTGCCTTAATATCATTTTGATGGTGATTGGTAGCATTGTTATGGCTTATACCCCTATACCTTTTGTTCTTAGTTATATGGTTGTTTGTTCCTGTTTATATCTCAATTTGCATACTGTTACAACCCGTTTCTAGCTTTGCTGGTAATCCTAGACATTTAAGATAATCTTAATTCTTATCATGTTTTTGTTAGTAATACTCTATGTTGTGCTTTATCTTAACTTTGGTAACCTTAAATACTTGTTTGGGCAACTCATAATCATGACTTAAGCATACTATAAAGATCCGAGTTGGAGTTAATATAGCATTAACCCATACATGTATGCAAGAAGAGAGTTAATGACATTGGAGGAAATAATTAATAAATAACTTTTAATTTGATAATATCATCAAAATAATATCATAGGATTGTAGAGAATTAAATTATAAATCTAACAAAAAAAGAATGAACCAAATCAGAGTTAAAATGAGAGAGTTATGTCCTTTTTAGTAAACATGTACAATGTGCCACGACCGCGACAGTATGCCGCGACCGCGGTGCTGCATCGTGTGCCGCGACCGATGCTGTGACCGCAATTCTGCATTATGTGCCGTGACCGTGACCGATGCCACGACCGCGAAGCTACATCATGTGCCGTGACCATGACAGATTCCGCCCAAGACAGCCAATCGTAAAATGATCATATCTCGAGCTATACTTATCCATTTTCAACGAAATGAAGTGTGTTAGAACTGAAATTTGATCTTCTATCATCTCAGACCCCTTTCTCAACGAGAGGGAGACCTGGATGGTAATTTCGGGGGTGATTTTTGGGGAAGAATGTGAAGAACGACGGAAATCCAAAAGGGTTGCTATAGATTCGACTTGGTAAGTAGTTTTAACCATCGATTCTTCCTCCTCCTCATTTCCCCTTGCTTGAAATTCTTGATCCAATGGATTTGAGGTTTGGGTTAACCTCTGACCTTCATCTTCTACCTACAACAGACCTCGTTTGGGTTGAAAGGAAGAAGAAACTGCTGATTATGCTAGAGTTTTGATATGGATTCAAGATTTTTAGAGATGGGATGTGTTTTTAAGGTGTTTCACACCTTAGGGTGAGTGGGTACTTCCTTTAAATAGTAGATTGCACGAAAATGAGTTAAATCATCAATAATTTTTAATTGCTTAGTATGCAAGTACAAACTTTAAATGGTCTATTTGATCTAGCTTTTGTAAGTTGATATTAAATGGATTATTTATCTATTGTGATGATTTTCAGATGATGAAATCATATTAGAAATGGGTACAATCCATCTAAATGATAATTCTTAAAGTATTTGCAGAGGTTATAAGAGTGAAATAAAATTTAGGGTATTCGACTATGACTGAAATTGTTGTATAATTGAATAAAGAAGTTTTCTTACTTGAATCTCCTTTCTTACAAATGATTGTTTTATTTGTATGCGTATTACATATATGTCAGATAAGATCTTGCATTACATTCGATGATATCAATGTTTGCTTGATATATCAGTAAGAGGGTGAAACCCTAAATGAATGGAAAGTTGAAGGTTTACAAATAGACATCTTGATTCAATGTTATTCTTAATGTATGATGTTTTAGTAAATGGCATGGAAACTCTAGTTCAGTTCATTACATGGTTTCATATATATATTTGATTATACGTGAACTGCTGAGAGCAATCTTTATTCAATGATGTTATGATGTATTAAATCCTTATGCGAGTCATGTGATAAGTGAATGAGGTAAATGAAACCCTAAGTATAGGGTGTTCAGTGAATCAAGTATTGTGATATTAATGTTTCTCAGTATGAGATGTGGTTATGCTTAACAGTTCAGTTGTGGTAAATGTTATCAGATGGTTTATGAAATGAACAGTTTACAAAGCTGAACTAAGATATGTTGATGTGATGATTGAATTGTGAATTTGAAGAGTGAATTAGACATTTAGATGCCATGAACACTGTAGAATCCTCACAGGATGAAGTCTGTGATGTGGGGAGGAAATGGTTTCCCGACAGGAGGTAGTCCAGGTCGAGGTAAGCCGGAGCACACCAGTAGGGTGCGGGGGTCTTGACTAGTAGGGAAGACTCCTTACAGTTGTGTGGTACCCAACACCAACTGGGGATGTCGGTGGTACTTGTGTTACATGTTGAGTGATCAATGGTCAGTATCCACTGATGTACAATAAGCTTGAGGGCTTTGACTCACTGCCTAAATACCCAGGTTGAGAGGTGGAGTTTGAAATATCCGGCTGCTCCCATTAGCCAGCGAGAGGCAGATGTGCCGAGGCCCGCTGCAGATGGGGTCTTACTCGAGCGATAGGCTTAGGAACCCATGCATGCTTCTAAGCCTTGTAGAGTGAGATCGTAGCTTGCTGCGATTCTTTCACATGTTGTGGTACACCTCATGTGGGTTCATGGCATAATAAGATGAATGAGAGGTTAAACAAGGGTGCGTAGTTATTCAATTATTCTTTGTATGTTTCTGAATTATTAGTTCTCTTTATGATCAATCAAGCATGTTCATATATTGATTCACTCTTGTAGATATCTAGAGTATCTTGAAATATTTATGTTTGGGAATGATTAGTCTCTTTAAAGCTTACTGCTGTTATAATTGATATCTGTTTCTCAACAATATATCTGTAATTGTATAAGTGCTTGAAACTGTTTCTATGAAGCACTCATTCATTGAGCCAGTAGGCTCACCCCTCTACTCACAATTTTTTTTTTGGGGAAATCACGTGGACTTGAAGAATGTCAATGCATCAGAGTAGATCTACCACATGAGTTAAGTATGAGATAAGTTAAGTTGAATTAGTCCCTATCACTCTAGGTCCTTGTATAGATGTGAGAGAGTTGTAAATGAATGTTTGTATCTTTGTTTCCTTAAAAAGAGAGAATGCATATGATTATCATGTTGTATGTACATGACAATGTGAGAAACATAATGAATGTATGGATGTGTATCATTAATGTTGAGATCATATTAGATGATCAAAGTTTGATTCTCTTGTAAAGTTTGTTTATGTGATTGAATGCGAGGAAACAAAGAGTATGAAATAAAGGAAAAGAAAAAAAAGTTGGGAGTGAACTTTGTATTTAGTATAATCCTCAAATTTATGCACTAATCTCATGATTAGTGGTAATCGTGGGATGTGGGTGTAACACATACCGAGCCTCTATCTTCTTTTCTATATGTAAATGTATTAATTATTTCATTACTATGCTCCCCTCAAATATAACTCAAGGTTTCCCAATTATAATGCAATATCTTTATGATAGTTTTATTTCGTATTATGGCAAAGAGGACATTCAACACCAGAATACCCGACCAGTTTAGGAGACAAACCCATCTCCTAGAGGACCGAGGAGGATGATGATAGGAGGAGCCAACCGATCGGATGGTGGCCCAACTGACCCGATGGAGGATTTCTAATGTCGTAAGGACTAGACAATTGATCTGCGAGACCAACTGACCGACCATGAGCTCAACCGACAGGTTCAAGGGTTGAACCTATCGACCTGGACTGGTAACAACACAAATCGTCATCAACATCCGGTCATTACATGTGATGTGGACCTTAGGTGGTAGTAATTCCTTGTGGCTCTAAGGAATTGCAATAGGATGGCCATAACCGTTGCTTATGTTTATTATTGCATGTTTTTATTGTGGTTATAATATGTATATGATACATAGTATAAGTATGTGGTGATTGGATATGTATATGTATTAATATATCAAATCCCTCAAAATAATACTAAGTATTAGATGCTTTTCATAAGAAACACACATGAAAAACTTGATCGACTTAGCGTAGGTTACGCTAAAGCATGGCACACTGTCCATCTCATGGAAGTGTGATGGTAAATATGTAGATCTGTCAAAGCAGGGTGCATATTCTATCATGTTGGCTTTTGGGTTAGGCTTAAGTAAGAGATCTTAATGAGATTAAGTACCTAGAAGTATAAAGATGGATTGTGACAAAGATTTATGCACACCATCTATCTAAGAGTTGCATATAGATGCAATTGACAACAATTGTCTTTCTAAATAGTCAAGTTGTGGGTGATCAACCAAAGCTGAATCACGATTTGATGAAATATGGATCTTGGCTAATTAGAAGATTGTACGATGTAATCTTTCAAATTGATAAGTGAAGTTTATCAATTTTAACAAAATTATGGAAACGATAGTTAATTAAAGACCTAATTAAAATCATCAAATTTTATTTTAATCTAATCAACTCAAAAGTGACTGTAAATTTTCTCTTGTAGAATCAAATGACAAAAAATAACACGTTTTCCTTGCGACCGGTCCTTGAGAAGGATAAGTTAATGGGACTAATTTCCATGACTGATTCATGACGTTGATAATTGTTCTCACACAAGAGTGCCGACTCTATGTCCTACAAACACTAGATCAAGATAAACCTGCTCCCAGTGCACCTAAGGCTGAGAAAGATGCTTACAAGAAGCACTTTAAGGATGTCGTAGATGTAAAATGCCTGATACTGTGCTCCATGAACTAAGAGTTGTAGAGACAACATGAGAACATGGATGTGATTGAGATGGTAACACATCTTAAGAACATGTACCAAGATTAGGTAAGACAAGAGAGATATGATGTCTCCAAGGTGCTGTTCAAATGCAACATGGCAGAAGAAGATCCAGTTGGTCCCCATGTGCTCAAGGTTATTGGGTATGTGGAGAACCTTGCTAGACTGGGATTTCCCTTGGGTCAAGAGTTGGACATGGATGTGATTCTGCAGTCACAACCAGAATCCTATAGGCAGTTTGTCATGAACTACAACATGAACAATTCTGGTAGCCATTGTCAGAATTGCCTGGCATGTTGAGGACTGCTGAAGCTCAAATGAAGAAGGACAAACCCAAAGCCGTGATGATGATCATCAAAAGAAAAGGGGAAGACTTAGAGTAAATGTATTTCTAAGAAGAGTTCTAATGCTGTCCAGAAAAGGGGAAGACCTAGACTAAGGCAAGCAAGAAAAGGTCTACACTACACTAAGCTAGCAAATAGGGAAAAAGAGTAAGTAAAGACCTAAACTATCAAGAACAAAGAAAGAACAAGGAAAGAAGCTAACTAAGCAAGAAAAGAGGTAACTAAGCTAGCACTAGCTAAGCAAGAAGGCAATTAGGGTTTTAAAGCAATTAAGGGAGATGTGGGCTGTTTGGGGGATGTACTTATTAATTAGGTTGGGGGTGACATGTGAACATAATGATTTCATTTAGATTATCAAAGCAAACAAGCTAGAGTCTAATGAATTATCCTAAACTACTAACTGGCCATGGATATGCTAGGTTGTGTATAGGGGAACTAGTCCCTAACACCCCCTACTACCCTTGCGAGGCTCAATTGGGTTAGGGTTTAGGTGTAATTCAATTAGAGTCTAAACAAGCCTAGGTTTCTAGGTTAGATGATTTTAGGATGATTAGGGGATGAGGTTAGTAATGGGAGTGGAAGTGAGGTTTTAGGCCTCCCATCACTCACATTCTAGCCTTGAGAAAGCTCCATGCTAAGCACACCTAATTCATCTAAACTAGATACTTAGATCTCTCAACTAGGGTTAGGAGAATTGATTAGAATGTAGGAGGATGGGTAGCTATCTAGGGATCCAAGAATTGGACCTAGGAGAAAATTCCAAAATTCACACATACAAGCAATTTTCCTAGATTCCTAGGTGATTTCAAGAACAAACCAACAAGAAATTCATGAAGAGTGAGATAGAAATAGAACATAATCATTAGCAAATGAAATTACAATGTTTACATATCATTTTCCCCCAACATGGTATCAAAGTGACATTTTTGACACCAAACAGCCCACCCAAGGGGCCTAGCTACTCATGGAAGTGGAAAATACAAAAAGGGAAGAGAATGACGAAGAAGTAGCCATGGAGCTCGGTGTAGATGAGTGAATCCTCCTCTCCAGCTGTTGTAAGGTCGACCTCCTCCTTCTTCTTGGATGGAATGGTGTGGAATGATGGTGGGAAGTGGATGGAAGGCTTGGAAATGAGGGTTATGGTGGTGGAAATGGATAAATGGAGTGGAATGGAGGTGGAAATGGAGTGGAATGGGTAAGGGGCAAAATTATAGTGGTAGGAGTTAGCTAGGGGTGGCCAACCTTGAGCTCAAGCCACCCCCAGGGTTTATATAGTGGTCTAGGGTTAAGTGGGGGCAATATGGGTAAATCAATGCAAAAATAGGCTAGGGTTGAGGCCCACCACGGGGGTGGTGGGTCACCATGGACGTGGTGGTTGTAGGGGAACATGGTCGTGGTGTATGGGCACAGGTGAGGTGAAAAATGGCTAAAGATAACAGGGAATCGGTCAAATTTGTACATGAAATGCCACGGCCGTGGTGATCACCATGGGCATGCTGGAGCTTGGTCACCACGGGGGTGGTGGGGTCTGATCAGCACGGGAGTGGTGGAAAGAAGCTTCAAACTTACAGTTTACTGTGACATGGGACATTTGTGCCACGGCCATGGCCATGTACCACGACCATGCTGGAGCTTCTTCCTTGCACTTTGACCTTCAACTTGCTCATCTTTGATGCTCCTTGCTTTGGGTTGACTCTTGACCACTTGGGGTAGGTTGAGGAAGCTCTTGGACTCTCTTCAGGCTCCTACAAGGGTGAAGAAACCCTTAGATTCTCCTCCTTCTCTCCCTTCCATCAAGTAGTGGCCAAAGTACCTATAAAACATGCAAAAAGCCTCCATAAGTGCATTTGATAGAAATATGCATATTGAGGGAAATAACATGTAATCTAACATGTATATATGTGATTGAAGTGCAATAAGACACAAGATTCAACCCTAAAATAGGGCTGAATCAGCACCCCAAACTTAAAACATACTTTTCCTCAAGTGTGCTCCAACTCAAGCTCTCTACAATTTTCCCACAATCAAGAAATGACAAATGCAATGCAATAGGTGAATATTGACTAAATGGGCTCAAGGATGACTAAGTACATGCATTCCACCTCTCTCCTATCTTTCACAAACCAATCATTATTAGAGCACTGAGCCTGCAAACTTCAAATATAGAGCATGGAAAACACAATCAATCCATATGGCTGTCATATCACTCTGGTAAACCGTTTCATGGTAGAAAAGGTAAAAAATAACTATTTTTGCTTTTTTACATTCGTGCATTCAATCTCATATGTCCATCCACACTAAGTAACCCACGTGGCTATGAAAAAGGGAAAATGAGCTAGGTTTGATATTTCCTAGATAAATGGGCATGCAAAGGGAAGAAAGGGTTGTGATAAGAATTTGAAGTGCTTTTACACACTCATCTTTTCTTTATTTAGATGCTCTTAAATAGGAGCACATTTTATTTTCTTTTTGCATTTTTTCCTTCTTTGCCCTTGGTGTAGATAGGGAACATGATGATGAGAGTGAAGTGGGGGGATATAGATATGGCCACCCCAAACTTTTGGAGGTGGCCAAGGCTAAATGTGTGCACTTTGGCATCCTTTCATGAGGCAGAGAGGTAAGAAGATGGTAGTAGAAAAGTGAGTCAAAGAGGGGTTACTAGTGTGGACATCAACATGAGATCTCCTGCATGAAAGTTACTCCAAAAATTTCATCAAGAAATGACATACCACATGAATGAGCAATACTAAAACCACATTTTTATCATGAGATTCTACAAAACTCTAAGCGTTCACGGCTTGCTTCAATCACAATTCAACCAAATGGTTCACAAACATAAGATAGGTGATGCACATGTAAAAAGTAAAAAATGGGGCCATTTAGCAATAAATCATGATAAATCACTTCCATTTGTCAAAGGTCATCATTTTCAATCCAAAAAGTCAAGATTGGGTCAAAACACACTTTTAGGCAAGAAATTCTAAATTTGGGCAAAATTGGCCAAAACGGTGCCAAGTTTCCTTCAATCACATCTAAGCCTATACTATTGAACATGAAGCATCAAATAAGAAAAACCTAGTTGAAACATGCAAAAAGTACCAAAAATCTACATGACGTGCAATGCATGGCAAAAAGAGCAAAAATTTCGAAAATTATGCAAAAATTGACCAGAAAGTAAACTACATGACATGCAAGCATGCAAAGCAGGTACAATCTAATCTAGATAGCAAAAGCAAAAAAACCAAACAAGAACACAAAACTAAATGGCAGGTGAAATGCAAAATGAGTGAAATGAGAAAGAGGGCATACCGTCCTACCACCCCAAACTTTTGAACCATGCTATCCTCAGCATGACACTAAAGTCTAAGAGTGATAGATAGATGATAACTGTGGTGGCTCTGGTGGTGCTCCTACATGTGGTAGCACGTCCGCGCTGGGTAACAAGACCATGTTGGCTGGCTGGCTACATGACCGTGTTGGGCTACACGGCCATGGTGTCTGGCTTGTCACACGACAGTGCTGCCTTGGACGGCCATTCTAGTTTGCAATTGCTTTCCTTGAATTTCCTTGATTCTCCTATTGATTTGAGTATATCACCACAACCATTCCATGGTACCACGGCTGTGATGAGTACTATAGCAGGTCATTTCAGCTTGAACTTCATAAAAGCACCAAATCTTTGATCAAAAGTGATTTTTCATGAATTACTTGTCAACATTTCATCTAATTTTCTTCATTTCACCCTATTTTTACCTGCACATCTTCAAACTAAACAAAAACTATTAAAAATAAGTGTGTGTGTGTTTTCTAGGAAAGTGTAGAAACAAAAAAAGTATAAAAAATGGAAAGTTGGGTGAAAAATTCCCAAACCTAGGTGGGTTTCCTCCCACAAGCACCGAGTTTCATGCCTTTAGTTGGGCTTCTTGGTGACTCTTCAATCATTCATCCATTTGGCATCCTCATGTGCCCATTTTTGCAATAAATGCATCTCTCATTTGCACTCAATCTATGTTCCTCACCCCTTTGATCACAAAAATCATCATCGATTCTTCCATCCTTACCTTCTCTCAAATGACCATTCAGACTATTAAAGTATCCATGTCCAATATCCTCATCTCAGGCTCACCGGGTTGGGGTCTTGTACATGTTGATCTTGATCTTCATGTCCATGAATGAAACTGTCATCGTGCCACTATGAACATGGATCTCAATGTTAGCTGTAGATAAGAATGGTCTTCCCAAGATAATAGGAATCTTCCAATCCTCTGGCTCCATATCAAGAACAATGAAATCCGTCAGGAACAATGTGCCCTTTTCTTTGTCTATCATCACCAAAACATTATCCACTCTTCCTCTAGGCACTTTTATGGTACAGTCTGCCAATTAGAGAGTGCAATGTGCCGACTTCAACTTGCCTAATCCCAGCTCCACAAAGACATTGTATGGCATCAAATTCACACTAGACCCCAAATCAAGTAAGGTTCTGTCTATGTGGTGTCCCCCTATGTAGCTAGGTATGACTGGGGCTCCTGGGTTTTTCCTCTTCACAGGAAGTGAGTATTGGATGATAGAGCTCACTTGTTCAGTCAATTTCATTCTCTTTAGTATTCTCCCCATTGACCTTCTCTTCACAGTGCATAAGTTATTCAACACCTTGGCATATGATGGGATCTACTTGATAGAATCCAACAATGGAATATTGACCTTCACTTGGCGAAACACCTCAAGAATGTCAACATTATGCTTTTGTCTCCTCCTTACTTCTGGTGGCTCATTAAATGCTTCAATGAATGGAGGCTCACTTGCTGTGGTCTTACTTGCATCGACATGAGATGGAACACTAAGGATGGTGGGACTTGCAAATGGAGTGTGAGGTGGAGTACATGGTATCCCAAAATAAATAGGAGGTATCAAAGAATCATCTTCGGCAATCTCAATCACAGTATTACCACTTGACTGCCTTTTCTTTGCTTTGTCAACCTTTCTTTGACTAGAGGGCTTCTCAAGAGATTTTCCACTCCTTAGAACTATCACAACACTTCCTTGCTCATGGTGGAGAGGGGGAGCTAGTTGTGTCTATGTAGGAGGTGGAGGTGACACTTGGTGTTGAAATTGAGGTGGAGGGGAGAATTGAGGTTGGAAGGTGAATTGTTGTGAAATTGGTGGTGATGGGGGGGAGGAGTATAAGGCTTGAGATTGCCTTGAAAGTGATATATAGGTTGCACTTGCATAGGGGTGGACTATAGAAAACTTGTGAAGAAGGCATTGGTCGACTTGCTTCAATGAAGCTCAAGATGGGTTTTGAAGACAATTTTTCTTCTTGGAGAGAAATTATATATGATAGCTGCTCTATACTCTCTTCAAGCCTTGTCACATTCATTTGTATGTCATCAAATCTCTTCAGCCCAGAGAGAACCTCTTCCTCAAATCTTGAGCTATATCTTGGACTTTGTGGTTCCTGATAGCTATAAGAGTGAGGTGTCTTCTTTTATACACCATAGAACTCGATAGAATTGACCGGGTGACAAGGAACATTTGTCATTTGGTTCTTCATGAATCTCACCATGTCACAGAGAATCTTCATCACTTGTGGGATTGAGTCATTATGATTAGGAGATGTCACACCAAAGGCATATCCACCCTCATTCATCATGCTAGATGCTCAAATTCTTGACCCTTCAGCCAGCTGCTCAAACAAAGGAAATATCTCCTCAGGTGACCTAGCCATGAAAACTCATCTACAAGAAGAATCTACTATATCTTGGTCCTTTAGAGATAGACCGGAGTAGAATGATTGAACTAGCCACCACAAAGGAATCTCATGGTGTGGGCACTCTCACAAAATCTTCTTAAATCTCTCCCATGCATTATGAAACTGCTCATTGCCCATCTAACTAAAACTTGTTATGACACGCCGCATTTGTGTTAACCTTGATGTAGAGTAGAATTGCCTTAGGAAGACATTCTTCATTGCTTCCCAACTCATTATGTCCCTTCTAGAATCATACCAATCTTTGGTTTTGTCTTTGAGGGAGAAAGAGAATAAGGTCAACCAGATTGTGTCATCACTAGCCATTGGCATCCTGAAGATGGAGCATACTTCAAGAAAGGAGTCCAAGTGCTTGTAGGGGTTTTCACTCTCTGAGTCATAGAAGATGGACAGGAGCCCAAGAAGACCTGGAGGGATGGAGAATTGCTCCTCCTGGCATTTGATCAACCCTGCTAGCAATTGGCGATTTGTAGTTGGTAGGCATGAAGTAATCTTGAAGTGTCTTGTGGGGTGCATTTTGGCCTTCCATCTTGCCTTCCCGTGAGTGGCTTGTCACATGCACAAGGCACACCCAAACAAACGAGAACAAATTAGCAAACCAATATGCACAAAGAATACAAAGAATAAAGAATAAATAATAGCAATGATGAGGGCAGTAGGAAAAGTCAAAGCAAAACTAACTAGCTAGTCCGAGCACCTTTCTCCTAAAAAATGGTGTCAGAAAGCTTGGTGCATTTCTTCCAATGGTGTTACACACTACTCAGTAGGAGTTTGAATAGATGTAACACCGCGAAAAGAAACACACGATTGATTAAAATTTTGAATTTATAAATGACCTAAACTTAACACACTCGCACAAACTAAAACACTACACCAGCAAGCACATGGGGCTGTGTCACATTATAGGAGGGCGGCAGGTATAAGGTCAATCCATAGGGAGAAAATGGGGCACTAGAGCTAGGTTAGTTTTTTGGGCTTGGTTCCTACTGCGAAGTCTAGGGTTCATGGTTTTAAAGGTTTTGATTTGATTTATTACACCAATTTTGAGCAAGAAAGCAAGTAAAGGAAGACAAGCAATATTAAAACCTAAGTTAACCCTAGACAGTTAATTCTACTGAGCAAGAAAAGACAAGGCAAACAAGAAAGGCAAGAAAAGAACAATCTACACTAAGGCAAACAAGAAAAGGTCTACACTACACTAACATAGCAAACAAGGCAAAAGAGCAAGTAAAGACATAAACTAGCAAGAACAAAGTAAGAACAAGGCAAGAACCTAACTAAGCAAGAAAAGAGCTAACTAAGCTAACACTAGCTAAGCAAGAAGGTAATTAGGGTTTTAAAGCAATTAAGGGAGATGTGGGTAGTTTGGGGGATGTACTTATCAATTAGGTTTGGGGTGACATGTGAACATAATGATTTCATTTAGATTATCAAACCAAACAAAAAGCTAGAGTCTAATGAATTATCCTAAACTACTAACTGGCAATGGATATGCTAGGTTGTGTATAGGGGAACTAGTCCCTAACACCCCTACTACCCTTGCAAGGCTCAATTGGGTTAGGGTTTAGGTGTAATTCAATTAGATTCTAAACATGCCTAGGTTTCTAGGTTAGATGATTTTAGGATGATTAGGGACTAAGGTTAGTAATGGGAGTGGAAGTGAAGTTTTAGGCCTCCCATCACTCATATTTTAGCCTTGAGAAAGCTCCATGTTAAGCACACCGAATTCATCTAAACTAGCTACTTAGACATCTCAACTAGGATTAGGAGAATTGATTATAATGTAGGAGGATAGGTATCTAGAAAGGGATCCAAGAATTGGACCTAGGAGCAAATCCCAAAATTCACACATACAAGCAATTTCCCTAAATTCCTAGGTGATTTCAAGCACAAACCAACAAGCAATTCATGAAGAGTGCGATAGAAATAGGACATAATCATTAGCAAATGAAATTACAATGTTTACATATCATTCCCCCAACATGGTATCAAAGTGACATTTTTGACCCCAAACAGCCCACCCAAGGGGCCTAGCTACTCATGGAAGTGGAAAATACAAAAAGGGAAGAGAAAGAGGAAGAAGTAGACATGGAGCTCGGTGTAGATGAGTAAATCCTCCTCTCAAGCTGCTGTAAGGTCGACCTCCTCCTTCTTCTTGGATGGAATGGTGTGCAATGATGGTGGGAAGTGGATGGAAGGCTTGGAAATGAGAGTTATGGTGGTGGAAATGGAGAAATGGAGTGGAATGGGTAAGGGGTGAAATTGGAGTGGTAGGAGCTAGCTAGGGGTGGCCAACCTTGAGCTCCAGCCGCCCCCAAGGTTTATACAGGGGTCTAGGGTTAAGTGGGGGAAATATGGGTAAAGCAGTGCAAAAATAGACTAGAGTTGAGGCCCACCACGGGCGTGGTGGGTCACCACAGCCGTGATGATTGTAGGGGAACATGGTTGTGGTGTATGGGCACGAACAAGGTGAAAAATGGCTAAAGATAACAGGGAATTGGTTAAATTTGTACATGAAATGCCATGGCCGTGGCAATCACCACATACATGCTGGATCTTGGTCACCATGGGGGTGGTGGTTCACCACGTGGGTGGTGGAGTCTGATCACCAGGGGGGTCGTGGTTTACCACGGGGGTGGTGGAAAGAACCTTCAAACTTGCACTTTACCGTGACATGGGGCATTTGTGCCACAGCCGTGTACCATAGCCGTGTTGGAGCTTCTTCCTTGCACTTTGACCTTCAACTTGCTCATATTTGATGATCCTTGCTTTGGGTTGACTCTTGACCACTTGGGGTAGGTTGGGGAAGCTCTTGGACTATCTTTAGGCTCCTATAAGGGTGAAGAAACCCTTAGATTCTCCTCCTTCTCTCCCTTCCATCATGTAGTGGCCAAAGTACCTATAAAACATGCAAAAACCTCTGTAAGTACATTTGATAGAAATATGCATATTGAGGGAAATAACATGTAATCTAATAGGTATAGATGTGATTAAAGTGCAATAAGACACAAGATTCAACCTCGAAATAGGGCTGAATCAACTGACCATTAAGAAAAAGAGAGAACACGCCACATGTGCCAGTTAATACATACGATTCAAACTAGACAAATATCTATCCCTCGTACATGTTTCCTGTTATACTTATACCTCAAGACCCATATTTTGAATCATGATTTCTACCTTTACCTATGCCTCATGTAACATGGATATACTTTCTAACCTTATCGAACTCATTTCTTCAATTTAATCTTAAACAAAGGGACCTAAAGGGAGACAAACTAGTTGAGAATCATGAGAGTGCATGGTGGGAAATTATCCCTTTCTCTGATACTGAGTTGTAACAATTCAATTTTTCACACATTCACATATGTGGAAGCATCAATTCCCGACTCATAATACTGATTGGGTGCCATATACATTGAACATCATATATAAAGAAATAATTGAAGCAAAAGTATCACATGAACATAATATATTTCTCATTCTCAAGAGTTTACATAAAAGTATACTTATCATAATATATGACACAATTCAAATATATATACAAGACCAAACTAACCTTAATGCATAAAGAAAAGTTGAAGTTGATAATGGTACCCCACCCTGACACTCCTAGTTGTCCATTAAGTCCTACTTGTCCTTGGAAGAATGCCCTTGGTTCTAGTTCTCATCCTTCTCGTTACATGCAAACATATCATTCCCAACCATGTAAAGCAATGCAAAACATGTGAGTTGCACTGAGTAGTTATACATGGAAATAACTTATACTCGAAATGACATGAAAATAAATTGAAATATAATTAGTTAAATGATTAATTTGATTACTTGGATACTTAGGTATATTGGCATTATTACATAAACATGTGTATTTTACCTTGTAATATAGCCACTCTCCTGATTGCACCCACAACGCTCATAAGGATGATTAAGGTTCACATGATTGCTCCCATAGAGCTCTTAAGGCCGGTTAAGGATCACATAACATGATTGAGAGGACGATATTAAGATAAGATGATTCTTAAGTCATAAATATGAATATCTTGATTTCTTGATTTATTAACATAATGCAATACATAATATTTAGTTTAAAATAATAAGCATCAAAATAGTATAAAACATCATTTCTTAGCATTGTCATGATTTCCCATAAGCATATAATGAGTTCTAGTGTACCGGTACGTTAAATGAGGCATTATGGATGAATAAGTGAATACTATAAACCATGACCATAAATTTATACTCAATGTACATGAACTACTCACCTGAGACTGAGGAAAGATACTAGTGATGTCACCATTCTTGATCTTAACCGTAAATGTCATATCCAACATGTATGTGCATTATATATCATCATTAAAAATAGGATTTTAGGAGACTTAAATTGTGAAAACTAGGATCTAACTTAGGGTCTAAAACTAATTTAGGATGGTTCCTTGTGTAAAATAATTTCCAATGAATAATTACACTTGATTTTCTGACATGTAATTTATTTATTATGAATTTTAGAAGAACTGACCAATGATATGTGTAAAACATGCCAAAAAATAGTTAGCACAACCCCATATAGGTGGCCTTGTGATAACCTAACACATGGCCTTGGGCTCCAACAAAACCAAGGTGTAGTCAAACAACAAAATTCATACAAGGACCTAATTTCCCATGTGTGGTTGATGTCTTGATTAAGTTGACTAGGGTAGAGATACAAAATAACCACTGAGATCATTTTATCTGGATTTGGAAGAGCTCGATAACACATCATTTGGATCTCAGTCAAATCACATAGGTGATTCTTGATTAGAGGGTAAAATCTCACAAAATTAACAAATGGAAGTGTTTCCTTGGGGTATTTGTTGGGAAATATGGCAACAAAACAGGAAGCAAAAACAAAAATTTAACTACCATATTCCTCTTTGAACAGTTGATCACGTCAACAACTATGTAATGGGAAGGATGGTTAGCAAGGTTATACTTGGTCCTAGAGCTAGTCCAATGATAATTCCTAGCAGTAGTGTGCACCTTTCTTGAAGTTGCACCTGTACAACATCAACAACAACCTCCTAGTTGATCACCATGGACAACAATTGACCTTGTCCTCCTAGAAGAAGGCAATGGCCTCCTTGCCTCTATACTAGTCCACGTAGACCATCGAGAACTACTGTCATTCTATATGAATGGACAATAAGGGGTTGCCCCTTATAGTCAGTGTGCTAGCACCAACTTGCTATCCCACAATTGTCTCTCCCTTGATATCCCCCCCTTTGATGGGTAGGACTTGCTCGGGTTCTCTTAGCTACTAAAACCATATAAGACAATAATTTTCAAAGTGATTGATGTGTCTGAGAAGCCCCCAATACCCCTCTATTCATAGGAGGATCAAGGCCAGGGTTCCTAGTTTGAGTGGGAGTCGAAGGGGATAAAATTTCATGAATTTTTGCATCCAGTGACCAACAAAATAGTCAGTTCAGAGGTGAACCGATCGGTTTCCATGTGAGCTGATCAGTTCAACCCTTGAACCATTCATTTCATCATATTTTCCAATCACAATTGTATTGGCAATTAATATCTGATTAATGCACAACATGAGGTCAACATTAATCCTTGATCCAATCAAATTGATCAACCAAATGATGGGTTCACAACTAGAATCAGTCAGTTCATGGAACTGAGCCGATCGGTTCACTTCCTGAACCGGTCGTGTCATGGACCAGATTGCCAATATTGGTTCAATTGGCCTGACACTTGAAGCTATCGGTTCAAAACCTGAACCAGTCAGTTCACACTCTAGTCAGTCAACATTCAACCAACGTTGTTTAAATTAAATACCTAACTTTTTAGTAATCAATTTTAAACTATATTCCTGAATAAACTCCTATTCCAAGTGTATCCTATGTGTATGACCTAATAGGTTCCAAGTTACATTGGCAGTGAATGTCAATAATTAGTTTATGACATCAGAAGAAATGATTGGTATCTAGCAAGACATCATTCCTACCCAAGTAATCGAAAAGTTGGAGAACAAATTCAACCTACAATCTGTGATTGGTGGTATAATGATTGTATAGTTCCTTTGTCACTGATATCCGAATTGAACTCGAGGCATGGAATCGTCATCCTCTCAACGTTCAATCCATGTTCCTTGAAGTAGAGCAAACTGTCTGAGATATATGTGAACTCAATATCATATATTGATTCACATGTGCATGCACATGCTTTTCTTAGTCTCGCTTACCAAGTGTCCTGGATATTAAACTCCTATTGAAGGGAAAAATCCCATCTACACCACTCACAATCATCCCCACGTGTCATAATGCACCCGAGCACCACCTTTATGGTAACCTTTATTCAAGGTTACGGTGGATGATATCTAAGTACATCGAAAAACATGTGATGATTGTAGTGATTTTAGGTTCAAGAACTACAATCACCACCATCACTATGAGACATGAATCTAATTACCAATCATAGTTTCCACGTGTCACTCTCTAGTTGGGTCTGTCTAATACACTGTTCTCCAACAAGTATCTTTGTGTTTGGTTTGATATCACATCATGACTAATGAGATTCAATCATCAACCAACACATACTCTAGTGTTATGTGTCATTTCTATCTATCAACCATCCACAATAACATCTGACTAGGGACATAACAAGAATGTATAAACTCTTGACATCTGTATGATCTCATTGTTCAGGTCCTCAACCTGAAGACATATGTCATTGAGTAATATCATTCTTTAGACATTCATGTTGTTTAATCATTATCTCATAATTGAATGAAACAAAATAAATCGAAAGATCGCCTTTATTATTAATCAAATCATTTACAAGATATGCCATACAATCAACATATGATTGGCTATCTGGGCATACATACCAACAGACTCCCACTTGCAGTTAGAGCCAATCATCCACACATCTTATTCTAAATGATCTTAAACATGTCCATCATATTTCTACTGCACAAGTGTTAATCCAGTGGGTTAGCAACATTTGTGTTTAGTCAGTGTATTGCATGTTTCACATCTCTTCACTATACAAATTTTCGTATGAGATGGAATTGCCGTAGTATGCTATCTGATATTCCTCCAATTAGTAGCTCCATTGTTGTCAAGGTATTTCTTCTATGTCATAAATGGGTGTAACATCCCATAAGTTCATCTAAATGAACTTCTAGATCCATACAATATCCTATGTTGTGTTCATAACACTAGGATACCCAACTTTTATTGTAGAATTAATTATCCGTCTCTTGCTTGGAACTTTTCAAGCTCACAATTCTTGTTTCAAGGTCAAAGACATATTTTAGATTGCAATCATTAATTTTCATTGTTATATTGAAATCTTGCATCGGTGTAACTCTTTACACCCAACTCTTCCTTATTTCTATAACCAAGGAACTAATCATTTTAGTGCTTTTCAAGTACTTAAGGACGTTCTTTATGGAATACCAATGACCTTCATTGGAATCTGAGTGATATTATCTCATCATGTCCAATACATACAAGACAATGGGATGAGAACATTATATTGCATACATGATAGATGTAATTGTGAATGCATATCACATCTTGCTCATGTTTTCCCATTCTTCATAAGAATTAGAGTACACAGTTCTTGAGAGACTAATCCCATGAAACATGGACAAATTCTCTCTCATTGAAAACATTTTTCCAATGTTTGTGCTCTTACTTAGGTCTAGAAGCCTTCCATATATATATATATATCTATAGATTTGAATTCCTATGACATAGGATGCTTCTCCTAAATCCTTCATACATAAGGTACTTTACTTTTCCAGGTATTATAAGGATGTTATTCCCCATTAATATGTGGAATATAAATATGCTCCCACTAAATATTTTGTAATCATAGATTTCATCTTCATTTTGACTAAAGTCAAATTCTTTGACTATTATGTCAAATTAAAGATTTCAGCTCTGTGATGCTTGCTTCAATCACATTTGATTGATCTTTGTAGCTTATAGACTTTACTTGTAATAATGGAGTAACAAAACTTTCAGGATGTGTTACGTACACATCCTCTTAATTATTCCTATTAATGAATGCGGTTTTAATATCTATATGCAAAATCTCATAGTCATAATAAGCTGCAATGGCAAGGATGATCCTAATGGACTTAACCATGGCAATTGGTAAAGATATTTTATCATGTTCAACACCTTAAACCTGTTTGAAAACCTTTGCAATCAATATGCTCCTATAGATTATCCATTTCAGTATTCTTCTTGAAAACCCAATTGCACCCTATGGGTTTTACCCCTCTAGGTGGTACCACCAAGATCATACCTTGTTGGTGTACATGGACTCCATTTTGGATAGTATGGATTTAAGGCAATTCTCAAAATTTGGTCCCTCAAAATATTTTTAGATAGATTGTTGGCTCATCATCTTTTGACCAATTCACTCTCCCTTTGAGATATAAGATATCATTTTCTTTCAAGATCAAGGCATGTTCTACTAGATTTATGAGGTCTTTTGTTACATAAGGAGCTCGATATTCTACAACAATTTGTGATTCTCATTGTTCCTATTGTACTTTCTAGGTTCAATGCTTCTTGTTGATCTTGAACTTTTTGAGTTCTAGTATTCTCCCACTGATTCCCTTGGAATTAAATTCCTCATTAGGAATTCAGCCATGCTAGTAACAAACACTTTTGTTGTCATATTGGAGTAAAAGTAGTATTAAACAAACTAACATTTATTTGATTTATGGATAAGACTTTTCCAAGAAACTATTTTCTTATACAATCTTTCAATCCTAATCCTTATAAAGACATATCAAGATACCTCCCATGCCATATCTCATACGGTGTCTTTCGAACCATTATAGATACTACATTGTTTTTGTGTCAAGCATGTGCCTAAAAGGAATTAGGAAGATTAGCTAGATTTATTGATAATCGCATCATGACTCATCAGGATGTGATTCCTTCTTTCTGATACATCATTATGTTTCAGTTGGTCTTCATTGTGATACACTTTCACAGTCTCCAGAAGGTCCTCAAACTCTTTGTGTAAAGTATTTCAATCATCGATCATATTGAAGTATCTTAATACTTTTACCAAGGTGGTTATGTAATTCATTTATGATCTTCTTGAGCAAATCAAGATATTCATGTTTGTATTTCACTAAATATAAATTACTATATCTAGTGAGATAATCAATAAATATAATGAGGTACTAATAACTTGTTGGTATGTATGCCCAGAGATCCAATCAGATGATGTTTGTAATGGCATAACTTGTAAATGATTTGATTAATAATAAAAGCAATCTTCCAATTTATTCTCTTTTATTAAGTTATGAGATAATGATGTTACATAATAAATGTCTAAAGAATGATATTCTCAATGATGTATGTCTTCAGGTTGAGGACCTAAACAATGAGATCATACATATGCTAAGAGTATATACATTCTTGTTATGTACCTAATCAGTTGTTATTGTGGAAGGTTAATAGACAACAATAACACTTAAGACTAGAATGCGTGTTGATTGATGACAGAGTCTCATTAGTGATGATATATAATATCAAACCAAATACATAGATACTTGTTAGAGATTAGTGTATCAGATAGATAGACCCACCTTGAGTAGGTATGAGCATCAGACTGGGCCGGCCCGATCCGACCCATATCCCGGCCCGCATAACCCGATCCAGGCCCGATCCATGTAATTTACATGGGTGGGCTGGGCCAAAGATTTTGACCAAGATTTTTATATGGGCCAGGTCAGGGCCAAGGTAAACCCAGACTTGAAAACCCAGATACCCAGATTAATTATATAAATGTGTATATGTAACTAGATGTTTGTATATGATATGTATTTTTTATATGATTCATTTGATTAAAAACTTCCAAAATTACATTTGACTAATATATATTTAGTCAGTCATATTAATTATACTATAAGAGAAATGCACTAAAGTAAATCAAGGGCATGAACATTCATTTTGAATATAACATGTTCATTATAATTTATACAAATTAAACCTAAAAGATGATATTTATACTACTTACATGTATTCCACAAATCACCTATGTTGGGACATTACTAGACCATTAATTGAACTACAAATGTGCATCTTCTATTTAAAGTTAATTGTAAAAATCTTATTCACATAATTAAATGGGCTATGATTGTGATTTTATGTGTCTGATCTATATTCTATGTGTTTCATCTATTAAATTTATATAACAATTTGTAAGTGTATTAGTTTTTTTAATGATGCATATAGATTACATGTACCGCGTGGAACAAATTTCAAAAACTATGTTAATATTTTATCTTATGTATATGTTGAAAATATCTTCATTTACTATGTTACTTGGGCCGTCCCGAATCTGATCCAAAACCCATCTATGTTATCTGAGTTAGGTATGAGCCAAGTTTTTTAGACATTACCCGAGTCTAAACCAGGCCTGAAACCCACTTTAAAACATGAGTTTGGGTATGGACTTGCCAAAACCTGGGGTGACCCGACCCGATGCTCATCCCTAACCTTGATAGTGATACATGGAAACCATTGAATGGTAGTCAGAAACATCTCTCATAGTGATGGTGGTGATTGTGGTTCTTAGACTGAAATCTCTACACTCATCACATGTTGTTGATGTACTTTGTCATTATCAAACATGATTTTGAATAAAGGTTGCCATAAAGGTGATGCTCAAATGCATTATGACGCATGGGGAATGACCGTGAGTGATGTAGATGTGATTCGTCCCTCCTACAAGAGTTTGATATCCCAACTACTTGATAAGAAAGACTAAGAAAACATGGCCATGCACATGGAAATCAATATATGATATTGAATTCACATATATCTCAGAGAGTCTGCTCAAGTTCAGGGAACATGGATTGAACGTTGAAGAGGATGACAATTTCATGCCTCGAGTTCAATCTAGATATCAGAGACAAAGGAACTATACAATCACTATGACACCTATCACGGATTCTAGGTTGAAGTTGTTATCCAACTTTTTGAGTTACTTGGTAGCAATGATGTCTTGTTAGATACCAATAATTGCTTGTGATGTCATAAATTAGTTATGGAGAGTCACTGCCAACGTAACTTGGGACCTAGAGGGTCACACACATAGGAATGCACATGGAATAAGAGTTTGTTCATGAATGATGTTTAACATTGATTACTAAAGTGTTAGGTTTTCAATTTAAACAACATTAGCAATTTGCACTCTAAAACGACCCGTTCAGCAAGTGAACCGAACGATTGAGGTGCATGAACCAGTCGGCTTAGGTTGTGAACCGTCCATTTGGTAGATCAATGAGATTGAATCTAGGATTAATGCTGACATCATGTTGTATATTAATCGAATATTAATTACCAAAACAATTGTAAATAGGAAATATAGTGAAACGACTAGTTCAAGTGTTGAATCGATCATATCACGTGTGAACCGACAGATTCAATGTTTGTAGGTTCTGGAAAATTCATGAAATTTTGTCTGTTCGACTCCTAGACTGATTGGAAACCATGACCCAACCCTCCTATAAATGAGGGGTACTGGGGGCTTCCCAGACACAACAATAAGCTCTGACAATTATTGTCTTCTCTGATGTAGTAATCAAGAGAGTCTGAGCAAGTTTTACCCATCAAAGGGATGAATAACAATGAAGATACAATTGTAGGAGAGCAAGTTAACACTAGCACGACAAATAGAAGGACCAACTCCTTCTTGTCCGTTCATATACAACGACACGAGTTCTCGATGGTTTGTGTGGACTACTCTAGACTCTAGAGGTGAGAGGCACTTTCCCTACTCGACGTACACCATCAACCACTGTCCATGGTGTCTGACCAAGAGGGCGACTACGACAGTTGTCCAAGTGTGACTTGAAGAAAGATGCACATTATTGCAAGAGAATTGTCACTGGACTTGCTCCAGGACCCGGTATAACCTTGAAACCCTCTTTCTCATCTCACAGTTATTGACGTGATCTACAGTTCAATGAGGAATATGAGAAGTAAAATTTTTGCTTCCGCTACCATATATGATGTCATATTTCTCAACAATGGTATCAGAGCCACATCAATTTATTGTGTTTTGGGATTTATCGATAAGATCAAATTTGGGTTTTTTATTACATGCGATGTAAATATTTAAGTAGTTAATGTGCATATCCGATTAAATGCCACATACAATCCCTATATATATGATATGATATATATGCAAAATACATTGCCTTAATATCATTTTGATGGTGATTGGTAGCATTGTTATGGCTTATACCCCTATACCTTTTGTTCTTAGTTATATGGTTGTTTGTTCCTATTTATATCTCAGTTTGCTTACTGTTACAACCCGTTCCTAGCTTTGTTGGTAATCCTAGACATTTAAGATAATCTTAATGCTTATCATGTTTTTTTAGTAATACTCTATGTTGTACTTTATCTTAACTTTGGTAACCTTAAATACTTGTTTGGGAAACTCATAATCATGACTTAAGCATACTATAAAGATCTGAGTTGGAGTTAATATAGCATTAACCCATACATGTATGCAAGAAGAGAGTTAATGACATTGGAGGAAATAATTAATAAATAACTTTTCATTTGAGAATATTATCAAAATAATATCGTAAGATTGTAGATAATTCAATTATGAATCCAACAAAAAAAGAATGAACCAAATCAGAGTTAAAATGAGAGAGTTATGTCCTTTTTAGTAAACATGTACAGTGTGCCACGACCGCGACAGTATGCCGCAATCGCAACGCTGCGTCGTGTGCCGTGAACGATGCTGCGACCGCAATGCTTCATCGTGTGCCGTGACCGTGACCGTGACCGATGCCACGACCGCGAAGCTGCATCGTGTGCCGCAACCATGACGAATGCCGCCCAGGATAGCCAATCGTAAAATGATCATATCTCGAGCTATACTTATCTGTTTTCAACGAAATGAAGTAAGTTAGAACCACAATTTGATCTTATATCATCTCAGACTCCTTTCTCAACGAGAGGCAGACCTGGAAGGTAATTTCTGGGGTGATTTTTGGGGAAGAACGTGAAGAACGGTGGAAATCCAAAAGGGTTGCTATAGATTCAACTTGGTAAGTATTTTTAACCATCGATTCTTCCTCCTCCTCATTTCCCCTTGCTTGAAATTCTTGATCCAATGGATTTGAGGTTGGGTTAACCTTTGAATTTCATCTTCTACCTACAAAAAACCTCATTTAGGGTTGAAAGGAAGAAGAAACCGCTGATTTTGCTAGAGTTTTGATATGGATTTGAGATTTTCAGTGATGGGCTGCGTTTTTAATGTGCTTCACACCTTAGGGTGAGTGGGTACTTCCTTTAAATAGTAGATTGCATAAAAATGAGTTAAATCGTCAATAATTTTTAATTGCTTAATATGCGAGTACAAACCTTAAATGGTCTATTTGATCTAGCTTTTGCAAGTTGATATGAAATGGATTATTTATCTATGGTGATGAATTTCAGATGATGAAATCTTATTAGAAATGGGTACAATCTATCTAAATGATAATTATTAAAGTATTTGCAGAGGTTATAAGAGTAAACTAAAATTTAGGGTATTTGGCTATGACTAAAATTGTTGTATAATTGAATAAATAAGTTTGCCTAGTTGAATCTCCTTGCTTACAAATGATTATTTTATTTGTATGCGTATTACATATATGTCAGATAAGATCTTGCATTTCATTCGATGATATCAATGTTTGTTTGATATATCACTAAGAGGGTGAAACCCTAAATGAATGGAAAGTTTAAGGTTTACAAATAGACATCTTGATTCAATGTTATTCTTAATGTATGATGTTTTAGTAAATGGCGTGGAAACTCTAGTTCAGTTCATTACATGGTTTCATATATATATTTGATTATATGTGAACTACTGAGAGCAATCTTTATTTAATGATGTTATGATGTATTAAATCCTTATGCGAGTCATGTGATAAGTGAATGAGGTAAATGAAACCCTAAGGATAGGGTGTTCAGTGAATCAAGTATTGTGATATTAATGTTTCTCAGTATGAGATGTGGTTATGCTTAACAGTTCAGTTGTGGTAAATGTTATCAGATGGTTTATGAAATGAACGGTTTACAAAGCTGAACTAAGATATGTTGATGTGATGATTGAATTGTGAATTTGAAGAGTGAATTAGACATTTATATGCCATGAACACTGTAGAATCCTCACAGGATGAGGCCTGCGATGTGGGGAGGAAATGATTTCTCGATAGGAGGTAGTCCAGATCGAGGTAAGCTGGAGTGCACCAGTAGGGTGTGGGGGTCTTGACTAGTAGGACAGACTCCTTACAGTTATGTGGTACCCAACACCAACTGGAGATGTTGGTGGTACTTGTGTTACCTGTTGAGTGATCAGTGGTCAGTAGGTCCACTGATGCACAATAAGCTTTAGGGCTTTGACTCACTGCCTGAGTACCCAGGTTGAGAGGTGGAGTCTGAGATATCTGACTGCTCCCATTAGCCTCCGAGAGACAGATGTGCTGAGGCCCGCTTCAGACGAGGTCTTACTCGAGAGATAGGCTTAGGAACCTAGACATGCTTCTAAGCCTTGTACAGTGAGATCGTAGCTTGCTGCGATTCTTTCACATGTTGTAGTACACCTCATGTGGGTTTAGGGCATAATAAGATGAATGAGAGGTTAAACAAGGGTGCGTAGTTATTTAATTATTCTTTGTATGTTTCTAAATTATTAGTTCTCTTTATGATCAATCAAGCATGTTCATATATTGATTCATCAACATGTTGTTGTGGAAGATCTATGCTTTGAACCATATGGGTTGATCGTTTCAACCCTTGAACCGATCAAATTGCCTCTTGTTCGGTTGGTCATCTGATTGATCCTATGGCCTCCAGTCCAAACGATATCTAGACACCTCTAGTCTCTTGGTTGGACCACCAGTCGATTGGCTCGGATCATTCTATCCTCATCCTCCTCGGTCCTCCAGCTGACCGGCTCATCTTCTGAAATGGGTGGTTCATCTGGTGTTGAACGTCTTCTTCATCATAAAAAGAATTAAAACTATCCTAATGCTATTTGAAATATTACATGGTAATAGGGAAACCTCAAGTTACATTCGAGGGGAGCATGGAAAGGAGAGAATAATACTTTTACATATGGAAGAGAAAATAGAGGCTCGGTATGAAAATTGAGATAAAATAGGAAAAACAACCACAACTAACCAAGCATAGATAACTAGGGTTATTGGCCATAACAATGCTACACATCCACCATCAAAACCATTTTTTCGGTGACATATGTAAATTGCAAATATATCATATCATATATATATCGGTTGGGACCATATGTGGTATTTAATTGGATGTGCACATTAATCATATTAAGTATTCACATCGTATGCAATAAGTAGAAGATAAAAACAAAAAATATGTCATATCAATTAAATCCCAAACCATAGTAAGTTGACATGGCTCTGATACCATTATTGGGAAATATGACAACATAAAAGACAACGATACAAAAATTTAACTTCCATATTCCCCTTTAAAAAGTTAATCACATCAACAACTATGTAATATGAAAGATAGTTAGCAAGTTTATACTTGGTCTTGGAGCTAGTCTAGCAACAATCCCCTCGCAGTAGTGTGCCCCTTTCTTCAAGTTGCAATAAGTCAACCTCGACAACATCCTCCTAGTTGATCACCATGGACAACAGTTGACCTTGTCCTCCTAGCAGCAAGCAACAACCTCCTCGCCTCTATTGTAGGCCACACGGACCACTAGGAACTCTTGTCATGCTAGATGAATGGACAAGAAGGATTTGCCCCTTCCAATCGGTGTGCTAGCACCAACTTGCTCTCTCACAATTGTCACTCCCTTGCTATCCCTCCCTTTGATGGGTAGGACTTTCTTGGGTTCTCTCGATTACCACAACCAGAGAAGACAACAATTGTCAGAGTGATTAATGTGTATGAGAAGCCTCAATACCCCTCCATTTATAGGAGGTTCAGGGTCAAGGTTCCTAGTCTGAGTGGGAGTCGAAGGAGATGGAATTTCATAAACTTTCACATCCTACGAGTAGTGAAATGATTGGTTCAAAGGTGAACCGATCGATTGGCATGTGAGCCGATTGGTTCAACCCTTGAACTGGTCATTTCATCATGTTTTTGAATCCCAATAGTATTGGCAATTAAAATCCAATTAATACATAACATGACGTCAACACTACTCCTTGATCAAATCTAATTATCAATCAAATGGTTGGTTCACAACCTGAACCTATAAGATCCCTGACCTAGCTTAGTGTTTGGATCTTACTTGTTTTGCTTAACAAGATTCTTAAACCTTAATCTAATCTTGTCATGCACCTTAATAACATGTGACATGGTTATGTTTTCAGTTTGGTCCAGTTGGGTTGATGTTTGAGCTAGCTATGTAATAAGTATGCTTGTTTTGGACCAAGTTGAAAATTACCCATGTTGAGGGTTTATCTTGAAATTTGTCACATGTTGGTTGTGCCGCTTGAGATTTGGCATCATGAGAAAGAGTATGATGCATAGGGGTGCCTTTTTGAGTTTTGATTGAAGAGATGACATCACATGTGGTTTTAGGGGTTGCATGCTCTGCATGGATGCTTGAGTTGGTTGATGATAGTGACCATGTTGTGGGTCTTTGTGTTAGCGCCCATTAGTTTTTGGGTATGTTAGCGATCGTTATGTCTTGTGTGTGTCTTATGATGACTGATATGTTTTGATCTCAGATGGTTTATGCCGACCTAATGATGTTGTGTCTTTGTGCTTTGAGTATAACGACCATTATCCTTTGGAGATACACTAGCGGTCGCTATTGTGTTATGACTTGATGTTGTTTCAAACGATATGTGGTAAGGACCTTAGTGGTCACTATACCATATAGGTTTTAACAATCCTTCATGCTTCATGCATGAATGCTTGCATGGTCATGGCTTTATTGGATATGTGTCCTTTTGGTGCTCTTATGTCTTAACACCTCACGACCTTTACCTCCCTCCTACCCTTGAGTATATAAACTCTCTCTTTCACATGCAAGTATTCCCTTTAGCTCTCTTCTTTCTCTCTTGTTCCTTGGGTTCCACCTTAAGCTCAGTGTTACTTGAGGAGGTGCTGATCTTAGAGAAGGTGGCTGGTGCATGTGGTGATCTAGGGCTTAATCATCTTCTTTGTGGTGGTCCTTGGCAATCTTCCTTCTTGGTAAGTGGTTTCATACCGTTAATCTCATTTTCTTTAAACCCTACCCTTTCTTCTTCTCTTGGCCGTAGACTATTGTTTTTGCATGGTGTCTATCTTGAGGAACTTCTCTCGATAGAGGTTGAGACTATGGTTTGTCCATGATAGTACCTGAGTGAGATGAAACTTTCCCTCTTTCTTCTTTCTTTTCAGCCTAGGGTTTCTACTCTTTATCATTTGAGCTCATTTGGACTTGGTGTGTTTTCTTCTCTTGAGGTGACCTTGTTTGACCATGGAGGTGGATCCAAGCTTGGTGATTTCCTTCTTTTTCTTGGAGCTCGTGGCTTAGAGTTGATCTTCTTCAAGGTGGGTTATATAACTCTTCTCTCTACTATTATTGCACCTCTTATCTTTCTTGCATGCTACTGTTCTATATATAAAATGTGATTATAAGATGATGGAGACTACTAACTTGATCTAGGGTTTAAGATTATGAATTTTTCTTGCATAGATTACTCTTTCTCCTAAGCCGTAATTCATGTACCCAGATTTTACTGGATGTTGTTGTCTCTTGCATGCATCGTGATTGTTGGTTTTGATACCATGTTTAGGTTCACTTTTTACATGATGTTGGAGGTTTTGATCTTTGGTTGCATTAGTTAGACACGTGGGTTTCCTTCTCTCGTCACTATTCTTTATGTTTACACTTGTAACACTTGTTCTAGGGTTTTGGATGATCATCTTTCTAAGAGGTTTTCTTGTGGTGACTCCTTGCTTTTCTTAGTGTTAATCACCTCTTTGGGGATGGCTAAATACATTGGTGATCGCTACATGTGCTGAGCTTGTTTTGGTTACAATGCATTTTGACCTAGGGTCTCTAGGGTGGGTTGGTCACTACCAAACCATAACCCTAACCCTAACCTATTTGGTCACTATATGAACAAGTTGCTTTGTGGTCGCTACCCATGACGATCATCCTTGCTATTAAAATGCTTGGTCCTTGTGTTGGTCGCTACCTTGAGTGGCTTGTTTGGTCACAAGGTTGAGTGTCGCAGTCGCTACAAGTAATGTGGATGAGGTGGGTCGCTACATCACTCAACCCTAACCCTAATCATCTTTTGGTCACTACTCTTTGATTGATGTTGTGACCGTTATGCATGGTTGAGAGGTCGCTACACCTTGTTGTATGCATGTTGGTCGCTACATGGTTTACATGGTTAACGGTCGATATCATCTTAGGCATACCATGCATGGTCGCTAATATAAGGTTAATATGACATGGCCATTTTGTGATTAATCTTAGCAGTCGCTACACCTTGATAAAGTTCCTGGTTTGATCGCTATATGTATAAGGTGGTTTGATAGCTATACATGGTTGTACCATGTAGTCGCTACATGTGTTTGAGTCTTGTATGGTCGCTATGTTTGCATGACTTTGATGGTCGCTACACATGTGAGGATGCTTAACCTAATACACTCCAAGAATCTTGGAAATGATGTATCTAGGGTTGATGTTGAATGCTGTTATGGAAACCCTAAGTGTTTTAAAAGAAACCCTACCCCTAATTCAAGTGTATGATGTACTTGCTTAGCTTGCTTGAATGACTAGCATGGAATAATGATTTCTCTCTCCTATTTGTGTAACCCTAACGTTGTAGGTTAAATGCATTCATAGATTTTTTTTACTATAGAATTCTTACATGATATAGGGTGATGACTATCAGCCTTTATGAGTCATGATGAGATAATGATGTATAAGAAAAATGTGATTGGGTCTTATTACCTGGTAGAGGATCAATGCCTAATGTGAGGTGATATCCTCTAGTGATGTGATGAGGAATGATTATCCCAAGATGATGTGATAATGATGATGGCCTTATATGAAAGTGATATCATGTGATGATGTGACAAGTTTATAACTCATACGTTTTATATCTTCTGTCGTTGCAACCTACCCTTATCTTTGTAGAGTTTGTTTTGGGTTTGTAGTTGTAACTTGATTGATGCACTAAATACCAAACTGGAAATAATTAATTAAGTGAAACCCTAATCATGTAGGTTTCCCTAAGCCATAAATCCATCTTTAACGCTAGTACTTGCTGGATGGTGAAATGAGTAATTCCTATCAGAAACTCGGAGCACATATTGTTGAATATGTAGGGGTGCAAGTTGAGGATACATCCTTGCATCCACAATCACATATTTGGAGGATTATGTGGTCATACCCCAACAGGAGAATGGTTGAGGCCGTATCTCAGATGATATTTTTTTTAGCAATGGTTGTAATTATATCATGGTAGGAGAACGGTTGTGATTGTATCTCTCTAGTGTCGTGCCTATGTACCAAGGCAGACTAGGCTAATTTGCAGTTTGACTTATATGCCACTGCGGCGGACTCAGACTGCCAAGGGTGTGGGAGATCATAGGAGTCCGACTCTCCTAGATCTTGTATGGCACTGATTTTGACTTAGCAGTGGTCAGTTGGAGCATGAGTGGTATAAATCATCTTCTTAGGGCATAGTAAAAGACATAATACAACCGTGTAGTATCTTTGCTTAGAGTTAAATACGCTTCACATTGGATGACTCTTTGCCTTGTTTCTTATACTACTTAGTTGTTACCTTGTATACATGTTCTTCATATTCCTTCTAAAAGTATAAGATGGTATACTTTCTCAGTTGTAGATGTTTAAACTGCTTAATCTATGTTATCAGTTTTACTTATATCATTTAGTTGAATCTGCTCATCCCGATAATAGTATTTTCTTCCATGCTATATCTCTATCTGTGTTAATAATAGTTGTTGGTGGAGAGCTATATCTCTTGCTAGGATGTTGGTATCACCCTGTGGGTTTTCACATCTTTTAGGTGGTTGTCCATGATGAGGTAGAGATTGTGCGGTTGAGGAAGAGCAACAAGGAGAGCAGTAGATGTTGAAGGTTGGATATGCTGCTAGTGTTTTGTAGTAGAGTCTTATGTGTCGTCCCTATACTCTTAGGTCCTTGGGGAGGTTTTGTAGACGTTGTATATCGATACGAAGTTTTTGGCAGTATGCCATGGTTGTATATATGGCTTGTAATACATAAACAAGTTATCTTTGTAATAGGTTATGGCAAGTTTGCCAGTGAACAATGATGTAAATACCTTTTATGGTATGACATGTGATACAGGTGGCGCAGTTTGTGGACTTGGATGTAATATGTTTCCGCTTGTGAGTATATAAGTAATTGATTTTAATTTATCATGTTTCTAGTAATCTGGATGTTTAATGTTACTTCCACGCTTTGATTTGAGTAATCTCATTTTGGGGTGATCGACGTGTCACAAAACTAGTCAGTTCATGGACCTGAACCGGTCGGTACACTTCCTGAACTGGTCGTCTCATGGACCAGATTTCCAATATTGGTTCAATTGACTTGACACTTGAATCGATCGGTTCAACACTTGAACCGATCAGTTCACGGTCTAGTCAGTCAACATTCAACTAATGTTGTTTAAATTGAATACCTAACTCTTTAGTATTCAAGTTTAAATTATATTCATGAATAAAATCCTATTCCAAGTGTATCCTATATGTGTGACCCTATATGTTCCAAGTTACATTGGCATTGAATGTCCATAACTAGTTTATGACATCACAAGCAATGATTGGTATCCAACACGACATCATTGCTACCCAAGTAATTGGAAAGTTGGAGAACAACATCAACCTACAATATGTGATTGGTATTATAGTATTTGTATAATTCCTTTGTGTTGATACCTAGATTAAACTCGAGGCATGTAATCATTATCCTCTCAATGTTGAATCCATGTTCCTTGAACTAGAGCAGATTATCTGAGATATATGTGAACTCAATATCATATATTGATTCACATGTGCATGCACATGCTTTTCTCAGTCTCGCTTAGAAATTGGCCTGGATATCAAACTCCTGTAGGAGGGACAAATCCCATCTACATCACTCATAGTCATCCCCATGTGTCAGAATGCACCCGAGCACCATCTTTATAGTAACGCTTATTCAAGTTACGGTGGATGATGTCTAAGTACATCGAACGACATGTGATGAGTATAGTGATTTCAGGTCTAAGAACCACAATCACCACCATTACTATCAGAGATGATTCTGACTACCAATCATGGTTTCCATGTATCACTCTCAAGTTGGGTCTTTCCGATACACTATTCTCCAATAAGTATCAATGTGTTTGATTCGATATCACATATTATGACTAATGAGATTTTTTCATCAATCAACACACATTGTAGTCTTATGTGTCATTGTCGTCTATCAATCATCCATAATAACATATGACTAGGGACATAACAAGAATATATATACTCTTGACATCCATACAATCTTATTGTTGAGGTCCTCAACCCGAAGATATACGTCATTGAGTAATATCATTCTTTACACATTCTTTATGTTTCATCATTTTCTATTAACTAAATGAAACAAAATAAATCAGAAGATCTCCTTTATTATTAATCAAATTGTTTACAATATATGCCATTACAATCATCATTTGATTGGCTCTCTGGGCATACCAACAATATTATCGTCATAACGACCCCTTGCATTGACCTTGTGGTGGTCTGGGGTCATGGGAACTTCCATTTGCCATGGATGTAAAGTAGGTCTAGATACCAACACTACATACAATGTGGAGTAGGGAAGAACAAGTCACATGTAGAGTTTGTGAGGGCAGATCGAAGTCGACAAAATAAGACCACACTATGTATCATATATTAGGACATCAAATAGTGTTGAGGTAAACAAGAGAATAGAGTCTTTGAGGTCAAAAATTGAATTGGCGATTAGAGCCAGGTACCGTGAATGTTGAGGGAAATAATAGTTTTGGGGTTATCTATTGAAAGTGAAGGAAGTATTTCCGTGACTTGAACATGGTTGAAAGGCTTGGCTGGAGGTGGAGCTCTACATGACAAAAGCCAGGATTTAGGAAGACACCTAAATATAAAAGAAAACATCTTTGTGATGGGAGAAGTAGAAGATTACCGTGCGTCAAATCAAACAACGGTGACAAACCTGTTGGGACAAGGTTGCTGTCATCGGGAAAGAAACTGGACTCAATCACGTCTCTCATGGTGAGCAGATGAAATTAATGGTAAAAGACCATCTACTTGAACCCTAGTGGTCGGTGCTTCCAAGGCCAAGGATCATGTATGTCATTTGCACTGTTGAGAGATAGGAGTAGAGAATTAGGTGTTTCCATGAGGAGTGATGAGGGTAGTTGAGTTAGGGGTTTATCGATTCCGAACTACCTTATGAGGTTGATGGTAGTGAGATTCGAGGGAGTCATAGAGGGTAGGGAGCAAGAGAGGTGACAAAAAGTGTTGTTGACTGCAGTTTCTTCGACATGGAGAAAGTAGGAATTGAAGATGAAGCCTTAACCCCAAGATCTGGATCCAATGATTCAAAATGAACCAGTGATCATTTGTGTTAATTAGGAAACTTAGGTAAGATCAGATCAATCGGTTGCATTTATTGGATATCTAGGTCAGCATGGATGTATTTATTCCCTCTTGATCTCTAACATTAAATAACATAGCTAGGATCATTCAATTCCATTGAAATTTGACACCTTTACTAAATCAAACATGAGGAATCCAATCAAATACTTAAGTTGTCCATTTGAGCTAGGGAATTATGTAGTTTACATGAATAGGTCCTTAGGATAGTTATTGCATTAGTGATTATAAAAATGGAATTATAATGTCAAAATTTGAGGCTATCTGTAATGTCTCATTAGATACATATATACTAATAAATGGAACATATTACAAACATATGTGGGGTATATTCTAGTTACGCCTTGTCTATTTATTATTTCATAACTAGGGATAAGTTGTGTGCATTATTTTACTAAGTTGTGATAATGATTTGAATCATCACAAGTATGACTTATTCTAGGGTTTTACATCACTAGAAGAAAATGAAGCCTTTTTTACTTAGACTTCTTTAATTATATTTATTCTAACTTAAAAGTTTAGGGCTGTTATAAAAGTCACACAAGATGAGACTTCATAGGTTTTAGCAAAATCGACAATTTTGATCCCAAACACTTTGTATGCGTTTTTGGTAATGGTATTGACAGAAATGATATGCAACATATGTAGCATTCATCTTCCTTGAGATAGGAACTTTATTTTGGTCTTATGGAAAGCATTTTTCTTCACAATCAGAATGGAACATAGTTCATTGGATGGGCTCTTAAGTAGGGCTAGAAATGATAATTAATACAAAGAAAAGGAAGTTAATTCAATAGGTTGACTAGGGAAAGTATACGACTTCACATTACCCCACTAATCTATAATTAAATATATTTCATTTCTTGTAGTTACTTAATGGCCAAGGGGAAATGGATTTTTGAAATGGAATCAGAAAAAAGTGATATGTTTTTACATAATGTTTGCAATAAGAGTGATATTTATTAACTATTAACAACTGTGTATCTGAATCAATGCTAGTTTCTCTGCTACTTTCCAATCAATGTTAGTCAATTTGGTAAGTTGCATGAAATTTAGTATAGAGTACTAAACTTCAAAAATGATAGAGAACTCTTGAACCAACAACTACAAATCATCAAAATGTTATGTCAAAAATCAAAATGGTACCTCCTTGGAGGGGAAGCTCATGTTGGACGTGGATGCATCAGTGGTAAAAAACAAACTTAAGCTGCTACGAGGGGGAGTGAATTAAAGGAGGCTTCTCCAAACACGAGTGCAAGGATATAATTGCTACGGAGCTTCACGCAATTGCAAATGAACTTAACAAAAGTTATCAAGTGGGATCAGAAATTATAGTAGTAATAGATAGTAGTCAAGCCTTTCAAATGATGACTGGAGTCTCTGTAATACCCTTTGAATATAAAACTTTGTGTCGGATGACAGATAGAGTCAAACAATAAGGGTTACATCTATTTTTCTTTTTGTAGAAGGAGCTGTACTGGGGCTACCGACTGTCTAGCTAAATGGGTAGCAAACAAGATCTCTCTTTTGGTAGGTGGACTCAATGTCTAATTGTCTCTAAAATTGTTAGATGAAGACTCCGCATTAGTTCACATTAGATGTAATGGCGTTTCCGGTTCCTAGACCTAGAAGACTATCTTCTGAATTACCAAAAGAAAATGATGACTTGAAGCATTAAAAGCAAGCTCGCCTGCCCGGCATAGTAGAATGAAACTAAACTCTTAGATCAATCACTTTCTCAACTTGGTAGACCGGCTTACTCTCATTAATAGTGTCATTACACTTATTACTATCCACTTCCTCAGCTGCATTCCTTTACTTAGTAAGACCCACAAAATTGACAAAATTAGAAGAAATTTTCTCTGGAACAACCACATAGTAAACAAACATCATAGAAACATCCATCTAGTCAATTGGAACACCATCACTGCTCCGATTAAACATGGGATATGGGGCATCATAAATATTATAATTCATGCCATCTGCCTCATTGCAAAAATTATACACACTCTTACTGATACCAACAAGGTCTGGAAAAACTTTATCCTCCACAAATATTACAAAAATAGACCGCCTTGGCACCACACCCCACACAACATATCTTCTCCACTTTGAAAACACATCAACAAAAACCTGAACATCATAAAGAACCTTATATACACCCCCCCCACATGCTCATCAAAATATCCATTTCTAGGAAGACCCATGGTACCATCACAACACCATTCAGAACCTTAGTACACATATGCTCATTCCTTCTCCGCTGCATAGACTCAACATTGCCAAAGCCCTTAAACTTCTTACTAGAAACATACAAAACTCTCTCAAAAGACATCTTCAAAACTATGTGGACAACAACACACTGAGAGACATAGTCCATGAACTTGAATACAATATCACTATCAAGGTCTCCTGGATTTGGGGATCATTTTACACACACAAAGCAGCCTACACCCACCTCACTTATTGAGGCCATACATCAAATATGGTTTACATTTGGAAAACAAAATGGTCGCAAAAACTCAAACTCTTCTTCTGGCTGCTCACATCCGACAAAATCCTCACTGACCAAAATCTCACCAGCAGAGGATTTCTGGGACCTACACGATGCTACCTTTGTAAGATGGATGAAGATACTATACAAAACCTCTTCACCAACTGTACTGTCACACTGACCTCTTGTAAAATTTCTTCCATCAAATTTTAGACACCAAAAACCTCCTACCAACTTTCATCACTAGACTAAAACCCTTATCACAACACTCTAGATATCTCCCAGAAGACCTGATTATTCATACCTTCTGGAACATTTGGCTAGAGAGAAACAATATAAAGTTCAATAACATTTCAAAACATACCCAGAGTATGCTAACTAACAATAAACATGCCTTATTTGTACAATTGCACTGCATGATAGACCGCTACATCAACTCAGGTGATACGTACTGAAGTCGATCCGGGCAACATATTTGGTGATCACAATGGAGGTGGATGCTACTCCCTGGAGGATATTACCACAGACGACACTGGCTTCTGAAGATTTACTCATCGCATAAACTAGATCATACTATCTTAACTACTACTTTAGCTACATCTTTATTGATATGCTTCCATCAGAGGCATATGTTTAAGGGGTGCCTCCCCCACGTGCAATCTTTTTCTGCATTTCAGTGGCTGTTTTTTTCTTAGGTAGTAGGGCCTCACCCATGATTGATGCCCACCATGTTATTTCAGTGTTCTTGCTTGCAGACGTCGTGTGTTTGTAAGCAACAGGATTTTTAATTATTAATGCATGAACTCTTATAAAAAAAATAATAGAATGAAAATTCCATACAATAATTATAAAAATACAGAACATTAATTTTAAGAACAAAAATGCTTAGTTCTGGTTTGTAACAATATGGACAAAACTTTGACGTCCCAAATCAAAATTAATATTTCACTTTGCGATGAGTCAAAATGTAGTTAATAAAATACAAGGGTCGTTCGGCTCCTAACATTGAAAGTACGGTAGCCGTGTACGTATGTAATATTTGATTTTTAGAGCAGTCACCGCCGGGAGTTTTAAACATTATATTATGCAGCAAGCAACAACATGTAAAAATTCGGATGACTGGCTCATTGAGGTTGATGGCGGGCTCGCCGTGCGGCAGTGTTCAGTCCCGCCAGACATGACAAGATTCTAAATCTTATCAGTTAATGAAGATGAATATCAAATCAAAATACAGAAGATAATATTTACCTTCAAATCAAAACTCAGATTATACATAAATACTAGTAGTTACAAAGATATCGGGCCAAACATGGACTATATTGATAGGATTTGACATGTTTTAATAATCAATTGCTAAAGCGAGCGATAAACTACATGATTTATATAAGATATTATTATAGTATGTACATCCAACCACAATCTAATTTTTCACTGCATATTAGTGCAAGAACTCAGAAAAAGAATAATTTTAGTGAACTATGCTAGTTCCATCACCTCCATCCTCTGCTTCCTCCACTGCAAATGTTGATTCCTTTCCTGGCCACAACTTTATTACCTATCATGGCTTATCTAACACCTAAGTACCTTCCTATCTCCTTCAATCCCAATCATATATCCCATCTACTCTTTATTTCATCATTTCCAAATTCTTCCAACTTTTGATTTCCCTTCAGTGCCTAGACGGCAGCGTACATGGACAGATTCAGAAAATGTCAGTAGGAGGGGAAGTGAGTTAGAAGGTCTTAGTTTTTGTTTGATAAAAGTCCATGCAGTAATGATAAAAATTACACTGCTTTCAAACATTAAATTCCTGCAAGCAAAAACACAGAGATAACACGGTGGGCATCAAACATGGGTGAGGTCCTGCTACCTAAACATAATGATGCAGCCAAGGAAATGCAGAAAATAGAAGTGGACGTGGGGGAGGCACCCCTTAAACATATGCCTCAGTCGAAAGAAAGAGCAATAAAGATGTAGCTAAAGTAGAAGCTAAGACAGTAGAATCCAATCTATTTGATGAGCAGAGCTTCAGAAGCCAGTGCTGTCAGCGATAATATCCTTCAGGGAGTAGCATCCACCTCCATTGTGATCACCAAATATGTTGGTTGAATCATCTTCAGCAGGTATCACCTGAGTTGGTGTAGATGCCTGTCATGCATTGCAATTGTATAATTAAGGCATGCTTAATGTCAGTTAGCATAATCTGGGTGGGTTTAGAAATGTTATTGAACTTCTTATTGTTTCTCTCTAGTCAAATGCTCCAGAAGGTATGAATTATCAAGTCTTCTGGGGGATATCTAGAGTGTTGTGGTAAGAGTTTTAGTCTAGTGATGAAGGATGGCATAAGGAGATTTTTAGTGTCTGAAGTTTGTGGGAAGAAACTATACAGAAGGTGTAGCGTGACAATACAGCTGGTGAAGAGATGTTGTGTGGCTTTTTCATCCATCTTATAGAGGTAGCATCTAATAGGTTCCAGGAACCCTCTGTTGGTGAGATTATGGTCAGTGGGGATTCTGTCAGATGTGAGCATCCAGAAGAAAAGTTTAAGTTTTTGCGGCCATTTTGTTTCCCAAAAGTGAATCATATTTGATCTATGGCCCCTATAAGTGAGGTGGGTGTAGGCTGCTTTAGGTATGTAATGTGGTCCCTAAATCCAAAAAATCATGCTATTGGTGTTGTATTCAAGTTCATGGACTATGTCTATCAGGGTGATGTTGTCCACATGGTTTTGGAGATGTATTTTGAGAGAGTTTTATTTATTGCTGGTAAGAAGTTTAAGAGCTTTGGCAATTTTGAGTCTATGCAGCAGAGTAGGAATGAGCAGATGTGTACTAAGATTCTGGATGGTGTTATGATGGTACCATGGGTCTACGCAAAATTTGATATTCTGATGAGTATGCAGGGGGGGTTGTATATAAGGTTCTTAATGATATCTAAGTTCTTGTTGATGTATTTCCAAAGTGGAGAAGATATGTTGTGTGGGGTGTGGTGCCAAGGGGGTTTATTTTTGTAATATTTCTGGATGATAAAGTTTTCCATACCTTGTTGGTATGTTTATTATTTTTGTGATGAGGCAGATGGCATAAATTTTTATATTGATGATGCCCCATCCCCCATTTTTATTCGGTGCAGTGATGGTGCTCCAATTGACTAGATGGATGTTTTCATACTATTTGTTAACTATGTGGTTGTTCCAGAGAAAATTTCTTCTGATTTTTTCAATCGTTTTGAGGGTCTTGCTAGGTAAAGGGATGCAACTGAGGAAGTGGGTAGTAATAGGTGTAATACCACTGTTAATGAGAGTAAGCCGACCCTCCAAGTTGAGAAGGTGATTTGTCCATGAATTTAGTTTCATTTGAATCTTGTCGATGATGGGGTTCCAAACGGAGTAGGTTATGGGGTGTGGAGTGATAGGAAGTCCAAGATAGTTGATGGGAAAGCTTTAAATTTTGCATTTGAGGAGGTTTTTGTACATGTTGATGAGATTAGAAGGGGTATTGACTCCAAATATAGAAGACTTTGAAAGATTTATCTTAAGACCTGAAATGTATGAAAAGAGACCAATGATGCGAACAATGTTGATGATGGTGGAGTCTTCAGGTTTGACAAGAATCATGGAATCATCTGCAAATTGTATGATGTTCTCATGGCATTCAGGGGGAGAGGCTATAAGACCGTGAGATGTACCAAGTTTGATCATGTTGGTTAGAATGAATGTTACAATGATGAAGAGGTATGGAGAGAGGGGGTCACATTGTCCGAGTCCATTGGTGTTGTGAAAATAGCCAAAGGGTGATCCATTGATAATGGTAGAGAAGTAGTTTATGGAGATGTAGGTGAGAATCCAATTATTCCAAATGTCAGGAAAACCATATCCCAACATGGCTTTGATGAGGCAGTCCCAATTGATGTAATCAAAGGATTTTTCAAAATCTAGTTTGATGGCTAGGATTTTTTTTGTTTTTGTGGCAAAGGTGTAAAGTTTAATTCACCATGATGAAGGCATCATGAATCCTTCAATTTTTGAGAAAAGCATTTTGATTATGTGATATGATATGTTCTAGATGGGGTTTGATGCGATTTGAGAGGAACTTAGTAATGGTTTTGTATGAAGTGTTGATGAGGCTAATGGGTCTGAACTGTGTGATCAGGTCAGGATGAGTAACTTTTTTGATGAGGTCCATAGTTGTTTGGTTGATGTATTTGAGAAGATTGTGAGTGTTTGTGTTGTGATGGATAGCTCTAAGGAGTTTCTAAAAGTCTCCCTTGATGTGGTTCCAGTTGGCCAGGTAGAATTCAATATTAAACCTGTCAAGGCCTGGGGATTTGTTTTTACCTAGCGAGTGGATAGCCATATCAAGTTCTTCAGGGGGAAAAGGACTTATAATGTGTTGTGGTGAGGTGATATAACATCCACATAAGTGTTTCCAGTTGATGGAGTCAAGTATAACAGGCTTGTGTCCAAAATTGAAAATATGGTCGAAATGTTGGACAATGTGAGTAGTGATCAGTGCTTGTTGGATGTAGTACTTCCATTGATGCTCAATTTTGTAATGATATTTTTTTGATCATTGTTATTGCAAGTTTTGTGGAAGAATTTGGTGTTTTGTCGCCCTCCTTAGCCCATTTGATTTTTGCACATTGCTTCCGCATGGTGTCCAAACATTTCTTTACATGTTCTAGTTCGACTTTGATAGTGAGAGATAGGGCTGGGTCAGCTGATGGGTCACTGTCTACAAACATGTGTTGTTGTTCAAGGTCAGCAAGTTTATGTGAGAGATTTCCAATGGTTCCTTTTTGTCAACTTTTCAAACTGCTCCTGACACTTTTTTGTATTATTGTGAATATGGTATCCAACATTTCTAGTTTGGTTGTCCACCACAACCCAATGCCTATTTCACAAGTCTAGACATGTGGAATCAGTGATCCAGAAGTATTCAAAGCAAAATGTTTTGTGTCCCCATTTCTCCTATTTCGTGTTGATGATGATGGGGAAGTGGTCTGAGATAGGTCGGTGGGTGACAGTGACATAGGAATGGGGGTATTGATATTCCCATTTTATGGAACAGATGAAGTGATCAAGTCTGACCCTGGTCTGATGACGAGTCCAAGTGTAGCGAGCATTGGGTGGTGGAATATCAATCATGTGGTGGTTTTGAATGAGTTTAAGGAAGGCTTTATCTGAAGAAGACATGTAGCCTATGGTTGTGGTGGGGTTAGTTCTATCTAAAAGTTGTGTAGTGAGGTTGAGGTCCCCTCCCAAAAGCTAGGGTTTGTCGTGATATATGCTCATGATGTGCGTAATTTCAGCCATATAATCTGATTTGTATGTGTTTGGCTCTCCATAAATGCTAGTGAAGATCCAACTGAAGTTGTCAGTGGTGTTTGTGATGTGAAGAGTGATGGAGAATGTATGGGATTCGGTATGTGTGATATTAAAGAGGTTGTTGTTGAGGCCTATAAGAAGATCTCCCTTGAAACCAAGCGGTGGGATTTGGTGCCAAGTGTTAATGTGTTTGCCTCCTATTGTTTTGAGAGGAAAAGATGACAGAGTTGTTTTAGTTTCCTGAATGGTGATGATGTTAATATTGTTTTTGTATATATGTCTATGGATTTTTTTTCTACGATTGAGATTTGATGTCCCACAGACATTCCATGAAGTAATCTTCATAATGTAAAATGATTTTAAAACAAATATGCAAATTGTGGATTTAGCATATATGCAATTTTTCAAAATGTGAATATGTATCGTGGATAATACTATGGTTTCTCTGGTTCATATATAGTTCAATGTTGTCTAGGGCATGATGTACTAATGTGTCATCATCAAATGTGATACCTAATTTATCAGCAAAGTTTGTGAAAGATTGTATATCCGGACATGATGCTATGTCTTCTATGTTATCTATGTTCTTTTCATCAATCCCTAAAGATGTAGAATCTGACAATATATGTGTCGAAGTATAAGTGGAATGTGAAGATGTACTTAGATCTTCTGTGGCAATATAGTTTCTTATAGTCAGTCATTTTGGTGTGGTGGACAAGGTGTTGATGGATTGGATGGTTCCCGCAGCCTTTCCTTTGGTTTTTGGCTTAAGACTCTATGATGATCAAATCTGATCAATGATAACAATCCTCAATTTTTTATTAGTATCAGAATCTATATTCATAGTGGAGCTTGTATCATTGTTGTGGAAAGGGAAAGGTTTGTAGGAGTTTTGCATAGTGTTGTTTGTGCTATCTACAGATGGTGACGATGTTCTAGGTATTTTTTTATTGACAGAGCGGTTGGTTTCTTCAGTAGACTTGGTAGTAATGCTCTTTATTTCCAAACCAAGTTTCTTTCAGTGGGTTTTCTAATATTTGTGAAAGGTTTTTTGATGTTGGCTAGGCAGTACCAGGAGGGGGGGTGAGCACTAATGTTGGAGAAGGTGGTCTTGATGGCAGATGGGTTTTCAGCCGTAAGTTTGATCCTATATATTTTCTCACCCAGGTGGATCTTAAGAGATGTTGGAAGTGTGATAGCATGTTTAACAAAGAAGACACAAAAGGCTTTTATGTATTGTGTGGGTTGTAGAGTGTCCTGGCTAACGAACTGAAGTGTATCTCCTATGGAGTGGGTCATAGCTTTGAAAACGTCAACCTCCCAAAGGTGTGGTGGTAGATCAGCTATCGCTACCCATCCTGAACCATCAGATCCAGCAAGAGATGAGCCTTGTTCAGGTGTCCACCGGGTAATATTTTCTTGGACAAAGCTGGTTCCACAAGGAATAGTCATAACCTGTCCGAAAAGGTGATCAAGCTTTGTGCCTTCCACGGCAGAGTAGAGGAGCTAGGAGGGTGAAAGGATTTTAGGCTTCAGGATAGTGTGGCCAGGGAGAAGCAAAGCCATGGAATGGGTAACATCTAGGATGTTAACAGTGTTGTTGTTGATGTTATTTGTTATGGTGACAAAGATGCTACGACTAGTGAAAACTTTCAGGAGTCTCATGGAGTTGGCAGGAAGATCGAAAGGGAACTCCTTCTCCAGATGTACAGATGGAGCCATAAGGAAAGGTGATGGGGAGCAGCTAGGTTTCTCAAGGGCTGAGGGTTTTATAGGGTTGCTAATGTGATGCAAATCCTTCAGTGCAACGGGAGTTGTTGGGTTTGAGCGGATGGATGGTTTTATAGGGTGTTTGAGATGGTGGCAGACGTGTGCGTGTGAAGAGTGAGATGGTGTAGCAGATTTCTCAGTTGATAAGATACAAGTGAAAGAGTTATGGGTGTTAATCACTTTGTCATTGGGCTTAGGTATTTGATTAGATTTTTCAAATCTAGAATTACATTGTCATTTGTTGGAAAATGTGGCAGATGCACGGGGTATTGCCTTTTTCCTGTAAAAGTATCTAATGTCTTCTAGAGAAAGGGTGTTGCGATAGTAACAGTTGTATGATAGATGTCCAGGTTTGTGGCAAATGTAGTAGTATCTAGGAGCGGTGCATTGGGACCTTGAGTGTTTTCTAGTGGAGCATCTGTTGCAATGTAGAGCGCAAAATTGGTGTTTTAGTGGGGCTCGTCTCCATACAAAAAGATTGGTGTTGTGTTTAAACGTTTCTATAGCTATATCAGTGGCTGAGGACTGGCCCAATGGTGGGAAATTGAGATTATATGAAAGTGAGGGTGTGAACGTCTTATGCGGTTGTATATTCTGAGATTTCCCAAATCAAATAAGGGTGGGGGAGAGTGATCAGAAATAAAAGACTGTTGGTAACTGTCCACAATGGTGACAGGCTTTTGTATTGATGAAGTTGTATCTTCTTCTACAGAAATTGTAGGTGATGTCTGGGCAGAAGTGATCTCAATGGGGTTGACTTTGGTACCTTCAGTATGCTGGTGTTTTTCTGGAACAAAAAGTTGATCTGCGGAGTCTGAATTGGTGGGAATGTTGTCATCCTTCGAGAAGAAAAGTGGGTATAGTTTGATGGGTGTTTCATTGTTGAAGTCAGCAATCTAGGCCATCAGGGTTCTATCAGTGATGGGTTTGATGAAGATGGTCCATTCTGGATTTAGTTTAAGTGTTGCAATCATGTTTTCCCATCCATTTACTATGTATATGTTGGACTTCTTGTCATAGTCTATGACAAAATTGAAGCTGTTGTGACCTATTTGGATCTTGTTGATGCCTGGTGGGAGGTCATTTTCATGGTATTTCCATGCTCGTGGAAGCGGGATGATGGAATGGTTAGCAGGATCGTCTAAAGGGTAGCTAATGAATAGGAAATGTGATGCCATATTTGAACTAGAATGGATAGGGTTGTGCGAGGTTGACATAAAAAAGGGTGACCTATTCTTATAAGCTTTGCAGAGATGAAGCGGGGTTCCGATCTTGCATTTGAGATGTTTGTTTTGACTCTAGGCCACTGTGAGGTGTCCTCCTATTCTCATGTTGGGGGACAAACAGTCTGTTGTTAAACAACATATGAAGTTAGTTGTTGTAGTGCCGACCTACATGTATAGAATCTGATCTGCCTACGCCACAGTCGCCACTGTTCTGGTTGGGAAGTATAGTTATTTCTAGCAGAGTTGATGTAGCTATCAATGTAGATATTTGAGCCAACTGTAATGGTTTTACCCAAGGATACTGATGTGGTATCCACTCGATGTTGTTGTGGGGGTGTAGTTTCTGAGGATATGTGCTTCAATGTTAAGTTGTTCAGTGAGGAGATGTTGCTAGGGGTTTTTGGATGTTTCCAAGATAAGATGTGGGTCTGAGGTCGGTAGTGCAGCCTTCCTATGGAGGTCAGAGGAAGAGGATGGAATCAGATGTTGTTTCTAGAGAGATGTTGGAGCTTTCTCTCACTAGGAGGCACTGTCATTCACATAGCTACCCATTTTTATGGGGGGGATGAGCTCAAATTTTTTTATCTTAGGTGAAACTCAAAACCTAGACAACTTCCTACAAATAGCACCATGATACTAATTCATCTAGCCATTTATTTCAAAAAATATCAAAACACACTTTATATGTACAATCTTTAACCATCTTATATATGTATAAATACATAGATGTTGATTTGGAAGTGGGGCTTTAGCCCAAGTTGCCCTCCATCTAGATCTGCCCCTGGCAACACATAGGGGTTGATTATACTAAATAATGATCTACCTTGGATGGGTCTATGTAGCCACCAACTTCTCCATCTCAGATGAAAACACAAAAAGCAACCAAGTCCCATGCCACAATGGGCCTCAAAGCATGATTGCAAATGGACCTTGATTCTACTGTGGGTATTTGACAACCACACATTTCACACCTTCTTTACCTTGTGCACCATGCCTTGACACTAACCATAAGAAATTTTTTAGACATAGTCCATCACACACTCGTTTGCCCACCTGATTCTCGAGAAAACGCACCATCTACAGTAACAACCAATCCCAACTAATATATGTCCAACACTTTAATTTATATGTTGTATTTGTTAATCCTTTTTCAAATACATAAGAGGAAGGAAGCGGAAGAAAGAGGAGGGAGTAGAAAAGAAAGAGGACAAGGTAGGAAAAAATAGGAGAGAGTTAGAAAAAAGAGAGGAGGGAAGTTAGCCTTAGTAGTAGAAGAAGTGGAGGAAGCCTTTTAGGAGAGAGAAATACAACAACACTAAATCTGAAGAAAAAGATTATTATTTTACTCATAACTTCTAATCTATAATATTTATTTTCTGAAATAAAATATTAGATTCCTTATAAAAAAATACTTTTCAACAATACTAATGTTGAAATATTTTAGGAAAAAAATAAAATGAGAGAAATATAATAAAGAGGGGAAGTACAGTACAAAAAAAAGAGTATTTCACCTCAAAATATTAGATTTCTTATATTTTTTTCCTCCAAACTACAGGTATTGTGCCCCAAAATACAAGTAATGTACCCTAAAGTGTACCAAAAAATACAAGATTTGTACCTCAAGATATGAGTATGTACCCTCTTATTTATCTACTCGAGTACAATTCTAATGAGTTTGGTATAATACGATGTTTACTTCTCTCTTGTATCTTTCCTACTTCCCAGTATTGTATCAAAAAGTATTCATACAATACATAAAAGAGGAGGGAAGTACATAAAAAGGAAATAAGTGAGAAAGAGAGAAGAAAGAAGTAAACATTACATTTCTTATAAGAACAACTAAAAGTACAATATCTAAAAAATATGGATATTGTACTCCAAAACAAATATGTTTTATATATATATATACATATATATGGGTATTGTGCCCCAAAACGTGAGTATTGTACCATAAAATATATGTATTATACCTATAAATAAAATATTTGTACCTCAAAATATGAGTATGCACTCTCTTATTTATCTACCTGGGTATAGTACTAATGATTTTAGTATAGTTTGATATTTACTTTTCTTTTCTCTCTTTCTTACTTCCCTAGTGTACTAAAAATATTAGTACATTACAAAAAAGAGGAGGGAAGCATAGGAAAAAGAAGATAATTAAGAAAGAGAGAAGAAAGAAGTAAACACTAGTACTGTACGAGAGAAGTGCACAATAGTAATACACTAAAAAATATTTGTACAATATGAAAAAGAGAGAAGTGTACGTCTCTCATATTATTTTTTCTTCAAAATATGCTAACATTAGTCTTGTTGGAAAGTATTTTTATAAGGATTCTAATAATTTTTATTTTGATTAAAAATTAATTAAGGTTTGGAAGTTATGACCAATATAATTTTCTCTTTCTTCATATTTAATGGTTGTAATTTTCTCTCCTAGAAATGTATAGTGGAATTGATGGGAAAAACTCTTCTACTTTTTCTACAACAATCCGGGTTCCCTCTATTTATGCTCTATTATTTTCTCTCTCCTCATAATGACTCACATTAACATAGAGAAAGTGGGCTATTTTGCATAACAAATAACAATTCCTAACGACCGAGTGGGAGACCGGGTATGTGTAGCCTAATTTTCAACCATAATATATATATATATATATATATATACATATTAGTTTGAGATTATATGTGGTTGTTGATTGGATTTGAACATTAATCAGTTTAAGTATTCACATCATATGCAATAAATAAACAACGAAAACTAAAAATCCGATCATATTGATTATCCCAAAACATAGTAAATTGACGTGGCTTTGATACCACTCTTGGAAAATATAGGATCAAAGTAGGCAGCGGAAATAAAAAATATCTATCCATATTCACCAGAATAGCAAGATTGTGTTAGCAACTATGTAGTGGAAAGTATGGTTTAATGAGTTCATACCTGGTCCTAGACCAAGTCCAGTGACTATAAATCATTGTAGTAGTACAACACTCCTAGTTGCACTAGGACTTGTCTACAGTAGCTCCTGGGCTCCACCACAGACATCAGACTTAGGCGACATCTACAACAACTCCTCCATAGACTATAGGCTGACATTGTCCTCTCGGTAGGAAAAATATTCATACCTTTATGGCAGTCCACACGAACCACCTATAACTCATGTCATTCTACTATAACTGATAGGGAGGGGTTGTCCCTCCCGTTGGTGTATTAGTCAGCAACTTGCTCTCCCACAATTATTCTCCCTTTCTATCCCTCCCTTTAGCAGGTAGGACTTGCTTGGACTCTCTATTGGTTATGACAACTAGAGAGGACAATAATTGTTAGAGACAATTGAGTTGTGTCTGAGAAGCCCTCAATATCCCTCTATTTATAGGAGGGGTTAGGGTCAGTGTAACATACTAGATCTCGGACCCTACCTTAGAAGTTGACATTTTGGACTTATCCAAACAAGGTTGAAGGTTATATGATAAATAGATGTTTAGTATGATCCTAATGAGATAATGCATGTATAGATCACCGTAATGTAACCTAATGTTCTAACATTAATCTTAGGTTTATAATGGATACATAAAACATGCCACGACTTATTTTGGTGGTAATATGAAGATAATAAACTTAATCAGATGAATAATTTAGATATTGGGATGTTAATGGGACATATTACATATCTCATAAAAAAGTTTCAAAAGTGGAAAAAAACTTCAAATTCGAAATCTACATATCAAAATTATCCTACATGTCAAATTTCATCTAATTTGGACAACCTTGAAATATTAGGATAAGTTTAGGAGAGAGAAAATGAGTAAAAGGCATAAATAATGAATAGTGTGATTATATAACTTCAAAATATGGAAATAATGGAAAATTCATATTCAACACATCAAAGATAACTTGTGGATGAAGTTTGGTCCAATTTGGATGTTGTTTGTGAAAGTTATGCAATTTTAGGTACATTCTGGACTTTTCTGTAATTTACCCAATTCGGAGGTTTTCTTTTTAAATTGTCACATGAATTATAATATTTAGATATTACCTTATCATTCTTGAGTTTTTGAACCATGGGGCACCTAGTTTCACCTTGGTTTGATGGTGTTTCTTTCCAAGGGCATTTTAGGGATTACTCTCTTTATAAATGAGCTTATCTTTAGAAGCTATCAACCAATGGGGTTATTTCTTTGATTGGAGGTCGGTTGGGATGGCCTATAAGTGTCCATAAATTGAAATTTGATATTCAAGAAGCCTCTATGATCTGTCCTATTGCATGGCCATGAAATCCCTAGGCTAAGGACACATGGAAAGCTCCATGGACACCTCATGCTTGACTTCTTCCTTATCCATAAAGGTTTGCATGTCCATAGGAACCCTTAGCATTGGACACATGGAAAGTAACTTGAAACCTCATGCTTGAATTCTTCCTTATCCATAAAGGCTTGCATGTCCATGGCCACCCTTATACATGACACATGGAAAGTCTCATAGACACCTCATACTCGACCTCTTTCTTTATATAGCCATATCTACCCCTTCCTAACTCCCAATTTGAAAACTCTTTCCTTTATTTCCTCTATCTTAGAGCATCATTCCTACTTTATTTTGCCACGAAGGTTCTGTCCCAAGGTAAAAGGAGGTTCCTACCTTGGTGAAGAAGGCTCCTAGGGTTTCAAATTTTCTCTATTTAGGGTTTCTAAAGCTCCTCCTTGGTTATTTTGAACAAAACTAGTAAGTATCCTCCTTTTCTTCCCTATTTTCATGTTGTTAGTATTCCTTCCACATTCCTCCAGGTCAGAACCATGGACTTCCATGGTGAAACCCCACCTAGAACCCATAAACACCTCATCTCCATGTTCTTTTATTAGGGTTTTTCACCTCTAAAGTGGAGAAGGTGCTTCTTGCTCGAGATAGGAGCTTTGTTGGAGAAACCAGCCTCTCTAATCATGGGAACCTTACTTATTGGACCTATACACATTCCCTAGAGGTTCTTTGGAGGCCTAGGCTTGACTTGGACTATTTAGACTCTGAAGTTGAGGTATGATGTATCCCCTATTCTTCTATGTTGAGCAATTCACCTATGCTTATTCATTCTCTTTGTGTTATGGACATTATCCTATACACAATGTATTTTCTTTTGAAAACCATGGTTCATGTGAACTACCTTATTTGATATTGATCATGTGATCATGGATATTCTTTTGAACTCTTATCTTATGCTTTGTTCATGATGGAACTCTAAAAGATGACATGTGATGTCTTTTGCCCACTTATGAGGTGGATGTATATGTTGGTCACTTATGTGGTGACTAGTTTATATATTCTGACTATACTTTCTACTTGCCTCTACATTTAACATACTATGTGATTCAGTAGCACTAGAGTGGTGCAATTGCATTGGTTTTTATGGCAGATGTGTTATTTCCTGCCGAGCAGATGTGATATTTCCTGCTCTTTTGGGATGGAAAGGAACCTCATACTCAGGGCAAGATGTGTGATTCTTAGCCCATGTTTTATATATTTGGGAGATTGGCAGTATTCCTTTCTCTACCAGGTTTCAAGTTTATGAGACTTGGCTGCCTTTGTGTTTATATTGTTCTAGGGCTATGTTTATCTCACATGCATGCAGGTTGATGATATGGGGTGTGTGCCCTAATTATTTACATGTGCTTGTGTGGCACAATCTTTATGTTTTAATAATGGAAAGTATTCTATTGTTATCATATGATTTCAATTCCTTTTCTCTTAATACCCATTTGTGTGGTCCTTATCCTTACCATGGGAAGCCTTTTATATTTGATGTCCTTTATTCCATATATTGCTCAATTTCCTATTTAGTATGCACATACCAGCCTTTGCTGATGTCATATATTTTCTCTTCTTGCTGGGGTATGCTTCCAACCCTAGGTGAAGGTCTTGGATGATAAGGCATGAAGTTTTGGACTAGCTGAAGGAGTTAAAGCTTGGAGACAAAGTTGTTATAGTTTAGATTTCCCTCTACTTAGATCCTTATGTTGTATCATACATGTAAACCCTTATGGGATATTTTGATGTACTTTTGTAATCTTTTGTGAAAATTGAATATAGTCATTATTTTTATTTTGCTGCTACGCTTTGGTCTTTTGCATACCATTATAATAAATTTGGAAAATTTATACCTATTCCAACATACCTTTGAGTGTATTTGGAATGAATGTTAATCTTCAAAAAAAATTAGTAAGGGGGTGATCCCACCTCCTTACAGTCAGGGTTCACAGTTTGTGTGGGAATGGAAGGGACCGAAATATCACAAAATTCACAACCTACAAGTGGTGAACCAGTCGTTTCACCATTGTTTCCCAATCACATATGAATTGGCAATTCAAATTCAATTAATGCACAACATGATGTCAACACTAATCCTTGATGCAATTGAATTTCTCTACAAATTGAGCATCTCTCTCTCGTGAGTTGGTCGTCTCACGACCTAAACTGATTGGTTCACTAGGTGAACCGGTCGGCTCGTGCCCTTGGTTCAAGCATAACTTGGCTAATTTAATTTCTAATCAACCTGACACTCCAACCGGTCGTTTCATCACATGAGTCGATCGGTTGGGAGTCCAGTCAGATGATTAGTTCCTCAAATTGAATACCTAAACACTTTAGTAATAAATTCAATTATCATTCATGATTAAACTTATCTTCTAGGTGGATTCCTATGTGTGTGACCCCATAGGTTCCATGTTATTTTGGCAGTGAATGTACATAACTGATTTATGACATCACAAGCAAAGAGTAGTGCCTAGTCACACATCATTGCCATCCAAATAATTAGGAAAGTTAGAGAAAAAATTCAACCTACAATCTGTGTAAGGTGTTACAGTGATTGTCTAATTCCTTTGTCTCTTATATTCGGAATGAACTCGAGGCATGGAATTATCATCCTCTCAATGTTCAATCCATGTTTCTTGAGCCTAGAGCAGACTGTCTAAGATATATGTGACCTCAATATCATATATTGATTCACATGTGCATGCACATGCATTTCTCAGTCCTCTTATCAAGTGGTCAGGATATCAAACCAGTAGGAGGGACAAATCCCATCTACATCACTCATAGTCATCCGCATGTATCATAGTCCATCTAATCATCACCTTTATGACAACCCTTATTTATGATCACAGTGGATGATGTCAAAGCATATTGAACGACATGTAATGAGTGTAGTGACTTTAGGTATAAGAACCACAATCACCACCTTCACTATGAGAGATGACTATGACCACCAAGTATGGTTTCCATGTGTCCCTCTCAAGGTGGGTCTGTCTGATACATTGTTCCCTAACAAGTATCTATGTGTTTGGTTTAATATCACATATCATGACTTATGAGATTTTGTCATCAATCAACACACACTCTAGTGTTATGTGTCATTGCTATCTATCTGCCTTCCACAACAACATCCGACTAGGGACATATCAAGAATGTACATACTCTTAACATTTGTATGATCTCATTATTCAAGTCACGTACTTGAAGACATGCATCATCAAGTATATCATTCTTTAGACATTCATTATGTTTCCTTATTATCTCATAACTGAGTGAAATAGAATGAATTGGAAGCTTGCCTTTATTATTTTTAATCAAATTCTTTATGTAATATGCCATCACAATCATCATATGATTGGTTGTTTGGGCATACATACCAACAATCAGTCAATTGGGCTAATTGTTTAGGCGATCACAATGTTACTAGGAAAGTCTAAAAATGGAAAGAAAGTCAGATCTAGACCTAGACTGTTGTGATCGGCTAATCAGCTAATGTTATTGGGTTATTAAAGGCTATGATCGTCTGATCACAAGACATGATCAGTTTATCACAAATTCAGTCTGAGTTTTCAACATTAAATTATTTTTGGAATTGCAAATAGGAAAGGGATTGGAATCAGGCTTTTCCAAACCCATGACTTTCCTATATAAAGGGTCACGTCCCAAAGGATTAGACAACTCTTTTGAGACAACTTTGAAATGAGTTATTCGTTAAACTTCTATCTCTTAAAGAGAAAGTCACCCTAAGGATTGATGCCCAAGATAGGAGAAAAAAGGGAATTCTGGGATGCCTAGCAGATGGAAAACCCATGTTTCTCTTTGACTTGGTGACCTAGGTGGTGCACCATGTTCTCCCTCATTTGCACAAATGAAGAGAAGGTTGTGGAATACATCTAGAGGCTTGGAGAACATGTTCTACAAGACGGCAACAAGTTGTTTCTTGGTGCCTAATCTAGATCTTCTTCTTCTTATATTTCCATATTTATTGGTGACTGTTATTGATATAGATCTGAAGGATCAAGTTCTTCACTGATATAAGACACATTTACTTGTTGGAAAAGTAGTGTGTGCAAATGTATCACCTTTATCTTGTCTTATGTCTTTTATTCATTGATGTTGTATAGCTATGAATGATCCAACCACTTGGGTAGAAGGGGAAATTTCTTTTTGTTATTCTATTGCACCCCTTACCTAAAACCCAATATTGGTTTTAGAGCCAAATTGTATGCTTCTAATTCTGGTTTAGGTTTTGAACTACAAACTATTTGTTGGAATAAATATGCAAACTTGTAATAATGATAATTTCCTAATATCATATATGATATGATATGTATAGACATTACATATATCCATGTGATACCTTAAAAAATAAATTTTGTTTGGTGGATGTGGATATGACAATTATATCATCATGATGTGATCTGAAACACATAATATGGCTATTTTGATTTTGATCAAACACCATATAACATGGATATGTGTTGCATGTTATGCCTCTCTCTATTCATTCTCCATGTAAATTTATTTATGTAATTAGAATAAGATGATGTGAAAATATAACCAATGGACCACAGTGGAGAGGAGGAGATGATTAGAAGCCCACACCAAAGAGGATGGTCCTTGGAGGGTTTGTGATCAAGATGAGGTGATGGATAAAAAACAACAACATATTTTCCCAAATTAGGGACTTTTTCAGTTTGCTTGATCAGGTGAACAAGAACCCTAAAAAGGGAAACATTAGAATTACATATAGATGTGAATATCTTATTTGTTTTTCTACAACACTTGTTGGCTCAAGTTGTTGTACCCATTTCCATATCCAATTTTCTCGCATGTGGTATTTTGTTATTGTATTTTATATTTATAATTATGTATATGTAATGGTTATTGGATACATGTGGATATATATATATATCCCTCAATATAATATCAATATTGAAGATGCCTTCCAAGTACGATACACTTGAAAACCTTGTTCGACCAAGTATGGGCACGCTAAGTGTGGTGCACTCTACCTCGAGGAAGTGTGATAATAAGTATGTGGTCTTTCAAGCGGGGTGAATATTGATTGTGTTGGCCTTGGGTTGGACTTAACTAGGTGACCTTAATGGGTATAAGAACATAGAGGCATAAAGATGGTATATAAGTCATATGATGAATTATTGACACAGAGTTGCACAACCATATATCCAAGAATTGCTTATGATGTAACTGGTAATTGTTACCTACCTTAATAATTAAGTTATGGGTGTCAGTGTTGGCTGAGCAGTGACTTGATGTATTGGATCTTGGCTCACTAGAATATTGCTTGATGTAATCTTCTGAATTAATAGTGAGGGCTATTAATTTGAATAAAATAATGGAATCCTAATTAATTGAAGTCTAAATTAATTCTATTAATTAAATTAATTCTCAAAAATTTAATTCGTGCAACATATCTTCTATGTAGATCAATGATGTACACTGGAAACAATCAGTTTTCACTACAATCAGTCCTTGAGAGAGACAAACTTAATAAATATAACTTTAACGACTGGTTCATGATGTTGAGAATTGTTCTCACGCATGACAGTAAGCTCCTTGTCTTGAACACACTGATACCTAATGAACCAACTCTGAGTGCACCTAGAGAGGAAAGGGATTGTTAGAAGAAGCATTATGATGATGTTATGGACATCAAATGCCTGATACTTTTATCCATGAATCATGAGCTTTAGAAGCATCATGAGAACATGGATGTTATTGAGATGATAACACATCTTAAGAACATGTATCAAGAACAAGAAAGGCATGAGAGGTATGATGTTTCCAAGGTCACGTTCAAGTGCAAAATTATAGAAGGTGATCCACTTGGACCTCATGTATTCAAGTTAATTTGGTATGTGGAAAGTCACTGTGATTTCCTTTAGGTCAAGAATTGGCCATAGATGTGATCTTGTGATTGTTTGTGTATTCAAACAAGAAACTTTACATAAAATAAAACATGAACCATTTTTCTAAGCCATTTGTCGAGCTACTTGGCGTGTTGAGAACTACTGAGGGGAAAATGAAATACATGCCTTATTTTTATTCTATTTATCATCAAAGGGAAAAGAAAGGGCAAATGCAAAGTTAAGAAAGGCTCTAAAGTTAGCCAAAAGTATTATTCACTTAAAGAAAAAGGAGGAGTGACTGAGGGAGGCAATTATGACCATTATCACCAAGCTGGACGTTCGAAAAAAATTGCCTCTCTACCTTGGTGATTCGAAGAATGAGAAGTAGGAGATAGAGATATCCACTTCAGATATATATGTTATGGAAATAAACTTATCGAGTTCTTCTTCATGGCTATTGGATATTGGATGTGGATCTCACATATGCTCAAATATGCATGATGTGAAAAGAAGTAGACCTTTGAACAAAGGGAGGTGGAACTGCGCATTGCAAATGGAGCAAGAGTTGATGCCACTACAATTGGAACCTATTGTTTACCTCTTCTTAGTGGACTTGTAATAGAGTTAGAGAACTGCTATTACATACCTTCCATAAATTGCAACATTATTTCTATATCTTGTTTGGAAATGAATGGTTTTGAGTTTCTAATGAAGAATGATCATATTTCCATTTCTAAAGATGAGATATTTTATGACAGTGCCCCTCTGTCTTATGGTATTTATTATTAGACCTTGGGAAATATATATATATATAACATAAATCATAAGAAGTTAAAAGTCAATGAATAAAAAACATATATTTGGCACTATTGTCTAGGGCACATGAATGAGAAACGCATTTCTAGACTCCATATAGATGGTTATCTAGACTGTTTTGATTTTGAATCAATAGAGATATGAGAATCTTGTCTATTGGGCAAGATGACAAAAGCACCTTTCATTTGTAACAGTGAGAGAGATAGTGACTTATTAGGACTCATACATACTAATGTGTGTGGACCTTTTAGCACAAGTGCTAAAAAGGGGTATAAGTACTTCATCACTTTTATTGATGACTTCGGTAGATATGGATATGTGTATCTTATGAAACACCAATTAGAATCCTTTGAGAAGTTCAAAGAGTTCATGAATGAAGTAAAAGAAATAACTTGGAAAAATATTTAAAGCACTTCGATCAGATCGAGGTGGTGAATATCTTAGCTAAGAGTTTGAGGTCCTTCTAAGGGATTGTGGTATTGTATCACAATAGACTCTACCTGGAACACCACAACATAATGTTGTATCAGAATGAAGGAACTACACCTTGTTGGACATGATATGATCAATGATGAGTTTAGCTCATCTTTTGCTTTATTTTTTAGGATATGCTCTTGAAACCACTGCCTTTACACTTAACTGAGTACCTTCCAAATCCATTGAAAAGACATCATATGAGATATGGAATGAGAAATGTCCCAATGTGTCTTTCATGAAAGTTTGTGGATGTGAAGCTTATGTCACAAAGAAATTTTGTGAAAAGCTTGGAACAAATCAAATAAATGTATCTTATTTGGATACCCTAAAGAAACTAATGGTTACCATTTGTATACTCCATCTGGCAGTAGAGGGTTTGTTTCCAGAGATGTTGTATTCCTTGCAAAGGAATTTATTTCCAGATGAATCTGTGGGAGTAAAATGGAACTTGTAGAAGTTCAAGACCAACAAGACAACAAGGAGGTTGATAAGGAACAAAAGGAACAACAAACTATTATGGAACCTCAATTCCCTATTGTAGCACATGAACCTCAAATGTCTAATAGGACATGTCTGGAGCTAGAGAGATATGGATTTCTCGTGAATCAATAAGATGATGTGTTGGTCATTAATGATGATGATTCAACTACCTACAATGAGGCTATTAAGGGACCAAATTCTAAAAAATGGCTTGAAGCCATAAGATCTGAGATGGAATGCATGTATACCAAAAAATATGGACTTTGGTAGATCCACCTGAAGTGGTAACACCCATAAGGTGCAAATGGGTCTTCAAAAACAAGACCAACATGGATGGTAATGTACAAACCTAAAAAGGTTGATTTAAAAAAGGTTCCAAACAAGTTCAAGGTGTTGACTATGATGAATTTTTTTCACCAATTTTCATGGTTAAATCCATCAGGATCATGCATGCCATTGCAACTTATCAAGACTAAGAGATTTGGAAAATAGACATTAAAAATACTTTTCTTAACGAGAATCTTCTAGAGGATATGTACATGACACAACTCAAAGGTTTTATTGCTCCAAATGAAGCTAATAAAATCTATAAGCTACAAAGGCTATTGATTGATGCAAACATCTAAGAGTTGGAATATTTGTTTTGATGGGACAATAAAAAAGTTTGGCTTTATCCATAATGAAGATGAAACCTATGTTACAAGTTAGAGAGCATGCTTAGATATCTCATATTGTATGTGGATGATATACTATTGATGGGAAATCATATACCTACTCTACAATTTGCTGAGAACTGGTTGGGCAATACCTTCTCCACGAAGGACTTAGGCAAAACATCCTATATTCTAGGAATCAAGATCTATAGATATAGATCTAGAAGGCTTCTTGCCTAAGCCAAAGTACATATATTGATAAAGTGATAAAGAGGTTTGGCATGCATAATTCTAAGAGATTAAACTTATCCATGTTTCATGGAATAAGTCTCTATAGAACTCAATGTCCCAGTTCTTTGGAAGAGTGAGTACACGAGTAATATTCCATATTTCTTTGCAATTGGATCTATCACTGTATGCAATGATATGTACGCACCTAGATGTCTTATATACCTTGAGCATGGTCAGCATGTACCAGTTGGATCTAGGTGATGGTTACTGGATATCATGAAAGAGCATTCTTAAGAACTTAAGAAGAAATACGGATCAATTCCTAATGTATAGTGATGAGGAAGAGTTATTTGTAAAAGGCTACACTAATGTAAGATTCCAAATCGACAAGGATGACTATAGATCACAATCTAGATTCATGTTTGCCTAGACGGTGGATCTATTACCTAGAAAAGTTCCAAGAAGGATACCATGGCTGATTGTACAATAGAGCCGAGTATATTACTGCCTCCATTGCAACAAAGGAATCAATATGGATCAAGAAAGTTCATTAGTGAACTTGGGGTGCTTCCAATCAATGAAGATATAGTTGAGCTTTACAGCAACAACAATGGTACTATGGAACAAGATAAGGAACCAAAATCACATCAAGGTCCCAAGCACATACTTAGGTGCTACCATCTCATAAGTGAGATCATACAACGAAGAGACATAAAACTTTGCAGAACGCCACCTAAAAGCAATGTTGTTGAACTCTAACTAAATCACTTTCACAACAAAAATATGATACTCATGTTAATCCACTGGACTTAGGTTCATGAGTGATTGGCTCTATTGCAAGTGGGAGACGGTTGGTTATATTCCATGAGACATCATTTAATGATTTCAAAAGGGATATTTTGCACTTAATATAAATAATAATAAAAGGCAATTTCACTTATTAAGTTTGTTTTAGTATTGAGATAATGAATAAACTAAAAAATGTCCTAATAATGTTTAGCTCGATGAGATATGGTTTGGGTTGAGGACCTGAACATGAGATCATATGTATAATAAGAGTTGTCATTCTTGTTATGTCCCTATTCAGTTGCTATGGTGGACAGTACACGACAACAATAGTACACAAGACTATAATGTATGGTAAGTGATGACTAGGCTTCCTTGGTCATGATTTTGGATATCAACTCATATGCATGGGTACTTGTTAGAGAACAAGTTGTACTGGATAGACCCACCTTAAGATTGACACATGGAAGTCATGTAATGACATGTCAGATTCATATCTAAATGTGACAATTGTGACTATGATCCTTAGACCTGAAGTCATTATAGTAATGCATGTCATTCTGTGTACTTAGACATTAGCCCAACATTCTTTGAAATATGAGTTTTATTAAGGCAGTGATTTGGTGCACTATGACACATGGGGCATACTGTGAGTGATCTAGATGGAATTTGTCCCTCCTTTAGAGTGATGTCCCCGACCACTTGATAAGAGAGACTATGAGATGCATGGCTACGCTCATGTGAGTAAATATGTGATAATGAGCTCACATGATATGGAATAGTATGCTCTATTTCAAGGACCATATATTGAATGATTAAGATGATGGCATGCCATGCCTCGAGTTCAATTTGGATATTTGAGACAAAGGAATTATCCAGTCACAGTAACATTGTTCACTGTACAAATTATAGTTGTTCTCCAACTCATTCCTATTGCTTGGTGAAACTGATGTGCGGCTAGTCACCAATCCTTGTTGGTGTTGTTTTGAGCACCACTACCAACATAATTAGGAACCTATCAGGTCACACACATAAGGATGCATAATGAAATTGAAGTTCACAATCAAAGTATGATTAGAATGGTCTTGAATCATAAATATGCTAATTTATGCTATGATCAGATGTCCAGGATGTATGATTGGCTTGGACATCTGATCGGCCGAACATATTGATTGGATCAATAGATCAATTGATCAATTGAGATTTCCACTAGATACATGTGATATGTTGATCTGACCAACTAATTAAGCGATCACAATGTTATAGGGAAAGTCTAAAATTGGAAAGCAAGTAAGAACTATATCTAAAATATTGTGATTGGCCAATCAGGTAATCCGATCAAGCAATTAAGGGTTGTGATTGGGTGATTGCAAGACATGATTGGTCGATCACAAATCCGATCTAAGTTTTCAACAATAAATTGTTTTTAGAATTGCGAATATAAAAGGGATTATAATTATGTTTTTCCAAGATCATGACTCTCCTATATAAAGGGGGGACGTCCCAAAGTGTTATACATCTCTTTTGAGACAAATTGTGAGACAATTTGGTTGTTAAACTTCTCCCTTAAAGAGGAAGTGTAATGAACTGAAATCTAGGTACATTCTCAATTTGACCTTTATCTAAGCTTTTTCTATCTTTTCTATCCTTTTGTCCTTCGTGTTGAATTTGTGGAACTATTAGTGGTTTGGAGTATATTTGATCTATATACATGCCAATGAATGGGTTTATGCACAAACACCTCAGTTAATGTTTCAATTAGAGTCTAAGATGCAAAATTACCACTTAAATGATATATTATTAAAACAAGTTCGTTCTAGAACTTCCTTTAGCCCTTATGGAGAAAGGAAGAGAAAAGGAATGAATAATAAGGCTTGAAACATGATAATGTCGCATTAAATCATTTAATTTGACAAATAGTGGAAATAATGAGTAAAAGGGATAAAACTCATAAAAGGAAGACTCATTAGACAAAAATAATTTTAGATTCATTTTCTTTGGGTTTTGTTTGTCTTGGAGGACAAGTTTCACAAATTTGGGATAATAATAACTATATCTATTTTATCTAGAAAAGAAAAGGTGAGTTTTCCCCCAAATATGAAATAAAATATTTAGTGACTCCAAAAATGGCAACTATCTTTGATTCATAATCTAAACATTAAAAATAGCATTTGGGTAAATTTTCATCTAATTTGGATAATCTTTAATGTTCATGTGTAGACTAGGAGAGAGAAAGTATGTAAAAGCCCAAAATGTTAAATAATGTGATAAATAACTTCAAAGGATAAAATTAATGGAAAATATGTGTCTAGCATGCTTAAGTTTGCTTGAGGGTGAAGTTTCACATTAATTGATGGATTCTAAATGTCTCTAATGTGATAAGAAAGGGAAAATATGATTTACTTTAAAATAATTACAATCTCCAAAAGTAAAAAATAATGCCATATTCGGATTCTACATGTCCAAACTAGGCAGATGTCAAATTTCATTTAATTTGGAGTTTGTTTGCACCCTCAAATGAAGAGAGAGAAAAAGAGAAACAATGTAAACATCACTTTATTCAAATTAGATTTGGATTTTATTAAATGTCACATTGGGCGCTTACTTTAGCCGATTTGTATGTTTTTCCCAACCATTGGATGTCGATCGTGCAACAGCTATATTGTCTTCCACCTCGCTCATAAAAGGCAAGTGGAAGTTGCAAATGTGACTTGGTTTTTCGTAGATTTCTCTTTACTCAATCCAATATTCAAATTGATGCGCGTCGTTGTACACGTAAAAATCACTAGGAAAAGTCCTAGAGTTTAACCTTCTAACCCAGTTGTCAACTTGTTGTGAACAACAAGTCAACTTAGTATAGATAGGTATCGATCTAAGGGACGGCGGAAAAGAAAAGTTGAAATCCAAATCCGATTACAAAAATAAGAAAATAAATTCCGATGAGAAGGTTGTTTAAAACTAAGAACAAAAAAATAAAAGTGCTGAAATAAAATTTAACTATCAAGAAAAAGAAATACCGAAGCTAAGGGATTTTACCACCCTAGTCGATGTGAAACGAGATCAAAGAAATGATAAGAAAGATAAAAGAAGGCATGTGAAACATTTGTAAATGATTCACAAAAGATGAACTCCCCATGAACCCATTGGTCCTGGCGTCTAATGGGGACTTTTCCGAGGTCTCATCCAAATTCCTATGAAATCAATTTGGTTGTTCTAAATCTTGGGTTCCACGGTCGCATCCGCCAAGATTAACAAGCGATGAAAACGAGAGATCACTTCGTTAAAATCGTCGAGATCCAAATCAAAATCTATTTATCTAAAAAATCGTATAAATCTTCAATCTAGTCATCACATGGCTAAGGGGTTATTCCCCTTGCCTCGATAGAAGTCTACTCACACATGCTTGTGGAAAACATGGAGGCGGAGAGGAGAAGCGAAATGGCCATAGTCTAGCCCAAAATTAGGAGTCAATCCTTTTGCTAGAGACAATAAAATGACCAATCTCTTCAACCCTTGCTCCAATCCACGGAAGAGAAAGAAGAATAAAGGAAGAACAACTAGATCTATTGCAAGAATATAAATTGCAAGAATTAAAGAACACTAAGAAGAAATTCTATTGCTTGAATGATAGGAGAACAAATGCTCAGAATTCCGGTACAAAAGATGATACAAAAGATGATCCTTGGGAGGAGGAAGTGCTCTTCCTTTTATAGGAGAAGGAGGGGTAGGCTATCTAAAAAAGAGGGGGAAAAAGAGAGGGAGCCATCCTTTTGAATTTTCAGATCTAGTCAACAAACTCTTGATTGTCTTTCTTTAATGCAGATTCTCGTAGCAGTAATTTCGAGCGAATTTCCGTCGTCCAGAGAATTTAAAGTGCGCCCAAAAATATGATTTTCCTATAGGCCTTTGAATTCCCTTTCCAAATCATATTTGAACATTAAATTCCGCCTTAGGATGTGAGAGTTATGCTAATTTTGGTGCAAGGTATGCATTTAAGTCAACATTGCGGGAAACTGAATTGCCTCCTACCTTCATCTCTTCTTTTCTCAATTTAATTACTTAGATAATTCCTGAAAATTAAGAAAAAATATCATAAGAATTCAGAAAAAGTATATCAAGAAGATGAAAGTGCTATTTATTTTTGAATTAGCTAAAATTAACAAAAAAGTCCTAATTAATTATTCTAAATGAAGCAAAATAAGAGATGAATATGCATTCATCAGGCGCTTACTTTAGCCGATTTGTATGTTTTTCCCAACCATTGGATGTCAATCGTGCAACAGCTATATTGTCTTCCACCTCGCTCATAAAAGGCAAGTGGAAGTTGCAAATGTGACTTGGTTTTTCGTAGATTTCTCTTTACTCAATCCAATATTCTTCATGATTTTTCTTGTGTTGAACTCGTGAGGAGATTTTGCACATGGCAAGCTGTAATTTGAATGCTACTTTCCCTTATTCACATTTTTCTCAAATCTCCTTTCCATGTTCTCGAAGCCTCTTCACATTAGGCATTATATCCTAGCCTATATATAGGATTGTCTCCCTCATGTCTACCGTACCTAGAGAAACTATGCTATCACACTAATTCGGTTGATGTCATCGCCTATCTCCACTGATAGCTTGGGAAATAGGGTAATACGTCGGCTCAATGTCCTCCATCTTCGCTTTGTCTCAGTTCAATCACACCTAGGGTAAGATCTCGTAACCGCTGTGCTTCGTTTTCATGCGTTCAATTCATCGTCTCCTTGCCTCGATGGGTTTTCCCCAATTGCCCACGTGAACGAGCCTACTGCTGGAGAAGCCATGGCACCAAGACGGGGAAAGGGGATGATCCCCAATATTTTCCAGATTTTACCCCCTTCAATTCCTAGTTCTGTGTGTTTTCTCATGAAGGGTAATAGAGACTTTTAACCCTGCCTTTCTTTGCCTTAGTGTGAGTCAAACCAGGCCATTGACCATGTGACTTGGCCACCTCTGATTAGGCCAAGTCAGCGGGTCGGTCCCCCCTCTCTTCTGCTCTAACAAGTATTCTCTACTGACATGGTTTTTTATAATTTCTTGATTGGTCAATTTTATAAAAATCATATATTTTGATCTAGTTGTCCAAAAATTAAGTACAAATATGTTTTCAAATAAAAAGAAGTGATCTTTCTAATAAAAATAGTTTGAGATTATGATTTCCATGTTTTATATGGTTTATTTTTTAGGATCTAATAAATTATATAAAAATCCCTAAAATTTGTAACTAATTCATATGAACTCCAAATAAAGTAAATAAATATGTTTTCTTGATAAAAAAAAGTAATCATTTGGTCTAGGTTTTGTGACCAAATCTGAGGTTTTCCAAAAGTTCTAAAATTAGGGTTTCTTTACAAATTATGCTTTGTAAAACTCTAATACATGTGAATAACTTGAAATTAGGAAAAGGAGACCTTGGAAACAACTAGATTGGTGAAGAGTGTTTCTAGGACTCGGGATTAAGGTATATTTGCATCACCTATGATTTATATGAGCAATAAACCTAATTTATCACTCTTTTGATAGCCCACACGATATCTCTCTTTTGAGAAATAAATTTCATGTGGAATATTCTACATGATTATGATATTATGATCATCATATTTTGTTGGACTTTCTTTTGACTCCAGCTTATGCCTTTATTCTTGATGAATCACTAAATTTGCCCACTTTTGTGGTGGATGTTTATATTGCAAATTTATGTGATGGGATATTTATATGGATCCTCTGATCCCACATTATACATGTTATATGTTCTCATCCCTCGTACTTTGATTTATTCTTACTTGTTACACATCATGTGGTGACTTCTAGTATAATGTTACATGTGTTATTTTATGTGGATGTGTAAATTCCCACAAATTTGAAAATGTAGAGGTGATAATTCCTGCAATAGATATTATTAGAGAAGATGTGTATCATGTCCTACTCAAAGCATATGTGTATATGTTTCTTCTCACCCCATATTTAGATAGATGCATATGTTCCTACTCACCCCATATTTATGGAAGATGTGTTATTTCCTACCAACATATTTATATTGGTCTAGTATTGTCACATGTAAAACACATGGATGCCTTGCCCTTATTTATCATTTTATTGAACTCATACTCTTTTATGCCTAGTTGGGTAGTCCTTTCCTTTTTCCATGGGAAGCCTTGTTTATTTGACAACCTTTATTTCGTTATATTGCTCAATTCCAATTTAGAATGCACATACCAGCCTTTTGATGATGTCATCTTCTCTTTTCCTTTTTTCTGGGGTACGCTTCCAACCCCAGGTATAGGTCAAGGAGGAGACAACCAAGTTGGGCCAGGACCTCATCAAGTTTAACTGAAACCTTGTGGGAGACTTCTTTGAAGTGGTGGGTGATCCTCAGCTAGTCCTATGTTTAATTAGTTTTTCTTTTATCTCACCTTACCTGGTGAAGGATAGTGACGATAACAAGCTTTATAATTGTTAGATACTCAACAAATTCCACTTCTACTTTTAGTGTTATGATACATACATGTTGAATGAATTAGTTATCATTCCTTTTGTGAAAAATTTATGTTGGTGTTTGATTATATGGGATGATGCCTTTTTATTTTAGTAGGGAGTGATCCCCTTTGGGATCTCACTCCTTACAGGAAGTCATCTTAAGAACGGTTGCCCAATATAGGAGAAGAAAGGAAGTTCTGGGATGCCTAGCACGTCGATAACTCCTGCTCCCCTTTGATTTGGTGACCAAGGTGGTACACCATGTTATCCCTCTTCTGTGTAGACAAAGTAGAGGCCAAGGCATATGTGTGGGGGCTTGGAGAACACATTCTATAAGACAACAACAAGTTGATTCTTGGTTCCCAATCCATATATTCTTCTTCTTATCTATCTAGATTTCTTGGTGGTCGTTCAAGATATAAATCTGGAGGACAAAACTATTGACCAACAAGAGACACATGTACTTGTTGGACAAGTAGTGTGTGCAAAGGTATCACCTTTATCCCTCTTATATCTTTTATTCATTGACATTTTATAGCCATGACAAATCCAATGACTTGGGTAGAAAGGATTTTTTTGTTGTTATTCAGATGCACCCCCTTCCCTAAAACCCAACATTAGGCTCACCTCATGATCAACCAAAGGTTCTGGAAGACCCACATGAGTTTGGTGAATCCTGGGGTGTGGTCGAGTTGGACTAGGGGTGCTTGGGGAGGGTGTCAAGGTCGTCAAACTTGTAGGTGTACATGAGAGTTCATTGGGGTATCTAGGTTGTATAGGGATCAATTGGATTAGGGATTATGTTGAGTCTAGGCAAAGATAATGGAGGTTTTGGTGAAAAGTAAGGCAACACAATACTTTTATACAAGCTCAACAACCTTATAGGTCATAGGTTGCCAAAACTATTGGGTGTTAGGTATAGGTTACAATTAAAGGGTCGTGCTATAACTATTGTGGTATAGGAGGCGTTTGTCAAGATGTGTGGGTAAGATAGAGTGGTTGAGGTAATTATAATATGCATAATATCTCATCGAGGTCTCCTATAATCGCCAGGGTGAAGGAAGATGACTCGGTTTAGAGAAAACATCCAATTGTCTAGACTAATTGGGTCCACTAAGTCAATGTATGACATTTAAAGTTTTTTTATATTGTCTAGAAAGTATGTTACACTTCCAACTAATCTCAAAATTTGACAATAACTTAATAATATCGAATATTTTTTTTATATATATAATACACCACTTTTATCATCCAATAACCCATATTCCATTATCCAAATCAATACTTCCAAACTGAATTTGAAATGATTAAAAATATTTCTAAAGGTAATTCCATTGTAAATGACTTAAAAGCAAGTCTAACTACTCGAACGTGGGTCTTGATTCACATGAATTTCACCAATTAAGAGAAATTCATTTTTTGTGCAAAACATGCAAATCGTTCAAATTAAGTTCTATATATGAATTAAGAGATTGTAAATTGATTTTTCAGGTGGTAAATCTATGAATTATAGCCCAAAAAGTAATTTGGTACTAAAATTGAGTATGGTGTAGATCATTAGAGCATACTGCAATTGTGAATGAGTGACTAAACTATTGTTGGAACCAACACATGTGGGAATGGCCTATTGGATTTTTGACCCACCTAAGGGGACTAACATACTATGTTTTAAGTTGAAAATAAAGTAACTTTTTAAATACAATTTGATTTCGCATATCCTTGAACTGTAGGTTCTTTTTGACCCATTATACCATACTCAAATTGTACAAATCCATGGAAATGTGACTAGATACGATCTTATAGGATTAGTAGAGAAAGCAAGGAAGTACACTAAGAATTGGTTAAATCGGGTCTAGCCAAGTTATGCAAGTTTCTAAGGTTGTTTATTCAACATTTCTCTTCCTTTGTATGAATAATTCCATTCCAAGATATATGATTATAAATCCTTCCTTCTCTAGTTTATCCCCTTATGAACCTTCATACATGAGTATCACAATAGAGAAGTTGTGATATTATTGTGGGACATCCTTCTCCAGTCTACACCACAAATTTAGGATTTAATATCACTGAGGGATCTCCATAGTAGGTGAGAGAATTTCTCTTGTAAACCAAGTTTTGATGAAAATCAACCCTAAAAGGCAAATCTAGTTCTTATTCGCATTCTATACTTACACAAATTGAGAAATTAATGAATACCGTGAATGGAGTTGAATGGTATAAGTTTTATAGAATGTGAATCACTTCATTTTTAAACTGATCATTTATATTTAGTTGACTTTTCCTATAAAGTGAGACTTAGAGGGACCAAAATACTCAAGTTTTTCCCCTATTTCACACAAATGTAATTATTTAATGTTAACAAATTTTAGTTTGATTTTGATTTCGATTCAAAGATGTTAATATGGTTTATATGTGATTATTGAATGATGATAACTATTTTACAAATAGTATACAATGATAAACCTTAATGAGCATAAATGAAGAGAAATACAAGTAAATTAGAAGCAAGGTGATACTACAAGTGTATTGAAGAAGATAAGTGATTTATTTAATGTCATATATAACTGAGTATATCACTAGAATATACATCCTAGAAACCATAGTATTAGTTCTGGAGGTCTGTATTGTGATGGATGATACTCCTTACCCACTAGAAGAGTCCAAGATGGAGATAGCTTATGTTCACAAAATGGGTGTACGGGACCTAGTCCACTACATAAAGATTTCTTAAATGTGGTTATGGTATCCAATAAAAATTTGAGAATCGAGTGGTACCTAATTGATAGTTAGTTTTTGTATTAAGAGGATATACGACTCATATTCATTACAAACCATACAATGTGTAAGCCATAGCAGAATCACTATATTAGGTAGTATACACCAGAGAGCCTTAACACTCCACCTGAGTGCCCATGTTTTCAATTTACCTATCATCTATTAATCCATCAAAGTTGAATGTGTAGAACCCCATTTCAAACCAAGTAGCTCACATAGTAGTCTCAAGGTCCCAAGTCTACTCTAAGACTTACACAATATGCATGCATCCTTCTTGTGAGATAAATACATGTGGGGAACCCTCATGTGAGGACAAGTTCATATAGAAAATGTAAATAAGTTAGTTAATATATGTGGAGTATGAGTTGGATGTTTACCATTTTATTAATTTTCAATTATTATTTCTCTTATCATATGCCTACCATGTTTGTATGTAATAAATACTTTCTCTTATTAAATTGCAATTGATTTCTACCATCTACCTAGTTAATATATATAAATGTTTCTTTTGGTATACCTCTAGTTAATAGATATTTGCATTCCTTCAACCACTAGAACATTGTCTACCTAAACACATTTTTAGGTTGTTAGTAAAAAATCAGGAGGATCCAAAATAGAGTTACTACTAGGAGTAGTTTTTTTTTTGAAAACACTACTAGGAGTTAGTTTTCTGTGGTGTTTGCAAAAAAAGAGTATAAGTAGTTACTAGTCTTTTGTTATACCATGGGCTTGGGCATGAGAGAGAGTGCAAATTTGATAATATAATGATGTATATTATTTTGTTTAATGTGTATAACTACACTAATTAGATTGCTTTCCACTGCATGCACTAATGTAATAATCTAATAACATTCTATTTTCAACATGCTATCTTAACGAAACTTGTGTAGTAAGCTTCAATGAGAAAAGAGAAAATTTACTTTAGTTAATGCCCAATTTAGATGTGACGATTAATCCACAATACCACCATAAAGTTTGCCTAATACCACTACTATGTTTAGATCACATCAATTTTGGTATTAGATAATAGGTTTTGGGACATAGATGTTAATAGGTCAGGAAAATTCGTGTGTTTTCTGCTTTAATTGTGGTTACCTAACAGAAATATAAGTTATGGATAAGCCAATGATAGGGTGTAAGGTTTTATGTGAGAATAGAATAAATCCATTATGTACATGAGAAGCTCACACTACTCAAAGGAGAGAAGATAGTATGATAAAGCAACACAAAATCTTATTATGTTGTGTAGTGAATACGGATTGTCATCAACAACAATAAAGTGTTTGACAAGATCATATTAATCCAAAATAAGGTAGAGGGATATACCTTATTGGTACCTCTTACCTGATAGAGATCAACAAATGGATGAGTCAACTAGAGAAGATATGTGGACTGATGGAAGTACCGAAAGAAAATAAATAAATCAAGTTGTCTATTTTTCAAAGGTATGTAGTGATATGGTGGAGATGCGTGGAAGCTAAGACGAGAGGTGGTATATTGACAAAAGACTTTGTTGGTGAAATTTGATATGAAGTATTTTCCTTCCACTTTCATAAGTAACACGATATTCCATTTCAAGAATCAATGAAAAACGACATGCTAGTAGCTCAATATGATGCCATATTTACCAGGTAGGTAAACTTTTCTTTATAACTCATTTTGGATGACATTATGAAATGTACAAGGTTTTGGGGGGAGGGGTTGAACCTAGAAACCGGAAATTTTTTATATGAGGTTAGTTGAAGTGGTTGGGATAACTATGGATAATTCACTAAAGAAGCACATCCGATTTAAGAATAATAACACTACTAATAATTCTAGTGCTACAAAGTAGACATAACATTTTGGTCGGGGAAACCAAGTGATTTTGGTCATTGGGCACAAGAATGGTTTCTTTACTAATGTAATCAGAGGTTTTGATTGTTTTGGGCAACAACAGATCCTCAATTATGGTGATGTATCTCCATTTCTCACAATAAGGGTCTAGATTTGTCCATGGTCGTATGACTTATCCATTTAAGTGGATGTCCCCAGAGAGGCCAACATGTTCTTTCAACATTTGTTTCTAGTTTGACACAACACTCCTTAAGTAACACTTCTGGTGGATATCACTTTGGTCGATATTGGGGACTAAAGTACCAAGTTTGTCAATACAATGGATATATGAATAATTTTAAGAATAATTGTCCCAAGCTTCAATAGACTTATGCTCAAAGTTCACAATATTAATACTAGGGAAAAAAGAAACAGACTCTGACCAGAGGAGCGTATTATTCAATTGCCTCTACTTCTAGAGGGGGCATCTATTTGGCAATGCAAAATCATGTTAGATTTAGATCCACATGTCAATTATTCTCACTAACTCTTTATAAGGGAGTGGTTTTTGTGAGGGTGATCACACATTAGATGTATCTCCCGAACATCATATCTATTCTTGCTTCTATATATCCTAGTGGGATGCCTTATTTTATACAAAACATATATTTAGATCATTTGAATACTATCCCCATGATTTATCTGATTTTTGAAGATTACCATAAGAAAACCCTACGATGTTGACGTGTGCGTTACCTGTATTTTGAGTTTCAATGAGTATGCTCTCATGGTGAATATAATACCCTTAGATACAAATAGTTTCGGCATTATCATGGGTACGGATTGCCTTGAAGCATATCGAATATAGATACATTTTCAAAAGAAGTAGGATATCTTCCATCATGGGGGATTTTATTGTATCTTCACTAGTGACATGTAAGGCTTGCCTACATGTATGATATCAATGAACACAACTTGTAAGATGATGAGAAAGGGATGGTAAGTTTTCTTATCATACACTTTTGATACTATAACAAAGAAACACAAGAATATAATAAAAAATGCACCAATTTTTTAGTTTCCAAATGCTTTTCCCAATGAGATTTCAATTAGTCCACTTGATAGAGATATTGAGTTTGAGATTCAAATCATTCAAATAGTATTAATGTATCACATACCACTTATGAAATGGCATTGACTGGCATGAAAGACCTAAAAATTGCACAATTACAAGAGTGTCTAGATAAATGATTCATTCAACCTTGAAATTCATTGTGGAGATCCCTCTGACTTTTCCTTAAATAAAAAGTAGGGTATATGTGTTTGTGTTGATTACATAAAAATGAATAAGAATACAATCAACAATAAACACCCCTTTCCTTGAATTTATGGTCTTTTCAATCAACTATATGGATCGATAGTCTTTTCTAAGATCAGATTTGAATCGAGATACTATTAGTTGAGAAGTAAGGTGATACATGGGTCTAAATCCACTTTTATAAAATCATTATGGGAAATATAAATATTTGTCATAAGGCCTTTTGGATTGATGAATGTTGTAGCAGACTTTATGTGCATACTGAACCATGTCATCATGAAGATCTTTGATCAATTTATATATGTACTCATAGATTATATTCTGATCTATTCTCGAGATATGGAGTAAAATGAAGAATACTTGTGAATAAAATTATAATTTTAAGGAAAGACTATTTTTATGCAAAGTTCAACATGCTTCATTTTAAGTTAACATAAGCTTCTTTGCTTAGATATGTGATATTAGGATAGGGAATCAACATGGATCAAAAGAAGATGGAATATGTAATCTAGTGTGAAAAAGTGAATACCCCGATCATGGTTAAAAGTTTTATTGGATTACATGGATATCATCAAAGGTTTATAATGAACTTTAATATTATCACAACACCAATTATCTATTTTAAGAGGAAGGATGTTCCTTTCTTGGTCATATGATGTGAAGAGTGTTTTTAAATGTTGACAACTAGTTGACAAGAACACCTATCTCAACCCTTTCAGAAATCAATAAAGTTCATTTTGATTTCTATGATGCATCTAGAAGAGACTTGGGATATGTGTTGTTGCAATATGGTAAGTGATAAATATGCTTCAAGACAACTCATGATAAATGAAAAGAATTACTACACACACAATATTGAGCTTGAAACAATGTACATACATTAAAGACTTGGTGATACCATCTCTATAGCAAGTCATGTGATATCTTCACTACCATCAGAGTTTTAAGTATATATTTTCCCAAAAAGAACTCAAGATAAGACAAAAAATATGGTTGGAGTTGATAGGGACTATGATTGTACCCTTGGTTACCATTCTAATAATGCTAATGTAGAACCTGGCACTTTGATTAGGAAGTATTCATCTTCATAGATGTTTTATGTTGTTGAAACTAAAAATATTCAATTGGTTGTGTCTGAGTTGATTGTACATATGAGAATGAAACCAATCCTATAAGGATCAAAGTTTTATAGTTGAAGTATACCAAGTTAAGAAGATTTATAAGAGATGAGACAAGGAAAGAAGACAACATTTCACTTTTTAGGGTATGTTGTACATGCAGATTACAATGTGTGTCCTAATTAATAATAATAGAATAAATGTAGTTTAAGATAAAGCCCACTCTTCTATGTATTCTATGCACCCATGAAACACTAAAATGTACAACAACCTTAGGGAGTTTTATTGACAGTCATGCATGAAGAGAGATGTCAATTCTAGGTATAATATGCGTCATTGGATAAAATTAAATGCTAGAAACCACTATTTATGAATAGTGAGATAACATCATTATGGACTTTATTACACACTTACCTAATTAATCACATGGATTTTATTCTATATTGGTGATAGTGTACATACTTACTAAGCCAACTCATTCCATGTAGGATGCACTTAAGACCGTCAGAGTCTACATTGACAATTTTAAATTTCATGGATTCTAATATTGATTGTGAATGGAAAAGACCCTAAGTTCAAGGTTCAAGAATGAATCATACATCATCTTCTTGGAACTGAGTTGAGGTTCTATACATCTTTTCACCTCATTCGAATGAGCTATTATAATAGGCTATTAAAACTCCTGAAGATCATGACTAGAAAAGGGTGTTTGTAAGAATATTGAACTCACCTTCAAAACATAGCTAAACCACAAAGTAAGGTGCATTTAAAACCAATGATGGCAGAAATCAATGACATTTCTATCCTCATGGTATCTTCAAGAAACAAAACGGCATAAGAAACTACAACTGCGGCTGTGACTTCCTCGATATTAGCAGACTAGGCCCCAAAACCAAAATAGTTGATGTCGGTACAACAAGTGTGGTAGTATCTTCCAAAAAACATGTACAAGGTATACCAATATCCTCCTCCTTTCCGAATGCTAATAAAAAAACTAACATCTCCTATGATGGAAGCCCTGGCCCCAACATCAACACCAGCTAAGAAAGTGTCAGAAGCAACTCTAAGAACTCCTCCAAATGTGTGATCTGATAGGACCTCACCCCAACAGGTACCATGAAAGCATTCTACTCTAGGTTCGCTTATGCATCCTTCTTCCCCAAAATACATTATGTTCTTAAATTTCCAATACAACGACCAGTTCCAAAATTCCATTTGGGATAAATTTGATCAAAATCCTTCAATGTGTGTCAAAGTTCCCGTAGACACCTCATATATAGATGTCGAGCCTTCATGCATACGGTAAAAGACCTCATTGATGACATCACACTTGATTTGACTCATGATCCACAAGCATTATACACAATAATGATGATTCTAGAGGAGATCCTTAACACTTCAATTGTTCACTTGATCGTATCCTATAAACAATTGAAGTATTCAAAGTCCACATGATAAATGGGGAAAAAAGAATGATCTTATCTTCTGAAGAAAGATGGGATAAATATGATTGTCAAACTAGACCTATATCACCTAATGAATATCTTAAAGTCATACTCCAACTTCACAGAAGGATGGATGAAATTGGTATGTTATACATAATTTCCTATATTTAGTAGATGTTGGAAACAAAATTTGTGGAACAACAACAAGGCAAGTCCTATGTAAGACCCAAACTTGACTTAACTTCCTAAACCTATTTTATTACCTTAACCATATTTTTGGATGCTTGATGACATGTTTGATTAAGTTTAGTGTTTAGATGGTTAGTGTCTTAATGAGGGTTTTCGTGCAATACCATGTTTGAGGGATTCCTTGTAATTTGCATGCACACTGTTTGCTCTCTCTTCCTCTCTCTTTATTGAACTTATTTGGAGTGCTTAGATGACTTAACCAAGCTTTCTACCTTTTCATCAATTGGAGTACTAATTAAGTGTTATGTTCTTCCATCGGTAGAGAACTAACGTGAGTGTGCCATTTTTCCATTTGTTGATGACCGATGAAGTTTCTCTACTTTTCCATCGGTAGAGGAATTATGGAAATGGCCAGTCTTGTGACCTTCTATGCTTTCTTCATTTGACTATTGACAAAGCAGCAAGTTGGCTTGGCAACAAGTTTTCATCGATTGAGTACTGATGGAAATCTTACGTAGGACAACTAATGGTCTGCTGGAGTTGTCTTCCAATGAAGATCCTAGTGGACATCTATTGATGATGTTTCTGACCCTAGGTATAGTTGGATAATTGGGGCCATCTACTGATGGGAGGACAAACCAATGAAGGTGCAAGTTTGTTGACTGATAGCAACACAAATTTGACCTCCTTTTCTTTCTCATTTTGGCCTATAGATACCACTCATTGTCCTTCCTTCCTACCTCATATACACTATATAATCTCTAAAGTGCTAAAGTGGCGTGGGACATCGTCAGTTGACATCTACCAATGAGAATTCTACCTCCATTGATCTTCTTCATCATTGATACTTGCATTTGTTTCCTTCTTTTGTGAAGACTGACAAGATTTTTGGTTCCTTTCAAACCTATATCTGTGTAACTAGAACTCCTATCCTTAATTATATTAAGGATCCATCATATTAATCCTTAAATATGAAAATGATATGAGAAAAGTATGTAAGGGGCCAAGATAGTAAGAATCAATCATGAGGAATGTATTATATAACCGAGTACAATGTTTTTATGTACTCCAAAGCAAAGGGAAAATAGAAGAAAAGAGCTAAGTATACAATAAGTACATAGAGGTGAAGAGTCTTCAGAAGAGTTAAAGTGAAGAGAACTAGATGAGCATGTAAATCATAAAACTAGGATAAGAAAATTAGTTGAAATAAAGAGAAATGTTGGAAATAATGAGCTTGATTACGGAATGAGGGTTATGATATAATTGAGAGCATGGAATGTATACCTTTATTAATAAGTTTAATACATTCATCCTTACTACCTTTGGATTCTAAGTCTCTATAGAATAACAAACTAGTTTCTAAAAGAAGAACAAAAGTGTAGCTAAATAAATGAATAAGTCATACAAAGGTAGACTATATCCAGGAAGGAAAAACTTGATTGAAAGAGAAACTATGTTTCACCCATGCATGAGCCGTTTGATTTAAAATGAAGGATATGTAATGTGTTAAACATGAGGTGATACTAGTAGAGAGATTATTGATCTAGAATTTCAACTTCACATTAGTAGAAGGATAAAAAGAAATATATGCAACATGGTATACATGATCATACACATAAAAGAAGCAATATGATCATAAGAGAAAACTAGAAGCTAAATATGACATGTGGAATAGTAGTATATGGTAAGGGGATTATGGAACGTAAGGAAGGGTTTGAAACATAATGGAGTAATACAGATTATAAAAGAAAGAGGTTGCGTGATTCAAGAAAGTGCTAATTAGTCAAGTATCCTTGTTGATAATTAATTAAACCTACATATGAGAAATGTATTAATGAATGTTTGAAGATAAGAATTCTAAGTCTCAAAATCATCTTCTCTTTCATATCTTCCTTAATGAGAGCAATGTGGGAATGAAGTGATAAGAAAATGAATCATATATGATGCATAACCACCGTGGTAGAGACATCTAGTGAATGTAATAATGACACACAATATGATGATAAAACCCTAGCAGGGTAATTGAGAATGTAATCTATCTGAATGGTCAAATAAGAGAAAGAAAACTCAATTGATAAGATAAGAAAGACCTTAGTAAAACTTGTGAGATCCAAAGTTTGAATTTCAAATTAAGGGAGAAAAGTCACATCACAATAACGTCATGCTTCTGATAAGGACCAAAATCTAGAATGTTTAGATTTGTAGTAGTTCAAGGTATGTCACTTGTGATTTGACCTTGAATACTAGCATCTCTATTAAACAAGATCATGAGATTTACACTATGAAAAGTAAACTAGCACTGATAGTAATCCAGGGTTTAAAGGTAGCTAATCTGAAAGATAGATAAACAATATGGAAATGATTTGGAGCAAAGAGTAAGATATAAATTTGAAATGTAACAAGTGTGTTTTGAACAAAAGGATAAATACAATATGAGTGAAGTGTGATATGAGATAAATTCTTGCAGTGATCGCAAGAATGATGAATAATCTATTCATACCTTGTATGTTTCAATTTTAGGGATGTTTAATCTACATGATTAAAATGAGAAGGATAAGTAGCAAAAAGTAAGTAGTAATGAATGAGGAGAGAGATAAGAGAAAACAATGGCTTTTAGTAATATGTGAATTTGTTTTTAGAAGTATAATTTGTTAAAGGTATATTGAGGGATGTAAATTTGTTTTATATATGATTTCAGTTGTACATGTACAAACAATATGTTAATTAAAAGTGTCTGATAGTTTAAGTCATTCATACTAGTAATCCATATTAGTATTGTACAATTGTGTTATGGTGATATGGGTTGAATGATGATGGAACAAACGGAGGGTTACCCTTAATTAGGTAGTCTTACCTATTCACTCATATGAATAGAAGGGATGATAACCATATTGTATTGATATGTAACCCTAATGAGGTATAGCTTGTTATACCTAGCTTTAATATAACTAAGTGATGGTAATTGGGTATGAATAGTCATTGAATGACTAATACAATCCTGTAGTACTCTGCTACTATTGTTGAAACTCTAGTATGCTATAACTCGATGGTTACACCTTGAATTGTGTGTGGGTTCATACTTGAGAATAGTATGGAATGTGATGGTAATGCTTCACCTTATGCATCCATGATCCAATGGGGATGTCGTGAGTAGTAATGTACAATTGTTGTTGAATCTAGTCTTTTAACTCAAGACTATTTTGCTATTTGAGTAGCATAATAGTAAAATTCAAAAGAACATGGTGAACTCTCTTTCGTGATTTAGAGGTAATACATAACAATAGTACATATTTAGCAGTATGAATTGAGATAGTTGGATTAGATTATCGATGTTGAGGTAACACCTCAAGAGTATGAAAATATTGAAATGTTTGTTTCTCTCTCTATCCTATGATTGATTGTGGCATAGAGAATTTGTTTGTTATCATTGAGAATTATTTCAAACATGTTGTGATTAGAAAAGAAATGAAGGACTTAATGTTGAAAACTGCATTCAAGTATGAAATACAAGAATATAATGACATGTAAGATTTCAGAAGCTTAAAATAAACTTTGAATATACTTTGTTTGTGTATTTATGTTTCGAGGACGAAACTTTTAAGGGGGTGAGAATTGTAATGACCACATTTGTGCTTAATTGGTAAACTAGGGTTTACCTGAATGATTACATGCTTGATTAGATTGAACATCGTTTAGACTTGATTAATGATAGTAGATCAATTGTGATGTTTCAAACCTAAGAAGAAACTCTAACTATGATTTTAGTTTGAAGAATTAGGGTTTGAGAAATGTAAACCCTAATCGGCAAAAATTAGGGTTTTGATAGTACATGAATATGGAATTTGATCAGGATAGCAGTGTGGTAAATGATTTTTCATATTTTCTAAAAACAATGTAATTAACTGAGTTTTGGATATGATATGGATAACTCAATCATGCATATTGGACAAAAATTTCAGAATTTTTGAGTGTTCTTTGAATGTGGTTCTCGGTCGAACTATACTTCGACCAAAATGCTGACAGAGTGCTTTTCAGTAGTGTAGTGTTTTATTTTTAATTATTTATTGTTAACACCAAATGATATGAAATTTTAACTGGAGCTATTAAACTCAATCATAAATAACATGTAAAATTTTCATAATTTTTGGATGCGTTTAGACCTTATCAGTGGATGAATTACAGTAACTGACATTTCTATAGAATTCTGGATAGCAGTGCACTATTCTATTTTTAGTTATTTTATAGAAGCTTATAATCATCTCAAATTTGAACTGAAGCTTTTTAACTCAATTGTACACAGCATTATAAATTATCATAATTTTTGGAGAATATTTTATCTCTGAAATACACGAATTCACATAAACCTTTTTATGACAGAAAAATCTGCTGAAATAAGAAAAAGTATAGTGAGGGGTCGATGTGCAATTGACCCAAGCAGATCAATTGCTCTATATGGTCAACCTAACACACAAGGAGATCTCATAATTCGTAATTCAAACCAGAGAAATGAAATCCCAGAGAGAGAGGGAGAGTTAGGGTTTGAGAGGAGAAATTGATAGAGATGCTAACCTAGGGTTTTGCGATCCGAGGAACGATGAAATCATGTAAGTTTAGCTTCTTTGCATAGACTTTAATGGTGAATATTCTCTCACATGTCAATATTCCTTCCCTCCTCTGATTTGATCCAAAATGGTATCAAAACTTCCCCTTTTCTCACTCTTTCTTCATAATCCCTCATTTTTAGGGTTTCCGAGTTGAAAGGAAGAAGAAAGTGGCGATTTGCTAGGGATTTGATATGAGATCGAGATTTTCAGATATGGGAATACATTTTTAAGGTGTTTTAACACCTTAGGGTGAGTGGGAACTTCCTTTAAATAGTGTATTGCATGAAAATTGGTTAAATCATCCATAATCCATAATTGCTGAGTATGCGACTACAAACCCTGAATTGTCTGTTTGATCTAAGTTGTTGCAAAATGATATGAAATGGATTCTTCCTTTTTTTGGATGAATTTCATATGAAAAATTATATTAGAAATGTATACAATACATCCTAATGAGAATTCCCTAAGTATTCACAAAGGTTATAAGACAAAACTGAAATATAGGGAATTTGTCTATGATTGAAATTGTTGTATAATTAAATTGAGAAATTTGTTTATATGGATTCCCTTGGTTATGAATGATTGTTTATCTGAATGTGTAATACATATATGTCAGATACTATCTTATGATTGTTTATCTGAATGTGTAATACATATATGTCAGATATTATCTTGGATTTTGTTTAAGGTGAATAGTGTCTATTTGATATCTCAGTAAAGAGTGTGAAACCCTAGATGTGAGGAAAGCTGGATATTTACGAATAGATATCGTGAAATCCATTTGAAGAGATTTTCTTGACATGATAGACTTTATTTATTAAATTTTATTCTTGATGCATGATATCTCATTGAATGGCATGGAAACCTAAATTCAGCTCAGTTCCAAGGTTTCATACATATATTGATTGTATATGATTTAAGCAGTTTTTATTCAGTGAATGTTTTGTCGTATGAATTCCTTATGAGATCCATGTGATAAGTGAATGAGGTAAATGAAACCCTAAGATTAGGGTGTTCAATGAATCAAGTATTGTGATATCAATGTTCTCAGTATGAGATGTGGTGATGCTTAACAGTTCAATTGCATGATTCTAGTGTATAAAGTGCCAAGTGGACATGTAATTTGTTTATTTAAGAGTTTTAGTCTGCCTGCATGCATAGTATGTTGATTAATCAGTATATTACAGTGTTTTGAATATATTGCTTTACCAAGTTTAGAATGATATGCATATTGTATTATAAATTCAAATAAGTAGACGTGACACCATAGAGATACCAGAGTCAAGTATAAGTAAGAGAAAGGTACATTGTAGAAAGAGCTTTCTAGGAATAATAAAATAATAGACTTAAGAGCCCTAAACACCATAGAATCCCTATGAGAGGTTTGCGCCTTAGGGATGAAATGACCTAACCCTGGCAGCATCCAGTAGACGGGGGTCGGAACGTGCTATCAGGTGGTACGGGGGACGAAGCCCTAGTGGAAGTCTCCTTAAATTATAGTTTGCAGTGTCCAACATCAACCAGAAGTCATGGTGGCACTATAGTATAGAAAAGCCAAGAGGTGGCTTGACTCTCTATCTGTGTGCTTAGGTTAGAGGAGGAGTCCAGTTTAAGCCAGAGAGCCATTTCCCTATTGCAGACCAGGAGAGTAGTCAGACTTAGCATTTCCCAGGTGTGTCCGCTAAGTCTTGTATGGTGTGATCGTAGTGCACTATGAGTCTTCATATGTAGAGTACACTGCATATGATCAGGGCATAATAAAATGAATGAGAGGTCAAACAAGTGTGTACAATTATTCAATTATTCTTTGTATGTTTTTGAATTATTAGTTCTCTTTATGATGAATCAAGTATTTCATATATTGATTCACTCTTATAGATATCTAGAGTATCCTGCCATATTTATGATTGTCAATTATTAGACTCTTTAAAGCTTACTGCTATTATAATTGATATCAGTTGCTCAAAAGTATATCTGTAATTATATCAGTGCTTTAGACTATTTCTTTGAAGTACTCATTCACTGAGAGAGTAGGCTCACCCCTCTACTCACAATTTTTAGGGAAACCACATGGACTTGAAGAAGGTCAAAGCATCAGAGTAGATCTACCACATGAGTTAAGTATGAGTTTAGTTAAGTATATTCGGCCCCTGTCACTCTAGGTCCTTGTATAGATGTGAGAGAGTTGTAAATGATGTTTGTATCTTTGTTTCCTTAATAAGAGAGAATGCATTTGATTATCATGTCATATATACATGGAAGTGTGAGAAACAGAATGAATGTATGGATGTGTATCATTAATGTTGAGATCATATTAGAGTAATCAAGGTTTAACTCTCTTGTAAAGTTAGTTTATGTGGTTCAATGCGAGAAAACAAAGAGTTTGAAAAAGAAGAAAACGTTAAGGGTGATCTTTGTATTATGTTAAATCCTCAATTTATGCCCTAATCTCATGATTAGTGGTAATTGTGAGATCAGGGTGTAACACTTTTCTCCATAAAGATAGTATCTCCATATCTTTAAGGCATGGACCATTGCTGCAAGCTCCAGATCATGTGTTGGGTAATTCTCCTCATGTTTCTTAAGCTGTCGCGAAGGAAAAGAAATCACATTTTATCCTGCATCAACACGCATCCCAACCCATTCTTTGAAGCATCACAAAAGACAATATAGCCTTTTCCTTTCTCTAACAATACTAACACCGGTGCACTAGTCAACTTTTCTTTCAAAAGCTAGAAATAACGTTGACACTTGTCATTCTGAGAAAAAGGAACATCTTTCCTGGTTAACCTAGTTAGGGGTAACACTATAGAACTGAAGTCTTTGATAAATCTCATGTAGTAACCTTCCAGACCTAGGAAACTACGGATCTCTTTCGGTGTCTTTGGTTGTTCCCATTCTAGTACAGATTCCACTTTCTTGGGATCAACACAAACACCTTTTATAGATATAACATGGCCCAGAAAAGACACTTCAGATAACCAGAATTCACACTTGCTGAACTTAGCATATAGTTGATGCTGCCTCAACAAAGTCAATGCCTAGCGAAGGTGTTTCTCATGTTGTTAACTATCCTTGGAGTATATCAGGATATCATCTATGAACATGACCATACACTGATCAAGATTAGGTCTAAACACCCTATTCATTAGATCCATAAAAGCTACAGGTGCATTGGTTAGCCCAAACAACATAACCACAAACTCGTAATGACCATACCTAGTCCTAAAAGCTGACTTGGGTATGTCATCATCCTTAATTCTCAACTGATGGTAACCTAACCTTAGGTCTATCTTTGAAAACACAGTGGCACCTCTCAACTGATCAAAAAGATCATCAATCCTCGACAAAGGATACTTATTCTTTATTGTCACCTTGTTCATCTATTTGTAGTCTATACACAACCTCATTGAACCATCCTTCTTTTTAACAAACAACACGGGAGCACCCCAAGGGGAAGTGCTCGGCCTGATAAAACCCTTCTCTAACAGTTCTTGTAATTGTTTCTTTAACTCCTGCATCTCTACTGGTGCCATTCTGTATGTTGACTATGCTATGGGTTGTGTTCCAGGAACAATATTGATCTCAAACTCAATTTCTCTAGGAGGGGGAATGCTAGGAAATTCCTCAGGAAAGACATCCTCAAATTCTCGCACCATTGGTACCTCATGGATACTAGGACCTACCGCCTTGGTATCCATGACATGAGCTAAGAAAGCCTCACATCCTTGTCTCATCAACCACTCATCTATCATAGATGACATCAAACATGTAGTAAGAATCTTCCTATCACCCTAAAAATTCCACTGTCCATCTCCATCATGGAACGTCACCACCTTAGTACTACAGTCCAAGACTACCTTGTATTTTTCCAAGGTATCCATTCCTAGGATTACATCAAAGCCATGCATGTCAAGTGGCAAAAGATCCACTTGAATGTTGTGTCTAGAAAAAGAAAGAACACAAGAAGGGCACACTTCTCGCAACTCGGTGGAATCAACCAAAGGAGTGTCTAGCCGCACGCTATCAGATATAAGACTAACAGGTAGATAACAACTATCTATCACCTCTCTAGTGATAAAAGAGTGTGTCGCACATGGGTCTACTAACACAAATATGAAACAAGAAGTAGACAAATCAGAATAAAATAACTCCATCTGACCTATCACGACTCGTGGATTGATCACTACTTCTGGCTAGGTCGTGGCATAGAACCTTGCTTTCACCTGCTGCTGCCCACATCCTCTGCTTGCTTGTCCAGAGGATCCTGCCTGGGACGCCTGACCACGTCCTCTTCCACTGCCACTACTAAATTGTCATTGTTGTGGACCTTGTTGACTTTACCTTGGCTACTGAGTCACCTCCTCATCTTTCATAGGGCAATAAGGTCTTGTATGCCACACTTGCCCACACTTGTAACATGTTCTTGTGTCCTGATATGGCCTAAATGGCCCTATCACTGAAACTGATGAGGTATTGTGACCTCTCGTTGGTGAAAAACGGTGACCTCTACCCTGACTTGGGGTCCACTGTGATGATGTATGTGATCTTGGTTCAGTGAAGGTTGACCTTGGTTGCAACGGCGGTGGGAAAAACCTCAGCTTCTTAAAGCCTCCAGATGATTTCCCTTGAAATTGCATAGGTTGCTTCTTAGCATTAGCTTCACACTTCTCTATGGAAGACCTCTCAATCCTCCTTACGGATTCCAAAAATGTGGAAAACCTCTCCCTATTTTCTAGGGCTGATGTTGTTGTAGTCAACTCAGTACTTAGGCCCTTTTCAAATCTCTGGATCCTTTCCTTGTCCGTTGTCACCATATGCGGGAAGAACATCAGAAGTTCCATAAAATTTGATTCATACTCATTAATAGTCATAGCCCCTTGACGAATCTTTTCAAACTGAGATATCTTCTCATCTAGACAGGTCTCTGGAAAATATCGGCTAAAAAATTCCCTTTGAAACTCCTCCCATCCTATCACAACTCCTGGCCTTTTCTCCTCTTCTATGGCCCACCAATGGCCATCACTACCCTTCAACAGGTATACCACATGCTTAACTTTGTCTTCTTCAGTGATACTTAGGATTTTTAATGCCTTTTCCAGCTCATTCAACTACATGTCAGCGTCTGTTGGATCAGAAGTACCTACATATTCAATTGCCCCAACACGTCTAAGACATTTAAATGTCTTCCTGACACCTTAGGACTCCACATTAGAGGCAACTTCCCTAGCTTGAGGTGTTGGCGCTCTGTTAGTGATATGTGTAATTGTGGCCATCATTTGTCTAAACATAGACTGAAACTCAGGATTGGCCATCATTGTCGGGTCTAGACGAGGCATTGTGGGCTGCTTTGGCCCTGCTTCTGGCACTCTCTCATCACGTGCCTGCATCCCAACACCTCCTCCTAGTGCAACATAGCTACTCTCAATGTGTTCTTCATGTCCTCCAGACATATCTGCATAAGCATAAACTATGATCAAATATGTTGGATACATAAGAACAGACTCAAACCTAAGTCCTATGTCCCTGTAGACTCAGTAAACCTAAAGCTATGATACCAACTTAACTATGACACCTCATCACACTAAACAAGATTACTCAAAACACAAAACACGAGCAATTACTAATTAATCACATAGTCAAAAATGTGGAATAATTAAAACCAATTCCAACAATGTAAATAAACTCTAGAACATTTATAAAAGGTCCATCATTCCATTCTCATATGCTGTAACAAGTATTTACATATAGGTCCAAAGACCTCAGTCACATCCTGCATACAAAAGATATTTCATATGTACATGCCATATATTTACAAACATTGACATACTACCAAAATCTCATGTCAATATGAGTATATCAACTAGAAAACGCATCCCATACCCGAACCTGAGAGTACAGGGATGACACTAGGACTCTACTACTAACATCTACAACTAACCAACCTTCTAAATCTATTATTCACCAGGTTGGTTCTCTTCCACATTGCGGCCTCGACCTCGTTGTTGGCGACCACCTAAAAAAAATGTGGTGACCCACAGGTGAGACCTAGTCCCAGCGAGAGATATAACTCTCTCCAACATATATTGATTATAACATATTAATTAACAATAAATACATTGAGCAGTTAGGATATTGAATAAGAAATATGAACAGATTGAACAGTTAATGCATACTAAGCAGTTAAGAAAATAAGTTGTAACATCAAGTAGAATTACACAATTTTCATAAGTCTGCATCATGTAAGAACTATGTAGTGTAAAGACAAGACAAGGGTTAATCAACCAATGTGATACGTATTAAACCCTAGCAATTATACTACACAGTTGGTATTATATCTTTTATTATTATGCCCTGGGGAGTTTGAGTCGTACCACTCAAAGTCCAACTGACCACTATGAAGTTCTATTTAGTTCCTTATAAGATCTAGGAGTGTCGGTATTCTAAGATCTCTTCCCCTCGGCCAGTACGAGTAAACTGCAGTGACATACCAGTCAAACTGCCAATAGTGACATATAGTCAACTGATAACAACTAGTCTGTACTTGGTACAAGTTACGACACTAAAAAAACAGGGTATACAAAATCCTCTAATCCGAGGTACAACCGCAGCTATCCTCAATCACATCAAATGTCAGAGGCATCACCATAGCCATCCTCCATAACCTACAATTGTGGATGACAAGGATATATCCTCAACTTGCCACCCCCACATACTCAACAGTATGCGCTCTGAGTTTTCCTTGGGAATACTCGTTTCACCATCCAGTAAGTTCTGACACTGAAGATGGCTCTACGACACATGGCTCTACATAATTAAGGTTACACTTGATTAATTACTGCCAATTGAATGCATTAAGGCTTTATCATACAAGTGGACATTCAAACCCTAATTCTTTTCTAACAGGAGTATATGTATAACAACTTCAAAAGATATAAAACATTTGAGATATAAATCTTAATCACATTACCACATGCTATCATTCATTGCAAATTAATGGACCACACTTATCATCATACTATTACAAGATACCAATATCTTATCACAAGTTCCAGGGTTTTAACCCTTATTGGAACATGAAGAGGATTTCACCTCAATCATGGCTTAAAACATGCCCAACGGTCATTAAGAACATCACATTATTCATATTAAGGTTATCATCATCATTCCATGCCTTAAACAAGGATCAAAAGATCATTAGCACATATATGTCCATAGATATTAACATGGCAAGGCACTATGATATTCAAATAGTACTACATTATGGTTTCAACACAAGAAGAGTGTAATTCATTATCACATTAATCATTCAAGAGGTATGATTATAACCAATCAACATCATATAATTACATTAAGGTTAGGTATAACAAGCTAGATCACATGGGAGTTACGCATCCACTTGTTATAGTGATTTATCAAATATAACTATATAATGGCAAAGGTAAGACTACAAATTAATGGTATTGAACCATCAAATTATCATCACTAGGACCCACATATAATATCATGTGATTTATTATAATCCATTTGATGTTAAAGCATCCAATATTATTCATTGGATCAGGTTCATTGTTCAAGGTTATCAATTGAAGTATAGGTCTAACCATTAGATCAATTGAACCAAGGAACCATTGGTTCAAGGTTTAATCAAATCTACAATTACATTCTTAACTCATAATATATGGTGAAGACCTGATCCACCATTAATTATGATCATTAGATCACCATTGGTTGTTAGATCAGTAATACATTCAGTTAACACCATCAAATATTATGCTAATGTCATCATCGATTGATAACATCATTAGAATACTTAGTAAATGACAATTAAACGTCTAATCGAGCCAAAACCTGACCTAAGGGGGTGACCATAGGTTGTCACCATAAGTTTGACACCCTTGATCATGAACATCAGTTGCCAAGATAGCAACACCATTGGTTATTGAATGATATGACTATTGGTTGTGTGATGGGGAAGGAAATAGCTTGAAAACCCTAATTTGAACCATCAATTATTTTGTGCTTAGCACCATAGGTTGATGCTATCAACCTGTCCCAGATCATGTTACACCTTAAAAAGGTCGTATACATGTTTACAAGTTCATATAGAACTGGAATAGAATAGGGAACACCACAAAAATTCGTAATTCTAAACAAGCATGGTTTTGTCTATGCATAGTTCATCACATTAAAGCATAAACCTGAACTAACAAGCTACTAACAAGCAATATAAGTGAAGAATGTTATATAAATCGCCTCTATAGAGTAGGTCAGATCCCAAACAGCAAGAATATTGAGCAAATAGGGCAAGAAAACCTTGGATTCAGATATGAACTTGGCCAAATAGGTACTTCTCTCCACAAAGAAGCAAAATCCTAGAAAAAGAAACAAGAAGGATAGATTTTTTATTTCTAGAGCCACTTTCACCATGGAACAGAAGGGTTCCGACCTGGAGGAAGGTATAAGGAAGGAAAATAGAAAGATAAATAGAGAATGAAGGAATAAAATAACTTGCCTTGGTCAAAATCCCTAGAAGATGACCTTGGAAACCCTAAGTAGGGCTAGATGGAGCTCTAGGAGACCTTCTTCTCCAAAAAGAAGTTGTCTTCTACCTTAGAGAACTTGGTTCTGCAGAAAAAAAGAGTGGAGTATTTGATCCAGGTTATAGGGAATAGAAATCAAGCATAGTTTCGTGCTTGGGCAAGGAAGAGGTAAATATAGCCCATCGATAAGGATGGAAGCAAGCATGAGGTGTAGAAGTAGCTTCCCCATGTGTCTATGGCCTTTAACAATTAAGAATATACAAGCACACACACAAGAAGATCCCCCACCGTCCTTATACACCTGATTAGCTTTCCTTTGTCAAATTTCCCATCCAATCACATAATTCATTAGTTGATAGCTACTAAAGGTAGCTCATCCGTGAAGGGGTAAACCCTAAATACCCTTAGAGAAAACACCTTCACGATTAAATAGGTGCCCCATGGCTCAGAAAGCTCAAGAATGATGAAAAAATATCCAAGGAACATAATTCAAGTGATAAATTGCAAATAAAACCTTTCAATTGGGTAAATTGCAGAAAAGTCCAAAATGTGCATAAAATTGCATAACTTGCTCAAACAGTGTCCAAATTGGACCAAATTTGAAAATTAAGCTTGTCTTATGATTTCAAAGCATATCACAAGGTTAGATTAGGGTTCTAAGAATTCAATTATGGTAATTAAGCTTATTAAACTCATTAAACAAGTTCAGGGGCCTTACAGAAGACTTGGAGCAAGAGTGGGTAAGCCCTTAGTGAAGGCAAAAGACTCCTTGTTCAAGTGGGTAAGTGCTTGGTGAAAGATTCTCCTTGGTGAATGTGAAGTCGAAGGCTGAAGATCCAAGAAGAGTGGGTAATTCCTTGAAGGTCGAAGACTTGTGCAAGAGAGGGTAAGTTCTTGGTGAAGGTATAAGACTCCTTGCAAAGTGGCTCTATTCATCCCTCCTCTAGAGCATATCAACCATCCTAGGATCCAACATGAAATTTGGGTGGAAGAATTTTAAAGGATATCATCAAAGAAACCTCAAGTAGAATGTGTGATGAGATAAAATAAAGTTATACGTCTCGATGAAACCCTTGGGAAGGGTAGGGACACCAGTCAACCCTAAGATCTTATACGATGATTAACGTATCACATTTATGAGGATGAGGAAAGATCATGTGATAAGTTCATAAGGACCTTGGTGGTTAAGAGGAGACCATTTTCAAAGGTATGTATGCCCTAGAGATCTTGAGGGAATGATTAAGGTTGATGAGACATGAGATGTGTATAGGAATACATGTGATGATGTGTGAATAAGAATCTTAAAAGGAGTTATGCTTAAGACTCAAATCTATGAGAAAATCTTTTCCTATAGGTGTGCACATAACTAAGAAAAAGGTGGTATTCATGGTTTGGAATCATGTGGGGAATGATTCAATCTGAATCTGAAATTAAAATGGTAATGTGTGAATGCATCGTCTCTACTCTTAGAATAGGATGACCTTTGTATTTGGACTACAGCCAAATGTCATTTCATCTTGTTATGAGTGTGAGAGATGAGACAAACACATGGCATGTTAGGAATGGAAATAATATGAGAAATAAATACTTAACTTGAAATCCTTTTAGGATAATTGAGAATTTTAGGTTTTACCACACCCTTATGAGAGAATATTGAATGAATGATTTGAAAAGCTAGGTGTACAAGGTAACTGCCAAGTTCAAATTTCAAATGAGGATATATTTATCAAGTGAAATTTGAATTCTATAGGTATCAATTGAATCTGGTGATCAAAATTATAGACACAAGAGTTGAGGTACCAAATAAAGGTAAACTAAGCCTGACTTGTTGACCGAGCTTGTAACAGCCTAGTTAGATGACCTGGAGTTAGATGAGATGAAGTGTTTGATGGAGAAGCCTTAGACACATCCCTCAATGGGTGTGAATGATGGAATACAATATGAAATTCATATTTAATTTCATGAAGATTCACCCTTAAAGAATCATATCTTGCAAGAGGCTCATGGTTCTAAGTATATAGTACATCGTGGAACCATGAAGATGTTTAAAGACTTATAGTGATATTTTTGGTACCGTGGAATGAAGAGGGACATAGCAGCTTATGTAGTCAGTTGTCTCATGTGCCAGATGGTGAAGGTTGAACGTCGATGACCTGTTGGGTTACTGCAATCACCCCCAGACTGATGGATAGTCAGAAAGAACGATTTAGACCTTAGAGTAACTACTGAGAGCATGTGTGCTCCATAGGGGTGGACCATGGGAGTAGTGCTTGCCCTTAACTAAGTTTTCCAGTAATAATAGCTACCAAGCCAGTATTGGGGTGCTTTTGATTGAAGCTCTTTATGGGAGGTCATGTCAGTCACCGCTTCATTGAAATGATGTCGGGGAAAGGACCTTGTTGAGGTAAGAGGAACTACAATTATATGCTAACAAGGTTGCTTTGATCAAGCAGGGGCTGAAGAGTGTCTAGGATTGTGACACCCTTTTCCAAACAATCCAGATTACTTAAAACAAAGCATATAATTATTACTATCAACAATATTACCACATAATAAGGTAAATTAAAACCGATCTCATTTCAAGATATCAAGCTAAAAAAAAATTACAATTGAAGCCATAACTATTGCCACTTGTATTTCATTCATATCAAAAGGTATTACACATCATTGTTTACTGGCTATATAGCCACAACCTATTACATATATTCACATGTTCACATATACAAAACATATTTGTACCACTATGGCATACAACCAAAAACTCAAACCAATGTACAACATTCACAAGACACACCTAAAGACCTGAATGTATAAGGGTGACACATAGGACTCTATTACTAGATACTGACTGCATGTCCATGATTCAACAACTACAACTCCATTTTATTATAATCTCAACCGCACGATCTCTGTCTCAGCTTGTCCATCCACCTAAAAAAAGTGGATCCCACAAGGTGAGACCAAAGTCCCAGCGAGAGATATAACTCTCCACCAACATCTATTATAAACACCGATAACCTAAACAAAAATTTATACTATTAATAGATAAACAAATTTAGCTAAATGATATAAGTAAGGTAATCATTACTGTTTAAGCTGTTTAAGTATCTACAACTGAGTGGTAAATCATCTTATACGTTAAGAACGAATATGAAGAACATGAATAACTGTAAAAAATAAATAGTATAATAAATACAACAAGGGGGTCATCCAATGTTATTCTTATATCACCCTAAGTAATAAAACTACATAGATGTGTTACATATTTAATTATTATGCCATGAGGATTTGAGGTGTACCACTCAAATCCAACTGACCATTTCTAAGTCAAAATCAGTACCATATAAGATCAATGGAAGAACCAGACTCCATGATCATCACCATCACTACTCGGTTAGCTCAAGTCTACAACGCAGTGACATAACAGTCAAACTACAAGACAACAACTTATAGTCATAGCTATAGTCATGTCGATAGAAACTCATAGTCAAAGCTATGGTCTTGTAAAACAACTAGCCTGCCTTGGTACATGGCACAACACTAGAGAACAAGCTCACATATGGATATTCTATAATAAAACATCATACCACTATTTCAACAATTTAAGGATACAAGGAGATATCTCTACTTGTACCCCACATATTCAATAATATGTGCTCTGAGTTTCTCATAGGAGTTACTCGTTTCACCATCCAGCTAGATAGTGACATTGAAGATGGATCTATGGTATAGGGTAACTACATGATTAAGGTTTCACTTTATTAGTTATGCCAATTGGGTGAATTAAGGCTCCATCATACAAGTGGACATACAAAACCCTAATTCAATCTAGCAAGCATAACTATGAAACAACTTTAGAAGATATGAAACATATAAAGTGTGAACTTGTCACATCATCTCATGGAAACACTGTCTCCCTACCTTAAATAAGGCCATCAATATCACCATTTGTTAACACTGCCATATCAAGCTAATCATCATTATCACATTACTAGGGATAATAATCCCTTATCACATCACTGGAGGATATAACCTCATACTAGGCATCAAGCCTTCACTAGGTCATAAGACCAATCACATCATTCTTGTAACTCATTATTATCTCATCATGCCTCATCAGGCATATAAGAATCACTTGTTTCACATCACATGTACACCATATCAATCATTATCTATGATAATCATCTCACCTGCAAGGTCAACATTATACAAATAGGGAGAGAAAACATATAAATACATTAAACACTTTAGGTAGTGTAAGCAATACATCATATGTCCCCTCAATTTAGGGTTAGGGTTTCATGCTTAACAACATAGAGTTCCATGGCATTATTTATTTACCAATCTCTAGTTTCATTACCTCCCACAAGTTTGGAGTGCATTAAGGTTAAGCACTATAGATTATAGCTAAGTGTGCACATTCACATATTTAAAATTCTAGTGCACCTTATCAAGGCTCATGACCATCATCTAGTATCATTTAATCATCTTCATAGCATGCAAAAGCTATGAAACGCAATTAACCTGCAAGTTAGAACTATATAAGTAGGACAGAGAAAAAACATAATCACATGCTATTCATCCATGCACGTTCAACAAGTATAACATACCCTAGGATTAGAGTTAGGGTTCACTCATGCAGCCATTTAGATTTTACATCATTATTATAGCACTAAACCCTAATTGAGTCACTTCCCACTTTCTTGGAGCATATTAGGGTTAAGGAACATGATTAGGGTTAACCAAACAATCATTCAAACAACACTATACATAAATCATTACTTGCTTACTCATACACATGTGTTGACTATATGTTCATATATGTGTCTCGACCACTCATGAAACAAGTGTCACGACCAACCTAAAGCAAAGTGTCTCAATCACCTTCAAGAAAGGTGTCTTGACCGCAACATGGCTAGGTGTCTCAACCGCAACAACATCATAAGTCTCGACCTCAAACCAAAACATTTCTCGACCTCAAACCAGAACATGGTGTCTCAACCTACCATCAATATGGTGTCTCGATCTATCATTAACAAGGTGTCTTGACCATTATCTCGACCACCAACAAAACCATGTGTTCCGACCACTAACCATCATGGGTACAACCAATCTATAGTTAGGGTTTCGACCATCAACATAAGTACATGTCATGACCATGACAAAACCAACTCAAAGGAGTCTGAACCAAAACACAACTCATGGTCATGACCCTAACACCAAGGTTTATATAAGTCTCGACCAAAACTCAAAGTAAGATGTCTCAACCTTAACAAAACAAAGTGTCTCGACCCAAAGCAAGGTGTGGGTGTCTCAAACCACATCCATACATGGGTGTCTCGACCTCAACTCATCAAGAGGCACATATGTCTCGACCCAAAATAGAAATCTAAATAGCAAGAATACCAAGAGTCACTATGTTCAAAACTTAGGAATCAAGATCATTCAAACCCTAAAATAAGTCACCATGAAGGTTATCAAGACAAACCACTTAGGAGAGAGAATGTTGAACTTCAACATATATGAAAAAGCATCCATAACTCAATGGACAACATGATGACTGAAACTTAGCACATGGTAATTAAACCAAAGCTTATGATGCATATAAGGTCATCTTCTCAGAACACTTTAGGAATCAAACACATGGATTTAGGGTTTTGAAAGAGAGCAGCCTACATGAGAATGCTACAAAGTCATAACCCTAAAATCATAAGGACCTCATTTAACATATTAACCATCATGTTAATAAAACCAAGTATTGTAATACTTGCATGGTCATCATCTCGACCCCCTTAACAAAATATGATTATCGACCTCATCCATAAACATTTGTTTTGACCAAGACCTAAACAAAGGGTGTTACGACCACCAAGGTCAAACTACCACAAGAACAAATCTCTATCCTCAAATCAGGGACGAACCATGATCCAAACAATAGGTTATACTTAATGAAAACTCATCAAATCAAAGAAGATGACTACCTACAAATAGGATCTCTAAATTCTTTTAACATATATGATAGAGTCTTCCTAAAAGAACCTTGTTAAGAGAAATAATTACTTATGTTAAACACATGAAAAATAGTACCCAAGTCCATAGTACACTAGGGTACCCAAACCCCATACATGTGTATAGAAATTATAGATCAGGAACAAGAAAAATTATTCATCTATTATTCATCTCAAAATCGAGTATAAGAAAATTAGGGTTTAGGATTAAATGCAAATTTCAAAGAACTATCATCACGGATCAAACCCTAAATCATGATAATTGTTTTACCATGTTAAGAGCACATTTCAGTGATAAAAATAACAACAAATGTGTATGATTATAGTGCCAAAATGGAAGATGGGAAAGTTACATAACCCGCCTGATTTGTAGAGAATCAAGCTCCAAAGAACAAGCTCTAAGTGAAGGAAAGAAGCTCCAACTTGATTAGCAATCTGGCCACAAAGTCACCTCAAAATAAAAGAGAACCATGATTAAGAGATATATCAACAAAAGGGGCAAGAAATCCTTGGCCGAACCAAAGGAAGAAGAGAGAAAAGAGAACAAAACATCATGTCACTAGTTACCACCATGGTAGAACCACAGTCTAAGGGCCTTGTGAAGAGGAGTTCCTCTCAAGAGGAAAACCAGGGTAGAACCCTAGTCTGCGTCCAAGGAAGAGGAAGAAGAAGATGGTGTTTCATGGGGAAAATGTGATCAAGAAGATAAAACCACTTACCAAGAGAATAATCACCAAGAATCACCACCAAAGGGTTGATTTAACACACATCCTTCCTTCAGCAAAGTTGATCAGCCCCCATAGCTTTAGGATTAGATCTCCTTTGCTCCCAAAGCTCCAAGGTCGGTTACAATGGAGAGGGAAGAGGATAGGGACGAAAAGTTGCTCACAAATGAAATGAAGGGGTTATATACCCAAACGAGGAGGGAAGTAGGGTATATGTGAGGTGTCAACATATTAGAACACCAAAGGGACACTTATCCACCAATGAAACCAACATGCAACCACTATATGCATGCATGCAACCTATGGTGATATAATCAATGTTGGGTCTTAATCTCTTTAGGTCCCCAACACATTGGTTTCAGTCGAGACACATCAAGGGGTCAAAACAACATCAAGGTACTTGTCTTAGTCGAGACAAAAGGATCATCAACACACTAGCTCATGATCCACCACAAGAAGACCATTGTCTCGACCCAAAACACATCCAAGACCATCAAGGTCGATAAAAAACACCTAGGGAGGGTGTCTCGGTTGAGACACTCCCAAAATACATCATGAGGTTGAGACAAGGGTTGCTACACTCAAGCAACACAACAACGTCGACACCAACAAAACCCTAGAAACCCTACCTTTACCACATGATGCCACCCCATCAACCAAAGTCCCACAAGACGCCTCATAGGATCATTGTCTCTCTTATGATGCTAAATCACTAAGGTCACACTCAACATGTGACAAATTGTAAGATAACCCCTCAACTGGGGTAAATTGCATTTTAGTACAAAACAAGCAAACATAGCTCAAACAATATCCAAATAGGACCAAATTGAAAACATGAGTGTGTCACATGGTAACAAAGCATCTTAAAAGATTTAATAAAGGTTCTAAGCATCTCATTATATAAAGTAAACACAATTAACATTGATCTAGGTCAAAGGCCTTACAACCATAAACCCCTAACAAGGATTTCGTCCTTGAAATCCCATGTGAAAAGAGACAGATATCACCCAAGCATCACATCCTCAAACTCCCACATGTCTTTCTGTATGACACAGTGATGTCATGAAGCTTTGACCAACACAATGTACTTTTATCCAAGATCAACACAGGATCTTCCACAGAGGACACATACTCAACTATCTCTACCAGTAATGGCTGCATAGTGAACTCTATGTCAAGTAACATATCCTTAGCATAGAAACAATGTACATACCTTGTAAAACTAAAGTGGTAACTCTAACTTATGTGCCACCTTCTCAACTTGCAACATTACATGATAAGATTCATAGACCTGGAAATTTAACATATCCTTCTCAAACCTTAACATGTCTCTTCCAATGAGAGACCTAGAGATACGCCATGTCTCCCACTTGGGACTTAAAGTCCTACCACGCTTCCGATGTGCTACTCTGGTCTACTGACTCAACACCAGTTTCACTTATAACTTGTACTAATGAGCCTTGTATCATGTACACCTCCAACTGTACATTCACCTATCATAAGAAGACTACATGTTTCTCCTATGGCACACTAAAGAGTACAACTGGGCCTACTCAGCAGATGAAAACAAAGAAGACTTCCTACTCAAGGTATCTATAACCCAAACCATTCCTTGATACTTCACAGAATATTATGCAACTCTTTTTCTAACCAGATCTTGCAACTATCTCTTCATCTCTTGCATTCTTACTGATGTCACCCTATACGGTTCATAAACCCCTAACTTACGATGTCCACACTTTAGGTTAGGTACCGATAACCAGATTGATGTTAAAGTCAATATTTCTAGAAGGAAAAACACTTGGAAACTTATAGGGAAACATATCCTCAAACTTTCATACAACTGACACCTCTTGGATACTAGGATTTCTCACCTTGGTATCCATCACATTTGCCAAAAATACATCACATCCCTATCCCATCAACTTCTCAGTTGTTATTGCCAATTCCAAATGCATCGGAAGAATCTTCCCAACATCTTGGAAGATCCACGCAACATCATCATTCACATATGTCACTATTTTGGAATTAAAGTCCAAGACCAATTGATACTTTTCAAAGTATCCATATCAAGGTCACATCAAAACCATACAAATCAAGTGACATATGACTCATTTGAATGTCATGTCCCTGGAAAGAAAGAATACTAAGGGAACATACTTCCCTAAGTACGAAAACACTACCCATGGATTGATAACAAGTGGAAGGGGTTACCCAACTCTCTTTTGTCATTACACAAGTCCACAACTGCTCGTGTGTTGTTTTAACCTGTTTCATCTTGGTTTCCTTTCCATCGGGATAGGAATTATAAAAATGAACACATATCATTACTCCTTCTTTATTATTTATTCATCATATATATATATATCCTTGTGTTACCATGTTTGGCAATTTCATAACAAGAGATAGATCATTATTTTTCACATTTCCTTTGTTGAACATGAATTATCTCCCTTATTCTCTTTGACATATTATGATAATTGCACCTTACACTTTCTTATACTCATATGTTGGTCTGAGATTAACTTAGATTCCACTTTATTCATTCATAATTTATTCTTCTTTATCTCCTCTCTTCATACTTATTTCAGGAGTTCTCTCCATCATATGTGAATTTTATACCCTAACTTACTTCATTAGTACATATTTATCTGACTTTTTATTTATAGCTTCTTGAAAGTATAACTTCAAGGACCTCTCATAGATTACTTATGCTCATGTTTAGGTTTCATGGTGTCATCTCTTTCTCTTTTCATCACCAAACATTTAATATTTAGATAGATTATGATGTAGTTCTCATCTTCTTTAGGGTAAGATGGAGGAATTAGCACCATGATTCCTAATTTGTTATGCGTTTTTTATTGTTTCAAAATTACTACTTGATCAGAGTAATCAGAAAGATAACAACCTAAGAGTTCCATGCTCACCTTTATTCAATAGTTGAATACCTAGTCAGGGCACTCAAGTACTGAGGTTAGGCAGTATGCATCATATTTTATATCATGTTCTCAACTTATACATCATCCTAGTCCTAGTCCTAGTGTCCATGTAGACTCAGCGAACCTAGGGCTCTAATACCACCAAATTTGACACCCATTTCCAAACAAGCAAGATTACTCAAAACAAAGCACAAAATTATCGCTATCAACGATATTACCACATAATAGGGTAAATTAAAACCAATTTCATTTGAGGATCTCAAGCTAAACAAATCACAATTGAAGCCATAAGTATTGCCACTTGTATTTCATTCATATCAAAAGGTACTACACATCATTGTTTACTAGCTATATAGCCACAACCTGTTACATATATTCACCTATTCACATATACAAAACATATTTGTACCACTACGGCATACAACCAAAAACTCAAACTGATGTACAACATTTGCAAGACACTCCCAAAGACCTAAGTGTATAGGGACGACACATAGGACTCTATTACGAGACACTGACTGCAAGTCCATGATTCAACAGCTACAGCTCCATTTTATTATAGGGACGACACATAGGACTCTATTACTAGACACTAACTGCAAGTCCATGATTCAACATCTATAGCTCCATTTTATTATCAATCTCAACCGCGTGATCTCTGTCTCAGCCTGTCCGTCCACCTAAAAGAAAGTGTATCCCACATGGTGATACCAAAGTCCCAGTGAAAGATATAACTCTCTGCCAACATCTATTATAAGCATTGATAAGCTAAACAACAATTTATACTATTAACAGATAAGCAAATTCAGCTATATGATATAATCAAGGTAATTATTACTATTTAAGAAGTTCAAGTATCTACAACTGAGCAGTAGATCATCTTATACTTTAAGAAGGAATATGAAGAACATGTATAAATGTTATAAAATAAACATTATAAGAAACACATGAAGGGGGGTTATCCAATGTTATTTGTATATGACCCTAAGCAATAACACTACACAACTGTGTTACATCTTTAATTATTATGCCCTGAGGATTTGAGGTGTACCACTCAAATCCAACTGACCATTGCTAAGTCAAAATTAGTAGCATACAAGATCAATGGAAGAGCCGAACTCCATGATCATCACCAACACTACTCGGTCATCTTGACTCTGCAATGCAGTGACATAACAGTCAGACTACAAGACAACAACTTATAGTCACATCTATAGTCCTATAGACAACAACTCATAGTCAAAGCTACGGTCCTGTAGAACAACTAGCCTGCCTAGTACATGGAACAACACTAGATAACAGGATCACGCATGGCCATTCTATAATAAAACATCATGCCACTATTTGAACAATTTAAGGATATAGGGAGATATCTCCACTTGTACCCCACATATTCAATAATATGCGCTCCGAGTTTCCCGTAGAAGTTAACTGTTTCATCATTCAACTAGATACTGACACTGAAGATGGATCTATGGTACATGGCAATTACATGATTAAGCTTTCACTTTATTAGTTATGCCAATTGTGTGAATTAAGGTTTCCATCATACAAGTGGACATACAAAACCCTAATTCAATCTAGTAAGCATAACTATGAAACAACTTCATAAGATATAAAACATGTAAATTTTGAACTTGTCACATCATCTCAGGGCAACACTGTCTCCCTAACTTAAACAAGGCCATATATATCACCATTTATTAACACTTCCATATTAGGCTAATCATCATTATCACATTACTGGGGATAATAATCCCTTATCACATCATTGGAGGATATAACATCATACTAGGCATCAAGCCTTCACTAGGTCATAACACCAATCACATCATTCTCGTAACTCATTATTATCTCATCATCCTTCCTCAGGCATATATGTCACATCACATATACACCATAGAAATCATTAGCTATGATAACAATCTCACCAGCAAGGTCAACGTTATACAAATAGGGAGAGAAAACATCTCAACATATTAAACACTTTAGGCAATGTAAGAAATACATCATATGTCCCCTCAATTTAGGGTTAGGGTTTCGTGCTTAACCACATAGAGTTCCACAGAATTATTTATTTACCAATCTCTAGTTTTATTACCTCCCACAAGTTTGGAGTGCATTAAAGGTAAGCACTACAAATTATAGGTAGTTGTGCACATTCACATATTTACAATTCTAGTGCACCTTATCAAGGCTCATGTCCATCATCTAGTATCATTTAATCATCTTCACAGCATGCACAAGCTATGACACTCAAGTAACCTACAAGTTAGAACTATACAAGTAGGAGAGAGAAAAATATAATCACATGTTTTTTCATCCATACACGTTCAACAAGTATAACATGAAAGATATAGAGGGGGGTGAATAGAGCTTTTTGTATTTTTAAAGTTAATTAAAACAATTAAATACTTGGACAAGAAGTAGGAGGAAACAAGGAAGACACAAGGATGTAGAGTGGTTCCACCCTTAGAAATCTAAGGGAGTCAGTCCACTACCCGATTGTTTCCAATCGGGATTTTGAAAGTTATTAATTTTATTACCTCGTAAGGATGTTACATAAAATACAATCACCTTCCTCTACACCCTTGAAGTAGCCTTCACCTGAAGTAGCCTCAATCCTCCTAGAATCATCCTTCTGAAGTAACTCCAAGCTCACCCTTAAAGTAGCCTTCATCTAAAGTAGCTTCAATCCTTGAGGCAGCCTTCTGAAGTAACTTCAAGTCCACGGAGCAGCCTTCACTTACCTGAAGTAGCTCCACCCCTTGAAGCAGCCTTCTCCACCAAGAAGTAGCTCCAAGAACCTCCTTTCAACAACCTCCAACCTAGGAGTAGTCAAGGAGAACAAAATACAATAATAAAGAACAAGATTGGAAGAAAGGAACAATGTTACCAATGAGTACAACACTTTGATCCTATATCAAGCGTATTGATCTCCTATCCACTATATATGAACGTGGTAGTGTGGTGTCTAGGAGATACTAGGCTATAAGACACTTAATGTAGAGCTCAAAGAAGCAGATTGCAAGTGTAGCTCAGCTTGTTGCTCACTAAGAATGAATCTCAAGTGTAATTGTATGCACAAGTGATGCTTTGGGTGTCCTAAGGCCTCTCCTATTTATAGGAATGGGTTATAGGGGTTTAGGGACGTTCTAGACACTTTATAGGATGTTTTTAGTGCTTAACTAGCCGCTAGGTGTCCACTAATTACATTGCAATGGCTAGTTGTTTAATGCTAAAAAGTACAGTCCAGAACCTTCTCTCGGTCGAGAAGTTTGTCGACCGAGATTGTCTCGGTCGAGCTTTTTGTCGACTGAATGGGAGGTTGAGTTCAATGTGTTGTAATGTTTGATTCCAACTCCCAACTACTGTGCTAACTCAGTCTAATGGCTAGGAGGGTCAATTCTCGGTCGAGGAATTTGTCGATCGAGAAAATCCCTGATTCAATGTGTTGATCTACTAAGTGTGTGTATCAATGTGTAATTGTGCTTATATCTTAGGGGAGGATCTATCTAAGTGTTGTGAGTGGATAGGTAAGATCTAACACTTGGTTTACATGAAGTCTAAGTACTTGTACATTATATAATTGTATAAGTTTTTACATTGAGTACAATCATGAAAATAAAAGCAATCTAAGCATGTTGATCTTCCAATTTGTGTAGATTTTCAGCTATCCACTGCCTTATTTGTTTTTCCCTGAAACACTAAAATAACAAGTTAGATCCACAAGAATGAAATGTTTGTCATCATCAAAACAAAGGGTTTGATAATGTCAAATTTATCCAACAATCTCCCCATTTTTGAAGATGACAAACATTTCTAAAATGTAAATCAAGGAAATTTAAATAGCATGAGTTTCATACCTGATATTTACCTTATGTAAGTATTCTCTTGTTTATTCAAAGAGGTATAAAACTCTTTTAAGTAATATAGCAATAGTTTATATAAAGCCAAGAGATTATGAAACTCAAAAGATTTTGGGGAAATTATTTTTATTATTTTTTATTTATATTACTTCTCCCCCTTTGTCATTTCAAAAAGATAACCATATAACCACTTTGCTCCCCCTGAATGGGATACTCCCCCTTAATTGTATACTATAGCAATAATGTCAAATTTAGCCACAATTCAGAAATCATGATTTATTTCTCAATCATTTGCAAGGGATGTTAAGCCGTGAAATGACATGAAAATCATTTAGGCTCAAGAATATATTTAATATTTTCTCAATCATTTACAAGGGATGTTAAGCCCTGAAATGACATGAGAATCCTTTAGGCTCATATATTTTAATAGTTTCTCAACCATTTACAAGGGATGTTAAGCCCTGAAATGATATGAGATTCTTTTAAGCTCATAGTGAAATCAATGAATGTATCTCAAACCAAATACAAGGGATGTTAGGCCCTAATTTGCTTAGAGAATTCAATTAAGAGCAAGATATACATCATTTTCAAGAAAGTTGTAAGCTTCCTTATTTTCATAGCCAAGATTCCTTTAAAGATACGAAGGTCATAACTAGCTTTGAAGTTCAATTGAATAAGTAAAGTAATGAATCAATTTGTTTTTAACATGTTGAACAAATATACTAAGGTTAGGTGCAGGTGAATAATTTACAAATAAGCATTTTGTCAAGCTTATTTTAGGTCGACCTTGACTTCGACCTGGGCGCCCCTCAGTCGAACTCTTTTTCGACTAAGAGGCAGTTCTGTAGATATCCAATATATGAATTTTTATGAGTTATCCAATGAACCACTTCTAGACTATGACTTAATCTTGTTGTGTATGATTATTATTAGTTCTTCATTTTGCTCATATATAAACTTGTGAATGTTGAATGATTTTAAAATAAAACCTTCAGATTAAATTTGCCTTTTAGAGCTTAATTTATGTGAACAAGATTATCTTGTCATAATTCCTTAGAATGCTCAAAATATAAATTTTCTCACAATGATGATGATTGTTTTTTTTAACCAAGTTCCTTTTATGATCGCTTCTTTTGTTTTCAATGTTAATGTTGAACAAAATCTCTTATGCCAATGGTTTTGCTATTATTATTTTTCCTTGAATAACACTAATCTTTTCCTCTTGTATACTTGTTTGGGACAATTTGATCATACAAAGTATAAAGTTTTGATGCCCATATATTCTGCCTTTTGATTTGGGTCATTAAAATATTTAAAGCAATGTAATATTTAAAGTTCATTACCTATTTGAATCACTTGCAATTGAAGTATCTTATCTTTTATAAAGTAATTCTGACAGAGTTTCCCTCGATTGACAAATTTCTCGACCGAAATGTTATTGGTCGACATATTTCTCGATCAATAAGGTTACTGTTTGTCCAGAAAATATAAGTTTTAAGACAGAAACTTCTTTGGTCGACAATGTTTTCGACCGAAGAGTGTCTCAGTCGAAATTATTGTCGACTGAGATGGTTTCTGTTTTTGCTTTCAAAAATTTATTCAATTTGATTTTAGATTACTTCATTATCCAAGATAACAATGAGTTTAGTTGAGATAAGACATTATGAATATCAAGGTAACATTTTAAGTCATATCTCAACTAATCATATTCAAGTTTCCTAAGATTGGGATCTTGGAATCCAAACTAAATCAACATCCTTCTTCTTGTAAGGGCATGAGAAAGAATAATGTCCAAGACGCAAGCAATAATGACAACAGATAGAATCAATTTCATTTCTCTTCTTAGCTAGATTGTCTTTAGGCACATACATAATTTTAGTCTTGGGTACTTATATCCTTCTCACTCTAGGTTTTTGATAGGATTTACCTTTGGGCTTATAACCTAGTCCTCTCCTTCCAATCTGACCAGAAGAATCTTTTAAGATCTTATCAAGAATACCATTGTTTTTCAAGCTACTAATTTCCTTTTGTAATTTAGCAATTTCATCCAATCTCCTTTTAATATCTAAGTTTGCTTGATCTAAGTTAGATGATAAACTATCCTTTCTTTTATAATGGCATCATAATCTAAATGAGTGCATAAAATAGGTTGAGTTTGAAGATTATTCAACTTAGCAAGTAATTCAACCTTTTCTTGAGAAAGAAGATTATAGTTTGTCTCTAGAGTAAGTAACTTTGTATTGCAATCATTAAGAGAAGATTTCAAGGTAGAATTTTTGAAATAATACTTTATTTTTCAGAAGCAAGATCATTTTATTTAGCATACAATCCCTCATTTGCTTTAGTAACTCTTTTCAGTTTCTTTTTACAATCGATATACTTATCATGCAATTCATCAATACTAGCAACTAACTCTTTTTTTAGATAAATAAAAAAGACTTACCTCATCATCTTCTTCATTTTTTGTAGTAATAAGGCACTCCACTTCTTCTTCTCCATCCTCACTATCATCACTTGAGTCATCCCATACAGCTTTGTAGGCTTTTTCCTTCTTCTTGTGAGATGCTTTCTTTCTTTTCTTGAGTTTGGGACAATCACTTTTTAAATGTCCCCTTTTGCCACATTCAAAGCACCTAGAGGAATAAGAAACACTAGAAGTTTTGTTAGTTTTAAATCTTCTATACTTCTTACCATTTACAATGAGAGTTTCTTCTTCACTGTCTTCTTCACTTGTGTCATGACTAATTTTGGATGATGCCTTGAGTGCAATGTCCTTTCTTTTCTCCTTTTTGTGTTCAACCGCCAATCTTTCTTCTTCTTAAAGGGTGACTTCATGAGTCTCTAAGTTGCCAATGAGTTGTTCCATCCTCAATCTTGTGAGATCATTGGCTTCTTCAATAGTCGTCACCTTTGGTCTGTACTTTGGTGGAAAGCATCTAAGAATCTTGGATACCTAATCTTCTTCACTTATGAATTTTCCTAATGCACTCAAACCATTAATGATAGTAGAAAATCTTGCATACATTTCACTAATGGACTCATTTGGTTCCATATGAAATTGTTCAAACTTTTGTTTAAGAATACTAATCTTAGAATTTTTAACTTGTATGGTTCCTTCATGTGTAATAGAAAGTCTATGCCATATGTCATATGCAGTTTCACATGAAGAAATTCTATTGAATTCACTTACCGATATAGAACAATATAAGATACTTGCAGCCTTGGCATTAAGTTGAGCTTGCTTTACCGTATTGATATCCCATGTAGCATACTCAATTTCCAGAAGCATGTATGGAGTAGACACCATTCTCCAAAGCTCCCAACTAATGCCTTGAAAGTAAAGTTGCATCCTTCTCTTCCAATAGTTGTAATTGCTTCCATCAAACGGTGGTGGACGAGCTACGTAGGTTCCCTCCAAGTTCAGGTTGTTGAGCACACCATCCCCCGTGCTTTAAGACTTGTTAAAGCTCCTTGAAGACCTACTCTGATACCAATTGAAAGATCTAGAGGGGGGTGAATAGAGCTTTTTGGATTTTTAAAGTTAATTAAAAACAATTAAATACTTGGACAATAAGTAGGAGGAAACAAGGAAGACACAAGGATGTAGAGTGGTTCCACCCTTAGAAATCTAAGGGAGTCAGTCCACTACCCGATTGTTTCCAACCGGGATTTTGAAAGTGATTAATTTTATTACCTCGCAAGGATGTTACATAAAATACAATCGCCTTCCTCTACACCCTTGAAGTAGCCTTCACATGAAGTAGCCTCAATCCTCCTAGAAGCAGACTTCTGAAGTAACTTCAAGCTCTCCCTTGAAGTAGCCTTCACCTGAAGTAGCTTCAATCCTTAAGGCAGCCTTCTGAAGTAACTTCAAGTCCACAGAGCAGCCTTCACCTCCCTGAAGTAGCTCCACCCCTTGAAGCAGCCTTCTCCACCAAGAAGTAGCTCCAAGAACCTCCTTTCAACAGCCTCCAACCTAGGAGTAGTCAAGGAGAACAAAATACAATAACAAATAACAAGATTGGAAGAAAGGAACAATGTTACCAATGAGTACAACGCTTTGATCCTATATCAAGTGTATTTATCTCCCATCCACTATAGATGAACGTGGTAGTGTGGTGGCTAGGAGATACTAGGCTATAGGACACTTAATGTAGAGCTCAAAGAAGCAGATTGCAAGTGTAGCTCAGCTTGTTGCTCACTAAGAATGAATGTCAAGTGTAATTGTATGCACAAGTGATGCTTTGGGTGTCCTAAGGCCTCTCCTATTTATAGGAATGGGTTACAGGGGCTTAGGGACGTTCTAGACACTTTCTAGGATGTTCTTAGTGCTCAACTAGCCATTAGGTGTCCACTAATTACATTGCAATGACTAGTTGTTTAATGCTGAAAAGTGTAGTCCATAACCTTCTCTCGGTCGAGAACTTTGTCGACCGAGATTGTCTCGGTCGAGCTTTTTATCGACCGAATGGGAGGTTGAGGTCAATGTGTTGTAATGTTCGATTCCAACTCCCAAATACTTTTCTAACCCAGTCTAACGGCTAGGAGGGTCTATTCTCAATTGAGAACTTTGTCGACCGAGAGTGTCTCGATCGAGGAATTTGTCGATCGAGAAAATCCCTGATTCAATGTGTTGATCTATTGTGTATCAATGTGTAATTGTGCTTATATCTTAGGGGAGGATCTATCTAAGTTTTGTGAGTGGATAGGGAATATCTAACGCTTGATTTACATGAAGTCTAAGTACTTGTACATTATATAATGGTACAAGTTTTTACATTGAGTACAATCATGAAAATAAAAGCAATCTAAGCATGTTGATCTTCCAATTTGTGTAGATTTTCAGCTATCCACTGCCTTATTTGTTTTTCCCTGAAACACTAAAATAACAAGTTAGATCCAAAAGAATGAAATGTTTGTCATCATCAAAACAAAGGGTTTGATAATGTCAAATTTAGCCAACATAACATGCCCTAGGATTAGAGTTAGGGTTCACTGACATAACTATCTCCAGTTTACATCATGATTATAACACCAAACCCTAATTGAGTCACTTCCCACTTTCTTGGAGCATATTAGAGTTAAGGAACATGATTGGGGTTAAACAAACAATCATTCAAACAACACTATACATGAATCATTACTTGCTTACTCATACACGTGTTGACTATATGTTCATGTATGTGTCTCGACCACTCATGAAACAAGTTTCTCAACCATTCTTACGCAAAGTGTCTCGACCACCTTCATGCAAGGCGTCTTGACCACAACATGGCTAGGTGTCTTGACTGTGACAACATCATAAGTCTCAAATTCAAACCAAAACATGTCTCGACCTCAAACCAGAACATGGTGTCACAACCTACCATCAATATGGTGTCTCAACCTACCATTAACAAGGTGTCTCAACCATTGTCTCGACTACCAATAGAACCATATGTTACAACCACTAACCATCATGGGTCATAACCAATCTATACTTAGGGTTTTGACCATCAACATAAGTACATGTCACGACCATGACAAAACCAACTCAAAGGAGTCTCAACCAAAACACAACTCATGGTCACGACCCTAACACCAAGGTTTATATAAGTCTCGACCAAAACTCAAAGTAAGATGCCTCGACATAAAAAAAACAAAGTGTCTTGACCCACATACATACATGGGTGTCTCGACCTAAAATCATCAAGCGGCACATATGTCTCGACCCAAAATAGAAATCTAAATAGCAAGAATACCAAGAGTCACTATGTTTAAAACTTAGGAATCAAGATCATTTAACCCTAGAATAAGTCACCATGAAGGTTATGAAGCCAAACCACTTAGGAGAGAGAATGTTGAACTTCAACATATATGAGAAATCATCCATAAATCAATGGACAACATGATGACTGAAACTAAGCACATGGTAATTAAACCAAAGCTTATGATGCATATAAGGCCGTCTTCTCATAACACTTTAGGAATCAAGAACATGGATTTAGGGTTTAGAAAGAGAGAAACCTACATGAGAATGCTACAAAGGCATAACTCTAAAATAATAAGGATCTCATTTACCATCTTAACCATCATGTTAATAATACCAAGTATTATAATACTTGCATGTCATCACCTTCACCCCCTACTTAACAAAATATGATTATCGACCTCTAACATAAACATGTGTTTCGACCAAGACCTAAATAAAGGGTGTTATGACCACCAAGGTAAAACTACCATAAGAAAAAATCTCTACCCTCAAATTAGGGATGAACCATGATCCAAACATTAGGTTATCCTTAATGAAAACTCATCAAATCAAAGGAGACGACTGCCTACAAAGATGATCTCTAAAATCTTTTACCTTGTTAAGAGAAATAATTACTTATGTTCAACACATGAAAAATAGTACCCAAGTCCATGTTACACTAGGGTACACGAACCCCATACATGTTGATAGAAATTATAGACCAGGAACAAGGAAAACTATCCATCTATTATTCATCTCAAAATCGGGTACAAGAAAATTAGGGTTTAGGATTAAAAGTAAATTTCAAAGAACTATCTTCATGGAACAAACCCTAAGTCATGGTAATAGTTTTAGCATGTTAAGAGAACATTTTAGTGATAAAAATAGCAACAAATGAGTATGATTATAGTGCCAAAATAGAAGAGGGGAAAGTTATATAACCCGCCTAATTTGTAGAGAATCAAGCTCCAAGAGAAAGAAAAGAAGCCCCAACTTGATTATCACTTCAGCCACAAAGTCACATCAAAAGAAAAGAGCACCATGATTAAGAGATATATCAATAAAAGGGCAAGAAACCCTAGGTCAAACCAAAGGAAGAAGAGAGAAAAGAGAAGAAAACATCCTATCACTAGTTACCACCATGGTAGAACCACAATCTAAGGGCCTTTGTGAAGAGGATTTTCTCTCTAGAGGAACACTAGGGTAAAACCCTAGTCTGTGGCCAAGGAAGAGGAAGAAGACAATGGGGTTTCATGGAAAAATGTGATCAAGAAGATAGAACCACTTACCAAGAGAAGAATCACCAACAATCACCACTGAAGTGTTGATCTAACACACATCCTTCCTCAAGCAAGGTTGATCAGCCATCATATCTTTAGGATCATATCGCCTTTTCTCCCAAAGCTCCAAGGTCAGTTACAATGGAGAGGGAAGAGGATAGGGTCGAAAAGTTGCTCACAAATGAAGATAAGGGGTTATATACCCAAAGGAGGAGGGAAGTAGGGTATATGTGTGAGGTGCCAACATATTAGAACACCAAAGGGACACTTGTCCACCAAAGAAACCAACATGCAACCACTATATGCATGCATGCAACCTATGATGATATAATCAAAGTTGGGTCTCGACCTCTTTAGGTCCCCAACACATTAGTTTTGGTCGAGACACGTCAAGGGTTTGAAACAACATCAAGGAACTTGTCTTGGTCGAGACAAAAGGATCATCAACACACTAGGTCGAGACACACAACAAGAAGACCATTGTCTCAACCCAAAACACATCCAAGACCATCAAGTCAAGACAAAAACACCAAGGGAGGGTGTCTCAATTGAGACACTCCCAAAACACACCATGAGGTTGAGACAAGGGTTGCTACATCAAGCAACACATCAAGGTCGATACCAACAAAACCCTAGAAATCTGAACCTTATGTCGTGTTCCTTTATTCCCAATTAAGGGTTTCTCATATGAGGCCCCAAAGTTGGATCTCAGATATCAGTTCCAACTGATTCTTAGTTATCCCAGTCTTTCCCTTATACTTCAAAATCTTAGAGTATATACATTCATACTAGAATTTGGATCTAATCTATCCAGAATTTACTCTTGTTATGTTACTAATAGGAGTCATTAGATCCCAGTAATGCATCCTGCCAGCCGGACCAGGCCGAACCTACAGTCCTAAAGCCAAGAGCTACTCAGGATTACTCAACTCCTATTCATCTCAAATGTGTGGAAGAAAACTTATCCACTTAGGAAAGCTCATTCAAAGATCATTTCTAGTCTACTTGATACAAAGAATGTAATCAATAAATGCTACAACTGCATAATGTACAACAAATCTTAAAGACCCATATATATTTCAAAATACTGAATATCTGAATTCAAACATATAAGAGATTTTCTATTCATCTCCAATAAAACAACAATATGAAATGAAAGTTTCATCTCATTTTATATTTATGCTCTTAATTCATGTTACTTATCTTGTTTCTAACCCTAATATTTCTAGGGTTCCTCTCTAGACCATCCTTCCATTGTATACCTGGCCAGGGTATACATGAAAGAATAGATAGAGTAGCTTGATACTGGTTGATCCAAGTACTCAGATACCGGGCCAAGATATCCAAATACTCAAATCCCCAGAGCTAACATCATAACATCTCCTATCTGCCACACTTATGACTCTAACTTACTAACTTAATGGTCCCTGACAACTCAGCCTAAGCTCTGATACCAAGTTGTTACACCCTAATCTCACAATTACCACTAATCATGAGATTTGGGCATAAATTGAGGATTTAACATAATACAAAGATCACCCTTAACTTTTTCTTCTTTTTCAAACTCTTTGTTTTCTCACATTGAACCACATAAACTAACTTTACAAGAGAATTAAACCTTGCTTACTCTAATATGATCTCAACATTAATGATACAAATACATACATTCATTCTATTTCTCACACTTCCATGTATATACGACATGATAAGCAAATGCATTCTCTCTTCTTAAGGAAATAAAGATACAAACATCATTTACAACTCTCCCACGTCTATACAAGGACCTAGAGTGATAGGGACCGACTGTACTTAACTAAACTCATACTTAACTCATGTGGTAGATCTACTCTGATTCTTTGACCTTCTTTAAGTCCACGTAGTTTCCCTAAAAATTGTGAGTAGAGGGGTGAGCCTACTCGCTCACTGAATGAGTACTTCAAAGAAACAGTCTAAAGCACTGATATAATTACATATATTCTTTTAAGCAACTGATATCAATTATAGCAGCAGTAAGCTTTAAAGAGTCTAATAATTGACAATCATAAATATGGCAGGATACTCTAGATATCTATAAGAGTGAATCAATATATGAAATGCTTGATTGATCATAAAGAGAACTAATAATTCAGAAACATACAAAGAATAATTGAATAATTGTACACACTTGTTTGACCTGTCATTCATTTTATTATGCCCTAATCATATGCAGTGTACTCTACATATGAAGACTCGTAGTGTATTACGATCACACCATACAAGACTTAGCAGACACACCCGGGAAATGCTAAGTCTGACTACTCTCCTAGTCTGCAACAGGGAAATGGCTCTCTGGCATAAACTGGACTCCTCCTCTAACCTGAGCACACAGGCGGAGAGTCAAGCCACCTCTTGGCTTTTCTGTATTGTAGTGCCACCAGGACTTTTGGTTGATGTTGGACACTGCAAACTATAATTTAAGGAGATCTAGACTTCTACTAGGGCTTCATCCCTCGTGCCACCTGATAGCACATTCCGACCCCCGTATATTGGATGCTTCCAGGGTTAGGTCGTTTCATCCCTAAGGCGCAGACCTCTCATAGGGATTCTACGGTGTTCAGGGCTCTTAAGTCTATTATTTTATTATTCCTAGAAAGATTTTTCTACATTGTACCTTTCTCTTACTTATACTTGACTCTGGTATATCTATGGTGTCACATCTACTTATTTGAAGTTATAATACAACATGTATATCATTCTAAACTTGGCAGAGCAGTATATTCAAAACACTGTAATATACTGAGTAATCAACATACTATACATGCAGGCAGACTAAAACTCTTAAATAAATAGATTAAGGATATGAGGCAGAGGAGATGGATGGAGTTGATTAAGGATTATGATTGCACAATAGATTACCATCCAGTGAAAGCTAATGTGGTAGCTGATGCATTGAGTAGAAAGTCATCTTCATCATCAACGGTTACTGTACTTTTCACAAAAATTCTTAAATAGTCGGGCGAGCCTGCGTGGCTTTGCTTAGTCAGGCGAGTAAAAGGAATAGAAAGGATAGAAGTTCCCTTACCTGGTCTAAAGAGGAGCGGGGGTAAGAGAAACTTTTTGTGGAGGGTCATATTCAACCTTCATCTCACTAGTTACAGTGTTGCACTAGTCAACTCAAGAGTTGACTCCAGGCTTTGGGGTCTCTAAGCAGCAGGCTAGTGTGTAGTACCTCCGTCTGGTCTTGCCAGATTCGTTGACGGCCTCAATAGATCGGGAGGAGGTCGAAGCAGAGAGAGCTAAGAGGATGTATTTCGACAGGAGTGTAGAGATGAGTTGAGGGAGAGGGCAGTGAGTTCGATTAGAATTGAATGTAGTAAGAGATGTGCATGATCGAGTAGAGCCTCTCAAGCCAAAGTGTGGTCTTGTAGAGGGTTTATGGCCCCATATACATACTCGTCCATGGAAGCAGAGAAGCCCTTGGGATCATGAATTGGGCAAAGCTTTAATTTCCTTACATTGCAGGTAAAAACATAGGGTGGTTGGGCTGGTCCTGTTCTCACAAAGCCGGTGGAAGTCTTTCCAAGTTTGCTCATGCAATGAAGAGGGAGAAAGAAGGAAAATAAATACTCTCCTCTCTGGCTCTGGTTTCTTAAATTAGCCGAGGTAGGTTATAACACAGCCACTGTTGGATCTCGGATCCAACGACTATCATGTCTCATGCGAGAATAAAGGGTCGGATTATTTGTTAATTCCCAAAAATGTTAAATTGTGACATTTAATGTGTATTTCCTTAATCCTCTCACTTTAAGGATCTTTGTAAAATTCATATCTCTCACATGCTTAATCCTTTTTCTCTCAAATTTTAAGGAAAAGTCTATAATGACTTTATCTAATTGTGGGCAAGGTTTGAGACAAAACTCAAAAAGAAAAGGGTCTTTTCTTAATATCCAAGTCTTCCTCTTATAAGGCATATTTTAAGCATTAATTCAATCATTTTTTTTTTTTTGGATCTGGAGGACATTTACCTAAGGGTCGAGTTCAAGCAGGGTATTGTCAGTTTTCTGCTGTTGGCGAATTGCTGATGCTTTTCTTCGTCTAGTTTTCTTTGTTCTGTGCTCTGGTAGAATTGGCGCTTTGTATTATCCTTCTCCTCTAGTTTGACTTTAGTTCCTGTATAGATATCCTCCCCTTTTGCTCTTTTTCTTTTTTGCCATCTTCAGTTATGAAGATGGAAAGCATTGTACATATACAAAAAGAAAATACAAAAAAAGCAACACGAGTTTTGACCGACCAAAAAAAAATTCAATCATTTTCTCTTTCTTATCTTTTCTATATCCTTTATTTTGATGATTTTCCTCATTAGGAATCATGTGAAACTGAAAACAAACTATTAGTGGTCATCCATAACACTTTCTGAGAATTTCACACAATTCTCATAAGTACGTTACTTATCCTCCATTATCTTTTGCCTTTTTCTTAATATTGTATTTTATCCTCTTCTTTTTCCCTTATATCCATTAATGGAATAACATGAAATTCACAACAAAGGGAAATTTTGCAAGAGAAATCATACTTTTAAAACAAAGCATAAGATACTTTTCAAACAAAGCACACCATATTTCCAATATGTACCATTTATTCAATAATTGTATTTCAATTATATAAATACATATAAAAAAATAGGTTATAACAATTACAATATTTAAATTTATCATTGTTCTTTACCACATAAGGTATACATAAATGAAAATTATAGGAAATAAGCTACATAGGGTAAATCAACTACTTCAATCTACCTCCCACGAAAGATCAGCTAACTCTTGGATAGTTCTGGTCAACTTTGGTCAATACCTCATTGCTCTCTAGCTAAGTGGTTGGAATCATACCCCACAAGAGAATTCAAAGTGGATGTTGTCAGCATAATTGTGACGATTCGACAACAAATCAAACTGTCACTAGTAAATAATTGTGGAATAACCATAAGCAGCGGATTAACAAAAATCACTAAAAATTAAATCCATTTGCAAAGAGATCCATTTCCAGGAAACTCTTAAGAAGAGAACCAAAGTACTACATACATCTTGGTTCACATTGTACATATCATGTACTCTCATCTTGAGGGTTACATACAATAGTTGATTTGCCAAAACTATACATAAGCAACATAAAACCTCGAGGCATACAAACCAAAATCTCAGATCGTTCATAAAATGGTTACGTACTGACTCCAAGGACCTAAGAGTATAGAGACGACACATAGGACTTATATCAACAAGACATGATAGACAATACACTCAACTTGAGATGCTACGGCTGCCCCTGATGATGTTGTCCTCTCTCTGTTGTATGGTCCCTACCTCCTCATCCACATCCACCTAAAAATGTTGGTGGACATTGTCCCAGTGAGAGATATAACTCTCCGCCAACAATATTATCATAGTAGATAAATAGTAATAAAACTGAGCAGAGGATTCTTTTATATTAATAAGTAGGATTTAATCACTATTTAAGTAGAATAGAGCAATATCATCTTCTGAAACATTGCAGCTATATATGATAAAATAATAATTCATCTATTCTTTTTATAAGGAATATGAAGAACGTGTATAACATCTGTCCATTTAAGATGCAATAAGAAATGTAACATCAACCAATGATTTTCGTGTTTCATCCTTAAGCAAATATGCTACATGGTTGATTACATTTTACAATCACACTTATGCCTTGAGGAGATGAGGTATACCGCTCATACTCCAACCGATCACTGCGAAGTCAAAATCGGTACCATACAAGGTCAATGGAAGAGTCGGCTGCCATGACCTCACTTTTCTTGGTCGGTGTGAGACCACAAGCAGGACATCTCGTGTCAACTGCTAAATAGCTTTCCAGGGTATACTGGCAACTTCGCTATAGAGCTACAATCACAGCATGCACTCTCTTCAGGATTGAGAGATTCCAGTTATCTACCATCAATCTCGGCATTCATCATCATCGGGAGATTCGTGATACATCCATCCCGACATTTATAATGAAGGAGATCTCACATCAATCCCTCATTAGGGTGTAAGGATATTCGCACCCATCACCCCCACATATTAAAAAATATGCCCTCCAGGAGATCTCGTGGGAAAACCTATTTCACCATTCAGCAGCTACTGACGCTGATGGATCTATGGTCAGGGTGCTACATGATAAGATTCCACTTGATTAATTAAGTGCATTACCGTATCTTTTAGCATCAGTCAAGTTTCAAACATGAATTATTATAACAGATGCTACAAAGAAAGGTGTAATACATCTATCAAGTACTTTTCAAATCTTTAGAACACATATAACATTTAGGATCTCAATCCCTTATCTCATTACTGGGAATTCTCATCCCTCAACATTATCATTATCATGATTACTAGATCTGGGTATTCAAACCCTTAGTTCATCACTAAACATTGTTACCACTTATCAGGTAACTATTACCTCTAGGTCCTCAGACCAAGGTATACATGATACTTGTTACACAAGCATCTCACATGGCTCACAAGGCCCATTAAAATCTTTATCATATAAAACATCATAGCTCATACCTGACTATGCTCATCATCTCATGATACCTACATGGTTAGTATATATGATAACAACCATATCAAATACATATCAACACCATGCAATACAAGGGTAATACCACTATTCCATCATTAGGGTTAGGGTTTCCCTTTCTTATCGATTAGGGTTTCACATACATATCATTACCCTACATTAAGTTTAGGGTTTCCCATTATTAACCATTTAGGGTTTCAAGATCACATTATCAAGGATCAAACCCTAATTCATACCCTACACATATTAAAAATATTAATGTATGCCCATTACATGTTTATCACAAAAGTATGAGTTTATCTCTCATCCTCACTAGGATGTTGATTACTCCATACTTTATTAAGTTGGCTCAACCTTTCCTTCAAGGTACATTAGCCTACTTAATCATTATTCATTAAACTCCATACCTCTTAATGTATGACTTGATATAAAACACTTCATGTGTTACTCCATCAAGTACATTGCATTTAAGGTGCTTTCCTTCATATGGGTTTTGAGGTGCTTCCACCATATTGGGTATGAGGTGTGTGCTTTCTACCCATATCGGGTTTGAGGTGTATGTATGCTTACCATCTCGGGTTTGAGGTGTATGTGTGCTTACCATATCACCCTTGAGGTGTATGTATGCTTCCATATCGGGTTTGAGGTGTGTGTGTGCTTACCATATCACCCTTCAGGTGTATGTATGCTTCCATATCGGGTTTGAGGTGTATGTGTGCTTACCATATCACCCTTTAGGTCTATGTATGCTTGTATATCGGGTTTGAGGTGTATGTGTGCTTCCATATCACTTTTGAGGTGTATGTATGCTTCCATATCAGGTTTGAGGTGTATGTGTGCTTCCATATCACTTTTGAGGTGTGTGTGTGCTTCACACCATATCGGGCAAAGAGGTGTGTGTGTGCTTCACACCATATTGACTTTGAGGTGTGTGTGTGCTTCACACCATATCGGGTTAGACCCTTATGCTCATGCCTCTTCAAACCTTCATGGATTCGACCTACCTTTCACCATGGGTTAAGTGACAGTATAGACAACTGGTTGAACCTTTGTCAACCCATTGTACAAACCGATGGGGATGTGGGGTTACAAGGTATATCGATTTTCTTATCATATAGGGTTACATCACCATATCGGGTTTGAGGTGTGTGCTTCCACCCGATATCACTTTACCTTTGATGATGTCATCACCAGAAAACTCTAGAACCTTGTTCTTACTGTTATAAGTCATGTACAACAGTCCCATGAAGCTTTTAGAACTCAAAGTATCATCAATTATTCAAGAAAAAACGATATTGCAAGTAGATCAACAAGTATTGAAGGTGCATAATAATATAATTGGGTTCAAGTTATATAACCCGCCTCAAGAACAGATTCAAAGCTCCAAGCTCCAAAGATTCACATTCCTAAGGTTGAAGATGAACTTCACAACTCCTCTATATGCAAAAAATCACCATGTATAAGCAATTGGTGAAGAAGAAAAGAAAGGAAGATCATAACCCTAGATTCATGCTTCAATCCAAGGTTGAAGATGATCATGGCCTCACCTTAGGGTTAAGTATGAGCTTTTTCTTGCTCCTTAGCACCTTTGCACGATACCCCACTACTCATGCATGATATGCCACCACTCTTGGCCGATATCCCCCTCACTTGTAGTCAAAACACTCCACTATGGTTGATATCACCTTACTAGGCCGATACCACCTTACTTGACCGATATGAACTTGCTATGGATGATACCCAAGGCCCTATGCATGATACCACTTCACTCCTGCACGATACAAGGACCCTATGCATGATACCATATGGAAGGAGGGTGGTAAGATTCGAAAATTTTCACTAGTGGGTGAAAAGAGGGTTATATATACTTGAGGTTCATGAAAAAGTGTATAAATGAGGTGTCATCAATTTGAGCTACTAGGTTCCACGTGTCCATGCATGGTTGACACATGTACATGCATGTACTCACATTTATCTTGACATGAAAAACACTTGAGGATAATCTAAAGATGATATTTAGTCCATTACTTATCTCTTTGAATAAGATATATCAACAAAATCACCACTTTATTCACAACCCGATACAACTTTTCTAAGGAAGTTGTAAACCGATACACTTCACCTCCTTGAGGTACTTTGCACGTCATGGGCTTTGCCAAGATTCCACAAAACGATATGAGACTCCCCCTATGGTTCCTTGGCCGATAGGCACTCACATATAAGCTTTTCAACTAGATACAACTCAAGTTAGGGTTTCATATTCAACCCCTTTCTTGGTCATTTCATCACCAAGAGTACCATCACTCATAATTGATTCAAACATGGTGTCTCCTCCTTTATCTCTCCTCTATATGATACTAGGAGGGAGTCGGGACACTCTATAGGTGGTAATTTATATATTAACCCTACATTTTGAGTAAATTACAATTTGTACCAAAATTGGTGCACAATGCACTAACATTATTCAAACAGGTTGCAACTTGAAATTTAGGATTTCCACAAGCCATACTTTAGCATCATTCTCTCTATTATGATGCTAAAGCACATGAGGTACATTCAACATGTGACATTTTTCAATATAGCCCCTCATCTTGGGTAAATTGCACTTTATGCTCAAACTATCATATAATGCACAAACAGTTTGCAAATAAGCTCAAACTTGAAAATTAAACTCTACAAGAGTCTTAATTACTTTTCAAAAGATTAAAAAAAGTTTATGAACAACTTACTTAAGCAAAACTTCTAGGGTTAATCCATAACCCAGGTCAAGGATGTTACAATAACAATGCTGGTATGTGCATATAAATAGTGATTGAGCAATTATATGGGAAAAGGACATCAAATATAATCAAGGCTTCCCAGAGAAATCCAAGTGGATGTAAAAAGAAAACATTCCGATAAGATGAAAAGAAATATATGTACTTTCCACTAGTTAAAATAAAATATGTCTCATGAGAATATACTAAGTAATTAAGGCACATGACCCATCAATAATAACAAATAATCAACAAGTAGTTTAGATAAGCATTACTAGTGAACTATAATAAACAATTGGTGGCTAGATAACATAATCCTAAACCTGATAGAGCATGGAACATGACCAAAATCCCAAATATATAAAAGTGGGCACAAAACCCAGTTATGGGGCTCATAACCTCCATCTTAAAACATAAAAGGCACATAATCTCAAATGCCAAAGCATATTATAAAATTGTAGTACTACTGAATCAACAAGCATGTAATGTAGAGGCAAATAAAGTGTAGTCCTGGTATTCAACAAGATTGTCCAACTAAAAGTGGAACATCAAAATATTAGAATCCCTCATGAGAAAATAAGGGTTTCAATTTACAAATAGCACAATATAGATCAATTCCACCAATTAGGGTCCAACCAGAGATAGCATGAACGATATTACAAATCTTAGATTCCAAAGTGCAATATCAGCAAAGAATTGTCAACACATAACCAATTTCAATATCAGGGACCCAAAAGGATTTTAATTATTTCCTCAAGAAGAGATTTCACACATATCCTTCAACTAGGTCAAAAGAGAGAGAAAGTAGAATAAGTGCTCAATATAGACTCAGAGGGGTGTAACATACCTCAATGATACATGTAACAAGTCAGTATTCAAACCCCAAATCCAATCAGGATATTTTTTCACCTATCAACATGTTAAATGTACATCATTCATTAATGATTATATTACAACTCTAGAATTTTTTACTTTAACCAGATTGGATTTAGGTTATGAAACTTGTACCATTGGGTATATATTATTTTTTTATTCTAAAACATATTTTTAAATAATTTTTTGCTAACCATAGCATTAGTTATGAATTATTCAATATAAATTCATTCACTGAAATTCTCAAAAATAATTAATTTTAAAAGATGATAGTACTCTCGCATGATACGTCCTAGCATACATGCGTGACAGGGCATTTTGACACATAGCCAAGATCAAGCTCTCGTACGATTAAATCAAAAATTGAAGGGTCAAAAGACAAGAAAACCCATGACATATATGACAAAATAAAATCAAAATAAGGGCAACCTTGTAAAGCATGCAGTCATCATCTTCCTTGTTCTTCAGTGTTATGAAAAATAGTATTGAACCATGCTCCAACCCAAGATTCTAACCCATAGACCCTAAGCTTAGAAACATCAGGAAAGAGTTCCTATGCCCTTCCTAAACACTATTGATCATGACAGTGCCACAAGAAGGTGTTGAGGAATCCAAGGCCAAAGGAACAAACTCTTAACTTGCTACCATATCCACTATGACAGAAGAGCAATGACGGATTGAAAACCTAAATCTGGGGCAGAAACAGACCTAAGGAGGATCCATATGAGTTTGTAAGAGAAATCTGAAATTGTTGATCAGAAAACTAAGACTAAAGTGCAACCAAAACCATGAAATCACACCTTGGCTCTAGAAATAGTATATGAGAACTCAAAAAGGGGGAAAGGACTGATGGGGCTTCAAATGTTGCACCAAAAAAACCCTAAAAGAATAAGTCCTACGTTTAACCAAAAGCATTGCACTAATTCCCCACTCCACACGATTGGAAGCCTTATTGCAGTAGACTTTAGGATCGAACCCAAAGGATAATCTTTTTAAGCAGTTATCTAAATTCATAAGTTTTAATAGTAACATTTAACACCGAAAAGTTGGATTATTGATTAAACTAAATTATTTCCAGTAGAAACAGAGATTAAGCAGTAAATGAGTGATAATAAAGATGACCAAAGCATGGGCTTTTGCTACCCAAGCATGTGTAATTATCATAACAAGGTCTAAATATTCAATAACAACTGTTAAATAGAGGCTTAGTCATTTCATCCTCACAAGATACAAGTCGTCACTTGGCCTAAACTCCCTTAGAACTGACCATCCTCAGCACCCTAGTTCCTTGTTTATTCCAACTGGACTCCCTCACTTACGACCAACCATTCTCAGAATGTTAGCATATCGTAGCCCAACCACCTCTCTATCCCTTGCTAAAACCTCAAGGGAATAACAAGATCGTTCTGGTGTTCTAATCACACTCACAACAACATGCATATTCATGATTATAACATATATGCAAAGCAAGTCGTCAATTTGCAAGGCAAGAAAATAAGCAGAAGGATACTTTATTGAGCAATAATATCGTCAAGTTTAGATACAAGATAAGATGAAATACAGACTATCGGTGGTAGTACCCATGCTCCAGCACAAACGTCTACTCACTCGTGGCAAGAGACAACAATAGAAAGATAGAAGGAACAATGGAAGGGGCCATGGCACTTGGTGTAGAAGACCAATCTCTCCACTGAATTTGTCGCCTCCTTGCTCCTTGCTAGGGTTTGCGTTGTGCAATATGGCTTCTAATCACCGATTAGAGACCTTTTAGAATGAACGATAAGGGCTTCCTTTTATATATGCATTCCTCACTGTCAAAACTCTAATGCTGAATACTTGTGGTTGAAGGCAGCTATTTGCATGGCCCGTACTTGGTCCAACAAGAGACTCATGTGGGTTACTTAATTTGGACTTTGCATCTAGTTCTCTATCGGACCAGCGTGTATTAAACGAGAGTGGACTAAATGTTGGGAGCATGCATTAAAACGAAAGAATCTGGAAGACTCCGGGTAGAGAGCGGCTCAAGTCGGGCGAATGGTGAAGTCGGTCGCTTGACTAGGTGGTTGGAAGGTGAACAAAGGAAATCTTTCGAGCCTTCCTTCCCTTTAGGTGTAGAATCATGAGGGCTTGATCGTTCATCTGAGCATTTTCGTACATTTTTGGCTGGTTCTGCATCAAATATATATATAATGCATTAAAGTTTATAAATGAGAAGATAATTGCATTTAAGTGAATATAAAACTAAAACTAGGAAATAGAAACACAACAACCCCTAAAAAGTGAGTAAAATAGCATGCAAAGATGGGTATAAATATACTCATCAAACTACCCCAGACTGAATCCTTTACTCATCCCGAGAAAAACAAAATAATAAGGAGGTAAGTAATTGATACTAAGATCTAATCTTTCCTCTCCCAACTAAGCAAACTTTATGGTCCCCTTCCATCAAATATGATCAAGTGACTCTAGTCCTTTAGGGTCACATAGACATATTTGGATATCCCCTTATTGGGGCTTGTTCCTCCATTCTCTAGGATCCAAAAAATTGTGATGAAATGATTTCATCTCAATAATACTCCTGATCTCTCAGCGCAAATAGAAGGGATTACAAATCAAGGTTGATTGGCTATTTTGGGGAGAATTTTGATAAGTCCCCTGGGCATGAAAAAATGGATGAAAGGGGGAGAAAGACATGTCACAAACATGATTCCTTGGTTTGTCCTCTATCCGACTCAAGACCTTATTTGGGATTTAGTTATTTTATTTGTATCTCCCCTATTCGACTTGAGACTTTTATTTGGTTGTAGTTACATTGACTGCATGTTTTCTTTTAGGCTCATTGGCCTCTTTTATTTATGCCATGTTTATAGACAAAATTTAAAAAGGAGGTATAATTATGGAAGGGACCTCGGACTTAGGTTTTGGCATATAGTGGGAAATTTTTTTCTTTTTTTGGTGGATGGCAAAGAGATAACCAAATGATGGAAGATGAGTGTGAACAAGAGGCTGACTTGTGTTTCTTTTTTGTATTGATGCATTAGAATCAAATCATCATATTAAACTAGTTAATTCAGTTAATGTAGAGTAAAGATGTGTTTACAAATTTGGTTACAAGTCATATCGGAGACATGTGTGGCTTGACCTTTCTGACTCATTCTGCTTATCTTCATTTTCTAGGGGAAAGAATGCTCAATTGTTGTCATCGGGGCTCAGATCTGTTCAAGACATGTTTATTCCTTAAAACTTCCTTTTGCACAGGTTAGCTTAAGAAAAGGGGGAATAGTTCATTCATATATTTCTAATTTTTACATACATCAAAATGGTCAGCTAGGTAAAGGTCGCAACACACACAATTTTTTTTAAAAGAAAACAAAAAACAAGACAGATGCAAATAAAAGATGGGAAAGAAAGGGTTTGAGGATGAGAAAGGGAAAGGGTAGATTTGAGGTGGTGGAGACGGCGTACCACCCACCCTCCACCACCAACTTCAAAATTCTACCCATCCTTAGGGAGATAGAAGTTAGGGATGGAGGGGATTTGATATGGAGGGTGGTGGGGTTGGAGATGGATGGTATGGACGATGTTGTTCTTCCAAGAGCACACAATAGAACTCTAAGAATGGGTTCTTATCCTGTTGGTGACGCCCTGATCCGAATGCTGCCTTGGCTACCAGTTGTCATGGTCTTCATTTGGTTGTGGTGAGGGTAGCCACGGTCACACACCCCATTCTCTACAGATTGTGTCTAGCCAGTGCCTTATCACTAGGGTGATGGCTTGCTGATCATACATCCAATTGATCAGCGGATCAGAATCTGTTGGTGGCATCCCTTTTTGATGTACCGGAAGCACAAAGCAGAACTCCCAAGGAACATAAGTGTCCTGGGAGTAGTAGAGGAGGATATATTGATCAGATGGCATCTCGTAGGTCACTGAGGGGCCACCACACGATGTTGAAGTCCACCATTGATATTGTTAGTCACTGCTTCCATTGGCGGTGTCGAGGCTGATTGCATATGGATGCTTGGCCATATTTCTGATCTTCAGAAGGAATATGTCAGTGTTGCCAAGCCCTACGCTTCACCCCTTTTATAGCTGCAAAGAAGAGACGTTAGGGATGCCCAAAAAGTCGGCAGTTACAAACCATGCATGTTTTATGCCTAGTCCATAGGGATTGCACGTCAATCGCTTCCTGGAAAGTCCCAATCAAGATATTATGATAGTGGATATTGATGATGGGAGTGAGATAAAAGCAACTACTAATTCCAAGAAATAACACTTCTCGTAAAAGATAAAGACATATTTATCCTAGAGAAGGAAATAAAATTTGTTATGGAAAATAAAATGAGCAATCCTTATTGGGCAATGTAGCCCACTCTCTACGTTTCTATCATTTCTCAGGATCACCAGATCTCTTGTTGTCAAACGGGCAACTGACCTGAGAGTTTTCTTTGATGAACAGATGGGAATTTTCATCATGAGCTTGCTGGCCATGCCGGCTATCCATCAATCAGATTGGGTTGCTGAGGACATGGTACTCTCCCTCTCCTTCCTCCCCCCCTCTCTTTCCTATTTTTTCTAAGCAATTTTGTGAAAAGAAAAGAAAAATATAAAAATGAAAGGAAAAACATAAAGAAAGGGTTGGGTTGCCTCCCAGTAAGCATCCCAGTTTAACGTCACGGACCCAACCGATGATAGTGTTGCTCACGTCAAACATGTGAGCAGGATTTCTGAACCCTTGTCCTTTGAATCTACAGGCCCTGGATCATGATTAGATGATACACATACCTTACTCGTAGGTGAATTTTTATTACCTTGGTTTGTTTCCTGGAGGTCTGTTTGTTTTGGTTCTAGATTACCTTCTGCTTTGAAAGACCCAATCAAATTATGCATCTTCATCAAATCTTTGAGGACTTGATATCCAATCATCTTCTTTCCCAAGCACAAGACGAGTTTGACAGCTTCAACATACACTAAATCTCTCGTAGTGGCTAAAATTGGTCTCCCTAAATGAGTGGGAAACGATTGTCCCCTTTGATTTGCATAACCACAAAATCACACGGGACATAGGTGTCATGTCCTAGTTTCACCAAGACATCTTCGATTATTCCTAAGGGTTTTTTAATGGATGCATCGACAACTGAATGGTCATAGTTGTGGGTAGGCGGTCGGTGAATCCTAGATGTTGGCATAAAGTGTATGGCATGATGGATATGCTTGTCCCTAATTTGACAAGTCCCTTACAACATGTGTCGTCTCCTAGGAAACAATATATCCAAAAAGATCCTGGGTCCTTTTGTTTTTGAGGTAGCTGGTTTTGTGCTACACTGGAGGTCATTTGTGCTAGCTTCATATCTTGGATTTTTGGGTCAAACTCTTCCTAGACAAAAGTGTCTTGAGATATTTGTACTAGATTGGCATTTTGACTAGAGCATCGAGGAACAGGACGTCTACGTGAAGTTTCTTCATGGTGTCTTTGAATTTCATGAATCAATCATCTATCTTGGAATGCTTGAGGCGTCCTGTGTATAGGACACGTGGTTTGGCACAGGCACTGCAGGTGCCACTAGTGGTCCAGTGTTGGCTGTCGGTGTCACTTCAGATGAATTTTTGCCATTGCTTGGCTACACCGACACCATAGTGGAGTTTGTTAACATGACTTCTATGGAACTGACCATTGGACGGTCATTCAGACGACTCGGGGCCTCAGCAGGGGTGCTTTCATCTCTGTTAGGAGGAGTGGGGGCAGGAGTAGAGGTTGAAGGTGCATAATATACATTTTCTGACCTAGTCATCACGATGTTTCAACTACTTTGGTTGCTCCAAATGATTGGGATTGTTCTCAGGTTGACCAACAATCGTGCCCGTTGGGGGCTATTGACTAGATACTAAATAGGTGATATGAGACTCCAACACCTTTTGATTGGTGGTGGCATTGTCCAATTGAGTTTGGTATGATGCCATGATCTCATGAAGTGTCTTCATTGGGTCCTTCACTAGGGCTGCCTCTATTTGTAGTGGTGGGGCCTGATTTGCATTCTGATACTGATGTCATTGTTGATAGTTCCAGCTAGGAAAATTAAATATGAAATTCCCCTGGTGGCATGGGCTAGTGTAGCTAAATGGCACTCTAGCCTGAGCAGATGGTGTGGAGGTTTGATTTGAACTCTTAACTTCAGCGGGGTTCCCGTATTGGAAACAGGATGACTACGAGCTTGGTTCGGTTTATAATACTCTTTCCCTGGGATACTGTGGATCAACTTCACATTCTCAGCTTGTGTGACTATATACTGTTGCTTAGCCTGGTGCTCATGAAATGCAACATACAGTTGTTGATAATGGACCGTTTTGTGATCCACTACATGGCAGAATTCGTAAGAAGGTGTAATGATTTGCACTTGAGGCGTCTGGTTCTTCCTCTCGTACGCACTGAAGGATTTTTTAATATTATCCTACAGGAGAGAGAGAGCTTTTAGCACTTCAGAGATAGATTTGAGTTATGAAAGATCCTCCACCATGTCCACCTTAAGGATTCCCTTTCCCGAGGGTCTGGTCCAGTGAGTCTAATTTTTTGCTGCAAGGTTGATTATCTTTAGCACGCTGTCAAAGCTCTGTTGCATGAAGTTTCCATTAGAGGAAGAGTTGAGGAACTTCTTTGCCTCGTCGTCAACCCTTTGATAGAAAAATTCGATGATTTGATTCTTGGGAATGCCATGATGTGGGCACTTACATAGGAGTTCATTGAATCATTCTCATGCTTCATATAGGGATTCTTTAGGCATTTGATTGAATCTTGTGATCTGTCCTTTAATCAAATATGTCATTGAGGGTGGGTAGAATTTATCTAGAAATTCATTTTCTAGGGCCTTCCGTGTAGTGATCAAATCCCCTTGAAGAGTGTTGTACCATGCTCTAGCTTTGTCGGTCAGGGAGTATTTAAATAGTTGTAGTCGCATGGCATCATCAATGGCGCCAGATGGCTTCATCATAGAGCAAAGGTCGATGAATTTGAGGATATGTTCTCAACAGTCATCCCCAATCCTTCCTGTAAAGGTAGAGTTTTGCAATAGGTTGACCCACTGGGCCCTGATCTCGATCAAGTCACCTGGAGGTTGGAATGGATGAGTCAATTTGGTGCCTTTAGGGATAGATAGATCTCATAATTCTTTGTCATGTTATGCAGCTTGGATGACTTCTAAGTTGGTCTTGAATTCAGTTTCCGTCTGCTCCCTAGCTTCTGCGGAGAGTAATTCTCGCTGGACCCCAATAGCTACTTCAATCTACGCTTGGATAACTACTTCTACAGTTGTTGTGTCTGCCATGGATTTCTCCTTGCAAACTTTTCTGAAGGTTCTTTCGATTTCAAAATCAGAAAGCAATCCTAAGTCAAAGCTTTTGGATCTTTGCATATGCTAGGAGTATCTAAAAATAGGCAGATTGATTGTGAGTTGATGTGCTGAGTTCTAGAAGATTTTCAATAATATCAAGCATAAAAAAACCCCTAGTTACTTATACTTCCAAAAATATTTAACTATTGTTGTCCCCGACAACGGTGCCAGTTTTGATGGGGCTCCAAATGTCGCACCAAGAAAAACCCTAAAAGAATAACTCTTAGGTTTAACCAAAAGTAGTGCACTAATTCCCCACTCCATACGAGTGGAAGACTTATTGCAGTATACTTTAGGATCGAACCAAGGACAACCTTTTTAAGCAGTTATATATATTCAGAAGTCTTAAGAGTAATATTTAACACCGAAAAGTTGACTGATTGATTAAACTAAATTGTTGCCATTAGCAATAGAGATTAAGTAGTAAACAAATGATAATAAAGAGGACCTGGGCATGGGGTTTCAATACCCAAGCCTACATAATTATCCTAACGAGATCTAACTCTTCAATAGCAACAACTAAATAGAGGCTTAGATGTTGCACCCTCACAGGATATAGGCCGCCACTTGGCCTAAACTCCCTTGGACCAAACATACTCGGCACCCAAGTTCCATGTTTATTCCAACTGGACTCCCTCACTTACGATCGACCATCCTCAACACGTTAGCAGATGGTAGTCCAATCACCTCGATGTACCTTGTTGACACCTTAGGGGGATAACAAGATCGTTTAGGTGTTCTAATCACGCTCACAACAACCTGCATATCCATGACTATAACATATATGCAAAGCAAGTCGTCAATTTGCAAGGCAACAAAATAAGCAGAATGATACTTTATTTAGCAATAATATTATCGAGTTTAGATACAAGCTAGGATGAAATATAGATTGTTGGGTGTAGTCCCCATGCCCCAATACAAACGTCTACTCACTCATGGTGAGACACAACAACTAAAAGTTAGAAGGAACAATGGAAGAGGCCATGGCGCTTGGTGCAGAAAGACCAATCTCTCCACTACAACCACCGCCTCCTCGCTCCTTGCTAGGGTTTGCGCTTCACAATGTGGTTTCTAATCACTGACTAGGGTTGCTTTAGAATGGATGATAAGGGCTCCCTTTTATAGATGCATTCCTCATTGTTGAAACCCTAATGTGGAATAATTGTGGTCGAAGGCAACTATTTGCATGGCCCATACTTGGTCCAACAAGCAACTTGTGTGGGTTACTCAATTTGGAACTCATGTTCGGTTCTCTGGAGGACCTACGTGAATTGAACCGGAGTGGATTGGATGCTGAGAGCACGAGTCAAAATGAAAGAATCTGGAAGACCTGGGGTAGAGAGCGGCTCAAGTCGGGAGAATGGTGAAGCTGATCGCTTGACTAGGTGGTTGGAAGGTAAACAAAGGAAAGCTTATGTGCCTTCCTTCCCTTGAGGCATAGCATCATGAGGGCTTGATCGTCCATCTGAGAATTTTCATACATTTTTGACAGGTTCTGTATAATATATATATATATATATATAATGCAGTTATATTCTCCTTTCTGAACTTCAATGCATTATATATATTGAAACACAAAACCCCCTAAAAAGCGAGTAAAACAACATGCAAAGATGAGTATACATATACTCATCAGGGACCACACACCTCGCTAAGAAAACTCCAGGTTGACACAAGCTCTACCAAGATATGTGGGATAGATTTGGCTATGTGAGCACACGTCTAGAGGTCAGGAACACAATGTCGACCTCACGATGGATACATTCAGATGTAGGAGATGAGAAAATAGAATTGACGCCAGATGGGTCATTGGATGTAAGAGGTTGCTTGTTGGGGTCTTGACAAAGATGAGGGGGTACCTATTTATAGACTTTGCAGTCACAAAGGTCTAGGGAAACCGGGCGAAGTCAAAAATAGGGGAGTATGAGGACTCCCGAGTCGACTAGGGTCATGATGCAAGGGAATCCCAATGAAATAGGGATTGTGATCGTGTGAGGACTATGAAGAGTCAAATATACAAAGGAGAAGAGATGAGAAGAGAGAGAGGGTGATTGCGATAAAAACACATGAAACTGTAGAGTCCCACATCAACCAAGAATCGGGTGAAGGAGACGAAATGTCTCGAATAGAGGATCCGGATCATAGTTTGATCTGAATCAGAAAAGCGATAGGTCGTGTGGCATATCAAATCCAGGAAATTGAAAATAAAACCTAAGTCTGGTACACATTAGGATTGATATTTAGATAATTTTCTTCTCTACTTAATTTGAGATATATAGGATTATCCAATTAAGTTGAAAATTGATACATGTACCAATTAGGTCCCAACGAATCTGATTTTGGGATTAGATTTAGATTTTGAGGTTATCTCAAATGATTTTTAGTAAAATTAGGGTTTAACATAGTTATGTCTATCTATTATTGTATTAACAATATCCTCAATATTTTGGCTTTAGAGTCCTATTACCCTCTTATTATCACCATCAAAGTTATAATAGATTATTTGCACAAAAGAGGTTATCTAATTCAATTTCCAATTAAGCTCATTAATGTCACATTAACTTATATAATGGCACATTAATCATTTCAATTTATATGAAAAATATAATTATTATTTTGTTACACAAATTAATCACATTAGATACCATCCCAACCATTTATGCACATTTATACACCTATAATTACTTATTAACCATATTTGAGTCACTATATGTATATTAGTGAGCAAAGTGAAACATATTACACATTGATGGATTGATTTACATATCAAGCTATGATTAGGTTATCATATCAATTTTGAGTGCATTGAGACATTGTATGTGATCAAGCTCCTGATGTTACTAATGTATTTCTGAATGCCACCAAAGAATGTATGGGTTAGGGTTAGACAAACTGACTTAGGGTTTAGGTTGAGATTATCATTATACATAACATACCCTCATCATCACATTAGTGTTCATTAGTCCATAACATGGTCAATATCATATGTATCCATGGTCAGGGTTAACATGTGAGTTACTCATATTATGTGCATTAGGATACATACAAGCATGTCAGGGTATAACTCCAACCTTGTTTGGTCAAATCTAATGATCTGAGAACACTATTATCCTATTATAGGAATTAGGGTTTCTAGAGTCAGGAGAGCTAAATATCATTATGTTACATTGGCTCCATTTTCTATTTTACATCGCAAGGTTTCTTTGAAAAAGATATTTTCCATTAGAATATTATATGTACAAAATAAAGTCTTACGAATTTTATTAAAGATTTATTGGGCCAGGTCACTACATAAAGAATGATGAATGAAAAAAGGATTACTCAGTGCAACCATTGGTTGGGTCATAGAAAACCCAAAACCTAGGCTTAGGAGTAAAGTTGTGGTTAATGAGAAGTTGTAGCCATGTATGATCTAGTAAAACCACCTTTTTGTGACTTGTCTAGTTCAATTTTCAATGGTAGATGAACCCTTTGAGGGGTGGAGTTTTGCACATTTTGACCTATAAGAGCTTAGATCAACCACAAGGTAATGTGAACTTTGTAATGGTGGCATGTAGTAATGCCATCATATTTTCCTCTACTATATCCACCAACTTTGAAAAGTGAAAGACATTTTAGTGTCATAATAATCTATATGGTTATATTTGAGAAATAAATCCGTTTTAAGGGGTGGATTGATTTACCCAACCCTAGGATTTTTATCTTAGCATTCCTTTATTTTATGACCTCTTAATAATTTTGACATAATGTGATTTTTCCTCATTTAGATTCAAATGTGATTTTTTGGAATCTAGAAGTGTAGAGTTTTAGTCAGCAAACAACTTGTTTGTGGATGAAGTGTAAGTAATTTAGATAATATCACAATTAAGGGCTAATTCTACAATTTTACCATTTTAATAGGATATAATTTTATTCTCTATAATTTCTCGATGGTTAGGTGAGGTAAAGGAAAAGTCAAAAAAATTTGGTAACTAAAGTAATACATAAATTAATAAATACATTAATAGATTACTTAACCTTCATGTATACTTGAAAGTGTCAAAAGTTGAAACTAACACCAATTCAAATTCCTCACCCGTGTATCAGCTAATCTACTTATTTCTAACTAAACCTTATATTAATTACTGACTCATTTTGATAGGAAAAAAAATATAAATCCTATATGCAAATTTATATAGTCATCTACATTTAATGTTTTGATCAATGTCACATCACATTTCCTTTTTGCTTTTGGTTGGAGCATTGGATAGGAGAGGCATGTAATGTAAAAAGTAACATCGTCCCCAATTCTTTATTCACCTTTATATCTCTCTCTTTCTTTCCAATCAACCAAATATCATGATTTTTCTTCCTACACCTTCTTTGTGTGATTCCACATACATTGGGCATAAATCCAAACCCTAAATTTTCTTATTTGTGAAATGCCCAATTTTCCTCCTAAGATTATTTAATCCCTCATCCCACAGAGGCTTTAAACCCTAATCATATAAACCTAACTTCCCTCTGACCTCTGGTGCGATTCCGCTAGTGGTGCTAACACACTACTCAATTGAATAGATGCGCCCCACGAGGTCGGAATGCATGGTGGATGGGGGTTTGCTTTCAAAATTTATAAACCTAACTAACACACCTACTTCTACTAAAACAACTACACTCGCAAGCGCACGGGGTCGTGTCGTAGTATAGGAAGGTGGCAAGTATAGGGTCGATCCACAGGGAAAAGAGGGGGCACTAGAGCTAGGTTAGTTTGTCTAGGTTCCTACTGCGGAGACTAGGGTTAAGGGTTTAAAGGTTGATTTGATTGTTAACTAAGGATAAACAAGCAATTTAAAGGCAAGAATGAAATCTATGTTAACCCTAGATTGAATTAAGACTAAGCAAGCAAGGAAAGATTAAGCTAGGTAGGAAAGGGAAATTTACACTAAGGCAAGCAATAGAGAAGCAAAAGAACAATTAAAGAACTAAACTAGCATAAACAAGGCAAGAGCAAGGCAAGAAGCTAACTAAGCAAGAAAAGAACTAACTAAGCAAAGCAAGCACAGAACTAGGGTTTTAAGCAGTAAAGAGATGTGTGGGCTGTTTAGGGGTATGAACTTATCACTTAAGTTGGGGGTGACATATGAACATTATGATTCTATTTAGATTATCCAAACCAAAGAACAAGTTAGAGTCTAATGAATTAACCTAATCTACTAACTGGCCATGGATATGCTAGGTTGTGTATAGGGGAACTAGTCCCTAACACCCCCTACTACCCTTACGAGGCTCAATTGGGTTAGGGATTAGGTTCAATTCAATTAGAGTCTAATCAAGTCTAGGTTTCTAGACTAGGCATTCCTAGGGCAATTAGGGGCCGAGGGTAGTAATGGGGAGGTGAGATTAGGGTTTTGGACCCCAATTCCCCCACATTCTAGCCTTGAGAAGGCACCATGCTAATTGCACTAGAATTATCTAATCTAGCTACTTAGATCTCTCACTTAGGTTTAGGGATATTGATTAAGATGTAGGAAGATGGGAGGCAACCTAGGGATCCAAGAATTGGACCTAGGGGCAAATCCCAAAATTCACACATATAAGCAATTTGCCTAAATTCCTAGGTGATTTCACACACAAACCAACAAGCAATCCATGGAGAAAGAGATGCAAATAGAAAATAATCATTAACAAATGAAATTACAAAGTTTACATGCCATTTTCCCCCAACATGGTATCAAAGTAACATATTTGACCCCAAACAGCCCACCCAAAGAGCCTAGCTACTCATATACATGGAAAATACAAAAAGAGAGGAGAAGAAGATAGAGGTGGCCATGGAGCTCGAAGTAGTGGCTGTCAATCCTCTCTCCAACAGCAGCAGGTCGACCTCCTCCCTCCTCCAAGGTGAAAGGGTGAAGAATGAAGGGGGTTATGGGTAGGAACTAGTCTAAACTAGTGATTTGGTGGTGAAAATGGTGGAATGGGGTGGATTTGAGGTGGATATGGAGTGGAATGGAGTGGATGGCGATTTGGGGAGCTAGGAGGCGGTGGAAGGTAGCTAACCCCATACCCTAGCCGCCACCTAGGTATATATAGGTGTCTAGGGGGTCTAGGGTTAAGTTAGGGGTAAAATGGGGAAAACAGTGGAAAATTCGGGTAAAATTATGTGTAGCACGGCCATGCTGGGATGCACGGCCGTGTTGGGAAATGGGTAGCATGGCCGTGGTGGATGGGAATGACCGTGGTGAGAAAATGGATTGAACATGGGAATTTTGAGTTTCTGGGGCTGGTGGCACGGCCGTGCTGGGAACTGCCAAAACGACCATTCTTGGTAACACGGCCGTTCTGGCCAACTGGGTCAATTTTTGATGATTCTGTTGCTTGGGGCATGTCCCAGCATGGCCATTCCATGGTAGCACGACCATGTTGGGGTCCTTCCCCTGCATTTGAGTGTTGAACTTGGCCATCCATGAAGGGTATTGTTTCAAAACTTTCTTTGACCACTTGGGGTAGGTTGGAAGTCATTTTGGCCTCATTTGGGGCTCCTCCAAGCCTGAGGAAACCCTAGATTGGACCATCCTCCTTCCATGCCATCAAGTAGTGGACAAAGTACCTATAAAACATGCAAAAACCATCCATAAGTGCATTTTATACAAATAAGCATATTAGGGGGAATGACATGCAATCTAACAGGTATAGATGTGATTGAAGAGCAATATAACACAAGATGAAGCCCTAAAATAGGGCTGCATCACCACCCCAAACTTAAAACATACTTTTCCTCAAGTATGCTCCAACTCAATCTCTCTACAAACTTTCACAAAAAGAAATGACAAATGCAATATAAAAGACGATTGTTGCTGAATGGGATCAAAGATGACTAACTACATGCATTTCACCTCTTTCCTCTCCTTCTTTCACAATCCAATCATGAAAAGAGCACAAAGCATCTGAACTTCAAATATAGCACATAGAATACACAAGTTATCTATATTTCTTCCATTAAGTTCTGGGTAAACCGTTTCATGGCGGCGTTAATCAAGAATGACTAGGAGTGTTGTTTCACATTCATGCATTCAATCTTATATCTCAAATCACACCAAATGACCCACGTGGCTGCGGAAAAGGGCAAAATGAGCTAAGTTCGATGTTTCCTAGCTCAATGGGTATGAAAGTGGAAGAAAGGGTTGCGGTAAGATTTTTGGAGTGTTTTTACACACTCATCTTTTCTTTATTTCAATGCTCTTAAACAGGAGCATCCTTTTATTTTCTTTTTGCATTTTGCATTTTTTTTCTTTTCTTTCTTGCTCTTAGTGTAGATAAGGCATATGGTGGATAGAGTGAAGTGGGGAGATAGAGATGTGACCACCCCAAACTTTTGGAGGTGGCCACGGCTAATATGTGCACTTTGGCATCTTTTTATGAGGCGGAGGGGTATGAAGATGGTGGAAGAATAGTCGGGTCAAAGAGGGGTCATTGGTATGATTTTCCACATAAGACATCCTGCATGAGAATTAATCCAACACTTCATCCAAGATATCACACCACATGAATGAACAAAATGAAATTGATATATCAAACAAGCAATTCCACAAACACTAAGCGTTCAAAGCTTGCTCAATTTCACAATTCAACCAATTCAATCACAATCCTAAGAGAGGTGATGCACATGTAAAAAGTCAAACATTGATACCACTTAGCAACAAACAATGGTGATTCACTTGCATTTGTCAAAGGTCAACATTTTAATTCAAAACAGTAGAGATTGGGTCAAAACACAATTTTTAGACAAGAAATTCCAAATTTGGGCAAAATTGCCCAAAACGGTGCCAAATTGCCTTCAATCACATCTAAACCCTATATTATTGAACTTAAAGCAGTAAACAAGCAACTACTAGCTATAACATGCAAGAATTACCAAAAATTTGCATGATATGCAATGCATGGCAAGAAGAGCAATTTTTGAAAATTACGCAAAAATAGCAAGGAAGCAAACTACATGGCATGCAAGTATGCAAAACAAGCACACAAAGTATGGATACACAAATATGAGAGATGGTTATACTGTTCAGTCATCTTAAGCAAAAACTTAGAACAAGGAACATAGAAGAAAGTGGGGTAAACAGGGGCTTACCACCCTACCACCCCAAACTTTTAAACCATGTTGTCCTCAACATGAAATAGAAGCTCAGAATGGTAGGGTAGAGGGCATGGAGTCGTGGTAGATAAATGCCAAGAGGGGAGAGAGATCCTAATGTGTCCATTGAGCAGGGGATACCCTCCATGACCGTGGTGTGCACTGCGCCCGTTTTGGAATGCATGCAACACGGCTGTGTTGTGTGGCACGGTCGTGCTGATATCCTTTCCGTAGCTTCTCTACTGATTTGCAATTTTCTCTTCATTTTTGTTCTCCTCCTTGTCAATATCATCCATGCATCACTCTCCTTCCAATGTACCTGTCTTAAAATGACATAAACAACAAAAACCATCAAGCATAAAGTGTGCGTGTGTTTTCTTGGAAAGTGTAAAAGTAAAGCAAAAGTATCAAAAATTGAAGTTTGGGTGAAAAAACCCCAAACCTAGGTGGGTTGCCTCCCACAAGCGCTAAGTTTCATGCCTTCAGCTGGGCTTGTTGTTCTTTCACCATCAACCATGGTCCAAAAACAAAATGTTTTCACTCCCATCATAAGCAATCCTCGCAAATGCTTTCCTTGATTGGTCTTCCTCCCAAGGGTCATGCGAGCTTCGTAAGTCTTTTTCAGCAATTATCTCTCCTTGGGGATCATCATCATATATCTTAATTAGCCTTAAGACCCTCAAAAATCTCATGCCATAGGTTTTCTCTCTCTTAAGGAATGGGTCTTCATAGGCACCAAAGAGAGGGGTCTCAATCATATCCATTTGCATATGGGAAGTAGGGGGAGCATGTGATAGCTGTGGTGGTGGCATCAGTGTTGATGGCCGTTGGACTTTAGGTGGAGGAGGGCATTGAGGTTGGAAGGTGAATTGGTGGGAGGGTTGTGGTAATGGAGGTGGTAGAATGAATTGAGGTTGGAAGGTGAAGTGGTGGGAAGGTTGCAAAAATGGAGGTGGTGGAGGTGTGTAAGGCTTAGGATAGCCTTGGAGGTAGGGTGGTGGAGGAAATGGATGGGTTTGTGCATTTTGGCCTTCCATCTTGTCTTCTCCGAGTGGCTTGTCACATGCACAAGGCACAACCAAACAAAAGAAAGCAAGTTAGCAAACCAATATACACAAAGAATGCAAAGAAAAATGAATAAAGAATAGCAATGATGAGGGCAGTAGGAAAAGTCAAAGCAAAACTAACTAGCTAGGCCGAGCGCCTCTAATCCCCGGCAACGACGCCAGAATGCTTGGTGCGTCCCCGCTAGTGGTGCTTTTACACCCCACGAGGTCGGAGCGCACGGGATATGGGATTGTGCTTTCAAAATTTATAAACCTAACTAACACACCTACTTCTACTAAAACAACTACACCCGCAAGCGCACGGGGTCATGTCGTAGTATAGGAAGGTGGCAAGTATAGGGTCAATCCACATGGAAAAGAGGGGGCACTAGAGCTAGGTTAGTTTGGCTAGGTTCCTATTGCGGAGACTAGGGTTAAGGGTTTAAAGGTTGATTTGATTGTTAACTAAGGATAAACAAGCAATTTAAAGGCAAGAATGAAATCTATGTTAACCCTAGACTGAATTAAGACTAAGCAAGCAAGGAAAGATTAAGCTAGGTAGGAAAGGGAAATTTACACTAAGGCAAGCAATAGAGAAGCAAAAGAACAATTAAAGAACTAAACTAGCATAAACAAGGCAAGAGCAAGGCAAGAAGCTAACTAAGCAAGAAAAGAACTAACTAAGCAAAGCAAGCACATAACTAGGGTTTTAAGCAGTAAAGAGATGTGTGGGCTGTTTAGGGGTATGAACTTATCACTTAAGTTGGGGGGTGACATATGAACATTATGATTCTATTTAGATTATCCAAACCAAAGAACAAGTTAGAGTCTAATGAATTAACCTAAGCTACTAACTGGCCATGGATATGCTAGGTTGTGTATAGGGGAACTAGTCCCTAACACCCCTACTACCCTTACGAGGCTCAATTGGGTTAGGGATTAGGTTCAATTCAATTAGAGTCTAATCAAGTCTAGGTTTCTAGATTAGGCATTCCTAGGGCAATTAGGGGCCGAGGGTAGTAATGGGGAGGTGAGATTAGGGTTTTGGACCCCAATTCCCCCACATTCTAGCCTTGAGAAGGCACCATGCTAATTGCACTAGAATTATCTAATCTAGCTACTTAGATCTCTCACTTAGGTTTAGGGATATTGATTAAGATGTAGGAAGATGGGAGGCAACCTAGGGATCCAAGAATTGGACCTAGGGGCAAATCCCAAAATTCACACATATAAGCAATTTGCCTAAATTCTTAGGTGATTTCACACACAAACCAACAAGCAATCCATGGAGAAAGAGATGCAAATAGAAAATAATCATTAACAAATGAAATTACAAAGTTTACATGCCATTTTCCCCCAACATGGTATCAAAGTAACATATTTGACCCCAAACAGCCCACCCAAAGAGCCTAGCTACTCATATACATGGAAAATACAAAAAGAGAGGAGAAGAAGATAGAGGTGGCCATGGAGCTCGAAGTAGTGGCTGTCAATCCTCTCTCCAATAGCAACAGGTCGACCTCCTCCCTCCTCCAAGGTGCAAGGGTGAAGAATGAAGGGGATTATGGGTAGGAACTAGTCTAAACTAGTGATTTGGTGGTGAAAATGGTGGAATGGGGTGGATTTGAGGTGGATATGGAGTGGAATGGAGTGGATGGCGATTTGGGGAGCTAAGAGGCGGTGGAAGGTAGCTAACCCCGTGCCCCAGCCACCACCTAGGTATATATAGGTGTCTAGGGGGTCTAGGGTTAAGTTAGGGGTAAAATGGGGAAAACAGTGGAAAAATCGGGTAAAATTATGTGTAGCACGGCCGTGCTGGGCTGCACGGCCGTGTTGGGAAATGGGTAGCATGGCCGTGGTGGATGGGAATGACTGTGGTGAGAAAATGGATTGAACATGGGAATTTTGAGTTTCTAGGGCTGGTGGCACGGCCGTGCTGGGAACTGCCAAAACAACCATTCTTGGTAACACGGCCGTTCTGGCCAACTGGGTCAATTTTTGATGATTCTGCTGCTTGGGGCATGTCCCAGCATGGCCATTCCATGGTAGCACAGCCGTGTTGGGGTCCTTCCCCTGCATTTGAGTGTTGAACTTGGCCATCCATGAAGGGTATTGCATCAAAACTTTCTTTGACCACTTGGGGTAGGTTGGAAGTCATTTTGGCCTCATTTGGGGCTCCTCCAAGCCTGAGGAAACCCTAGATTGGACCATCCTCCTTCCATGCCATCAAGTAGTGGAAAAAGTACCTATAAAACATGCAAAAACCATCCATAAGTGCATTTTATACAAATAAGCATATTAGGGGGAATGACATGCAATCTAACAGGTATAGATGTGATTGAAGAGCAATATAACACAAGATGAAGCCCTAAAATAGGGCTGCATCAACCTCCTCCACCTCTCTGGCAATCATCCTCAAATGCCAATTGGTTATGAAAGTTTGTGTTTTTCCACCACCAACTCTAGCTTCAATCCATTTTCTACTCCCCCCAACATCTAAATTCACTACAGTTTGACTCCTTCTAGAGTAATCACCTACAAACTACTTCTTCATGAATCTTGAACCGATATTCATCCTAGCTTCTTCCCTAAATTTTGGCCTACTAACTTTGTGGTAGAAGCTCTCTACCATGTCAGGAGCGATTGGAAGAATATTCCACTATGTGTTTTTCTGATTCTTTCTCTTGCACTCGGGCTGTCTTCATTTTTCTACAAGGGAAAAATTGTCCTTTTTCATTTTAATTTAGTTATCCGCCTGTTTCAACCACATGTATTCATGACCCTTTTACCCTATCATGCTCTTAGGTTTTTATTCTTGATAAGAGGATATATTCGTCTTTTACATTGTTCATTTATTAAACTAGTAAAGGTCATAGAGCTTGTAAAATGTATATTTGAATATAGGAACATTATCATACTTGGTTTAAAAAAAATATAGGAATATTAGAAGAAGACAAATACGTAAGTTTTTTAAATCAGAAAACTATGATCAATTATCTAGAGTGATTTTAGATTCTAATTCAAAGGCTTATGAAAATTTACATTTAGGAATTCTTACTTAATGCACATATGAAATATAATTTGTGGAAATAGTATGTATAGGTTTGGAAATCGTAATTATTGGACAATAGTAAATTTTATTTTTATCTACGACTGTAGATAAGGTATGCATCCAATTGATTTATTTTTACACTATTATAACTGAAATAGATATGAGGTATCTTTGTTGATATGTTTATCCTTTGCTTAATTCTTGAGTTTTGAAAATACTTTTATCTTGAAATTAGAATTAGATTGGTAGCTAAAGTTTTATGAAATCATTATTGGTGGTCTTTTGACCTAAATATGTTATGAATGGATGCTCTCATCTCCTTTTTATTTAAATGAAATAGCTTGGCCTTTTATTATGGATCATGTGGTGACCTATTGGCATAATGTAATATGTGTGCTTTTGTGTGGATGTCTGAATTCCCACACCTTATGGATGAAAAGATTATAATTCCTATAAATGAATTAGAGCATATGTGTATCTTGTCATGCTCAGAGCATATGTGTATCTGTTAATTCTCACCCCATATTATAGACATGATGCATATTTTTCATGCTCAACCCAAATTTATGGTAGATGCGTAAATCTCTACCTACATTCCTTAAAGTATTTCAGATCTAAACACATGGATGCATTTGAAGACATATTCAAGTATTTGACAACACATTTTATTGATGTTATATCTTACCAAATTAAATGATCATCTACTTGATATGTTAAATATCTTCAATATACTTTCATTTGAACTAGCTAGTTATTTGGAACTCTCTTTGTTTTAAATCTTCTCTATGGTTCATATTTTTCCTAATTAATGTCCATATGTTTTTACACTACACATAATTAGTTTATGTTGATTTCAGATATCTCCATTTTTTTTCCTTCTTCTGGTTGTTGTCACCAACCCACCCAGAAGTTGAGCAACCTAAAGATTAGAAGCTTAGTGAAGTTGCTTAGGTCTATTTGCTGAGAGAATTATGAGATGGACATGCTACACATTGCAATGACCTACCTAGTTTAGATTAAATTTTCCTTATTAGTCATCCATTTGAGGACTCGATGTTGAACAATGAGAATTTTTTGTAATAGTTTTGTTTACTTTTCTATTGTTAAACTACTCTTCTTCTTTTCTGTACTTATTGAGGAATTGACATATGACCTTTTTCCTATATGGATTTTTATTATGGTTCTTTAGATAGGATATGTATGGTTATTTCTCTTAAGAAGTAAGGAGTGGATCCCCTGTCAGGTCTCCCTTCTTATACGTGGCACATTTCTGTTCTCCATTTTTATCTCAATATAGATTGAATTGTAAATCAAGATAAAGGTACATTAGTAAAAAAATGAATTTTATAAAATTTCAATAAGTGATATTGGCTCCATCATATCACCTAACACAATAACTATATAAAATGTAATGACCCCCTCCCCCGGCTATCCCCTATTCAAGCGGGGCGAGAGGGCAATGCCATCACCTACAAATTTTTCCCAAGGATCCAAATTTAGCAAATAATAAATAATAGAAAATAATTTCATTAATTCACAAATATTGTTTACAAAATGCTTACATGAAGTTTCTATCCTTAGAACTGTACATCTGAGAAGAAATACTAAACTAACTAATCCTCCTCTATAGCTTTAATACCTTCTGTGGGTTTCATCTTTATCTTCAAGTTTGTATCATGTGTATCAACTACCTAAAATGCCGACAAACAAAACGCGGTCAACACATTTCTATATTGGTATGTGGGTTCATCCAATAATAAAAAATACATATATTCAATCATCATTTACTTGCACATAAGAACTTGTATTTTCTTTTATATTCTGACCCATACTTGGTCCACTATCTTAGGTGTAACCATTATCCATCATTGAACTTATATGCATTACCCTTTGATCAGTGTAACTTAGGGTTCAAAATATCATTATTTACTTTATGTGATACTTGTAGGGGCTTTATAATTTGCATGAAATAAATAAATGACCAACAAATATCATTCATTCCATCTTCAAAAATCCTCGACAAACGTCGGAAGTCGATACATGTAATTATAAGCGTAAACACGTACCTTTGCCATGCAAATTCATGTAGAATATTTGAAGTTCACTTTTTATGATATCCAATCATCGAGGCAATCCACAATCAATCAATAGTATCTGAAACTTGCATACTACATATGTGTCACTCTATATTCATGTTATTCATATTGAACCTAACTTAGGTCGTGATCTAGGGTTTAGGTTTCCTTATCCTCGACTTTCATTATGTTTGATAATCTTGGCTACACCTAATATGAATTAGGTTTCTTAAGTCATTAGATCAATGAACATGGATACTGGGGAATCAAACATAATGACAACTCGAGGACAAGGAAACCTAAACCCTAGATCACGACCTAAGTTAGGTTCAGTATGAATAACATGAATATATAGTGACACATATCTAGTATGCATGTTTCAGATACTATTGACTGATTGTGGATTGCCTCGATGATTGGATATCATAAAAAGTCAACTTCAAATATTCTACATGAATTTTGCAAGGAAAAGGTACGTGGTTACACTTATGATTACATGTATAGACTTTCGACGTTTGTCTAGGTTTCTCAAAGATAGAATGAATGATATTTGTTGGATTTTTTTATTTCATGCAAATTATAAAGCCCCTACGAGTATCACATAAAGTAAATAATGATATTTTGAACACCAAGTTACAATGGTCAAAGGGTAATGCACATAAATTCAATGATGGATAATGGTTACACCTAAGATAGTGGACCAAGTATGGGTCAGAATATAAAAGAAATACAAGTTCTTATGTGTAAGTAAATGATGATTGAATATATGTATTTGTGATTATTGGATTAACCCACGTACCTATATAGAAATATGTTGACCGCGTTTTGTTTGTCTGTGTTTTAGGTAGTTGATACACAAGATACAAAAATGAAGATAAAGATGAAACCCATGGAAGGTATTAAAGCTATACAAGAGGATTATATGTTTAGTATTTCTTCTCAAATGTATAGTTCTGAGGATAGAAATTTCATGTAAGCACATTGTAAACAATATTTGTAAATTAATAAAATTAATTTCTATTATTTATTATTTGCTAAATCTGGATCTTTGAGAAAATTTTGTAGGTAGTGTCTCTCATCTTTTTGGCCTTCCTTGGGGGTTGCTGAAGTGTGAGGTCATTACTATAGTTCTTTACTAAAAGGTTATTTCTGATGCTCTCTTTACTACACTTCTATATCCGATTATTATGTTTGTGATGGCAAATTTTATTTTAGGAAATTTCATGCATAATAAAAGAAATGCATTGATATTTCATTGTTTCACATTATTAGGCACAAACCCGTGGCACGGATGCTTTAGTAGACTACAATGAGTAGTTTATACATTAAACTTTCTGAAAAGAAGATACAATAAATATAAATATTAAAAGGTCTTTTCATGGAAACATGGATCCGTTTGTAATTTCAAAAAATAATAGAGAAAATTGTATCCAACCTCCTCTGTAGGCTTTCATCTATAATATAGACAAGTTTCCTTAGATAATATATAATTTTAAAAATTAAAGAAAAATGTAGTGTACACACATAGGGACCCATTTATAATTTCAAAAAATAATATAAAAATTGCTTACAACTCTCTTAGTGGGCTTTCTTATGTAGTATAGACGAGTCTCGATAAACATTATATAATTTTAAAAAGTAAAGACAAAAGTGTAGTGTACACATGGACCTGTTTGTAATATCTAAAAATAATGTAGAAATTACATCAAATCCCCTCTACGTGCTTTCTTAGATAGTATAGATGAGTCTCCTTAAACAATATATGATTTTAAAAGTTAAATCTAAAAGTGTAGTGTACACACATGGATCCATTTGTAATTTCAAAAAATAATAGAGAAAATATGCATCAAACTCCCTCAGTGGGCTTTCTTATATAGTATAGATGAGTCTCCTTAAACAATATATCATTTAAAAAATTAATGACAAAAGTGTAGTGTACATACAGTGATCCGTTTGTAATTTAAAAAAATGAAGAAAATTGCATCCAACCTCCTTTGCCGGCTTTCTTGTAAATCATAGATGAGTCTCTTTAAATAATATATAATTTTAGAATTAAAGAGAAAAGTGTAGTGTACACATACATGTTCCCGTTTGTAATTTCAAAAAATAGTAGAGAAAATGGCATCGAACACCCCCATGGGCTTTCTTATATTGTATAGATGAGTCTTCTTAAACAATATATAACTTAAAAATTAAAGACAAAAGTATAGTGTATACACACATCGACTCGTTGTAATTTTAAAAAATAATGGAGAAAATTGCATCCAACCATCTCCACAAGCTTTCTTATATAGTATAGATGAGTCATCTTAAGTAATATATAATTTTAAAATTAACGACAAAAGGGTAGTGTACACACATGGACCTGTTTGTAATTTCAAAAATAATGAAGATAATTTCATCCAGCCCCCTCAGTAGACTTTCTTTTATAGTATAGATGAGTCTCCTTAAACAATATGTAATTTTAAAAATTAAACACAAACATGTAGTGTACACATATAGAGTGACCGATTTGTAATCTCAAAAAATAATAGAAAAATTACATCTAAGCCCCTTCACGAACTCTCTTATATAATATAGATAGATGAGTCTCCTTAAACAATATATAATTTTAAAAAGTCTGTCTACCCTATAAAAAGAGCGTATGTCAGCTCTTTGTGGGTCTGCTTTCTGTACCTAAGTCTGCCAGCTTTACTCTCTTCTCTTTACGCTCGCACGTCCAGTTACTTCGTCTGCTTCACACGCGATGTATGTTTTTTTCCTCTTGCTTTTTTACTTTTTTTTGAAGTTAATCAGACAAATTTCATTATGGAAGAGCCATACGACATCTACATGAGGAGAAAAATAAACTAAAGGACCACACAAAGATCAAGAACACATACAAACCACCACAAAAACTCATATCGGAATTTGATAAGAACAATGATGTATAGATCCCTCTTCTCCTTCGCTGGCTAATACAACTTTCTATGAGGAATACCTTCAACCTGAGTATGTATATGTGGTAGAGTATCTGTGCCAAATCGGTGTTCCAAAAGGATATTGTCCCCACACTTGCTGCCATACAACACCACAACAAAATTGACCGAGAAAGAGAAATCTACTACGAGAAGAGACAGAAGCGCTGATTAACAGCGAGATAGACAAAATAAGAGACCAACCTAGTCTAAATAGAAAGTAAGTAAAAGAGAAAGGAGGTAGGAAACTCGTCGCAGTCTGGCTCCACGACAGGGAGGAAGAAGACCGCTGCCTCCAAAGACAACACACCCACGCGCCTCCAGAAGAAGAGACCCTGCTGAAGACGAGCAAGAAGAGGCTGAGGGGGAGCGGGACACCGCTGTACGGCGGTCAAATCCCCCTCCCCCCACCCAGCCGTCTCTGGAGGAAGAAACCCTAGTAGCACTAGGGTGAGAGAGAAGCCGCACTTGCTTTTTTACTTTTAGTCAGTCTTCATGCCACCTGAACACTAAGGCACCTGCGTGCCCCTAAACACTGAGGCACTTGTGAGCAAGCTCACCATGTAAAGCCACTGTGTGATTACCAATATAAGTGCCGACAATTTTCTTTCGGCTACTGTGTGCGAAGCCAGAAGTTGCAAGTTTGTACAATTTTAACAAACTACTGATCCCTATACTAAAGCAAGGTTGTACAGTCTGTGTCCTAGCTTATCGGACCAGGCTGGGTGCCTACTTATTTTTTTTAATTTTCATCGTTATCCAAGTTTCAATGTGTTTTTACACTTGGTCATTTTATCTATGTATTTGCATGTTTCATCAGCATGTAGTGAGTTCTGTCTACATTTTTTTACCATCGGACCAAGCTGGGTGTCTGCTTATTTTTTTTAATTTTCATCATTATCCAAGTTTCAATGTGTTTTTACGCTTGGTCATTTTATCTGTGTATTTTCATGTTTCATCAGCATGTAATGAGTTATGTCTATATCTTTTACCAACACGTGTGCGTGTTTCACATAGCGTTGTAGGTTGAAGGGAATATATTATCAAATTGTTCTCTTTAAAAAGATTATATATAAATTATTTATTATATATTAGTCGTCAATACACATATTTTTTAGAAAGAGTGCGATCTGGGACTTTAGTAATGACAACCCAAAAACCATAAGGGGTCGATTGAGTTTTTCTCTGTTAGTGTGTCTATATATATAAAAATTTCTAGGATATAAATAATTTTGATAATCAAATGAATCTAGTTATTCTCTTTCATAAGGCAATTTTGATAATCACACATACGTGTCAGAGGAAGTCAGTTCGGGTAGCTAATGGAGTTCCTCTCTTTTAGTGTGTTGTATTTATGTTATTTTGAGTATTATACGTATATTTTTCTAGAGTATAAATAATTTTTGTAATTAAATAAATCGAGTTATTCTCTTTCAATGAGTTGTAAGTATTAGTTATATATCTATTTCAAAGTAAATGTAATTTTGATAATCCCACATACATGTTGGAGTGAGTTAGCCGCACAGTTTATTGAGTTCTTCTTTGTAGGTATGTTATATGTAAATTAATATGTAAATTTTTAGAGCATAATTAGTTCCAATAATCACATCAATCACGTTATTCTCTTTCAATGAGTTGTGGTATTTATTATATAATTTTTTAGAACAAACACAATTTTAATAATGACAATTGGAGGTAGTTTGCTGGCCTGTTTACTCACTTCTTCTCTTTCAATGTGTTATAATTTAATTATTGTGAGTAATATATATATAATTTTCTAGAACATAATAAATTTTAGTAATCACATGAATCGAGTTACTCTTTGAGCGAGTTGTGAGTATTAACTACATAATTTTTGGAACAGAGACAAATTTGGTAACAACACAGACATGTTGGAGGATATCAATCAAATAATTAATGGAATTCTTCTGTTACAATGTGTTATATTTAGATTATATAATTTTATACATGATAAGTAATTCCAGTAAGCACATGCCACAAATTGGATGAAGTCATCTAGAAATTAACCATCATTGACAAACGCTCAACGAGGGGACATGAGTAATTTTATTAGTGACACGCTACAAATTAGAGGGTTTCTCCTGAAAATTAGTCAAATTAAACTATTTTAGTAGATTTATTCAATTGCGTAATCTTATTGGTTAATTCAATTGTGCAACACGTGCTTAGCATGTGTCTTCCTACTAGTAAAGATAAAAGTGTAGTGTACACACACATGGATTGTAATTTTAAAAAATAATAGAGAAAATTGCATCAAACCCCCTCCACGGACTTTCTTTTATAGTATAGATGATTTCCTTAAACAATATATCATTTAAAAATTAAAGACAAAACTGCAGTGTACACATACAGAGTGACCGATTTGTAATTTCAAAAAATAATGGATAAAATTACATATAACCCCCTCACGGACTTTCTTATATAGTATAGGTAGATGAGAGTTCTTAAACAATATATAATTTAAAAAAATAAAGATAAAAGTGTAGTGTACACATATAGGGATCCGTTTCTAATTTCAAAAAATAATAGAGAAATTACATCAAACCTCCTCCGCGGTCTGTCTTTTATAGTATAGATGAGTCTAAGTATATGATTTTAAAATTAAAGACAAAATTATAGTATACACACAGGGACCTCTTTATAATTTAAAATAAAAATTGAGAAAATTACATCCAAATCGCTTTGCAGGTTTTCTTATATATAGTAATGGTATATATATATAGATTCCTTAGTCGGGAAGAACCGTCGGATCCATTTGTCTGGGCCACCATGAGTCCCGAAAAAACCAAATATTAGCCATCTACCGGTTTACTGCGTCCGGTTTTCACAGTCCAACGACGGCGAACAGCAATGCAAAAAGGCCGCCGTCTTTTCTTCTGCCGACGAGCTCCCGCTATCAGTATCTCCAGCAGCCTCAAGCACTTCACTTTCTCCTCCTCCTCACCATCTGGTTCCTCGTCTGCTCCCCCACCTCCACCGGAAGAGCACGTTTCCGCTTTATACTCTTTTCTCAACCCAACCCTCTTCACCTTCCGCAAACCTCCAACTCCTCCCTCTTCCCAGTCACAGCCAGTGCCCTCCATCAGCACTTCCGCACCGCTTTCCGCCACCGATCGCTCCACCTTCGAATCCGCCCTTCACGCCTCCCTCGCCACACGTGACACCGACGGCGCATGGCGTTCCTTCAAGTCCTTGGCGGCACACAAGACCTACCCGTCTTCGGCCCTCGCCTCGGCCCTCCTATTTCACCTCTCCTCACTCCGAGACATTCACAACCTCAAACGCGCCTTCACCTGCGCCATCCTCCTCCTGGACAAGAGCCCAGAGTCGCTCTCCCCCGATGCCCTTGGTGGTGTCTTCGACGCACTTGAGGCTGCCGGGACAGCCTCCCCGGCCCTCAACCTTGCACGTACAGTGCTCAGAAACCGGTTCATCATGCCATTTAATGCTTGGGGCCCGTCGACGATGCGGCTTAGCCGCACTGCTGGTGGGTTCGAGGCGTTTTTGCGTGTTTTCGAGGAGAATTGCAAGATCGCTAGGGAAGAGCGCGCAGCAGTTATGGTGCCGGATTTAGATCAGTTCAATGCTGTACTTGATGGGTGCTGCCGTGATCTGGGGTCGGTTTCAGATGCTGATAAGATCCTGAAGACCATGACCAATTGCCGGTTTGCACCTGATGCGAAGAGTTTCGGTTCACTGGCTTATCTATATGCCTGGAAGGGACTGGTTGAAAGGATGTCTGAACTGGAAAGGTTGATAAACGGGCTAGGTTTCACCGACAGGACTGCAATTCACAAGAATATGATTGCTGGGTATGTGAAAGCTGGTGAATTTACCTCTGTTTCTGTTGCAATGCTTGGAGCTTTGCGGGAAGGAATAGAGAAGAATGGGGAAGATTGGAATGGGTTCGATTTGGAAACTTACATGGAAGTCGTGAAGTGCTTTCTCGAGAATGGAAGGATCAAGGACCTGGCAGGCTTAGTTATTGAATCGCAAGCTCTGGAATCAGCCTCCTCATGGCTCGATACTGAGCGCTCTGTAGGATATGGGATTGTCAATTCTTGTGTTTCTCTTGGATGGCTGGATAAGGCACACAGCATTCTTGATGAAATGGATGGCAGGGGAGCTTCTGTTGGACTTGGAGTCTACTCGTCTATACTGAAAGCATACTGCAAGGAGCGCCGGACTGCAGAAGCAGCACAGTTGGTTACTCAGATTAATGCTGCTGGGCTCCAGCTGGACTCCAGCAGCTATGATGCTTTGATTGATGCATCCATGTCGTCGCAGGATTTCCACTCTGCATTTTCACTATTTAGGGAGATGAGGGAGGCAAGACTACCTGAATTGAAAATGAGCTATCTGACTATTATGACAGGATTGATGGAAAATCTTCGGCCAGAACTGATGGCTAGCTTTCTTGATTCTGTGGCGGGTGACCCTCGAGTTGAAGTTGCCACTCATGATTGGAATTCTATAATTCATGCATTTTGCAAGGTTGGTCGGTTGGAGGATGCTAGGAGGACTTATAGAAGGATGGTCTTCTTACAGTTTGAGCCAAATCAGCAAACATATCTTTCCCTGATCAATGGTTATGTCTCTTCAGAGAAGTACTTTAGTGTGCTGATGCTGTGGATGGATGTGAAAAAGAAGAAGGATGTCATGTTTAACAATGCGATGATAGAAGCATTTTTGTATGCTTTGGTAAAGGGTGGTTTTTTTGATGCAGCGATGGAAGTTGTTGGGAGAGCACACGACCTAAAGATATTTATTGACAAGTGGAGGTATAAACAGGCATACATGGAAACACATAAGAAGCTGAAGGTCGCAAAAATGAGGAGAAGGGATTCCAAGAAAAAAGAAGCTCTTGTTGCTTTTAGGAATTGGGTTGGCCTAAATGCTTGAGTTCGTTTTTATTACATGAACACACCGGTTGTCTGCTCAACTTTTCAAAGACTGCTTGCGCATGACTCCTGTCAAGTTTATGAAATAGAATGACTATTCAGGAAGGTAAACCTCGATACTGTTGACTTAGTTAACAACTGTTACATCTGCAGAAGTAACTAGAGTTGAAACTTTGAGGTACTTTATGGAATAAATATATCTTCTAAACATAATATTAGTACACAAGTATTCCTTTCAGGAGTCATAGATTTGATAGTAGTTTCGAGTTTGACATACCAGTAGCATTTTTATATATGAAAAACAAATAACATTTGTAAAGAATGATTGCTGTTATATTGCTGCCTAACAACAAGAGTAGCATAATGTAGTTTTGCTATGATAGGTGTATGTAATTATAGCTACTAGGTTATGCTCTAAACATAATTAAAAAAGGTTATGTTTTAAATGTATGAGGTGACCGTACATAATGGTTTCTCATGAGATCACATTAGGGTAGATAAAATGAGAAGTGCAACAAGAATTTATATAATCCTGAAATTCCAAACAGATGAAAAAATAAGTTTCTGTAACAACTATACATCCAACTATCCGTGGATGCATAGCGATTTACCCACACTTTGAGAACGAATGTCAAGCTGTGAAGCAGCAAATTAGAAAGTATAAGCAGAAATTCAGAATTCATTCAATAATGCTAAAAAGTTTGACATTCAGGAACTATTCCAAAAACCCTAATAAAATTTAGTAAAGATGATGTGAACCAATTCAGGAAAAAAACTTGAAGAAAATTGGCACTTTTTTCTTTACAGGGGGTGCACACAAATCTGCCCACGATATATTTAAATGTAATGCGTAAGGCTTGATCATTCATCACCAAATGATGAAATGTAAAACCACAGACTCCATTTTGTTATAATTCCTTAAATCTGTCTTATAAATATAAGGAAATTATATTCTTTTTTAAGGTAATTATATATATTATTTATATCTATACTACTATTAAAGAGTATATTTTCCAAATATAGATATGCCATTTTTTTTTTGAAAAATTCTAGCCAATAATTTTGTAGCATTCCAAATTCCCTACATACTCCTAAACTCTCTTTCTTCCCACATTTCCCTCCCACCTTTCCCCCTTTTAAACCCCTCTCTCTTCTTCCTAAAACACAAGTCCACTGAACCACCTGCCTGAACTCTCTTTTAACAACTTAATAATAACTACACTCTCTTTCAAAATCCTTTCTTCATTTTACAGTGGCTCTCTCTATCTCTCCCCCAAAATTCCTTCCAATAAATAAATTGCATGCCTTTCCAACAAACCACTCAAGAATTTTGTGAAAAAAGAATAATGACATTATACATTTCTGATTTCTGAAAAAAAAATCACAAAAGATATCATAATGAAATGTGTAATTTTTTTCACATTCTATATTTGTGATTTTACTATTAAATCTAAACATGGGAATTCACTAAAAAAATTGGGAAATTTGCAAAAAGTTTGCAATATCTGAGAAAGACAAAGAAGGGAGAATTTTGGAGTTGTTCGCAAATGGGAAATAGGGCGTGGCTGGAGAAAAGGTATGTATCAGCAACGAGAAAATATAGCAGATATTTCAGGAAAAAAAAGCTTCAAGAACGGTTGTAATAGAGAGGGAAATGTTAAGATGATGTATGAGCATTTTTGTAAAGGTACACCCCTAGGCACCCTAAGAATGTCTAATGTTAAGATGATGTATGAGCATTTTTACATCTCTTTGGGAGTCTCTGCCCCCATTTATCTGTGTAACTGACCTTTTTAGAACTCTATTGTTTAAATCGAAGATGTTTGTTGTTGTTAGATGCCTAATACCCTTAATTTTAGCGCTTATTTTCCGTTTTCACATTTTCCTTGGTTTTGCGGCATGGATTGGGTTTCTATGTTAGGAACAATGATCTCCTTATTAGGGCTTTGTTGCAATATGATTCACAGTACCCTCGCTGCCTCACATGTTATAGGAACATCAAAATCCTGTGATAAAACCAAATTAGAACCTCACAAACCTATGATAAACCACAAAATTATTTGTATAAAGGAAAAAGCAGACAATTTTTTGCCAAAAAGAAGAAAACAATGTAATTGAAAAAATTTAGATGCCTGGTGCTAAGGTGCACTAACAAGCATGTGTACGGGAATATGTGGAAAGGTCGCATAAACAATGATAATATTGGAGTTCATTTTGCTGACAGTTTTATTAAAGGATTTTCATAAGACAATTTTGGGGATCTCCAACGTAGTTGAGAATTGCAATGAGTAGGATGAGTTAGGTAATTGAGTTGGTAAAGATGGGAAGCGAAGAATTTAATCTAAAGTTACACGAGAAGGAACTTAGGATTATTTCTTTTTTGTATGACTGGGTGAAATCGTGGTAGACAATGGGGTTGATGAAAATGGGGGATTCATGTAGAAAAACGTGACAGTTTAATTTGAGTCTCAGAGTTGTTTTATATACTGATAAAATCAGTTTTCAGAGTAAGATGTGGATATACTAGGCCTTTAAATTAGAACTAAGTTGTCATCCACATTCCACAATAACTGAAGATGCATTTTATTTTTCTACAACGGAAATGACGTTGAGATAAGCTTATATGAAATTCTACGAATGTTAGATGATTCAAAATGCTTTGAAGGGATGAGATGCTGTCTCGAATTCTGTACCACTTGGAATGAGTTTTAGAAAGTTTTAGGTCCAATTTAATTGAATAATTGCTATCATTACCAAGTTGTGTGTTTGATTTCACTGCAGTATTTACTTCATGTATTTACTCTTGATGGAGTTGATACACGCTAGTGGTCTCTATGCATGTATTTCTAGATGAGAAACCAGAATTGGCCACTTGGACCAGCTCAGATATCTAAATACTGGGGTGCTTTCACCTGCTCAGTCATGTGAATCTTTATTTTGAAGAGGATTTCTCTCAATTATGATACACTCATTCTTCAATAAAGACTATTGTGTGAAAGAGTAGTTCGAAAGCACGGCAATAATATGTTTGCGCAATAGCTGGAAAACCCCTTCAGACCCCCACTCTCCTAACTAAAAAGAAAATATATCGAAAAAAAGTCTGTATGATTATTTCTTTCTTTGGAATCTTCTAATGTTCATCTTATGTGAAATAATGTTTTGGAAGTACCTTTGCTCTCACTCGCCTAGCACTGATGTGATGTATATCCATGTTATAAATGGTGCTCTGTTTACAATACCAGCTGTTGTTTTAAAACTGTTTGAATGAAAAAATAATTTTTTTTCTTTTGAAGGAATGCTAGGCTTGAATTAGAGCCATGCATCCTTGCCTGAAGGAGTTTTCCATATGCTCAATACATCTTCCTGATAAAACATATCTGCCTAAAAGAGAGGACCCTGTAAGTCTCCTTTTGTAGTCCATCCACACACTGCCAACATAACCCATATGACCAGTAACCAGGTACTTTTTTAACCATATCCAACATCCTGTTCACAATGCAAAGAAGGAAATCGTCAACAGCTCTTGGGCACTTCGAAGATCCTCAAAATGCAGCCCTCCCATACCGTAAAAATGTTAAATTAACGGGTACCATGGCATTAAAAACATCATGGGCAAAGTAAAAACATAATTGGAAGTACGGTAGTCATTTCAGATCTGGGTTCTGCCATCTTCCTGTTGACTTGTTGATCGATATGGAAGTTGCTGGCTGTTCAGATTTGTACCTAACTTCTTACTTATTCTAATGAGAAACGTTACACTTTTAGAACAATAATCAATATCGTGTCCATTTTCAAAATAGTTTTTTCCTCACTACTAGATATGCTTTACAATTTAGTTTATACAGTATGCCTCAAGGTGCTAACCCATACCATCATTACATGGCCTCCATGCAGCAGATTGGTCTTGAAAGTTGGGGTGATTACGTGCTGGCGTCAACTACTACAATAGAGATGGGAACATTCTATGGACAATATTTGAAGCCCTCCAACTTTCCTCTTTTCTCTCCTGCCAACAAACCCTTGTGCTTTTCTTTGGCTCCCAGCATCAAAAGCCTTGGCTACAGAGTTGTAAGGGCAATATGCACTGAAACAACTGCGTGGAGAAGGAAACCAACCACCGTCACTGATCTTCATGATAACCCAACAGTTTGAGGAGGATGGACTTAATATGGGTCTTGTGGTGTCTGTAATGGTGGATTGGAGCTGGATTACTACCATACCGAGCAGTGTCCTTGCTTTTTGCATTAAGTAAGCGAATCACGATTGCCTTAGGCCTAGAAAGAAGAAAATTGGATTGCATGCTAGCCCAAAGATAAGAGTTGAAATTAGGACCAGAAATATGTAATACACTTGTAATATATTTCTATTGGATGTAGAATGAGTTTCCTGGGGCTAGCCCTGGAAAAAGCTAACCCATCCCTTTCCCAAACCCTTTAAAACACAGATAGAATGCTTTAGAAAATCAGGAGGCAAGACTTGTGTTTTTATCTACCATATGCCTACTCCATGTCAAGCCCATTGCTTAATGTGTGCCTGATCAGACACCTCAACAGTGGATGCCCTTCCATTACTTCATCCAATGCACCGAGGATGACCTCCCATTATCGATCTTTGGCTCGACCTTTCTAGTTCAAGGTCAATTGGTCCCTAGCCATTTTCACATCAGAGGCAAGATCAATCTTGTGGAACATCATTGTCTACATAATTGTGTAGATGACAATTCCATGTGACCTCCACTTCTTCCCAATGTAAATAACTGCATCGTTGTAGGCTCCATAAAGCTGAAGAGTGACACATAATATGGAACATTCCCTAATGCAGATTGTGCGTCCTGTAGAGTTGTGTTACGAAGGTTTTTGGGAATTGTTGAGGACACAATGTGTGTCCCCTCATATATTTATATAAAAGGTTAAGAGAACAATTACAGATAGGTCCATAAAGAATAAAGAAATAACAAGAGAAATATAAAGGACAAATAAAGACTAATATATAACACTCCCCCTCAAGTTGGAGCATAGATATCAATCATGCCCGACTTGTCCAAGAGAGAGCAGAAGTGTTTCTTGGCCAACAACTTTGTAAAGATATCAACAATATGATCTTCTGAGCGAGTGAAAGGAGTGCAAATACGACCCGTCAGGATAGCTTCTCTGATGAAATGACAATCAAATTCAATGTGCTTGGTCCTCTCATGATAAACATGATTATTGGCAATAAAAATAGCCGTTTTATTATTGCAATGCATGGGGATAGGATCAGAAAAGCTCACACCAAGGTCTTTTAGAAGAGACTGTACCCACAGAAGTTTACAAGATGTGTAAGCCATGGCTCGATACTCAGCCTCAGCACTAGATCTAGCAACAACATTCCGCTTCTTGCTCCTCCAGGTTATAAGATTGCCACCAACAAATGTACAGTAACCAGAAGTAGATTTTCTGTCAATCTTACTTCCAACATAGTCAGAATCAAAATAGCCTTCAAGAGAGAAATGACCATGTTTCCTATAGAAAAAGCCTTTACCAGAAGATTTCTTCAGATACATCAGAATATGACACAGTGCTTCCCAGTGACACTGTCTAGGTTTGTCAAGATACCTGCTAACAAGACCAATTGCAGTAGAAATATTAGCTGTAGTAACAATCAAATAGATTAATTTTCCAACCACTCTCCTATATCGTTTACTGTCAAGAATCAAGATACATGGGAGATTCACCATCATCCCAATTTACGTTAGGATCTAGAGGAGTATCAGCAGCTCGAGCTCCATGCATCTTTGTCTCATGCAGAAGATCTAGGACATACTTCCTTTAGGACAAAACAAAAGCATTAGAGGTCCTGGAGACTTCAATTCCTAGAAAATACCTTAGTTTTCCCAAATCTTTAGTGACAAAGTGCTTGCATAAATAGGCCTTGGTAGCATAAATTTCAGAAAGATCACTTCCAGATAAAATAATATCATCAACATACACAATAGGAACAACTATATCAAAGGAAGTCTTCTTAATAAAGACAAAATGATCAACATGAGATCTCAGGAAGCCATAAGTAGTCAAAATTTTGCTCAGTTTGTTAAACCAGGAACGTGGACTCTGCTTGAGTCCATAAATAGACTTCTTGAGACGACATACCTTATGTGACTTTCCCTGAGCAACAAACCCAGGTGGTTGCTCCATATAGACTTCCTCCTGGAGATCACCATAAAGAAAGACATTCTTCACATCTAACTGGATAAGGGGCAAATCCAAGTTGATAGCAACAGAGAGAAGAACCCACACAGAATTAAGCTTGACAACAGGAAAAAATGTTTCAAAATAATCAATGCATAAGTTTGAGTGTACCCCTTCGCAACAAGACGTGCCTTAAATCTTTCAACAGTCCCATCATGATGATATTTGACAGCAAACACCCAACGATAGCCAACAAGCTTGCCATTAGAGGGAGGATCAACTATTCAACTAAATCCCACGTCCCTCTGTCAGTAAGAGTAGTCATCTCCTCATTCATAGCATGTGTCCAAGCAGTACTTTGTAAAGTATCAATATTTTTTTTGAAAACGACAACAACAGAAACGGCAACAACAAAGTTACTAACATGAACACTAAGATGAGCAGTAGAAAACATAGTCAACAATACTATGGGATGTGCATGAACGAGTGCCTTTCCGAAGTGCAATAGGTAGATGCAGATCAAAAGTTACCTCAGTTGGCATAGAACCTTCTAGAGGAGAAGATTGGTTGACTGTGGGGGGGTCTTTAGCAGGAGTAGAATGTGGTTGCCAATTCCTGTGTTGATAAACAATAAGAGGTGGTGACATAGTCTCAACAGACTGTATAGTGGAAGTAGAATCACTAATAACAGGGAGAAGTGCTAAAATAATAGCTGAATTGAGATTTTTCCCTTTAGCAGAATAGAACAGAGTATTTTCAAAGAAAACCACATCGCTGTTCGTGAACCACTTCCTAGAAGTAGGACTATAACAACGATATTTGAGTACTGAATATCCAAGAAAAATGCAATTTTCCACTGTAGGAGATAACTTATCATGATTTGGTCCAAGCAGACGAACAAAACATGTTGATCCAAAAATGCGTGGAGGAACAGAAAAGGGGAAGATGGGGTTGTAGGACCTGGATATGAATTTTGTTCCCAATAACAGAAGAGGGCATTCGATTAATCAGAAAACACACAGTGAGAACAACTTCCGACCAAAACTGTTTCAGAACATTAGAATGCAACATAATAGTTCTAGTAACTTCAAGTAAATGCCTAATTTTCTGTTCAACAACTCCATTCTGTTGAGGTGTGTAGGCGCAGGATGTCTGATGAATGGTGCCAACAGTTCGACAAAGAAATTCAACATCCTTTTGAGTAAACTCTAAGAAAACACACAGTGAGAATAGCTTCCGGCCAAAACTATTTCGAGACATTAGAATGCAACATAATAGTTCTACTAACTTCAAGTAAATGCCTAATTTTCTGTTCAATAACTCTATTCTGTTGAGGTGTGTAGGCACAAGATGTCTGATGAATGGTGCCAACAGATCGACAAAGAAATTCAACATTTTTTAAATAAACTCCAAAACATTATCAGTGCACAAAATTTTAATGGGCATAGAGAATTGAGTTTTAATTTCAGTAAAAAAGAATTTAATAGTAGGCAAGACTTGTGATCTATATTTCATCAGAAACAACCAAGTAGCACAGGAAAAATCATCAATGAACAAAATAAAATATTTATTTTCTGACAGACTTGGAACATTACATGGACCCCATACATCAGCATGAACTAAATCAAAAATGGCTTTGCTTGCAATCTGAGTCCTTCTAAGAAAGACAGTTCTAGACTGTTTGCCTAACTGACATGACTCACTGAAAACTGTGCGTTCCTACACCAGAAATAACACACTTTATTTTATCAGCAGACGGATGCCCAAGTCTAAAATGCCACAGTAATGCAGAAACAGAAGAAGATAAAGTTGAAACTATAGTTGTAGTGCCAATCTTTTTCAAATCATCCAGATAATAGAGTCCATCATGTCCTTCACGCCCCCACCAATCTTCATCCTCGTGCGAAGGTCTTGAAAAATACAAGTACCTAGTACAAAGGTCAAACTACAGTTCAAGCTACGCACAATTTTGCTGACAAATAGCCGATTCAAAGGAAAATTTGGCACTTATAGAGCAGATCTCAGAAGAAAGCGAGTATAAATATCACCAATGCCGGACACAACGGATTTGGATTTGTTAGCAAGCATAACAACAGATTTAGAACAAGATTTAGATAATTTATAGAAAAGAGATCTATTTCCAGAAATATGGGAAGAAGCCCCAAAATCAATCACCCATTTTGTATTATTAATATTATAAGAGGGGGCAGTCAAAAAAGCAGAATCACAACCAATGAATATAGCATCATGTGTTCCAGACTCAACAACAGTAGAGGAGGAGGCGCCAGTTCTCTCTAGCAGTATGCGCTCCACTTCCGAGCGAATAAACTCAACAATAGAGGAGCTTGAAGTATCAACAATAGGAGTCGGAGAACCACCCTCAGACGTAGCATTAGCCCACACAGGTGTGCCATGCTTCTTCCAACACCTGTCCTCAGTGTATTGGGAGCGACCACATAAGTCACAATACCTCTGACCACCGGTACTCCTAGAAGTATCAGAAGACGAACCACGTCCAATGAAACCACGACCAAGACAACCACGTCCTCTACCAGAACCGAGAGGAGGACAGTTATCCTGAAACCGACCTCGACCCCGTCCATGGCCTCGGCCAACTATGGCAGCAAGAGCAGTAGTGTCACCAGTGTCAGAAGTTGGGGTAGATGAAGAAGTCGACTGGCATTGAAGACGTTGAAATACACTCTCAAACGTCGACAAGATCACTGACAAGAATCTGATCAACCACTCCAGTGTACGATTTAGGAAGTCCACATAAGAACTGAACGACCTTAAGTTCCTGCCATTGTCGTTGCATGGTGGCTAAGTCGGTAGACAGAGGATGGCGGTTCTCAAGTTCAACCCAGATTCCTTTAAAAAAAGAAAAGTAATCAACAATATCTAGCCCAGAAAAATGTAGACAGGTCAGTTGTTTGTTCAAGTCAAACACTTCTTTGGATTCTTACTATGAGAATAGGTACTAGCCAATTGATGCCACATCAGTCGGGAGACGAAGAGGAGTAACATTGAAGCGAGTTTCACTATTGTTGAGGATCCAAGTCATCACAGTAGAGTCATCTTTGACCCAATCATTGCAGACTTTTATATCCTTGGACTCGGCAATACTGGGCGGAGCAGGAGGCGCAACACGAGTCATATGAGAATGTTTGCCTTGAGATTTTACATAAATTTCCATGGAGCAGACCCAATGTTGATAGTTTCACCCATCCAATTTTATGGTAGTCGCTTGTCGACGGAAATCGTCATGGGAGGAAACCATGACAGAAACCAAGCCCAATATAGTAGATAGCAGCAGCAATAGAGAACCCCCTAGATCCTCCTTGTAGGCGGCAACAGACATAGAAGGGGCTGGATGGACCAATTACATGAAGGCTATGCCTAGACGCAGCAGAGAACCCGACAGCTCAAGGACGGACGCGGGCAACTAGAGAATAGGGCAGATTGAAGGCTGCCCGGCGGCGACGGGTGGCGGCGAGCGGCCCGGTGACAGGCGACTACGGCGGCGGCGGGGCACTATGCCTGCGGCAGCAGGAGGAGCGGCGCCGGTTAGCTGCGACTAGCAGCGGCGGCGGCCAGATCTGCGACGCAACGGAGAGGAGATAGAGAGGGAGGGAGGGTGGCGGTGCAGGGGCGGTGGTGGGCGGCAACACGGAGAGGAGAGGGGAGGGGGCAGGCGGCGTGAGAAGGTTACGTAACATGCTCTAGTACCATCTTACGAGGGTTTTTGGGAATTGTTGAGGAGACAATGTGTGTCCCTTCATATATTTATATAAAAGATTAGGAGAACAATTACATGTAGGTCCACATAGAATAAAGAAATAAAAAGAGAAATATAAGAGACAAATAAAGACTAATATTAATAAGTTGTGTTGTTAGAATCATTCTGTTACGCTTGGAAATGAGAGCTCATTTGAGTTCGAAATCATTGGTACTTGATATTGGCTTGCTTCTCAATACCAAGTACATAGTATGGTTGGCATCAGGCCGGATGAAGTCTCTAAGGGATCTTGATGGCTGTTGGGCACCCATGATTGATGATTTCTTAGTTGGCTCATCTTAGCTTTTCTTAGATGGAGATTAGTCCTTTATATTTTCAGGAATGCATAATCAATGTACTTCTGCTGACTGAACTTCACATACAAGTACTCTATTAGACCTGCAAGAGAGTGTAATCTTGAATAGAGGAAAAACAATAAGCAAATCAACGTTAGAAGCAGGTAAAGGATGCACAACGATAAGAATGTTTGAGGGATTACCTACACGGTCAAACTTTGTTTCTAGTCACTGTATATTTGTGTTGCGCCTAGACAAATGGTGCCAAAACTCGCCGTATTGGTATGCTTCAATTTTAGTTTGTGTCCGGTTCTATGGTATGTAACTTCAAGCAGGACGGTTAGACTTAAGTTGATATCATATTTACACTTGCGAGAATCATCGCCACTTGTGGACCTTGTCAAGATAGTAAATAAGTATGTCCTATAGGGAGCAAGAAATTTCTCTCAGTAACAAGAAATTGCTTAGCTACTAGCTAGGTAAGTAAAACATAGCAGGTGTAGCAGAACTATAAAAATATTGATGAATTTTAAAAAATGGTACATATAGGACAATATGTTCAGGGAACAACCAATAAATGGAACTTTAAAGCAGAGCTTCATCACTTGGGCATTCTTCATGCTCTTTTGACAAGGAAGCATACACAGGTAAATAACTTATGTAAGTGTAGCAATGCTATGGTAATCCTCATCCTCTCTCAAATAGTAAGGATGTATTAGAGTCACTCTGCCTACTCTCCTGAAGAGTAGCCAAGCCTAGTCCAATGAGCACAGACATCATAAAGCCCCATGATCACCACTAGTCTCATGAAGAGTAACCAAGCCTAGCCCAATGAGCATAGACATCATAAAGCCCCACGATCACCCTCTCTACTTATTGTTATGAAAGGGGCCGACTGATTGTTGTTGGAACTCGGAGACCTACTTAGGATCAATGTTTTGAGTCAATCTAAGTGTCAAACAAGCAGTACATCTGGCCAAATGAGCAAAACAATATAAGGAATCATTCAAGTAATGTTACCACCACATGCTTACATAAAAAGGATTTGCATGAAGAACCCCTATGGCTGCCCCCTAATGTTATGTTTGGTATGCGATGAATGAAGAAGAGCGAAATGGAGGGGACGGGAATGCTTGTTTAGTTTGTTTGGTTAGCATGGGAAGGAAAGGAAAGGAGATCATAAATAATATATATACCAACATCATTTCATTTTTATAACAAGTCATGCCATTTAAACAATTTCATGCACCACACACATACAGGTAAATAAAAACCTCCAAATTCTTTTTACATTTCCCTCCAATTATATAAGTTGTCTTTGGTTTTTTCATGCATGTAACATTTATTTATCTCAAAAAATTTAAGTTTCCCACTGTTTTTTTTTATATTTTTGAAATTTTCTTCTAAATTGCGTGCTTCATTCTGTTCCACTTTTCTTTTATGTTTTTAATTGATTACTTTGATTTTCTATACATCTCTCTAAGTTTCTTCTGAAATTTTCCTCCAATATTGTGTATTTCCATAGAAATGACTTAGAACACCTTTAATGTAAAAAATACTAATCTTTCTATATTTATATTGATTGTGAACTATACACTTATTTCCCTCCATATTATTTATATTTTCAATTATTTCCTCCATAGTTCAATGCTTCCCTCCAAACTCCCTTCAAAATACTCTCTAGTTATCTAGCATTCTCTTCATTTTCCATGTTTGTACTTTTAGTTGTTTAAACATTTATAATTTCATATTGCATATCTTTTCTAAAATATTTAACTTTCCTCTTAAATGCACCAAATATTATTCTAATTTTATTTATATTTTTATTTTCTCTATGAATTCAAAATTATTTCCAAGTATCCTAAGTTTTTCCTTCCATGTTCTATATTTTTTTCAAATCTTTTCCATTTCCCTTGTCTTCACTCTGATTTGAAAGGAGAGAGGAGGCTGAAAATACACATAAATCTTTTCTCTTTATTCTCCTCCCTTTCCAATCACTTTGTCTAACTAAACAGTTTGAACCTTCCCCTCTCTATCATTCCCCTGTTACCAAACATGCCCCAATCTATACTATATAAGAAAGCCCGTTTGGGGTTTCTTTTGCAATTTTTTACATCATTTTTCTGAATTACAACACAATCCTTCAATGTACAAACTGGTCCTTTGTTGTATTTAAAAAAAGCATGTGAGGGATACTCTGCAATTGCCAAGCCCATTAGTTTCTCCGCACCGCCGACTTTGATGGGCGCTAGGTTTCCTACGTCGACGATTGACGATTGTCCAGGAGCTAGAAGTGCAAGGCTGTATGAAGCCCGCGAAGCTGCAGCTACGACGGCCATGGTAGAGAGTCCTTGTCGCCTTGCCATCGTGGGTATTCTTCCAGTTAGGTGGCTTCAGTGGTGGTGTTCCTCTCAAGTGGACCGGTTTCCAGCGTCTCAATGCCGCTACCGCCGCATTTCGACAGCTGCTGTCGATTCTAAGGTTTGGATTCAGGTGGAAGTTGTAGCCCCAGAGGTCAATTATATGTATTTGTATCTACCATTGCTTTTGCCCCCTCCTTATGCTTGCTCCGAAATTCTCATTTAAGAATGATTTCGGGTCTCTCCTTTTGATTTGCCCTTGACAGAGAGCCTCATCGGGGCAATGTTGGCGGTGCAGAAAATTTCTAAACTTAGGAGTATGCTAGCCATGCCTGCACATAAATGGTCCAAGGATTTCTTCAGCAACATTTTCAATCATTTTCTCAATTTGCAAATCAGTACTTTCGTTCTACACAACCAATGATGTCTGTAAGCTGTGGTCTAGGTGGTTATTTGTAATTTTCAAGCTCTTTTATCCTATGAAGTCGGTTGCCACTTTCACTGTCTAAGAACTACCGCACAGTTTGTTGGTGTTGCTGGCTGCTAGGGTCTCGACTGTGATGGGACCGGCAGTGTAACAGGATTTTGTCAAGTATGCTTATTCTCCTTTACCTTCTTATTTTGAATTTTGTACGAGCTTCAGGCAGACTATTGGTATACTCTATTTGCGCCCTTTTGTTGTACGAAGGTTCCAGCAAACTCTTCGTACCACTGCCCTATCTCTTTGCTGGCTGGTGGTCGCTAGGGTTTGGCAAGAGAGGAAGTAGGAGGATAGTTTAGTTGATAGCGATGACGGCAATATGGCATGTTCGATATTGTGGACGGGAACCAGTGGTGGACGACAGGTACTTTTGTTGTCAATTCTTCTACTTCTTACCTTAAATCTTTCACTGGTGTGTAATATCGTCCACTCTGCGATTTAACATTTCTTCAAATTCTAAATGTGTTCCTTTGGGATTTTCGGAATACAGGTGAGTTGGTGGAGGATGGTAGTAATATGCTTTGCACTTTGAACAATTATTTTTTACGGACCCGCTTGCATTTTTTTTCAAATCCATTGCATAGAAAATAGATGGACACTAGACGATTGCTTTTGACGGCTCATCCTGCTTCTTCTTTTTTCAGATCTATTGCATAGAAAAATCAGGTTGAAGATTAAGCTTGAACTTTTACAAGTCAATTGCTCAGTAACAACAGACCGACATGAAGCTAACGATAGGTATCACTCTCTATTCACATCAAACTTTCAAGACAGATTATTCAGTAAGCAATCCTAAATGCTAAGTCTGTCAAAGGCTCCTCTTTAGATGTTAACCTGTAATCTTCGAAGGAAACACAAAACCATATAAAGATGGGTACCATGGTGGTAGAACCTGGGAACACCTCCACTCTGAATAAAAATTACAGCTTTATATCCTTTTCGGTTAGTAATCACATCATTCATATTTTTATATTTGCTTTCATTTTGGGAAAGAATACATTAAAATTGTTGCAATATTTTGTCAATTATTCAAGAAATTAATTAATTTATAGTTAAATTTCTATCAAACTTTAATATTACTAAGCAAGCTTAGAATCTAGAAGCGGGAATAAACAAACGCAACAAGTACGTTTTTTATGCTTGTTAGTTTTACAGAAAACATAAATGGTATACCCCTTTGAGAGGAATGGCCAATGTTAGTTGCTATAGTGAAGATACCAAAGTATTTTACATTTAGTGCACACAAAACAGAGATATTTTTAAGACCGGTGCGGGGTGCTCGCTGATCGGAAACCTTTCCACTACAGTCGGGTATTTTTTGGTTCTTTGTTGGAAGTACAATACCAGAATCTAGCTTATTCTGCTTTATACATGGGCACCTAAGAACCTAGAAAATATACACTATGTGGGCTTGAACAAAGTATAAATCATCATCTGTAATTTGGAGAGCTATGCTATAGTGAACTGAAACAACAGTCTTGTGAACTTGGTACCCCCACAGGAAACTAAATAGAGATACAACCTCACAGACGTTAGCTTCCAAAGATAGTTTTTCTTCTCCTTTAAACATGTAGTGTTGTCTTGGAAGAATAAATTCATTTGCAACTTATTATCTTGATTTTATTTATTTATTCTTTCTTTTAATGGTTAGTTGAGTCAATTGAGATGTTCGTCATTCATTAGTTACTCATTATAGATTCATTGTCGCTTATGTTTTCTGTTATTTCCCAGTCTAATCCTATTACAAATTTACATCTCCTGCATCCATACTTACTAGAAATAATAGTTAAATTATACTAAGAATGTACAATATTCCAAAAACAATTGATTTTACAACTATCCAATAAGTAAATGTAGAATTTTCAATGCAAATTGATTAAACTGCAATGGCAGTGTATAATTCAACAACAAATTAAGCAAACAGATCATTATATTAGTGGCATCACAAAGAAATAGTTGGAGCAACGAGCAGTATCGGGTTTTGTTTGAATACCAGTATGTTGCAAGATACCTTCAGCCATTGCATAGCAAACCACAAAGAGTTGGAAGTATTGCTTTATAGAAAAGGTATATATAAAAAAAATGAGGTGCTTTATTTTGTATTGAATCGTGAGAAGGTATCATATTGGCAACAATCGAATTTCCTAATTTGTATATAATATATTTTGTTTTCTAACATGTATGTTCTTATTAATACATCTATTTTGATTTGGAGATTCTTCATTAAGGTGGTAAAATAATTTATAATAGTTTGCATGCAGTTTAATACAACCTGATCATCAAACTGCCTATCATGGTGACTCTTTATATCAATCAAATAGACTGAAGTCAATCATTCGGACTAAAAATATTACACAACATGTTGTCTATTATCTCCTACAGTTAACATTCATCATTATTATGACCCTCCACATTACTTTTCTGTAAATACATAATAGTGACATTTATTTAGTAAATAACATCTCATTTGTTTCTTGCAGAACCAAACGGACATTGAAAAATTATGTTGCAGAAATGATCTACCAGGACTTTTGGTGGCTCCATTTTACAAAATGCTAAAATATTAGTTGTTCCATTTTCAGACAGTGTAAGTAATCAGAATGTCATTAGTGTATGACATGCTTGATTGTGTTTTGTCTTATGTATGTAATCATGCAAAACAAAACGTATATGTATGTAGGATATTTAATCTTAAACTTGTGTATGATGCTTTAATCTGTTAGTATGTATCTATACTATATATAACAAGCCGATTTGGATTAACGTTGCAATTTTCTCCAAAACTCTCGGGGTCTTTCAGTGCAATTTTTACATACATTTTATTAAATTATGAACCAGTCCGTATTTTTTATATGGAATTACTGGTTTAGGTGTTTACTGCAATCTTCACATGAGCGTAAGTTACGGTAGAGTCGGTAGCCCGACTGAACTCTACTCTGCTCATTCTTTTTCGGTTGTCCGCTTAGTGCTAGGGTTTTGGCGAACAGCGGAATTGCAGGTCAGCGGTCCGTTTGGGACTATACGAAGGCACGAAATCAGAGATGAAATCAGAGGATGCGAATCATTGGCAACAATATGTGTTTGATAGTCGACGGAGGAAACTGGTTTCACATTTGGTAGCCACGACCAGGTATTTTCATTTTCTGTTTAAGAACATAACTTTCTCTTATCGTCGCTCTTCTGGTCTGTAATGTATCTGACTGTGTGTGTCTGTCCGAAAACCTAGCTGAGCAGGTCTTTCATCGTGCCATCAATCTTTTGTTTTATTCTTTTCTTGTGCTAGCTTCTGGACTGGTTTGGATCTTGTGTTTTCTCTTGACAACACTATTTAGGATTAGTAATATGTCTTCTGGCCCGCTGGTTGCAGTGAACTTCCTCTGCATCTTCCGTTTCTATTTGTAATTGATGATTCCTATGCATAGTTAAGTTACAAGGTTCCATACATATGACGATTACTCTCAATTTCAAAACCACTAACTTGCTGTTTTCTAATCTTTTCTTTATTGAATCTTTTTCTTCATAAATTTCAAAGAAAACAAAATATGAACAAAATTAAGGCTTCTCGTAATTTGAAAACCATGCTAAAGCAGTTGGCTTTGGAAACGATCCAAGTTAACCAATTTGCCACAAAAATTATTTTAAAAGTTAGGTCAAGTTATCAATACCGAACCAATCGTCAATTACTTTTTATTCTGTTTTGTGTATCACTTTCTAGATCTATAAATATTTCCTTTGTTGATGGTTTTACTGAAGATAATCAATCAGGTACATAACAAATCATGTATATGTTACAGAGGATAACATATTTGGCGAAAATGTTTCACTTATCTTGTATGCTTAGAAAACTGAAACTGTTTCAAGTTTCCAAAAAATCGATATGCTTTTCCAGTACTTGTGTAATTTCTGACAGGAATTGTTGTTGCAGGTAATTGTTTGCTAGGTTCATTCTTTAGTTTCTAATCGTTAATTGTTTAGTTGTTTATTTGAATAGTAGAAAAGTGACTCATGAACAAAGCCCCCCATGTGTACATTTTCAGTGATTATGCTTTGCCCGGTCTGGGTAGTTTTGCTATGAAAATTTACTCATATAAACTTCTTGTCAATGTGTACATTGGTTGTTAGCATCTTTCAAAAAAATGCTTGGCTGCAGAAAATGTGTACAAACTTAGTATTCTGCAATTTATATTTTTCTGATAATTCAATTACTGCTGAAATTTGCTGCATCATTAATCTTATTTCTAATGTTAGCATAAGAAGAGAAATCTTCTGACATTTCTTTTAAATATTATTTTGGGAGTTGCATCAGATTAGATATGTTTTGATAGTGAGCAAGTCAGTCCATCCTATGCCAGAAAAGTATGCCACACAATGAGGTGATGTTCGATGTGAATTCTAAATAAATGATTTATTTTTCTTACTAAGTGAAATTTACTAAACAAGTACTTAGGATTCATAATTATATGCGACTTTCTTTTATTTATGTACATTAGATGTTCTATTCATAAAAGTTGCTCTTGCTATCCTTTTGCATTTGTGACAATCTCTGTAAGTAAGTTTCTTTTCTTAAAATATAGTAAGTTTCTTTTCTTAAAATATAACATATCTTTTGTTTAATCCAGCAAATTGCTTTGTTTGATGATACGGATCCACATGAAGCACAAAGGTCCTATATGTTCATACGCAAGCCATTTAGCTGCCTTTATGAAGATTTCTATTTCAGCATGTTGCTCTACAAAATATTATTTACATTGTGCTACACTGTGTAGGCAGATATAGAACATCTTAGATCCGTAGGGAGACTCCTTTAAACATTATATGTACCCAACAAAAGACACTAAATCAAAGAATTTAGTTGGAGGAGTTGGGATATAAAATAACATTGCAATTGTTAAGATTTCTCATTCAACTCGTCCAAACAGATTTATGTGAACTCTCTCCTTTGGGTGCCGACGTGTTAGAATAGTTTCTAATCATTAGTTTCACGGCTGACATTAGCTGGTTACGGTAGTTCTCTAGCACAATATAGTACTCGGTCTAAATTATTCATAAAATACAAATCATTCAGAACCACGCCAGATTTAGTAGCCTATAGACTTGTGCCGTCATTGACGCCATGAACTCTTTGGCATACTTCCTAGGAAATTAGTAAATAAATCCTTTCTTGATGAATACATCAGTTATTGGCATCATCAGTTGCGTTAAATACTTAGAAACTCAAAACCACTATGCATTCTGTATCTGTCAATCAAAGAGTATGTAGGGAGAATAACTCAACCTAAGCTTTCCGCTTCCCCTAAGACTAAGGAAGCGTTTTAGATGTTCCCTTCAGTCAGAGAAAGGAGTCCTTCCTCCAATCAATGCTTTGGTCAATTCTTTCTCTCGAGAGCTTGGCTGGTCCAACATCTCTTCCTTTTGAAAATATCCCTCCCTTACCCCTATCCACTAAGGTAAGGTTGAGAAAGAAGGTCATGGCTTTTCTATACTCGCACCTCACAATTGTATTATTACAGAGATGGTTCTTATACTGTCATCATTCATGAATTACATGTTTTATTTCGTCATCTGTGCGTCTATGATTGATACTGCTTACAAGACTCATTAATCACATTTAAAAGCACAAAGTCCCGTGAATAGCACGGGTTTACGACTAGTTTGTCAAAAGGCTCAACATGTAAAATCATATTTTCTCATTCTTTGTATATGTTAGCCAGCCGATTAATTTAACTGAAATATTTATTATTTTACCAGTTATAATATATTTATTATTTCTCAACTTATTTTAGTAAATTGACATTTGAATCGGATCTTGAGCCCGTGCAAGGCACGAGTTCATGCCTAGTATAGATAGATGCCTACACTAAAGTTACAACCACATAAAACATGTTGCACGTAACAAGAGAAAACGGGAAAGAACTTAATAGTAAGCAGAGGTATCGAGGGTGTGCACTTTGGATTCACTATTGACAGATATCAAGGAAGAACAATGAGATCCTTCTGTGAGTGACAAGAGAGATCCTCTGGTCACCCAATTTCTCTAGGGCTAAAACTACACATCAATGATAAACCTGGAGGAGTTGGTAGGAGACGTCTAGATGGTGGATGGTGGTGAATATGCTGCACGATCAAAGAGAGAACACTTCGTGGAGCAATGCTTGACCCTGCTATGCACAAGCAGCACAACCCTGCTATGCAGGAAGACGCCCAAATGGAAAAGGAGTAGTGGTGAATGGATGGGTGACTGTGTGATGGTATATATCCTTCAATGTGTAAATTCTTCCCTCTGTCTTTCGTTGGCATGAAGATTCTTAAAAACATAGTGGTCATTTAGGGCGGTCCCAAGGCGATTGGACGGCATATGCCATCCTCTATATGTATGTAAACGTATTTACTTTCCACTTCAAACTAGTGGGACTACAACCAAATGTTTTTTCTGTTACACGTAATCCCAAGTCAAAGCAACCACTTGTTGGGATGATGGGGCATCAGAAGTGTGCGAAGAGGTCACATGGTCGATGTGCATAAGGAGTATTGATGAGACAAGGTTTGTTATCTACCCTAGCGGTAGTTAGGTTGCAGGAGAGAGAGGTCCGTTCTGGAGTTTTGACTTAAATGAGTTTTGGGAAATGGTTAGAAATGATATCAGCGTGGATATAGTACGGATTATAACAAAATCATACACACGCCATGGTAAAAAAATCAAACGCCGTATCGATATGTATCCACATCATATCTACTGCAATTTTTATTATGAGAAATTATATTTGTACTATAAAAAAATGTGAGTAACTATACTACACTGTGTTACACAGTATCATGAACAATTTTTTATTAATAAGAGTAGTATTATATAAAAAATTTATGAAGTTGTACATATTAAATGAAAATAACTATATTGACAATCTGAAACAATGTTTGTTTATATTAAATCACAAAAATATATTTGTTCAAACGAACAAACCTTCTAATTAATAAAGACAAATACAATTTTTTTGGATATAAAATTCTTTCTCGTCCACAGTTCAAACTCCATATTCTTCTAAAACGACTCATTAAGTGTCCGCCAATAATAAATATTTTTTATTTTTTCCAAACAATATAATATTATATAAAAAAGAACCTCATGTTTCTCTCTTCCCTATTAAGTCGTCCTCCTCATTTTCAAGCATGTAGGCTATATTTGTTTTTTCTTTATATTTATTTTTATTAAGAGAGAAGTAAGATACTATTTAAAATTGAATATAGTGATATGTTTTTTAAGAGAGGGGCAAGTTAAAATTATTTGTATAAGATGGTGATATAATATTTGAATTAATCATAGAGAAAGACAGTTAATAATGAATCTAATTATCTTTTTTTTACTCTCTCTGTCTAAGTTGCGAGGCTTTTGCATCTTTTAGCCTTGCTGTTACGTATATCCCGTAGTCCCTATGCCTGATGCTGGCCCTTTTGCCCCGACTTTCCATTTCATAAGAATTCCAAACTCTACCATTGTTGGTGTTGGAAGGAAGGCTTACTGCTTTTTGGCTGCTGTAAGGGAATAGCTTTCCGGTTGTCTGCTAGCACTCCATTTTTGCCTTTCTCGAATTGGAAGATCATCCTCTCCGCATTCGACGTCGCACCTTATGTCTGTGAATGGGTGTGATATATATCTCTTCTCTTTGCTCAACACGTGACTGTATACCCCAATCCAAAGACCTATCTTCGCACGCTCCCGACCCTATTTCATGGTGGAATCCATTGTGATCTTGGACATCACCAAACCAAAGAAGGGTGTTTTCAATGCCTATGCTTAACACCCATGGCAAACATCTCTTTGGTGTGGTGTCCTACTTTTGTAATTCTCCTACTCTGTCTTAAGTCTTGTTGCGTGCGTAGTCGTAGTTAGTGAATTTCAGAGTCTGATGGAAGTTGGTCTGGAATTGGCTTGCTATCGAGGACAAAGCTGAAGTGGCCATGTTTGCAGCGCTTATTCCTGCAACAGAAAGCGTATTTGCATATATGACATCTCATTCGAAGCCAAAGGCTCCCTTGCTTGACAGTGAGGGAATCCTATGTACATTATTTCACCAAACAGTCCTTCCTACACTGAAAGGGGGGAAGCATCCAATTTCATACCTTCTTTCCTATTGAATGGAGTTGTCCTATCACAAAATGGAAAGATGAAACTGACAATTGGGTGGATGACAAAGATGATTTGAAAAAACTTGTGCGGGTTCGCTTCTATCTTCACTGAAAATCAAAGAGGGCGTCTAGAAGACAAGAAGGTTCATAGGCGTTTTCCAGCAACCGAATGTTATAGATAGCTGAGGATTTCTAGATTCATCGCCTTTCCCCAGTCAATTTCTCTAGTCCCTCCTCGAGAAAGAAGAAGAAGAGCACGTCGTAGGAATGAACCTTGCCGGAGACAGATAGTATACCTTCTTCGATCTCATTAGGAAGGACTCCCAGGTAGCAGTAGGCAAGTATGGAATCATCGCCCATTCTCTAACTAGAACTCCGAGTGTTCATGGCTACAACGAGGTGTGAATCGAAGCAAGTTCATTGAATCCCCTTCCTTTGTGATATGAATCATAGGCCGATGATAAAACTTGAGCCTTTCTCATGGGCATCCTCCCTCCATATAGCGGTGGAGGGTTCCTGCCATTTTTGCATCTGGATTCTCTGGCCTATAGCCTATAGAATGGTTTGTATTTCTTGATATGAGACCTTCTTCCTTATCCTTAACACCATTTTCCTGACGCCCACAACCTGTCCAACCATACTTCTTGGCATGTCCGTCGATATCAACCTTCATGATCATAGACAAGAAAATTGTCTCACCCATACATTCTGGGCTTGGCCAGGCCCAAGAAAATCTACACTTTTTAGATTGATTTAGAATTACCTAGAATAAGCTATGTCTAAATCATTGCTTAGAGAACCTTTGCCAATGGGTACCCCCAAAGCATCAACCACACGACCTAACAAGTATTTTCCCACAGGAGCATCCACAATAGACCCCGTACGCTTTACAAGATCTTCTTCTTCAATAGCAGTATCACTACCAAAGAAAACAATACTTACATTCTCATTTTCTAAATTCAAAGATATGCCTTTGACCCCACTGACAAATTCTACCATTTCACCAGAGCGCAGATGAGCGATGCGCACCACTTCAATATAATATTCTTGCAGTTTCGACAATATAAGCGATGGGATGATCGGAAGAGCACAAAGTGATTCGACTGAAAGGAGAGGCAATGGATGCTTTTTGCACGGCATGTGATGCATTTCGGCGAAACGAGGGACATCACACCAATCTTGATTGGCCACGACTCGATCATTCTTGCAGATTACCTCGCTTGAACGTGAACGCCTGGCCATAGAAACCTACATCCATGATACCTCCTCTCGAGCTATTCTGAATTTATTACCCGCAGTGAAAACACCCCACTCTTCTCATCGAGAGAAAGGATGGCATTGACCCATCAATTCTTTTGAGTTTCATTCTTGTTAACGTACTCTCCAGGTGGGACACTAAATACGTTAGCTACAAGACTTTCTTCAACTTCACCCAATTCTTCGTCATCTTCTTGTGATCATTACGATAGAGAGGACTCGGATTTTGATCCTTTTAATTACTCATGGACTTGCATTTCGCACCAGAAACAATTTTGGGAGAAGTTCGAGGAAGGGCAACCGTAGCGAGCAAAGTCCCCTAAACTACTCAGAATAAGCCATGTTTTCTGCCCTTCCCATGCTCAGGGGAAGCACTGAGGGAGCAAAAAGTGTAGGCTTTTCCTCCGGGTTAGGGGTGGGCGATCACGTGGGACTTGTTAGGCTCCACGCTCCTGCACGTGTTCTCTTCTTCCCTCAATGAAACCAAAAAAACTGTCGGGCCTCAGAAGTATGAAACACTCTTTTCTTTACGGAATCCATAACAAAAAACGTTGCCACTTCAATAGCTTCCGTACTCCGTTCACGCCCCAACCCTTCTCCCAAGATGAGAAGGTAGATGCGGTAAGCCAACTCCTTTCCTTCTTGCGAACGAGGCATTCTATACCATAACCATAACGGGTGCATTTTGTGGCCCTTCCTTGCTCCTCAATCTTATTGAATGTGACTCCCATTTGCTATTACAACCCAACAGAGCCCCTCCGATTGATTGCTCGGTACACGTCGCACCTTATGAAACTTGAGGAGCATAGGCGTGATAGAGGAAACAAATGCCGAGGCAACGACGCTACGAGTCTTGTCTTCAAGTCGAACAACCTATTCAAGGGATTCTTTCTTTCTCGCACAAGTCAAAAATGTATAGGGTCCTACTGAAACTGCAGACACCTTCAAATAGGTTCTTTCTCACTGGATAGCAGGAAATATAACTAGCATTACAACCCTAAACTGAGAATTCCGATGGACAATTGCCAAACCAGATTCTTCAACAAAGACTTAATGAATCAACTAGAGAGGTCAATCCTTCTTTTGGGATTAAAGAATGAGTGATCCGTTCCCCTGCAGATCATGGCCTTACCACTCGGTCCCCGATGGCCAGCGGGGGATTCAGTCGTTTGCGCTGTGTTGTTGGACTGGACACATGTGGGATGTAGGAAGTATGTTCCCGAAAGTGACTTCAGTTCACCAGTTCAAGCTCAACTCTTTGCTTGATGTTAGCGGACTCACAGGTCGGGCCTGGTTGACACAACTTGTTGATTGAGGGGACCAAGCTGTATTGAGCAGTAGGAGAATGGGTGAATGAGGCGACAGTTCCTTACTTCCATTCTTGCGAGATTCAATGTCGATCCCACATAGCAGTTGCACTCTTTGTTGAGAACTCCCAATAGCCGGAGTCCTTTGTCCTCCCCTTTAGAGTGTACAAGCTCGTAATATAGGATGCGATCTTGCTCATGAAGGCAATGATCTTCTCCGTGAAGTGCGGTATTCTTTGATTCTGAAACAAAAAAAGAGGTCTCAACAAATGACCTTACCTTACTCAACGAATGAATCATGACTCAACCAACTAAAAGACCTGCCGAAATGAAACTGGCTAAGAACAGAGACTCAGGTTAAGCTCCAGATCGGAACCTGAGTGAGGAGTAAATCATCCCAAGGTTGACACATCTTGTTGGGTGTGGAGAAGCATTGGGAACCCCAATCTCTTTCTTCGGGACAGTTTCTTTTCCCGTCCCCCTGCCGATTCTTCGAAAGAAGCAAATTTTGATCTTGGGGAAAAGGAACTGAAGCGTCTACCAGTTGGGAAGCTAGACATCAACGCTTGTGGCTTGATGAGAAGCACTAAGCTGACATGTCGGAGTTCGCTGCTGGCACAACACGGTGGCACAAAATGAAACCGATTTGTTCACACTCAGGCCAACTAGCAGTTCTTTCTTGTTCTTCCTCATTATCTGATAAGGGCCTCCTTGATCTTAGAGAAGAGCATCGAAAGAGTCCCAAAGTCCTTACTCCTTCAAACGGGTAGTAGTTTTGCTGTGTAGCCAAGAAGAGTTTATATTCAATCAAAATCATATCAAAGGAAAGGCCGCAAGAACTATTCTTCTTCTTCTTGGCTATCTAATGGGAAGGTTCTACCTAAGACTTAAGATAAGAAAGGTGGCTCGAATCAAAATGGAATTCTGACCCCACCCTACTTCTTTCTTCTCTTCTTCTAATTGTTTTGTTCAAATGGCGTAGAAATCTTCAACTAGAAAAGGTCCTCCACACCAGCTTCTCAAAACCATAAGTTCTTCCCGGGTGCCTTCCTTAACCGAGACTCAGGTTAAGCTCTGTAGACCATAGTCAGTGCCCACCTGTGCTACCTGCTTCCTGCTCAAAAGAGCCGTTCCCCCTCCCGCGGGGGTAGGGGTGGGAAGCACAGTCGGGTTGCTCATGCAGATCTCCTGACAGATAGATAGAGAGAGAGATCTGTGAAAGTCATTGACTTCCCTCCGCCCCGACGTCACAACCTTTACTCCCCTACTACTGTGATGTAGGAGGTTCAAATTAGTGACAACAATAGAAGAACCGCATGAATTAGTTAGACCTCAAAGAAATATTGATCGCTCCCAACTAAAGAAGTAGGCCATGTAGAAGACGCTTCCTACAATCTATCCTCAAGCATGATATGGCACACATTGTGGCACAGTAAATAAGAGCAAGATCCATTTACTTGACCTCACTCTACAATCGAACGAAGGTGTGATCCATTCCATTTTTCTACCCATGAGGGGATCCTCTTAGAACGAGCGAGTGGATCACCGAATCCATCCAATCAAAGCGAAGTAGGCCGACGTTGTTCCTATCAAAGGGTATTAAATAACAAAAAATATTTTTGTTCATACGAACAAACCTTCTACTTAGCAAAGATAAATATAATTTTTTCGGATTAAAAATTCTTTCTCATTCAGAGTTAAAACATCATATTCTTTGAAAACGGCTCATTAGGTGTCCACCAACAATAAATATATTTTTTATTTTTTTTCAAACAATATAATATTATATAAAAAGGAAGGTCATGTAACTCTGCCCTATTAAGTCTTCCTCCTCATTTTCAAGCATGTAAGCTATATTTCTTTCTTCTTTATGAAGTAAGATAATATTTAAAATTAAATATAGTGATATATTTTTCAAAAGAGAGGGGCAAGTTAAATTATTTGTATAAGATGGTGGTAGAATATTTGAATTAATCATAGAGAAAGGCGGTTAATAATTAATCTAATTATCTTTTTTTTACTCTCTTTGTCTCTGCTTTGTCTTCTCATATTCTTTTCACCTTTCTTTATTTTTAAACTTGAGTTTATCCTACCAATAATTACTTCTCTCAATTTATGAATAATAGTTCACTTAGAGTGATAAATTAATGTCTTATCTCAATTATCTATCTCTCCTTTTCAAAATTTGCACATTTTTATTTGAAATTTGCAAGAAATAAGTCAATAAAAAATGGGCAAATGCATTAGACGATTCATCATATGACCTAGACTCTCTCTGCTATATAAATGACTATATAAGTTTGTGAAATTTCACATTCTATAACAAGTATAAAATAAATAAAGGTAAAATATGTGGGGTTATGTTATTACATACAAGGTCACATGTATATTTACTAGTTGTACAAAGAGGATAACTCTATGTGCAATGATTACTAAAAATTAAATTATACTTCTTTGTACATTAAATATCGTTATAAATGAAGTACTATTTGTGTGAGAATTACAACAAATAATGTGATTAGAATAATATTCTACATATATCTAAATGATTTGTCTGTGGTGCAGTTCTTATTCAATTTTTTTTCTCTGTAACCATAACCAAGCTACAACACAACAATATTGAGAATTTAAAATCATATCCACATCATAACTACTTGGGCAGTTGTGCAATGTAAATTATAATATAGTTGTCTGTGGTAATGCTTTTATTGCAGTACTATTGCCATCTCTAGAAATTGTATTGTGTGTAGTAGAGGTGGGATTTTAGGTCCTACCTCTTATTTTTTCATGGGTGGAGTTAAGTTATGGTATAAAGTGTCCAAGGCATGTCCAAAAAGTGTGTTAGGTCATATAAAAGAATGTTGGTGTAACACTCCAATTTTCTTATCATATGAGCGAAAGTTAATTTTTTTTAACTGGAGAGTGTTACTAACATGATATGCAATTACTTAATGATCGATAAGAACCATTACAGACTGTGTGAAATAAATTCTCATATATTCTTAGGAAAAGACACATGGTTACATCAAACTGTATAAAAATCCTATACACATGATGCTAAAACCTGTACTCTGTCTTAATATCTCAGATCGTGTAGATGTCACCCCACCAAGTAAATCTCTTTAAACTGTAGATGAATCCTCTATTTGACTTCTCTTCTTTAAAATTAGCACCTGCAAACATCTCATCCCCAACCATGCACAAAGAGAAATCTAAGTTAGAGTTAGTGACATTTAATTTCTAATACAATAAATATAACTATACAATTACTTTTACTATAACTAAAAGTAGGAACTAAGATCTAAAAGTTGTAAACTTATATTGAATTGATATACCTTTCATTTACGTCTTTGATCTGTTTGTGGCCGCCATTGTATGATAAGTCCTCCTCTGTGACATCGAAGTATCCTCTATGGTGCAACACACCATATGTTGGCACAACGTGCCCTCTGTTGACACCAAAGTGTCCTCTATGGTGTAATGCACCCTCATGTTGGCACAAAGTGTCCTCCGTGACACCCCTAGTGTCTGGCACAATGCGACCTCTGAATCATCCTGGGACTCTCAGGTGAGAACTTATCTTGTAATATATAATTAATGATATGATGTCATTTTCTATCTCTGTTCTTAATTTCTTGTTCTGAATCTTAATCTCCTATCTTTAGATATGTTCTTAGTTTCTATCTCTGAATTTGATCCATTAACTATGTATATGTATCTCTATTTTTTAATTCTAAACTGAATCTAACTATGATCTAAAATCTAATAACCTTATTATCTGATAAATCTTAGTCTAAAGCTCTATTTTAACACGATGACTTAACATAATTCTGATATAAGATATTTGACATGTGAGTTTAAAGGCTTAAGAAAATTAATTAAATTGAGCATACAAATACTATAAACCTCAAATACTTGAAATGTGACAATCTATCAAAATAGCTCCAAGTAAATAAAAATGGATTTCTCAAAGGATAACAAGATATAAATTTGTTGAAGTTTGAAAGTAACTTAATCTCTAAGTTACTTTATAGGGATGTGTAGGCTGCGTCATAATAATAATAAAATTCAATAGACACGGCCCACTCACCTTTTGCTCTGAAGGTATCTTTGAGGTAGTCCTGATCCCAAGTTCCATAACTTAACAACCTGGACATCATCATAGTTTATTAGTCCATGTATATTTCCCTTTTTTCATTTCTAAATCTCAAACCACATCATCCTAACCTTATATACCAACTTAGGGTTCATATTTAACTAAAACTAACTCTGAGTTAAAACCATGGTACTAAACATCCTCGACATCTATCAACATATCCTCGATGTTACATATGTCTATGCATGTTGATGTAGAAGCCTAGTAAACTTCCACGCCCCATTAGGTGCCTATTTGTTGACATGCGTGAATGAATTTAGCCTAGTTGGTGATGACATCGACTCAGCTAGCTCAACCCTCCCATCTTCTTGATGATCTTTGTAGTAATTATTGTTGCACACATAGTGAAGGCATAAAGAAACATGGAGGAAACCATTTTGATTGAGAGGACCATTTCCTTGGTTTCTAACTACAAAGTAATGATAAATTTATCCCTCTACTAGATTTCCACAAGTTTTGCAAAATTTGGTGTATACCTAATACCATTTCACCTCTCTTACTTTTCCCCTCTTTACAAATTGAAGTATTAGGAAATAAGCTCATTTTTTTATTCTAGAATGTGATCCAATTGGGATTTCTATAGATACAAAACAACACATATATAGAACAAATTTAAGTTATAAACATTTCATATAGAACATTATAGATGGAATATGTGTTTATCAAAAATTTGATGTTTTATGCCAAATTCCGTAAGAATCTCACTATCTTTTGGCTTATTTTGCGTCAAATTTTTAACTTCCTCAAAGTTTCCTTACATGTTCCACAAACTTCCACTTCCATGCCTGTCAAAGTTGACACTAAGACAACGTCTTGTACATTTGCATGTGACTGTGTTTATCTACATAAGTAAACATGTATGGATGGCTATATATAAACATATATTTAGTTTCTTATTATAGATTTGATGAAATCTATGAATTTTCATCATGAAATTGCTATTTTGAGCTTAATTGTTATCAAAGATGAGTCGAAGTTTGGTTGTAAAAATCCTTGAAGTTCCCTCGATGTTTCCACAAACTTCCACTTCCACACCTCTCGAAATCGACTCGAAGTCGAAGTCCTATTCCATGGTTAAAACTACCTTTAATTCTTAATATAATGTTAAAAACCAAAATTTCATATTATATAGCAATTATATGTTGATGTACCCATGTGAACTAAATAGTTAACCTTATGCTCTAATACATGGCTATATACATAATTAATTGAAATAAAACCACAAAGATACTCACACATTATTATTACTGACTAACATGTACAACATATGGAAAACATACTTAAAGTCATATTGAATACCAATAACGCATATAGATCACATATTTCTCTAGAATTAATCATTAACTATCTTACATCATGGCCACTTCGGTCCAAAAATTAAATACCAATACAATTATACATGAAAGTCTGGAAAAACTTTTGGAGATAGTAAGAAAATTGTATATTAGGGTTCATATAAAAATCTTAGATCATTTCATAGTCAAACAATGGGTGAAATACCCATTATTCCCTGGGCTTTCATAAAAAACATTAGTAAAACTTCAAATTAGATTGATCAGGATTTGGAATCATGTTTAAAATATCAAAATACACCTTAGGTAAGATATTCACTAATTTTGAAAGTTGTTTGTTATTTTGAATTGTTCAAAAGATTATATCTCATATCTTTTAGTAATCAAATTATAATAATAAACAGACATCCAAAACAATATATGGGTGTATTTTTATAAGATAGTAGATATGATTAGCTTTCTTTACATACCTTGTTTGCTAAAAACCGAGTTTCCTATCCCAAGATATGAATTAAAGAAGTCTTACATGGTTTTATGCATCAGGACCGTCCCAATTTGATCTAGCCGCTCAATTCTCATCCTTTTTCTCATGTCTACCTTAGCGAACATCAGTCAGGGTCCGACACCCAGAGACCCAATCGATGCCCGCTCCTTGTGTCTTGATGTGTCGTGAGTGACTCTGTTTCCCCTGTGAAACATAGCACCGCCCCAAGCGCAAAGATGTCAACGACCAAGTGATGTGGCTGGAGTCTGCTGCCTTGATACATGTGCGGGGTCATATCTGCTGGTATAGTGTCTACCTGCGACCACCCAGCTAATTGGTGGTCATGGTTAAGATAAGGGAGTGATCTTTGATCTGATTCGCCGTGACCATCAGGGAGGGGAAGATGAATATCTTGATCCCGAACTCAGGGCCGCACGAGTCATCTTGAAAGACCTTGAATCTCCCCTCAGCCGCATCTGCAATTTCCAAAGTGGAAGGAAGTGTTAGGGGTAGTGCACTCCTCTAGGGAAACATCGGTGATAGGAAGGGGAGCATTGCCTTGGTTGCAAGTCCTCGTGGAGGTTTCTCCACTTAGCTCCTTCGGGTGACACTCTTTGCCCACTAGGGGTTGGATGAATCTAAGGTTAGTTCTTTGGACCTGTCTGCTACCACTGCGCCATGAGGGAAACCTAATCATGGCTTATCTTGTGATCGCCTATCATCTCCATGCCTTGAACGACAAGGACACATAGTTGTGGTTGTGACTACCTGGTGAGGGTAAGACCTATATATATGTACCCGAGACCGGGTCTTATTAGGTTTTCCTGCTAGGATCGGGATGTTCATCTATACAATAAAATAGACTAATGGTTTCCAAGGTAAAATAAAGCCTTCCTTGGCCTTGGCTCCTCTATTAAAAAATTTTCTTAGATAATTACCAACTACATGAAGATAATACCATCAACCCCCATCTAGTGTATCACTTGTGTAGCTCCATGCATCCTCATTACATCAAACATCTAACTATCAAGATTATGTAACTATTGTCCCTTGGCAAAACTCCTCTACTCATATCCAAATAAATCATAGAAACTCCAGACATTCATTATGATCATCAAGGAAAGGCCAAGTGAGAACATGTACTAATAAAATCAAGTGACTACACAAGTATATAAAGAAACATCTAGTCACATAAATTCATTAAACATATTTAGTCATTTGATAACCATCATCAGTCACCACTTATCAAACACTCAAGATGTGTTCTAGAGCATCATTCATCATCCCAAGATTCATGATAACCATCCTTTCACTCCTTTCCATGGAATTGAGACATGATAAAGCTATTAATTCTACTTTATCTCAGATTTTCATCATCATCACGTCTACTGATCAATGTACGCTCCTTTGGGTTATGAAACCCTAAAAATTAGGGTGTGACAGTTGGACTGATTTAGAGAAGTGTCAAATACCTGTCCAATGAGTGTTGGCGTCCACTACTTGTCCAACACAGATATAACATATGTTTTGAAGTATTTGTGTCTCACGTATAGGCAAGGACCGATGTATCTAATACGAAGCCATTTTGACAATGTAAAAATAGGTATTTGCTTGTACACTGACAAAAATGTTCACATATGCAATCTGCCACATATTAAATCCTACAATTTTGAATGTAATATTTACACTTAAATTCGTTGTTTTACGCAATAATATTTTTTTTAGATATGTGCGTGGACCGTTCACGCAGGAGGTCAGGAAACTTGCATGTTATTGGGGATTTTGATGAAGAATTTCGATCACAAAATGTTAGAATTAAGTCATGAAATTTTACTAGCACAATCCATAATGGCATGTTTGGTATGTGGTGAATGAAAGGGAGGGGAAGCAATGGGAAAATACCTAGGCTATTTGGTTGGGCAAAGTGATGAGAAAGGGAGGGAAGGAAAGGGAATGGATGTGACAAACTAAGTGTATTTTCAGCCACTTCTCTCCTATTCTCTCCCCATCGAATCAGAGTGGAGACTAGGGACAACTCTTACTTCTGTCCTTATCATCTGTGCGCCAGATTGGTCGTTCCCCTTTGAAGTCATGTGTGATGCCAACAACTATATGGTTGGAGCCATCCTTGGCCAGAGGGTCGACAAAAATAATCATGTCATGGGAATGATTTGGCAAAAAGATATATTAGATATGTCAGAGAAAAATATAAAATGTGATAGAGAAAATATAAATGGTATGATGGGAAACATCACTATAGTCCACAACTAATGTGAACAAAGAAGTAGTGTATCAAGTTTGTGTTACATCACATGAAGGGACATATGGAATGTTGGAGAAGTATTCGATAAAGTTTGAGAAAAAATGCAAAAAAAAATAAAAATAAATTAAAAGAAAACTAAACTAAATTTTAATATATAACTTAGAAGAAAAGTTAAAAGTTTAATGTATTTTGTTAAAAAAGTTAAATTTTTGATATTATACAAACATAAGAAGTAAGACAAATAGATAGTTGGAGAAATTGTGGTGGACTATGACGGGAAATACTTATATACATAGAGAGAAAGTTTGTTGTAAATACATAAAGACAAAGGAAACCACTTTTATAACCACATTGAATATATAAAAAATCAAAGTCTCATTTTCGCAATAGAAATCCTTCTGTGACACTTTCAACAGATAACAAATAAGAACTAAAAGAATAGTATGCTTTCATCTACATCTTATGATTTTATCTTTTAGATCTATAGACTTTTCTATCCAAAAAAGCATTGACAGTCCTAATTGTTTTCCATGCCTCCATGCAAGAATTTTTGTTAAATATTGTATCTAAATAAATATTTAAATATAATTATTATGTGTAAAAGTATTTTATATCACCAATTTTCATGTCTGAACAAAGTTAATTGTATTTACATTATTATTTATGTTTTCCTTCCCTTCCCTTTGTATCCCTGCTCCATACTAACATAAATATGTTAATATAAGTGCCCCCTTTCCTCCCTTCCCCTTCCTTCCCCTCCCCTCCCTCCCCTTCCTCTCCACTTCATTCACCACGTACCAAACATAGCATAAATTAAAGTACATATACTTATGAAATAAATTTATTATTTAGATATATGGGTGTCATACCCTATGGTTTAATTGACTTGATATTTGATAATTGTCAGACTACCAGTGTGTGACAGAGTGAATTTTCCAAAAACCTTGTTTATTTTCTCAATTATGTTCACTAATAGCCTTAAATCATTTAATCTTAATTACTTAACCTTTTTGGACCCTCAATCTCGAAACATGATGATTAATTTGAATAATTTGCACCAAGTGACACTTTAACTAGGTTAATTAACTACTTTAACCAAAGTAGTATATTAAAGGATATAACTTCAACATATGGACCCCAAACTTTTTCTACAAAATCTACACACTTGAACCTATGGTAAAAATTTCACCTCAATTGGACATTCCTATAATTTTGTATGATTTATTGAAGATTTGATGTGCATTCTTTCATCTATGTATACCCTAGGACCTACGTAGTGATTAATTCAGTTATATGCATGACATTTAAATGTCACACAAATTATTTGATTATCATAGGTGCTGGTCACTTACCCTGCTCACATCGCGGCCATCCAATTAGGCCGCCCCCAGATCAAGTGAGTATGGGTGGTGGAGATTTCATCTCTAACCTACCCGCAGGACTCGGTCCTGACTCCCACATCTCGCGCAACCAACCCCGATCACACACGACTTATCTACATCCCCAATCGTGATCCCAGTGGGATTGCCCCCCTCTCCTTATCGAACCAAACCCAACAACTCCTACCACATCCTCCCTCATCCACGGAGTAGGGAGAACAAACTTCCGGTTGCTCGCAGCTCTCACCTGATGACAGACTCCAAATTAGAGCTTCTCCTCCTATGCCCCCACTCTCCTACTTAAGGACTCCTCTAGATCTGTCATCCCTCCTTTTTCTCATCTCCATCCTTTGATTGACCAAGAACCACACTCATACACCCTCGCCACCACCATCACCCCTAACCTCCAGAACCCTCATTGCCCTGCTACCCCAGAGCGACTCACACTAATTCACACCACCACCACCTTCACCACACCTAAGAGTTGCTTTGTGGCGAGCTCTTGAGGTCCCTGATGCCTTGGCAACCCAGGACCCCCTTTCTCCGATGACCTCCTTCACTATGCCTCAACGGTGTTCCAAGCCAGAGGAAGCCACGATGTCGGGAAGAACCGGTTCAGCTCAGAACATCACCATGAAGGTGATAGCACCCCCTCCCTGACCACGAAGAGGACCACCTACGAGCCTAGGCCTCACTGGAGATTTCTCCAATGTTGTTTGATTAGCACACAAACAAAGGGAAGGAGGAGTTGCGTGCGTCAGTGTGGACAACTGGGACCAATCCCAAGCCGCCACCTGAGCAACTGCTCTCGCAAGGGAGAGCCAGAAAAGAAGCCACCACATGAAGCCAGTTTGGCCGCTAGTAGCCAATTCTGGAGCACCACGTCAGCAAGGAAAGCCAAGGGTTAGTGTGGATCAGAGAGGGGAGACTTGCACACGTGGACCAATCGTGGGCTGACACATAAGCCTTTTCCCTATTTATTTATAAAATCCCTTTTTCTTAGACAAACCCTAGCAAATGCTAGGTGTGTCAAAAAACAACAATATTATATATCAAAATTATCAAAAAATAATGAGGAATCGAATGGAACCATATTCATGACCTAATTTTTTTTTGCTCTCTTCCAAAAAATATTAGCCATAACCTAATGATTTTATGCCATTTAATAATTATAATGGACATTATTTGATGCAACCTGACCTTTTCGGATACCCTAACCCTAATAGGGTCCCTGACCCTCACATGACTTGAAACCCTAAGCAAGTATGGATAGATATCTAGAAACCCTAATTTTCAGTTCTATCCTTATATATGTGTATTATCATGCATTAATTGCAAACTCTAACTTTATTTCATGACCCCTTATGATTATGATCCACCCAAAACCCTAGATCTAACCTTGAACACCTTGGATCATGTGAATCCCAAAAGGAAATCATTAATGATCTAAACATCTATAGAAACCCTAAAATGAATGTTCCTTTCTTATATAAAATGGGCATCATTAATTAGATGAAACCCTAATCTTGAAATCTAGTCTTGTGACTCCAATTCAAGATAAGAGTCGAAGATAATCCCTAATCTAATAATAGGAAGATGAAAATAACCCCAACTAGAGGTCAAACCCTAATAACCCAAAAACCCTAATATGGGATGATGAGAACCCATAATGACTTTAGATCTAATTTCTCTTTTAGGGTGATCTACTCTCTTAATCTAGGCTTGTTGAAATTCAGATCTGAGAGTCAAGGTACATGGATATAAGTATAAGACTAGTTTTAATGGATGATATACTTATGAGTACTTGTTTGGATTTAATAGTATAATCATGCTTGGATGTATATCCATACATATTGATACTCTTCTGCCTTGAACACTAAGAACACTAAGGAAAAAAATTAGAATGTAGTTACTGATGGTATTCATTAATCTCCCTATTAGAGAGGGAAAGTATTAATGTTGACTAGCACCTCCCTAATGGTACAAGGTATGTGGAGATAGGTCCCAATAATATAAATATTGATTGTGCTAAGTCCACCATAGTAATACACATCCATTGAAATGTGACTAATAACTTGAGTTTACCTGATTTTCCACCTTAAATTAATGCTTAATTTTATTTTCTTCTTCTTCAAATATTTTAAATATGGCAGCATAGTATAGTATCTTTCAACCATGCACCAACTTTATGTTGATCATTTGTTTCTCGTATTTTCTAGGTTCAAGGATCAAATAATGCATCTCAAAGTACTTGAAGAAACTAAATAAAGTTCGTGGATGATGATTAGCTAGATGGATGCCTCTCATCCTATTTTCTATTTAGATAGTTATTTCTTTTCATTAGATGGTGTGTAGGATGTCTATATCCTATGTATTTCATTTTCCTTAAGAACTCTTATCTCTTTTCAATGAATAATGTAATATGACTCTTTTATCATTATGAAAGATGGTTGTGTGACTACTTGAATGATGTTGTGAATAATGATCCAACTTCTTATTATATACTAGTTGATAATCACAATCCCTTATATTTTCCCTCTTGACATCTTATAGATATGAGTGCACGCATATCTAGGGAATGTCATCTTGGAAAGTATATAGGAATTGGGGTCGTCACACAGTGTCACCGACTTAACAATCAAATTAGCAATAAACATTGCAATAATATAAACAAACAGTTTTGCAGAACTCACGCTTCATAAGCCTCGTAACTAAATAAAAATAACTTACATAATTACAAGTAGATTGTTGTGCTAGAAAGAAAACAAATAAAAATAAAGAAATTATGTATTACTAATTTGAATATAGCACGTGTACAATAATATAATGTAATGAATAACATGTTAAGTAAATATAATACAACTAGCACATATAATGCAAGTAGACAATACTATACAAGTGTATAATTCTCATATGTATCAATTTAGAACTTTACTATAGAAATACTTTAAAAAATATATAATAAAAATTGACATTTAATGATGAAAAATACATTATTAGAGAAACCGCAAGGCACATCCTCTTACTAGTAAATTGAACCAGTGTGTACACAAGAGCTAGAAATTTAATTAAAATTGGTAGTACTACTACCATTACATGATCTATCTTGACTAAATAAACACATAAAAAAATTCGTGGGCCTAGTAGTGAGTTAATAGGATTTTTCAGGGTGGTGTTTAGTAGGATATCAGGAATATCATTAGCCTTCCTATAAATAAAGGCAACATTGACCTGACAATGCATCTTCAACAAGTTGTTGATCTTCTTCGTTCGGATCCTCAAGGTAGGAGCTTTGTGACAATCATCCTCTAGAACCTTGACTACCACATTAGAGTCTGATTTAATAATACACTTCTTATCTCCTTTATCCATGTAACTTCCATGGCATTATAAATGGTCATTATCTCATATTTAGTGATAGGGTGAGTAGTATTCACTTTGAGTTGTGCATGGCTCCAACTACCTGCATTGTCTCTAGAAACTAATGCTATTCTAACACTATTACAAAAATAGTTGGCATCAACATTATAGTCAATAGTACCTTCAGGTGGGTATGACCATGCATCCCAATTGGAATTCATATTTTCATTAATCCTTTTTCCTCTTAGGGCTGTAAATGGGTAGGGTATTCCCCGTTTAACCCCCACCCATACCATGTAGGTTCAGGTAATGGTAAGCATATTTTTACCCACCACCCATTTATCCTTTACCTGCTTCACTCACATCTAAAGTAGGTAGGTAATGTATAATATTTTTTGTACATGCTTCACCCAAATACCCATTAGTATATGTTCAAATCTATAATTTCAAATTCTAACACATGTACTGAAAACCCCAACAAGTATCACCATTATATTTTAATTTGTACTATTATGATTTCTAAAACTTTAATAAATGAAAAAAAATGAGTCCATCAATAAAAAATACATCAAAAAGGTTGGACCTTGGTTTTAGAACATGTTTGGTTAAATAGTACTATTATTAGTGTGTATCACCAATAATACATTTATTATTATCTAAATTGGTTTTAGGTTTCTCTTGTGTTTGATATAGGGAAGATCATATGAAGTTCTTGAAAATATGTAATAACTGTCTTCATGTTGCCTTACCCATTTCACCAGTTACCCTACCCATTCACTTTACGGGTAAATGGGTGTGGGTAAGGGTAGGGAATAGATTTTTTAGGAAAGGGTAATGACATTACCCTACCCATTTACCGTACTACCCGTAACTTTGATGCATATACGGGTAAGGGTAAGCCTTTACCCTACCCACCCTAACCATTTACAACCCTAGTTCTCTTCCTCTTCTATTCCACAAAACTCCCATATCAGTAAGCAATGTACTAGCTTTCTCCTTTTTTCAAACACATAAGCATTCCTATCCCAGATATACCAACACGAGGTCATGAACATACTTTTGCCATTACTCTTGGTGTATGCACTAAACCACTCTTTCTCATTAGAATTAGTGGATTCTTGTTCCAAAGTGAAGCCCCCAAGTCGTGCCAAACTTGAATAGCTTCTGGACAATCTCAGAGCACAAACAATGTGTTCCTCTTCATTATCACACCTAGGGCACATATTATCTATTGTCATGTGCTTGGTTAATCTCTTCTTGTTGGTCATCATTGCATTGTGCACCACCTAGGTTTTGAAAAGTGTGAATCAGGCACCCGATCCTCCTTGATAGCTCAAATATGAAGTGGCCATTTAAGTGGCCATTTTTCAGAAAGCAGGTATGCAATGAAATATATAGTTTTTGATACATAAAATAGATGAATCAAGATGAAGAGACTACATTGTAAGTAGTAAGTAAGATCAATCATAGATAAAATTTCCATGGAATACATAGCACTTAGCACTTAGCACTTAATCTTGTTTCAATAGTTGGGCTTATATATTAGCACCTAGTAAATAACCACGAGTAGTAGGCACCAATACTTAGATACTAAAACTTAGTACTAATAATACAATTTCAATATATGGGTTGAGATATTCACACTTAATCAATAAGCATGAACAATAGTTAGTAGTACTTAGATAGTAGCACTTTGGACAAATATTGTTGGCAAGGCAAGGTAGTTTTTCAACATACTGTGAAATTTTCAATTTTGATGTTATTTCTGACGACTCATAGAAACTATAGAAATGTTGATGGAAATTTTGACATTTATGCTCTTGTCAACACAAGAGTTATACACACAAGATTTTGACGACCAAATAAAGGAATTAAGACAAAATTTTTTACCATCATGATCCTCTACATAAATACACCTAATTATGCAATCATATCATATGTTGGTATTGGGTGGGGGAACTCCTACATGTGTGAGTGAAAAAAAAACTATCTTGATGGATATTTTGATGACAATTTCAATACCATAATGAAAGAATTTATTTATAGAACTATTCAAGAAAAATATCTTACAACTTAGTTTATAGAGTACCCTTTCGTGCCAACTCAAGAATCTCCACCTTCAATATCACCTAAATTTTTTAAAATTGAGCCACAATGATGAACATGTTAATGTCTTTCATTTCAGAGTTAATTTTCAAAATTGTGAACCCATTTTAGATGTGTTATGTGAAATGTAGGCCCAAATTGGGTTTTTGTCACCAAAATTATTTGTCAATTTTTCAAAATTTAACTTATGTGTTCTTGGGGAGGTACATTTCTATGTATGATACATGTTGAAACCAAAACTTTGAGAGAAAAAATAAAGCATGATAAATAGATACACAACAAAACAATAGTAAAGAGAAACATATGACATGACAAGGAAATTCAAAATATTTTTCTTTATCATTAAGCGTGATACTCTTCTATTCATATAACCAACATAGGTACAAGTGGGGGAGAAAAAGCTCAAAGAAAATCTATCTATGCAAGCTTTTGAAATGGAATAAAATTTCATCCATGCACACATGGTGGATGGATTCTCATTGTAAAAAATGCACGGTTCCCACTAAACTAAACATGGTAGAGGACTAGGGTAGCCGTCACTTTGCTTTTCTTGTCTGTCAGAGTCATCAGGTCCACATTGAACTTTGTTCTTGTTGGAATGGTAGGTCTAGATTTTGTGCAAAGCTCCATAGAAAAATTGCACTTCCATAACAAATGATCATCTAACTCATTGTCAATTGTACATAAGCAACATCTCGAGTCCATGTAGAAGACTATACTTTGAAGATTGTCTTCTATTATCAACCTACCATGAGGGATCTTCCAGTAACTCACCCTAATTCTTTGAGGGGATTTGGTTCTCCACAACCATCTCACCCGTTCTACCTCCTCATGCTTTATTCTATTGAGCTACCAAGCTCCTTTCTGAGTAAACTGAGTTAGGTCTAGGAAGTAGCACAAATCACAACCCTCTCCCACCTGGATTCTGTAACATGTTGATTCAATTTGCTTCTGCCCCTCGTACACATGAGATACTCTAGGACTTATCAATAATTAGATCATTCAGTTTCTATTTTGGCCCAAACATGTTCTTAGCATCATTGAGTTGAAATTATCAATGCATCGATCAAGAAACTTACCTCTTACCCAGGGATCTTTCCATAGGGATATAGATTCTCCTGACCCAATGTTGTATCTCACCATGGGCAAATACTCATTTTTGAATTTGAGGATTTTTTCCATAGTCCAACTTTGATTTTGATTCATAGAGCATGAACATTGGTGTCTCCCTTTATGTACTTACTATGTATCCATTTGATCCATAGTGAATTTTGTTGTTTGCAATATCCCAAAGAAGCCTTAAGATACCTACTTTAATCCAATTCTTAACTCTTATTATACCTAGCCCCACTTCTTTTTTGGTCGACATATTACATCCCATGAGGTAGTGTAGATATGTTTGGACTCATCTCTATCACCCCACAAGAAGTTTATGTAAAGTTTTCCTATCTCTTCTATCGTGGCTTTTGTGGGAGGTAAGATTCCTATCCAAAAGAGATGATATGCTGATAAATTAGAGATAATAAGATCGAGCCTTCTTGACATAGATAATAGTCTAGTTTTCCCTGAGTCTAGCTTTGTTTTAATCTTTTATCAATTACGGGTGAACACATGCTTTTCGTTATCCTCCCTGCAAATAGTGGCACTCCAAGGTACCTAACTAGAAATTATGTCATGTTGACCCTCAGTAGATTGCTTAGATGTGTCAGGGTTGTTCTGCTCAAGAAAAGCTAATTTTTGTTTGGGTTAAGCTCCAAGCCTGATTGTTGTCTGACAGATTCTCTTGGTTTTCATTGATGCGTGATCTTTTTTTACCAGAGTCCCCATTCTTCAACCATCAAATTCTTGATTTCTGTTGTATGATTGATTCTTAGATGTTCCTTGTCATGATCGCTAGTTCCTTATTACTTTTAGCTATTTCCCAAAGTAACTTGTCATTTGGGTTGTTATCTGACTTCTCTTGTACCAACAATGCTTCTTTCTCCTTATTCTTAGCTGAATCTGTCAGATCCCCGACACTCTTCCAATTCCAGGTCTGTAGATGTTTTTGTGTCACTTTGAGACATTGAGATAGCCTATACATCGGGATGCCCTCCACATTGGTGCTCCAGACCTTCTTCAAAGTTTCACTGAAACTTGGTAACGAGGTCCAGGCATTGAAGTAGCACGTTGGGTACTTGGTATTGTTCCTCTCCTCATCCAAGTGTAGTACTTGGGCATAATGATTGTTGTAGATATTGGGCATTATTTCCAACCACATGTTGGGGTAGTCATGTAGTACATGCATGACATTGAATGCATGATCTATTTTTCTTCTTGTGTCATTTGCATCTAATTGTTGATTGTTCCAAGTGTAGTATGGGCCTTTACAACTAGTTCCACCAGGTTAGCTGCTTGTATTGCATTGTTAAAATCTAGAATTGACTTTGATGAGGGGGTAGATCTACCCTTTCTCTCCTCATCCTACTGAACAACATTGAAGCCTCCCATCACTGTCCATGGAGCTTAAAGATTAGTTCTAATCTTCCTCATATCTTCCCATAAATTCTCTCTTTTTCCATCATCATTTTCCGCATATAAAGTAGTAACATCTGGCCTTATGTCTCCCATAACAAGACCAAATTGAAGAAGTTTTTGAGTATGTAGGATTGGGATGATGGAGTAGTCTTTGTTTTCCCCTAGAACAAGGATTCTAATTTTTTACACACTTGAGAGTTGTTGATCCACTCAACATTAGACCATGTTCATCTCATGGTCTTACTAATTTTATTTCTTCTTATATTGACTTCTGTTAGAAGAGCTATCCCATGCTTATCTCTTCTAAGATCAGCTCAGATTACATATTGCTTATCCCAATTGGATAAGCCTCTGATGTTCCAGTATGTGATGGTTGGGTTATCAACCATTGGGGGTGGGGGTTGAATTGCCGCCAACCAAAACTTTTGAATTTTTTCAAGGTCCTCTAGGAATTGGAACCTATTTCCTCGGTCCTCTTCATGCCCTTCTAATTTTGGAATACTTTAGCTTCTAGTGACCCTCTTCTATCTAGGACTTGCTATTATTTTAGGTTTTTTGAAATCCATCCTTGTCCACCTCCTTTCCTTTATCAGTTGGAGTGTGATGCTTGGTCCCCTCACTCCTCTCCTTTGCATGGTTTGAGACTGGGGTGTTTTGTTCCTCTATGACATTTGATTGAGTAGTAGGATGTTGTGACACTTTTGTTGTGTTGTTCTGATTGCTCGGGTTGCTTGCCTGTGGTTTAGGTGATCTTTAAAGGGATTTATTGTGCTTGTAGTTTCTATAATGTGGACACTTATCTAGAATCCATTCATACTAGACTTTAACAAAATAGTTTCCCCCTTTATTCATCCTCAACTTCACCATGGTGGGGCAAGAAGAAGATGAATTCATGAGGACATTAACTCTAGCATAGTCGATCTTGCTCCTCACCTTTGTCTTCCTATCCAAGCGTTGTGGTTTTCCCAAGTGTGAAGCAATGTGTGCGATCATTTTATCACTCCATAGCTCAAGTGGAAGGTTCTTGATATTCAACCATACCAAAAATGCTGAAAGCTTCTCCTATTCCAGTGGCTCTCCCTTCTCCCACTTCTTCAAAATCATTGGCGTTCGCTTCATATGCCAAGGGCCGCCCTCCAGTGTTGATGCCATATCCGCTCCTTCATGAAACTTTATGATGAAGCTTCCACTAGCTATTCCGAGTACCTGCATTGAGCCCACCGACTTCCATAATCCGAGGAGGCAGTCATATAGTGTATGGATATGGGGCTTAAGCCCAATGATGTACCCTCCCACCATATTCCTCTATAAAGTGATACTTTCACCAAACTCAGACTGTGGGATGTTAATGGTGTCATCTTCTACATTAAGCAACGTCTTTGGCATCCTGTTATCCACATCACCAATTGGAGTTTTGAAGATTGTCATCCAATATTTTGGGGCTTACGCTACTCACACATCTTCTGTGTTAGGGATCTTTCTTTGGGGCCATTTGCCTCTGTGCTAGGGAATGGGTCATCAATGGTCATCGCCCTCATTGCCGCCATATCACGCTGCCATGCCCTAACTCCGTCTTTGCAATTTGACTAGAAAATTTATAGTAATTTTAGATTGCATCATCAATCCTAAAGGACAAGAAACTACTAGACTTAATACATCATAGACATGACTAGTACATAACCGGCCTTTAGTGTCAGTTATTTAAGGCCTTTAGTGTCGGTTCTTAAGCGACACCTATGTGGGCGCCGCTAAAAGCTCAACGGTTACGCGTCGGTTCTAAAACCGACGCCAAAACCCTTCGTGCGCCACCAAAAACGCGCCGAAAACGCGCCAGCAGGGGGTATAGGCGTCGATTATTAGGTTCGAAACCGACACCACATACCTTCGCGCCACAGAAAGGGCGCCATCTGGGACACTATCGGCGTCAGTTTCTTAGTGATAACCGACGCCATCTCACCCGCTGCCACGGCCGTACTGACCAGCACGCCCGTACTGACCAGCACGCCCGTGTTGTCTGGCCTCTAGGGAAATCGACGTCGGTTACTAGTAGGGCAACCGACACTGTTATCCTATGTCGTCGGTTTTATACAAATATCCGATGCTTGTTTTATGTATGGTCCGCTGCCACGGCCGTGCTGGTGTCTGGCCTCATTAGGGAAATCGACGTCGGTTACTAGTATGGAATGAGGGAAATCGACGTCGGTTACTAGTATGGAAACCGACATTGTAACCATATATCGTCAGTTTTGTTCAAATAACTGACGCCGATGTTTTTATTTTATTTTTTCTGTCAGGCTACAGACCTACTGTGGCTGGTCGCAGGATGAGAAACCTACAGTTCAGTTATGAACTGTAGGTTTTACGACATCCATTGAAATCAGCCAACAACATGCCACAAACCTGCAAAATTAACATGATGGACAATATTATATATATGTGATTCACACTCATGTATAAGAACATTTAATTCATATTTTTTTTTCATCACATGCATGTAGAAACTAGTAGCAACATGCAGTTCCATTTATTTCATCTCTTTTCACATTCAGACACATGTAGAAACATTCATGTATTGATGATTTTCACACATGTCATCATTGTCATCATTGTCAACAAAATCATATATTCAAAGAGCCATGAAATAGCAAAAGAAGCCACAATGAAGGGAAGCATGATACAGATACAATACATAAAGTGCAGCACGCACAAGTGTTTCAGATTCATATAACAACATGACAGACTAACATATATATAGTGCATAATAACAGCAGTGCCGAATTTACATACAACACTATAGCTTAGTACATATATATAGTGGGACTAAGGTGACGATCCCACCTGCTAAAACAGGTTACCGAAAACTACATGTTATGACTGGGAGGTCATGATTCAGCAACCGTATGCATTAGCAGGAGGACAAATAGATTTCACCACGAGTTAACATTGAAGAAGGTCTACTAACCTTCTTCAATGTTAACTCGTGGTGAAATCTGTTTGTCCTCCTGCTAATGCATACGGTTGCTGAATCACAACCTCCCAGTCGTAACATGTAGTTGTCGATAACCTGTTTTAGCAAGTGGGATCGTCACCTTAGTCCCACTATATATCTATATAACCTTAGTGTGGGATGCTTGCTTTCTCTCCGACTGTTGCACTTTGGATTTACAAAGCAATGTCGATGGCCTGCATAGCTATGTCATGGCCGTCCTGCATAGCCTGTAGTCTTTGGCGAACACCTGCAAATTAAATAGAATTTCTATTAACTAGTATCCTAAAAATTTGAAAAAAAACACACTTACATAATATAATTATAAATGAACATATAGATAGAAACATCATGGATATATTCTTCAAACTTACATGGTCAGGCGCTGCAAGTACGTCCTCACCCTCACGGTGATCATCAGCACGGTCATCATGGGAACATAATAAAAATATAAACATCCATGCCTCTAATATTGTGATCTTTTATCAATTAACAATCCTTCATTATGATCCCCGTGAACATACAAGTCATTGTGATCCCCAGCTTCAATGTTTGGTGGTGTTGGCAACCCAAGTGAGAATGGATTGGAGTCATCATACTTATCATAGTACTCTTCTTCATCTATAGGATCTTCAATGAACTGTCTTTTACCATGAAGAATAACCAACCATTTATCATTTGCAGGATCATCGATATAAAATACTTATTTTGCCTGTGATGCCAATATGAATGGTTCACCCTTCTCGCCAATCTTTTCAAAGTTTACTAACGTGAAACCCAATTCATCTACTATAACTCCTTTGTTGTTGTCAACCCAATTACATTTAAGGAGTGGAATTATGAAATCTACAAGTCAAACTCCCATATGTCTTCAATGACACCGTAATATGACATTTTAGCTTCACGTGGACTTTTATCCTTTGCACTTGCAAAAAACAATGAAGATGCTTGAAGGGTGACCCCGCTATTTTGGACGACACTCTTATCATCTTGATGCTTTGTGTAATATGAGAAACCATTTATGTCAAACCCTTCATAAGACATAACATTCAATTTTTGTTTAAAGGTGAGGCATTTGATGGTTTCAGTAACATTATCTGGTGTTTGAGATAGTTGATGTAAGACTTTATCTTCAAACCACTTAATAAATGTCTTGTTATGCTCTCTAGCAAGCCACATTGAATTGGATTGAGGATATTGTCTCTTGATGAAATTGGTATGTTCCTCGATATAAACACTCACTTCGTCGATGTTGTGTAAAATATACAAGTGACCTTGCTCCAACTGCTCACAGCTGATTACTTTCACCTGTGCTCCCAAAACTCCTTTGCCAAAATGCTCCTCAATATTCTTGTCATTCACGGGAGCATCATTACCACTCAGAAAGTCATTGCAAAAATCCATAACCTCTCTCGCCACATAACCCTCAATAATACTCCCTTCAGGCCGATAATGGTTTCGAACATCACCTTTAAAAATGCTCATGTATCGTTCAAAGGGATACATCCAATGCAAGAAAACTGGTCCCAACATTTTCACTTCCCTAGTCAAGTGGACAACAAGATGTACCATGATATCAAAGAACGACGGAGGAAAATACATCTCAAGATGACATAGGGTAACAACCACTTCTCTTTGCAAATTATCGAGAGTATCAAGGTCAATAACTTTGCTGCACAGACTGTTGAAAAAGAAACAAAGTCTGGTGATTGCAAACCTTACATGCTTCGACAATATAGATCTAATTGCCACAGGCAATATTTGTTGCATTATAATGTGACAATCATGAGATTTAAGACCTATCAACTTCAGATCTTTCATTGATACCAATGTACAGATGTTGGATGAGTAACCCTGTGGCACCTTAACATTTACCAAGCATTCACAAAATGCTTTCTTCTCCTTTCTAGACAACGTGTAACAAGCGGGAGGTAAGTATGTTCTTTTATTACCCATTTCACATAATTCTGTTAATTCTGACCTTATTCCCATTTCACGTAGGTCCATTCTGGATTTTATCCCATCTTTAGTCTTACCTGATATATTCAACATAGTACCGATGATGCTATCACATACATTTTTCTCAACGTGCATGGCATCGATACAATGCCTGACTGTCAAAGAACTCCAATAAGGAAGATCCCAAAATATCGACTTCTTCTTGAATAAAGACTTGTCACTCCTTGTGGCCATCGTACATTGTGATCTCTTACCAAATTCATTGGCGATATCTTTCACTCTTTCATAAACATCCTCCCCTGATATAGGTTTAGGTGCACTACGTTCCTCATTTCGTCTATTGAATGCTTTGCGCAACCTACGATACAGATGAAATTTTGGAAGAAACCTTTGATGAGAAAGGTATACAGTCTTGGCGCCGTGTTTTAGTCATATTGAATCATTTTTCTCTTCACATATAGGACACACTTTAGATCCTTTCACACTATATCCAGACAAATTCCCATATGCTGGAAAGTCATTCACAGTGCAAAACCACATAGCGTGCAAACAAAATGTCTCTCTTCATGAAGCATCATAGGTCATCACACCTTCACCCCAAAGTTTCTTTAAGTCATCAATCAGAGGTTCAAGATAAACATCGATATCATTTCCAGGTTATTTAGGGCCCGATATCAACAACGACAGCATAACGTACTTATTTTTCATACACAACCAGGGAGGAAGATTGTATATAACAAGCATGACTGGCCAAGTGCTATGTTGACTGCTCAATGTCCCGTATGGATTCATCCCATCTGTACAAAGCCCAAGTCTTAGATTCATGTCCTCTTCACCAAATTCAGGGTACAATAGATCAATCTTTTCCACTGTGGGGAATCAGACGCATGTCGTAGGATCCCATCATTATTTTTCTTAACATCTGCATGCCACCTCCAATTCTTTGCATCTATAGGATTGGCAAACAATCATTGAAACTGTGGTATTATAGGTAGATATCACATCACCTTGGCGGGAGAACTAGTTTTGGACTCCCCCGAAGTCGTCAATTTATACCTTGACACACCACATTTCGGACAATCTTTCAAATTCACATAGTCCTTTTCAAATAATACACAATCATTCGGGCATGCGTGTATCTTCTTGGCCTCCATTCCCATTGGGCACAACAATTTCTTTAACCGGTATGTTGAGATCGACAGATCGTTTCCTTCAGGAAGAATTTCTTTCAACAAAGACAACAATGACGTGAAGCTTTTCTCGCTCCATCGATTGTTAGCTTTTAGTTTATACAATCTCAACACAGCGCTAAGCTTCGTAAACTTACAACCCGTGTATAATGGTATCTCATCATCATGCACAATGTTTCTAAACATGGGAGGTGGATCGGTGTGCTCTACCCCACAACTATCCAGCATCACATCAACGATGTCTACTGGAACTGGTTCATTCACATCTACGTCATCAGAGGCAATTTCTTCTTCCACACAAGCACTGCTATCGACATCCACTGGTTTTAGGTTTGAAATCTCTCCATGCCAGTGCCATTCTGTATAGCCTTGTACAATCCCGTTGCACATGACATGACTTCTGATTTCGTCACCAGTACTGACTTTCAAGTTGTTACCGCAATGCCTACATGGATAGTAGAACCTATCTCCAGGTTGTTTCCTATGTTCCTCAGCAAATCTAACAAACTGATCAAGACCAGAAATAAACTCTGGGGTGCAGCGATTGCGAATGGACATCCATGATCTATCCATCTATGATCAAAGAGAAAATAAGTATATATTACAACAAGATTAGGGTCTAGGGTAAACATATTAGAGTTTATGGTTAAAACTTTAGGGTTTATACATGTGATGTCATTCTTAAATGTGTACCACCTATCCCATTCTTGAACACCTAATCTCACTAGTAAGTGTATAATGTGTATTGGGTTTTCAAAAAAATTTCGGCAGCATTTCCCCACCGTTCTCCAAGTACATATGTACTTAGAGAACAAACGGGGAAATGCTGCCGAAATTTTCTTGAAAACCCAATACACATTATACACTTACATCCTAAGTGAGATTAGGTTTTCAAGAACAGTCCCAAACCGGGGACTATCCAAGATTTACTCCTAATGAGTAAATCTTGGACGGGTTTCTAGGCCAACAAATACAACACCAATTCCTTGTTCACAACCCCATTCAACACACAATTTCTTATAATAACATTTGTGGACAGCCATAACAACATATCAATGCTTCCTAAATTAATCAACATTATAATGAAATTTATCAGTAATAATAAGGATAAAAGAACATTTATAATGAAATTTATCAGTAATTTGTAACATAATAGGATATGCATATTTCTTTTTGTTGTTTGGTTTTGAATGTGTCGTTAGATAGGATGGATTCATGAATTTGGAACATTCATGGTAACACACACTTCAGTTAGAAGAATTCATATAGCAACTTTCAGTTCCATTCATTAATCTCTTTTTACATCCACACACGGGGGTGTACCCCTAAACAGTAACTAAACAAAGGGGTTGGTGTACCCCTAAACATGCGCGTAACTAAAATAACTATTAATACAGACAAGTCTAGATAGATAGACAACTAAATACTACACCAACATGGTCCCGCATCAGTAACTTTGAGGACTTATCATTGTGGCGATCTTCTTCTGAAGTTCAGAAAAGAAAGCAGCTATGAGTATTGATTGCTTTCAGACAAAAAGTGTAAACACAAATTTTTTGTCTTGACAATTATATTTGTTAATTGGACCTACCGTGGCTTTTTGATGATTGTTCTGTGTCGCGGAGCTCCTCACTGTATTGAGACAAATCTGAACTGACAGGGTCCTCATAATCAGATTCGTCCGAACTTGAGCTGATATCCTCCGCCGTGCGCTCATACCGCCGTAGATGATCGGGGGTCTCGCAGTTGATGTTGGTTATCCAAACGTTGATGGTATTATGGCCAACTGGACGGAGAAAAAGCCTATCGCTACGGCCCACTAGCATCTTTCTAATCCAATCACGACAACCGAATTTTGATATAAGATTTCCCGCCAAATCATACTCAACCTCGATAACATGTGAATAATTGCCAAAATTTAGGGTCACTTCACCAGGCCTATAGTGTCTTCCTTTTAGAAAACGCCAATGTTTGGGTATGGCCAATTGGTTTAAGGAACGATCATCTAGGATGATGTCCAATTGTTCTTCAATAGGGAACGTTAACATTGACATAGAGGCCCAGTTCATAGTGACTGTTGTGGGTGGACAGAGACTGCATAATATTAGTATTAACAAAGTGTAAGTACATATAACGATGTTATATATTTTCAGAAAAAGTGTAAGTACATATAACGATGTTATATATTTTCAGACTAGTATTTTCTATAATTTGATGTATCTTGGTATTTCATAAAATGAGGTGACACTTATTATCTATTTGTTTAATCAACACTCATATTTAGTTTTATGAGTACATGCCACTATGTTTGAAATACTTTTTAAAAGGATAAAAGAACATACTTATAATAAGGACCCAGGAACATTCTAATCATTTTGAAGTGAATCAGAAAATGAACAGGAGCCTGGGTCCTATCCGCTAGTATCAAAGGAGAATTCATAAACCTCAAAACCACCAACATGGTTTCCAAACCTAAAACCTCATCTTCTACAAGCTCACCTTCTACAAACCTTTAGAACATATACATCCAGAAAGTATCAATGACTGCACGTATCAATGACTCACAAGCACTATTTGGCAAATTGTTTGGCTAAACCTAAAGCAGGCATACAAATTGTGGTATTCCCTGAACTAATTGCATTGGATGTACTGAAAATGTCATGCCCCACACAATAAAGTTGTAACATCAAAAAAGTCAAACCTAAAACTGGAAATGCACACTACAAATTTTAGCACGATCGTGTATGAATGCAAAACAATACCGAACTGAATTAGGATCAATCATAGGGATTGGTTAACTAAATTATCATTGACATCTACTTGTTTAAAAAATAGGTTAAGCCAAGGTCAACACACATTAACAACATACATTAAAAAATAGGTTAAGCCAAGGATCAAAAAATAGGCCGACGCTCCACGGGAAGTAAAAATTGTGTTACCAATTAGTTTTATAATTTGGTATGGAAATTTCAAATTGTCACTAATTAAAAATAAAAATGCCTTTAATGTTATGTCCTTTTTAGAAACTCTATAATAGGTGGTTTAGAGGCATTTTAATAAAAAATGTCTGTATATTAGAAAGATAGTGGTTTTTTTTTTATAAAAGCCACTAGAATAAATGCCACTATTGGGTGATTTTTCTTTAGTGGACAATATTATATATATGTGGGATCCAATATAAGGCATCCAGGGAAGACACATATATACAAGGTTTACCCAGGATATATGTTAAAATTAAGCATTTTATTTTTGTCATATAATATTAATAACCAAGCCAATAATAAATTCTATTAAATAAACATTACATGTTTATAGGGATTATTTGTTAACATATGTTAAGGATGAATTGAGGATGCATAACCTAGTCAATTGGAGGCTTTACCTCTAACAGTGGCAGTGGTGACGATAATGGCAACCTCTGGTTCCGACTGCTGCTGTTGGTGCTGGCTACTGGCACTGGCTTTGGCTCCGGCAGTAGGACTGCTAGCACGGTGGCTACTGGCACTGGCTTTGGCTCTGGCAGTAGGACTGCTAGCACCGGCGAGAGGAGGACCGGCTGGAGGAGAGGACCAACGACGATGGCGGCTCCACGAACGACGAGCTCCACGGAGGCGGCGAGCTCCACGAACGGCGGCGAGCTCCACAAACGGCAAGCTCCACGGCGGTGCTTCACGGCGGCGGAAAGCTCCACAGAGGTGACGAGCTCCACGAATGGCGGTGATGGCAGTAGTAGTAGAATGGCATCGGCGAGCAAGGAGATCGGCGACGGCGAGCAAGGAGAATGCCGGAATCGCCAGACCCTAATAGCCGATTGCAATCACAGAGAGAAAGGGGAAGAGTCGGGCTCGCTCACGCGATATTAAGTTAACATTCGGTGTCGATTATTCAACACAACCGACACATAAAACTAACAGTGTCGGTTAACAACACAAACTAACACCTGTTCCAAATGATAATCTTCAGTTTTAACTAGAAATAAACTGACGTCTATCTACATACGCCGATTAAAAAATTGGTTCTCGATTAATAACCATAGTCGTCGGTTGTTTTGAAAATCCAACGGTCAAAGGGTGTGAAAAATTTCCCGTGAAGAGCACGAGAAAAACCATAAGTGTCGGTCATTGATGTAAAACCGACGATCAAAATGTGCCCAATTTCTGTTTCGCGAATAACCTTTCATCGTCGGTTGTTTAGGTAATGACCGACGCCATATGTTAAATTTTTGGAGGTAATTTTTTTGCTGGAAATTTTGGATTTGGCGGTTAATTTTTGGCGTCGGTGTGTGATTAAGTAACCAACACCGAATAAAAGCGATACCCGTGTCTGGTCACCCTTCACAGATTGATGTCGATTTACTTTATAAACTGACGCTTTATTGTTTAGGTGTCGGTGTATTATTACAACTGACACCTTTAAAAGTGACGTTATAAGCCATTTCTGTAGTAGTGCATCATGATAATATATTGCAAAATTATTTTGTTAGAGTTTACATATGATCATGCACAGTTTTAATACAAGTGTATAGAATGTCAAAATATCAAAGTAATATATGAAAAATACTATTAGTGGTAAAAACAACATTTTGTGTATATATACATGGTAATATCATATTACAAAGATAAATGTATGCAGTTATAATCTAGTTATACAGAGTGTACAAACAACAATCTAGGTAGAGAATAGAATTAACTAAAATTTCTTACACCTATTCCAATACATCAATTCAAGCATCACATCTCCAAGAAGTAGTATTTTTATTTATCTTTATATTCAGTGTGTGAATGGGCCACTCCAACCATACTTGCTTGAAAGCTTCCTAAAGCGGCTACTTAAGTGGACTTGAAAAAGTAGGCTAAATTAGCAAAAGTGGTTGATTTACTTCTAAGAAATTCAAAGCCTTCTTCAATTGAAATTTCAATGACACATGTGCTTGGGAACTTAAATGCCCACTTCATCGACGTTTTTATTCATTGTGCATCACTAACCATACACTCCTTTTAATTTTCTTAGGATTGTTAGTTTTTTCACTATTTGATTCAAGACACCAATTCTTCTAACATTTTTAGACCCTCCTCTTAGCTTGTAAGATGAAGAAAAAGTAAACCTCCCATCTTTTGTAGGTTTCCAGACCCCAATATCCTCTCACATATCTAGATTTGGAGGAAGCATTAAATTTATTTTTGAACTTGTGGAGTAGTTAAGAGATTCATTGTTATATCCTCAATTTTGGTAAAAATTGAATTATGTAAATTTATTTGTAAATTCCCCTATGGTATTGTTGGTGGAATATCAATGTTAATCACCATTATGGAATGAGTGGTTATGGAACAAATTAAATAAAAGGAATTCATACATGAGTAAATACTAATTACTTTTGATATGAAAAAGTTGTCAAGTTTCCAAGGGAAAATAAAATAGATGGTGTTTTGGATAATTATAAGAGTAATTATCTATCCATAAGTGGCAACACAATGTTGACTAACACTAACATTATTTCAATTTAACATTTTATACTTGAAAACAATAATGAAAAGAAAGAGGATTCTAGAATTGTATATTCCATGAGTTAATGGTATTGTTTTAGTGAGATGACTAAAGGAGCAATTTTTGTATGGGAAAGACATACCAATAAATCCCAATTAATAAATATGAACCGAGAAAGGATCTAATGAATTGCCATGGTATAAAGATAATTGATTTAAAGGATATACCAAGGGGAGAGATAAAAGAAAAATCTAGAATACGTGATCCATGTAGCCAATAAAACATCATATATTTTCCTTTGTGGATTTTTATGTGAAGTTGATATATTAAGTAAAGAAAAACTTGAAGGGCATGGTGGATATATATATATATATATATATTCCTAAGTCACCAGATTGGAATGCTATTAAATGATCTCTTTTGACAACTAAATATACTTTTCCCCTTAAGTGCACTTCTTAACCGTGAAAAAAAGGAAGGAAACCAATGAAAAGCAAGAAAAAGGGGGTACGTTAATCATGTACATGGATGATGAAAATAGAAGGGTGATTATATGTTTATGGAGGGAGAAGAGAGACAAGAAAAAAATCTATATATACATGATATTTTATGATACACCGCCAACTAGCCTAGTTTCTTCCCTATGTCTCCCTCTCACTGACTAACTCATCCCAAAACTTGCCCTCCAGGATCCATTATGGACCACACGAAGCAGAGAGGAATGATGTGGCCAAAGATACAGAGCAATGGGCTCGCCAAGAAGCCTGCATAAGGCTGTAACAGCCCTGGTGCCACAGGTGCATCACATGAGTCTCCAGGACCAAGGACTCAATGTCGGCGACAGCCCAGGGACATTGATCTTACCTACACCACCGATGGGACAAGATGCTAGTGAATGGGGGACGACTTACTCACTTGAGCTCAGAGCGTGGGGGGAGGCTCGACGCTCCAAAGGGATATTCCTATGGTTTTGCTTGCCTATAGACTCTTAGGTACCGTCTCCGCCCCCTACTTGCTGTCATACAATGTGCTTCTTCTTCTTGGTGTTTAGGACCAAACCCTCCTCTCTTGACCATCGCAGGCCACGAACAATCCCAGACTAGGTCCGACCAGGTTGTGCGGGCTTTCCCGAACCGCCGCCTGGTCTCCTAGAGGTCGAAGAAAAGGATACACCCATGCTTTCACACGATTAGGGTAGAGTCCAGGCCGACGCGGGGTTAGGGATGGAATAGAATAGATTGACCAAATAGCCCCCACACGTGTGCATCAATAATAAGGGCAACATGGTCAATTCCCACTCTTTAAGAGGGCCATCGAGTTGTATTTTAGTGAAATGGTAAGTGCTGACGTGTCGACGCCTGATTCACAAATAAAGGTACTAACTTGAGAATATTATAGAAATTAATCTATAAGTCAGATTGAAACATGCTATATATGAAAATTGAAAATAAATTAGTATTAGAGTCTAATTATACTTCCAATTCTAAAACTAGTGCAAAGATGAGTTTAAGTGGCGATTAAAGCATAAAAACCCTAGTTTTGAGTATAACCATGATCGATGTGTTAAAAATCTCTATTTTATACTATTATCTAATATTGTTGAATAAGATGTGAAATCAAGATGATCATAATGATAATGATGAGAAACTAGGATTTCTAGAGTGGATGATCCTTAACATGTGTAATTAAGATCTTGAACACCAATAGTGTTACTTGCTAGGTTAATGCACATCATCTGAGGTAAGTGTTCATGAGGCGATAATATGATAGATTTGATAGTCATGACAACACCTAATATGAATTAGGGTTCTTAAGTCATTAAAGTGAGGATCATGGGAATTAGGGTTTTGAGACATAACCCTAATGGTAACTCAATACCAAAAAACCTAAACCCTAGATTAGGGCCGAGTAGGATTTTATCTAATCAAAGTGATGGTGACAAGTTAGGATTTACATACTTGTAGATTTGAATGCTTGATTTGCTTGCTTGGAAAATATGCTTGAAGTATAGTTAAATGATAATCTTCATGGCTCACCATCAAGTTATGTGGTTACACCTATGAATAATCGTTGTAGTTTCATGTGGTTTCCCAGAGTTTTCCTCGCATGTTTTGCAAATATATAACTGTTGGATGAACTTGTACATTCCATGCAAACTGTAAAGTGACTATGACTATCACATTATATATGAACATGACTAGCCCAAATCCAGGCCACCTCTGGATATATGGAAAGACCATCCACCTGGATAGGGGAAGGAATATTTTGGTACCAGCCTGAATAGGGGGTACATGTGAAGTCACCTGCCTAGATAGGGGGAGACATGATGAAGTCATCCACCTAAATAGGGGAAGATAGTGAATACTACAGTATGAGGCCCTGAGGGGTTATGACAGAGGGTGGAGAACCTAGATTGGGTAGTCGTGATGAAAATGTTAAATTTGATTTGTTAAATAGTAATTGCTAAATTATGTTGTTACCATTACATGTGAACTTCCCCCCCCACATACCAGTATAACTTGTTATACTGACCGTGTTTTGTTTCACGATGTTTTAGGTATATGATGATATACATGATAAGGGAGATGAAGATAAAGATGAAACCATGTGAAGACATTAATCTAAGTAAGGAGGATTTAGATAAACACTTCTTCTCTATGTACAGTTCTGGTAATGAAATTTCATGTAAGCATTTTTTAAACAATATTTGTGAACTAATGAAATTGATTTTTATTACTTATTATTTGGTAAATCTGGATCCTTGGGTAAAATTTCATAAATAATGAATTTATATTTTTGTCCTTCCTTAATTGGGGGTTTCTAAAAAGTGAGGTCCTTACATTTGGTATCAGAGCTCCATATTTTTTAAATAATATTTAATAGTTTATAATTTCAAGTAATTTGTAGAAATATGTGGGAATTATTAGGAATTTTCTAAATACTGAGGTGTCTAGTAGGGACCACGATTAGGGGCTGGAATTGTTTTCCTCTGCACCGCTAGTCGGCTTATGAGGACTCCTGGACCCGTGCATCCTTCCTGGCCAAAGTTGGAAGATTTTGCCCGAATTAAAATACCTTTAGGTTTACTTCTCATCTTGATTCATCCATTTCTCATCCTCTTGCTTAATAAACCCTAAAGGAATAGTTATCTCCTCATCTAAAATTAGGGTTTTTGATAAGAAGTAGGATTAATGCATGCTCCACCAATTAATGTACATATAAGGATGATGAAATAATAATGTACATGTAATGGGGAAATAATAATGTACGATGTGGAGATAATGATAAAGTAAATGCTATATGGGGTTTTCACTTGTAAAGGTAAACTATAGATGGGCTAGGGTTGGTCTAGAAGAACATGAGGGGGGTCAAGGGACATGGAAACCCTAAGAGGTAGGGTGTAGTCTCTAACCCTAACCCAAACCCTAATCATGAGAAATGAGAATAGTATAGAAACCCTACCCATATGAACCCAATTAGGGTAAGAGGAAAGAGAGAATACAAATGTTTTTGGTAACCCATGCATGAAGGATGCATGTGAAAGAATATGAAAATAAATGAGGTTAAATGACCCGGTATCCCATGCATGCGTGCATGTGGAGCATGACATTCATGTAAAAGGTTTTAAGAAAAATAAGAAACCAATGGTCATACCTAAAAATTGAAATATGAATGTAACTTGCTCGAACCCCTCATGTTATCTCTAGAAGTTTGTTCATTCTAAAAATGACTGTAAACCAAGTCCGGATGGGAAGGTTTCTAAAGGCCAAGCCCAGATGGGAAGACCTATGGAATACCAAGCATGGATATGAAGATATATGATGTGTCAAGCTCGAATGGGAAGACTGGAAGAATACCAAGCCCATATGGGAAGGTATGAAAGTCCACTGCATGGACAAAAACCATGAGAGGGTATCCCAAAGATTGAGCAAACAAGGGTTGAGAAGTTATAATAATAAAAACAATGCATAAAAATGGAAATATGAAACCTTTAGGTCTAGTGTGCCAACCTGGGGTGGGTCAACCCATGAGTGGGAAGATGACCTATGGGGGAAGGCAAAACCTTAGGCCTTGGGGTCAGGTTGTGGCTAAAGAAGCCTAACTTCCTCCTATGAGCCAGGAAGGCACCCTAAGTTAGGACCTTCCCTAGAAAGGTAAGTTGACTAAATCAATTTAAAGATTGATGTAACCATGAATGTCACCTAATATAGAATATGAAAGCACATATATTGAGTATGATTCTTTGAACCCAAGTATGCCATCTCTGAGGAACATGAGGAAAAGTCACTATGGAAGTGGATGATTGTATGAGATCAAGTTCAGATAAGAAATGTTTCCATGAAATGTTTCCATGAGTCCAATAAGGGGACATAAAGTGAATAATGAGCATTATAAGAGATGGAGGAATCTGGTTTAAATAATTACATATGAAAATAATGTGCTATAAATAATCCCTTCGAAAGGATAGACTCCAAAGTCAATCCTAGGGTCAAGTAGGGAGTATTGAAGGTACATGGACCGATGGGATTAGGAGTTGATTGTTCCCTAATGCACAAGACCATATGGTCAAGAGGTAACAACTATGTTTGCCCGAGGCCCATGTCTCAGGAGATTGGCCACCTTCATGAGGTTCATGTGGCCATTGGGTGAATGTGAGAGGCACTCCTTAGATGCATAAGGATGAGATCACTCTAAAAGTACCTATACCCCTAGAGACCTCAAGGAAGTGGCTAAGGCTCATAATACTTGAGGTGTAAATGTAAAAGATACAAAGAAGTCATGTAATAATGAAAGGAGTTGTGTACAAACTCTAGAGTGGAAAAAGACATTTGACTTCATGAAATGTAAGAATATCGTGGAATTTAAAAGCATGTGTTGTTTAGAGTCATGTTGAGAATGGTTCAACCTAAAAGTGTGAAATCTTAAGATAATGTGTGTGAATAGCATCTCTGCTCTTAGAATGGGATGAATTTTGTGTTTGGGCTGCAGCCAAATGCTTAATTCATCTCATTATGAGGGAGAGAGATTGGGTAGACACATGTTACGCTTAAATATGATATATGAGAATGAATAACTTCAGTTAAGTTTTAATAACATGGTCTAAGATTAGAGGTGTTACCTCAACCTTATGTGAGAAAATAAATGAATGATGGATTGAAGAACCTAGGAGAAAGTGGTAATCACCAAGTGGAGACAAAATCACAAATGGAAAATGTAATCACCAAGAGATGAAATTGTGTAATACTAAGGATGTGGATGTACCTTGAATTGAATTCAGGTGGCAACCTTAGTGAAATGAGGAATTTGTATATCAATAAAAGATATTAAGGATATCTAAGCAGGGTTGCTAACCATACATTTTAAAATTAAGATGAGATCTCATTCACCTTAAAGCTTACTAGGTTTGAATTTTGAGGAAAAAATTCCTTTTAAGGAGGGGTGAATGTTATATCCTCAATTTTGGTAAAAATTGAATTATGTAAATTGATTTGTAAATTCCCCTATGGTATTGTTGGTGGAATATTAATGTTAATCACCATTATGAGATGGGTGCTTGTGGAACAAGTTAAATAAAAGGAATTCATACATGAGTAAATAATAATTGCTTTTGATATGAAAAAAGTTGTCAAGTTTCCAAGGGAAAATAAAATACATGGTTTTTGGATACTAAGAAGAGTAATTATCTAGCCATAAGTGGCAACACAATGCTGACACAACAATAACATTATTTCAATTTAACCTTTTATACTTGAAAACAATAACGAAAAGAAAGAGGATTCTAGAATTGGATATTCCATGAGATAATGGCATTGTTTTAATGAGATGATTAAAAGAGCAATTTTTATATGGGAAAGACATACCAATAAACCCCAATTAGTAAATATGAATTGGGAAGGGATCTAACAAATTGCCATGGGATGAAGATAATTGATTTAAAGGATATACCAAGGGGAGAGATAAAAGAATAATCTAGAATACGTGATCCATGTAGCCAATAAAGCGTCATATATTTTCCTTTATGGCTTTTTATGTGAAGTTGATATTTTAAGTAAAGAAAACTTGAAGGGCATGATGGATATATATATTTCTAAGTCACCAGATTTGAAAGCTATTAAATGATCTCTTTTGACAACTAAAAATACTTTTCCCCTTAAGTGCAGTTCTTAACCATGAGAAAAGGGAAGGAAACCAATGAAAAGCAAGAAAAAGGGGGTACATTAATCATGTGAATGTAAGATGAAAATAGAAGGGCGGTTATACATTTATGGAGGGATAAGAGAGACAAGGAAACACACACACACACACACACACACATATATATATATATATATATATATATATATGTATGTATTTGATGATACAACACCAACTAGCCTAGTCACTTCTCTACTCTCCCTCTCACTGACTAACTCATCCCAGAACTTGCCCACCGAGATCCATTATGGGCCGCATGATGTAGAGAGTGATGATGTAGTCAAAGATATAGAGCAATGGGCTCACCAAGAAGCCTACATAAGACAGTAACATCCCTGGCACCATAGGTGGATCACACGAGTCTCCAGGATCAAGGTCTCAATTTCAGAGGCAGCCCAGGGACATTGATTTTACCTGCACCACCGATGGGACAAGACTCTAGTGAATGAGGGACGACATACTCACTTGAGCTCGAATCGTGGGGGGAGGCTTGACGCTCGAAAGGGATACTCCTCTAGTTTTGCTCGCATACAGACTCTTAGGTACCATCTCTGCCCCCCTACTTGCTGTCATAAAACCTACTTCTTCTTCTTGGTGATTAGGACCAAACCCTCCTCTCTTGACCACTGTAGGACATGAACAATCCCTGACGAGGTCCGACTAGGTTGGGCGGGCTTGCCCAGACTGCCACATGGTCTCCTCGAGGTCAGAGAAAAGGATACACCCTCTGTTTCACGCGGTTAGGGCAGAGTCCATGCCGACGCGGGGTTAGGGATGAAATAGAATAAATTGACCAAATAGCCCCCACACGTATGTGTTAATAATAAGGGAAATATGATCAATTACAACTCTTTAAGGATGCAGTCGAGCCGTATTTTAGTAAAATGGTAAGCGCTGACGTGTCGACGCCTGATTCGCCAATAAAGGTACTAACTTGAGAATATTTTAGAAATTAATCTATAAGTCAGATTGAAACATGCTATGCATGAAAATTGATCAACAGAATGAGAGCAAACTAAATAAATTAGTTTTAGAGTCTAATTGTACTTCCAATTCTAAAACTAGTACAAAGATGTTTAAGTGGTGATTAAAGCATAAAAACCCTAGTTTTGAGTATTAACATGATATATGTGTTAAAAATATCTCTCTTATACTATTATCTAATATTCTTGAATAAGATATGAAATCAAGATGATCATAATGATAATGATGAGAAACTAGGATTTGTAGAGTAGATGATCCTTAACATGTGTAATTAAGATCTTGAACACCAATAGTGTAACTTGCTAGGTTAATGCACATAATTTGAGGTAAGTGTTCATGATGCAATAACATGATAGATTTGATGGTCATGACAACACCTAATATGAATTAGGGTTCTTAAGTCATTAAAGTGAGAATAATGGGAATTAGGGTTTCAAGACATAACCCTAATGGTAACTCAATACCACGGAAACCTAAACCCTAGATCAGGGCCGAGTAGGATTTTATCTAATCAAAGTGATGGTGTCAAGTTAGGATTTACATACTTGCAGATTTGAATGCTTGATTTTCTTGCTTGGACAATATGCGTGAAGTATAGTTATATGATAATCTTCATGGCTCACCATTAAGGTATGTGGTTATGCCTATGAATAATCATTATAGTTTCACATGGTTTCTCGGTGTTTTCCTCACATGGTTTGCAAATATATGACTATTGGATGAACTTTACGTTCCATTCAAACTCTAAAGTGACCATGACTATCACATTATATATGAACATGACTAGCTTAAATCTAGGCCACCTCTGGATCTATGGAAAGGCCATCCGCCTAGATAGGGGAAGGAATATTTTGGTACCAGCTTGAATAGGGGCTACATGAGAAGTCACCCACCTAGATAGGGTGAGACATGATGAAGTCATCCACATGAATAGGGGAAGACAACGAATACTATATTATGAGGCTCTGAGGGGCTATGATAGAGGGTGGAGAAACCTAGATTGGGTAGTCATGATGAAAATGTTAAATTTGATTTAAAATAATAATGACTGAATTATGTTTTTACCATTACCTGTGAACTTTTGTTCCGGCCCACATACCAGTATAACTTGTTATACTGATCGTGTTTTGTTTTATGATGTTTTAGGTATATGATGATATACATGATAAGGGAAATGAATATAAATATGAAACCATGTGAAGACATTCATCTAAATAAGGAGGATTTGGATAGACACTTCTTCTCGATGTATAGTTCTGGTAATAAAATTTCTTTTTTTTGGTCCCGATGGTAATAAAATTTCATGCATTTTGTAACAATATTTGTGAATTAATGAAATTATTTTCTATTAGTTATTATTTTCTAAATCTAGATCCTTGGGTAAAATTTCGTAAATAATGACTTTATCTTTTGGGCCTTCCTTAATTGGGGGTTACTGAAAAGTGAGGTCGTTACATTCATAGTTACATATTCCATCCAGATCAACCAAACAAGTGACCTTGAGGCAATCAATATCTTCATGAATGGGAAAAGTTGCATATTGATGCAAAGTTACCTCTAAGTCAACCTGATCGGCATCCTAGTCTCTTGTGGTTTAACCATTTTCTATGACATTGTAGTAGTTCTCCTTAATGTATTTAATTTCACTCTCAATTACATATAGGATCTATATATTTTTGTATTCTTATTTCTAGAATCCTATATTTTTTCAACATGAGTATAAGTTTCCATATAGTCTACCTCTTAGTGACCGACTCCCATATCACTTTTACAATCAAGAATAAGTTCCAGTCACACATAACCTTCAACCCTAGACCTTTGTTATGTTTACGACAAGTGATAGTATCTCATGCAATTAACAAAGTACATCTATCTTTACAAACTTTATTCCTAAGAATGGTGTAAAGCTTGATCAACATGATCACAAATAGATAAAGGAATATTGGCTGACAACATAGTATAGGTGAGGAGTGCTGAAAGCACTAATGTAGCTAGACAAATATAAGTAGTAAATGATAAGGTTTTGGCCAACCAGTCATTTATCTATCTTTTTAACTAGTTGATGATATTTCAGTAAGTTCTCTTTTACTCTTAGGTACATAGATGATACCCCTGAGAATCTTACTAGGTAATTTGTACTCTCAATACTTGCTTTATCAAAAAATTTAATTTTGGTTTCTTGATCTATGGACATGTAGAGAAAAAATCTTAGATTTATTAACTTCTTGAATAACCTTGACAATTCCATTGAATCTTTGGTAAAAATGATAATATCATCGACAAATACCAAATGAGAGATAAGGGGACATACTGTGGTATCTTTTATTGGTTTCCAAACCTTCTTTATGAATGTGCTTCTATTAATTAGTTGAGGCTACCCAAACATAACACAAAAAGGTACGACAAAAAGGGATCACCTTTAGTAGGTTCTTCCCTACTTTGAAAGAATTCAAAGCCTTTCCACTCAATCTATACTAATATCTCCATTGGTTATGGAATTCATGGTATACTTGATGATGTTATTCAACCATCCTTCCCTCTTGATTGTACGTAGAATGAACGACCATAAGCATTTTGTAAGGTCAAATTTTGATAGCCGTATTCTTTGCTCCAATTTTCTTCTTCATACTATGGATAATCTTGCATGTCATGATGTTATAAGTGATATGTCAGCCAGGAACAAAAATGTTTACAAAGGAGATATACATGCTGGAAAAAGGGTTTTAGTCATTCAACAACAATTTGAGATACCAATTTTGAGACAATTGTTATTTAAGGAAATTGGTCTCAGTTTATTGCATGAAATAGGATTATTGGTCTTTGGAATCATTATCATAGTAGCATTACAAAAATCTTTAGGACAAGTATCCCCTCTTTAGGAAGACTAAATTGTCAAGGTAACAAATGTTTTTAACAATATTCCGATTGTGTAGAATGAACACTTCATCCACCCCGTTAGGCCCGAAGCATTTTAAGGATTAGTCTTTTTTAACATATTAAGTATCACATCAAAAGTTATTACTTGTGTTCTATCTTCTTTGATTTACAAATGCATTATTTTTAAAATAAAATCCCCATCTTGCATCCAATTTATGTGACTCTTTTGCCTCCAATCCTCCTCATCTGGTTTAATAATCACTTCAAGTTTTACTTGTAGCTCAATGCATATGGCATCCATGCCTACATCATAACTCTCCTGAGCATGATATGCATACCTTCATAGAGGTGATGATCTTCTTCTTATGTTTAGCATTCACCATAGATATTTTGGATTACCAAGCCAAAATCTGATGCTTTGCATGATTGAAGAGCATTATTCCAATGCTTATCTAAGCATTTAGTGAAGAAAGGTATAAGCTGGAAATATGCCTTGGTCTCAAATTGTTTAGCTTGTTGAGACCACTTCTTATTAATAGAGATAAGTAAAGGACTACTGTGAAAGGCCACCAAATAATAGTTTTAACTTATATAACATAAACACAAACATATAGAAAACTAAAAAAACATGTTTTAATTAATTTTGAGCAATTTTAAAAAATGAAATATATATTTCCATTTTATTTTCTTTTTTATATGTTTATCTTACTCTTAGTAGAACTTCTTCCCCTAAATGTAAATTCAATAACTAATTATAACAATAATCATTGTGTTATACCCCTAACTAGATAAATTGTGTGATAATAGTAATACATAGTGTCATAATTAGATAAATCTAGTGACAATAGTGTAGATCTACATAGTATACTTATAGGTCTATGTATAACTAGCATCCAACCTGTCAATTTAGAGTAGATCTAGTTTCAAAGAGTAGAAAATCATTTGGTAAGTGAAAGTGAAAGAAATTAGTAGGAAAAATAGATGGACGGGTTCAAATGGTAGAAAACAGACAAAGTTAGTTAGACTTACCATGATTTGGGTTGATTAGATATTCAATCATCAAATATCACCAAAACACACATTCTTTTCTTGTCCCAATCATCAACAATAGTCATTATTACAAAAAATAGTATATTAGTCAGTATACCACCGATTTCTATCAATATTGAGAAATGGTGTATCTTGCATCAAAACACCGATATATATCATTTTGTGAGCCTATCAATATGTGTGCATGTTTCTACATTCGATGGCATCATTATCGATATCTTTTGTTGTATACTACCAATATCATCAATATTTTGTTCCTTGCATGTAGGAGGCACTGATTTTCTTCTGGGTTATCCTGGCTAGCCACCTCTACTTTTGCACCCTCCTGTCATGACAAAGCAAATAAATATATGGATCATGGGAATATTGTTGGATAACAGTCCAAAATGCATACAAAATCCTAAAAAGATAAACAAATGTCAAACGTGACCAAGAAACATAAAAGGTTTTCAGGAATGTCCAAGAAGTGTCAGTGTCCAATAAAATTTCCAATATGTACCATGTACAAACATACAAGATATTTTGAAGTGTTCATGCTTCATAGAGACATGTACCTCCATGTTTTTATAGTATTTCCCCATGTGGAATGCATTTCTACATTTTGCATACCCTTTATATACCTTGAGGGTATTAAGGGAGGGAAGGATGTCCTAAATTCATGTAGTGGGCATATGTATCATTTGATGACTGTCCAAAAAAGCAAGTCTTTGTAGGATGGATTTGAAGTTTGTAGTCCCCTCTGTATGCAATTCCTTTCTACATTCTAGGGACTCTTATAATACTCGAGGGTGTCTAGGAGGGAAAAGTGTCCCAAGACAACTAGAGGGCATATAAAGCGTTTAATGGTTGCACAAAGAACCAAGTTTCAACATAACTTCATGAAAGTGTGCCAATCGATTGGTTCATATTACATTCTAGTGATGGTATTGAGATGACTTGATAATTACCTAGTTGATTGATGGATTGGGTCAATTACTCAAATGAATAAATTTTTATTTATAATGTTTCACCTATATTTTCTCCCTTTTGATGTTTTCCCATTAAATTCTCAAGAAAATATTATACTATATGATTCGTACATCCACATCGAGCTTGACTAACTCATGAATGTATATTGGCATCTCCAAGACAAACTTTTGTTATCACATGACCATATTCAATCATCCATCATTTAACCATATATTATAAACAACAACATATATATGACCTAGTGTAAACATCTATGATCAAGGCACTTTGAAGTGTGAATGTATATGGTCATTACCCAACATATCATGATCCAGACTGAGGTTGCTCGAATTGAATGTTGGATATATGTCCATTACTTATTAGTATCCCTATAACAATGTCCTGAACATAAAGATACATTAAGATACATGAAGTACAAGGACTAAACACCAAAGACAAACCCTAGGTTTTACTAGGGTATCAATTCTCTTTAATCTCCTCTATAAACACATGTTCTTCTACATTTGTATGTCAGGTGCAAAGGGAATCATGTAATTCTATCTCTATTTTTTTATAATACTATCTATAATTCTCTCCATTAATAATAATATATTTGCTACTAGACGTATGCACATTGAGAATCAGTCAAACCACTACGAATTTGGTTTTCTGATTGTTTTCTTGGTGTTGCTATATATAATATTTTTGGTTGACTAGTTTGATCTCATGCTTTCACATCTATACTACAAGTTACTTGGGACTTGTTGTTCAAGTATCTCACCATTCTCATCCACAACAAGTGATATTAGAGTCATGTTTAGTCATCAGATCTCAATCATGACATCAAAAACCAATATTAAGAAGTTTGCTTGCTTGAAGAGATTCTCTCTTTGCCAAGTGAAGTGGGAATCTTGCCTCAAGCATGAGTGGGTCCAAAAATCTCTTCTTAGAATGGAAAGAAATTGTGATCCATGATAGATGAATGGTGGGTAGAGATTGATCAAAAGGTAGTACATCAATTTTCCTTTGCTTGGAGTATGACGTCCTTCATGAGGTTTTCCATCTAAAGACCTCCAAATAAGTTTGGGATGAAATTAAATCTCTCTACATGAAGAAGTCAATCACCAATGAACTTGCATTGACGAAGAACCTCTTCATGCTTAGCATAGAAGGAGGTTCCTCAACTATTTACGATGAATCAAATGAAATCACCCACGACCTTGGGCACATAAATATTAAAATTGGGAACAAAAATATGAAAGGATTCTCTATTTTCTACCACTCCACCATCCTACAAGAATTTTGATGACATTTTTTTGGGAGTTGAAGACTATCTTACTCCAAAAAGTCAAAATGACCTTAACATCTGAGGTAAAGATTGATAAGGATTCTACTTCATGAAAAGTTATAAGTGAAGCATTAGTTTCTAGAGGACATGAGCATTGTAGGACAAAGACTTTGAAGGTCAAAAGAAAAAGAAGAATGACAATTAAAACTCCTACCAATCAGAGAGGTGTAGTTACTACAAGAAGATATGCTATACCTAGCATGAATGCTACACGCTAAAAAAGAAAGAAAATAACAAGAATACAATGATGATGAAACTCAAGCAAAGGTGGCTCACTATTGTTTAGAATACATCAACTACATAATTGTGTCATCATCATACTTTGACTAAAATAGGTATTGGGTTCTTGAATCTTCACGTTGCTATTTTTATACTTACGAGCCTAATCAAGTTCTATAAATCGTTATAGTAATGAACGGGCCGTGAAAGATGTTTGGTGTTAGCACTATGAAGATGAATATGTTATGTGATGAATTTAGTGCATCAAGAGACACTCAAATTGTGGTGTGGTTGTAAAAGAATCTCATCGGTGTAGTTAAACACAAGGGCTACAAGTTAGTTGGAGGGAGACATCCTCAAATGTAGTTGAATCCATGAAATGGGTGAGAAATTCACACAAACTATACAATTTGCAAGGATTCATTATCTTTATCTCTGCACCAATTACAACCTCATCTAAATACACGACAAAATATATGCTTTAAAAAGGAATAGTGTTGTGATATCCTAGAATTTTACCCCTTTTATGTACCATTCAAATTGTACCTTAATCTTGTTATCACCTTCACTTTCATGTAGGAATGTGTTTTGATGCACAATTTGGCCATCTAGTATACATGTATCTCTTTGATAACACTCAATTCGACAAGAATCAAGTTTACCTTCATGTCACACATTACCATCTTTTCTTGAATTTTTGATCATTCCTTTGTATACCTCTATATACTTTTGTTGTTCTCATGTTGTATATCTCTCTCTCACTTTTCCAAAGCACCAAATTTCATCCAAATCCGAGCTAGTATGAGAGAGATAAGCTTGTTTGAAATCACCTTGAATTAACTTGATTTCTGGCTATTTTGAAACGAATTTAAGTTTAATGGGCCCAAATATAGAGCGCCGATCCAATTAGATTGGGCGCCCCACCTTTCTTTTCCATGTCAGTGATCCGACCTTGTGTTTCTTTCAACCAATCATGATTGTTTGATGCAGATACCAGAGATTTTATCCCCAACCGGACGACTGACATCTTATCTCCTTTCTCCATACTAAGCCCCAACGCCAATGGTGCTGGCACCACCTAACCACTCCGATGACTACCCTTTCATCCCCAAATCTCACCTAGGTTTCCTCTCTCTTTCCCCTCTCTTCCCCTCCCCTTGTGCACCCTGAAACGTCCACTGGACCTTCTTCTTCTTCTCCGATACAAGGCGGAGCCACCATATCTGACATTCCTTTTTTCCCTCCTCACACCACCTCATTCACAGGAAGCTTGAGCAACATCGAGGGGTGATTTTGGGTTTGGGCAGCCATTTTTGATCCAGATTTGTATCCGTCTCATGCCTTCCCTCCGCTGAGCCGAAGAGGGCACCGCCATGGTTGGTTCTGCCTTACACGAGTGGAGGAGGGGGAACCAAATGAGCAGAAGCTATCAATCAGTAGCCCATTGCATTCCTTTACCCCATCAAACGACCCCTCTTTCACCTGCCTTTCTTATCTACTCGCCGCTTGGGATCAGTCAAGGAACATGCAAGGGCGTGTTGACCGCAACCTCTTTCCAGCTTGGGATGGACTAGACGGGAGGCCCACATCCAACTTACAACCATGCAGACTAGAGAGGGGAGGCACCCCTCCAAGCTCCCTCAGGAAACTTGTTTTAGCCTTTGGATCGAAAAGCGATGATCCAGATCAATACTCCTAAGATAAATCTTACAAAAATGATAACTTTTTGTTCCCTTATCCAAATCATATCATCCAATATACCAAATTGATCAGAAAAATGAGATCTTTACAGTAAAAATACTTTCATAATGCAAATTTACTTTCTTTTCTATTAATATCACAAAATTCATACTTTATAATCTTCTTATGATGTTTAATGCTATTCAATGCACAAACTTGCTTGTTTATGTCTCAAAGTATGATCTTGACCTAATATCAGCATATTCAACATCTTTATGTAACAAAGTTCGACCCTTTTACTCACCATATGAATACTATGTGACCTTTGTTGCTAAAATGGCCTAAAATGGGCTTTTATGCCAAATGTTACTTCTTTGATGTCGAACCTTGATTTGATGTGTCCTAAATCCTTAGGCTTGAATCAAATCAGTAATCTTGGATGTATGTTGTACTAAGATTCGAAATTTTGCATGCTAGTTTCCTATTTTGACTTAATAATGACCTTAACCTCCAAACATGCTTTATATGGATATTTTTATGTTAAAAATCTCAACCCTACGCCTAGGTGGGTCTTTGATGTCCAAGATGGTCATGTGGAATCAAAATCAGTAATCTTACATTCTTTATAACCCCAAATGCCATGTTGATCATCCTTGCGCCCTTATGTGACTAAATGCCCTAATCTTGAGTTGAGGTGATCTAGTGTGCATGTTGATATATAAGTCTCCAACCTTGTATGAATCTTGTTCTAATGACTATCTATGCTACTTTATGAATTCAAATAAGTATCTTGACGATGTTATGAAACGTAACTCAAGTAGACCCCATCTATACTCTAACAATGACAATCTTTCATGATTGTAACTTAATATGACTAATTATGCCAATGTTGATAGTTATGTTGACTAAGCTTGCTAGAATCTTATGATTACTTTATCTAAGATCATGAGACCCTAATATTATGAACCCTATCTAGTCGTGATGTGTCACCCTAGGATCTAGATGAACCCATGATGTACTATGTTCTTGATAATGCCTATGCATGACCTAGTTTGAGATATTGAAAGCAATGATGAATGATATGATACTAAGATCTAGGGGACACATCCAACCACCATGATTATGATTAATGATACCTAATCTTGCTGATTTTAATCCACCTATACTCATTTGTAATGTCAGGATATTGATGATGATTCAATTTCCAAGATATAGTCAAGTTGCTAGTTATGATTTTCTAATCAAATGGTTAATCTTGTACTCTAATCGAGGTACACTTTATCCTCATATTGGCCAAACTAGTGGAGTTGAACTTTCTTGTATGTATGTATGTATGCTTAAATTGCTTGGTTGTATATACTTGTTTGAGCTACTTATTTCCTATGATTAGTACGTTCATTTTGCTTGAAGTATGTTGAACAAACCTTGAACATAATTGAACTTGTCCATTATACGAACCTTGTGCACCTGCCTGAATTCTCAGGGTGAGGGAACAAGGCATACTCATGGACCCTTTTATTGGGGAAGCAGGTCAAATGGCACTAAAATGTTGGTTAGTATAATGGAAATATGTGTAAAACACGTTTTCTTGTTAATAAGAAAGTCTTTAATGTTGTTTATTTCTTTCTTACCATTATATCAAGTTTTGCCAAGCATATATTTTCTAAACCTACTAGTTTATCTATTTTATAGCGTACTCAACATAGTTGTACTGATGTGTACCTATTACATGATTTTAGGTAATATGTACACTATGACTTTTTCTAGAATTGATGCTTCTTCTCTATTATGATATGGCTCTTACTCTGGTGATCTCCAATGACATGCAAATGGAATTCTCATGGGTTGACATACAGGACTAACATCTTGTTTTAGGTACTTGTTTAGTTTATTTTATGCAATGGTGTCTCTTACCTTGTTCTTGGTTGTGATTTTTATCATGCATATGCTATGTGATCCATTCTAGGGACGAACACCCAAGTCTACTCACCTTTGGCTGTGTAGCCATTATGAGTGTGGACTTAGGGTAATAAATGGTTCTGTGACAAGTTCTTATGAAGAAGTGGTGTTTGTTTTATAGAGAACACATTTAGAATCTATAATTAGTGAGCATTTGGTTCAGGGAAAGCTAAGTGTGATAGGATTGACATGAAAATTCATTATATCAAGTATGCCCTAGATTATGCTGACTATGATCTATAGGGAATTTACCAGCTTCTCACTCAAAGGTGGTGGTAAATACACAATGATCTACTATGATAATTGCATAAGTACAATTTGGTTTTTTCAAGAGCAAGGATTGGACGTCCTCAATTTTAAAGTTGTGGAAGAATTCTGTATGAAATCAAACTTGAAAGAGCATGGAGACCTCACAGGACAATAATTGCTTGAATTTATGTTCAAAGTATTTCAATAATATATCTAGTGATTATGGCATAAAAAGACATCACACATTGGCATCACACGCCCAAATAGATCAAATTTTACTGAAATAATGAATAAAAAGTTTCTAGAGACCTACTGAATGCTTCTGGATGCGTGTCTGGATAGATCCTTCTAGGATGTAGAATTATTACCTTTTTTATTTGGTAAAATTCCCTCCATTAACTTTTGTCAACTTCAAGACTACTAATGAAGTATGGTATAGTAAACTACTTAATAATTAGAATAAGCACATATATGATTACCCTAATTCTTCTCATTTTGAATAGAACCTAGAGGTACTAAATGGGTATTCTGTGGTTATTCTTTTGGTGATGTCCTTGGTTATGCTTCCGGGTGAAGGGAAATCATCTATGGTGTGAGGATCCTACTTCCTTGTGTAACTCACTGGATCATAATGTTTTTGAACTGAAACGACCATGATGCACCAACTATGCAATACATGGCTAGATATTCTTTTATAGGCTCTTTATAGGGTGTTCTATGATGGGTGGACAATAAAGAAGATGGTCTCTCACATTGTAACACCCCCTTTGAGCATAAATGTATTAGCGAAAGAAACCCCATATTTTCCATAGCATGGGGGAATTTTAGCTCAAAGGGATGTCACAAGAATAATAAACACTACAAATAAAGTAAACAATAACCATGCATTAATATTGAAATTGATTCATATATTATTCAAAGGCAATCTGGTATAGTTAAGTTCTTGACTACACAATCTAACTTCTAAACATGATTTAGAATATGAAAAAACTCAAATCTAAATGATTGGATCATCTAGGTAGATGGCAGCCCACTAGGGAAAACCTTCAGAAACCTTGAGCTATTCCTTAGGCTGATATTCATATGGTTCTATCCTGTACTTGTTGATAGCTTTAGAAATGAAAAAGAATTCAACTCATTAATTATCCACAAGTATACGGGAGTCAATGTAGTCGAGTGTCGAACATGAGGAGCTGGGCTAGTTAGGCGCAAACATGTTAACTTTCACTAATCTAAATCAGATTGCAAAAGTTTGATTGATTATAGACTAGAGAAAAGGAAACTAAGGAAAAGGTTTTAAACAACAATATTGATTAATTTTAGAAACTTGAGCATAAGATTTCACTACCATTACCATTATATCACGTGAATGTATGAAACAGGATCACTATTTAATAAGCAAGGAGGTTGTCATCGTCATGCATTTCCCAATGCCATGAGATGGCTCTTAACTTCACATAACACTCCCACGTCTATGTTTAGTATCAAGCACAACCGAAACCCTCAATAATCCCTAGCCACTCTTGTGGTCAAGAGAATATTGCCATAGATCCTACTCCATACTTCCTAATGCATTCTCCCAAAGCACAAGGCAAGCATAAAACACGTATAAAAGGTGGCCAGCCAAGCATACAAGCAAGAAAACACCATAGGCATCCATGAAAGAAAGCAAATTAAATAGGAATAAGCATAAATTTCGAGTTCACATGAACAATGGAATGGGAGCTACTCTCCCATGCTCAAGAAAAGAGATCTACTCGTCCATAGTGAAGATATGTAGATACATGACAGTAATTTCAGAGTTTTGCATGCTTTAAGAGAAGGAAAAGCTAGAGGAATCACATATGCATGCTAAGGGAAGAGAACTCCATCTAGAGGATTAAGTTCCACCACTTAGAAAGATCCAACTCAGATCAACTTCCCTCCCAGAAAGCTAGAATGAAGAGAGTAACTCTACTGCACCTTTGGAGAAGAAAATCAGAGAAGAAATGAAGTAGAATGAGGGTTCTCTTCTAAGAAACCACCTTCTTCTACCTCAAAACTGCCTTCCTCTGCACTAGAACTTCTCTTGGGAGTAAAAAACTTCAAAATGACCGAACATAATTGCCTCATTGGCTCCCATTTGCTTTTAAAATGGAAGGTAGTCATTTTCATTTTTGCAGAAACTGACAACGACACATCGTGTCTTTTGATGAACATGCCATGCCATGTCATTTGTGCTTGCTCAGTGTTGTCGCTGCATTGAGGTACGACGTGTTGGAATTAGACACATCGTGTTTCTACCTTCAGGAGGTGAATCAAGTGAAGGGCACACGGCATGTTTGAATAAACACACGCCGTGTGCTTTGGCAGAAAGGTGCAGACTGTCTTCATGTACCAGGAACACGCCGTGTCTGTTGATGGACACGTCGTGTCGCCACTTCCTATGAACTGGGCTAGATGCTGCTAGAGAATCACACACCATGTGTTTAATAACACATGATGTGTTCTTTGTCCCGTGAGAATGCCTATAAGTGAACGCGCCGTGTTCTTAAGAGAACACGCCGTGTCTTCTGTCGTTTCTTTAGGAATTTGCTTTGGGTCAGCTGCAAAACTTGGAGAAGTCCATTTGAGGTTGGATTTGAGTTAGGTTATCTACAATAAGACCTTTTTAATACATATCTGCAATAAACATCATGTGATAAGCAAAGAAACTAAAAAGTGTGACAAAATGAATGTGAATAGAGGCTAAATTAGGATAGAATGAGCTGAAATTGTGTGTGATAATGTACAAAAAGTTGATATAAAACACACACAAAAAATCCCCCTAAGCTTGAACCGTTTCTTGTCCTCAAGCAAATAGAACATAGAAACACACATGAAAGAATTTTCAAGCTCATGCATAGTTTAACCAAAAGAAAGACGTGCAAGGTTTAGCCAACAATGATCAACATGTTTATACTCATGGTCATCAACTCAACTTAAACATGAATGAAAGAGATTCTTAAATTCAGCAAGGGTGGTTTCAATATAATGAATCAATCAACTCAACAACATTAAATAGAATTTGGATAACCAAGCCAAACAACTAGTTGATGCACAACACTATTTCGAAGCTATTAAGGATATAAATGATGAAGTCTTAGCTAACATTAACAAAATTAGTTGTACCTCCTCTTTTCCCAAAAATTGATATGGCAATGGTTTATGGGTTCCGGCACTCGGCTGCTAATGTAGGCTTATGTTCATGTGGAGTGCCGGTTGGGGTATTTTACCCTCTTTTTAAGACATACCACCTAACCATCGTGGCCAGATCGGACTTACACTAGGATAGCATGATATGTGGGCGGTGAAGCGGTCTTTTATGGGGTAAGAGGGTGAAATGAGATAAAAGAGATTTTAAATTTATTCCACAACATGGGAGAGTCAAGTAAATAGCAACATTAGCTAGATTTCATCCCTTTGTTTTGAGAACTTTTCATTGAAAGAAAGGTTGAAAAATGCACTAAGGGCTTGGTAAGGGTATCCCATATTCCAAATGATGTTGTGATGTTAATTTACTAAAAAAATGAAACCATTACATGTTTTAGATAATCAATGATGAAAAAGGTGAGGGTTGAAGATACAAGTATAAACCAGAAATAAGCGCATGTTGGAGGCCAAATGATTTCAGCTAATCTATGCATGCTCTTTAGAATTCTTTCAAGGAAAGATTAAGGTGAAAGAGGACAAGATGGTTCAAACTTGGCAGAGAATCAGTTCATTACATCAAGATAGCCTCACATCATACATGATTTTTCCACAAAAGAAAAGAAAAACAAAGAACAACATGAAAGAAAAAAAGACATGACAACATGAAAAGCATGAAAAAAATAAAAGTAAACTATATCACCGGCCGGTTGCATCCCCCTAAGCTTGAAATTTGCAGTGCCCTCACTGCATCAATCAAACCTATGAAGGAAACAACTGGGTACCTGTCATGGGGTGGGGCATCAGTGGGAAGGGCCAGGGCCCATGTGACCAGAGGGGAAGAACTAGCTGATGAGATCATTGTCATATGGAATATCAACCCGCATGGGCTGCGGAACAAACTCAGGCTGCTGTGGAGGAGTAGGTTGGTGCTGTTGTGGCATGGAGTAGTGGCCTTGAGAAAGGTGCTGACTATCCATGCGATGAACCATATCATTCATAGTAGAATATTGTTGACGCATCTGGTTCATGCAGTTGTCTATGGTCAAACTGCTGTTGCACATATCCATATAGATGCCTGACATCAGGAATGGCCTAGGAGTACTCCGTACGTGTGCTTGTGGAGGGGGTGATGGAGTAGTAGGGGGTGCCTCAATATCATCAGTAGCTCTAGCTGCATCAACTTCTTCTTCGGTGTTCAGAATGACTTTCTAGTTATCTTTGTTCTCCAATGTGATATGCTCAGGATCTAGAATGTCAATGTACTGATCTTTGTCAAAGAATTTCCAAAATTTGGTATCAGCAACCCTTGAGATCAATCCTACAAAAAGTAGATACTGAATGTTAACTAGATTTCTACATGGTGTAGCCTCGAGACCTATCAGATCAACATCTAACTTTTGTGCTATCAAAGTGATCAAGCTACGACATGTTATGTCTCTAGATTCCCTCTTCTTCACTCTCTTGATGTCAAGGAAATGTGTAAGGATATAATAGGCTGCATTGATCTGATTTTCATACATCATTCCCCACAAAAAGAAAAGATCTTGTTTTCCAACGACCCCTTGAGTTTCTTTCTTAGCAAAGACTCCTGTACTAAGAAGGCGGTGCATATATCAAAAAATGGGTTTGTGAATAGCAGATCACCCTAGCTTGCTTGGCGTCATGGTGTTCCTTATCTGATATCTCAAATCAGAATTCATTACTATCAAAATCTGGCAGATAACTAATTGCCCCCTCGTAATGGCAATCCAAAATCTCACAGAAATGCTTGAAGGTAAGCTTAAAACTATGACCCAAAAGGCGGAAACAAATAATACCATAATGTTCCATCTTCTTCTGTAGGTCTTTCTCTATAGTGAGTGTCATCAAAAACTCATAAACTAAGCGGGGGTCAATGTTTGATAATGTGTGACATATGTAGCTTAGACCCAAATCCTCTAGGTGCATGAAGACTTCATCCTTAAAGCTGAGGGTGGTGAGAGTCTGATCGCAAGCAAATCACGAAGGGAGCACCCTCCTTGATATGAGGAACTAGTAGATTGGGTCTTCCTCAGGAGTGAACCAGAACTAGGTCGTGGAGATGTATGCTGGTGCGGAGGAGGAGCTCACACCATGCTTGCGGTTGGACATCTGCTTGAGAGGTTCCATTGCTAAAATGTCGAAAGATATAGTGTGTCTTTTTGAGAACACACCGTGTCTGATTGCTGCAGAACTTGCCGACCTGAAGAAAGACATGACATGTCTATCGAAAGACACGTCATGTACCAGGGCGATGACGGCAGCTTGAACATGAAGAACACATACGATTTGCGGCTTTCACAGTGTGTCTCAAGTGTGGGAAAAGAAAGAAATGATAGAGACGGGATGGATGGAGCTTCTTGCTGGGATTTCACGCCGTAAAGGGCCAAACGGTGCCAGAAATGAAGCTTCTTATTCTTAGAGCTTGAGAGAAGAAGAGGGAGAAGAAGAAGAAGAACCTGTCTTGACGGTGTCAGAGAAGAAGATCGGTAGAGAAGAGAGAGCTTCACGACCTTGGTGTTGTCGATGGCGTCTTGGAGATGTGGCTTCTTGCTGTAAATCACACACGGCTGGTCATCGGCCGTGGAGGCTTAGACATGGTTGGCAACATGGCTGGAATGAAGTGATGAAGTGAGGAAGGCGGCGACCAGTTAGGGTTAAAAACTCCTATTCTCATCAAAAGACACACCGTGCCTATCGAAAGACACGATGTGTTTCTTGACAGAACTTCCTTTGTGTGTTACAAGACACGTCGCGTGCATGTTGTGAAGGAACTTGCTTGCTTTTGGATGATGACACGACATGCCTAAGATATGACATGCCATGTTTGACATGAAAACATCTAAATTTGTCATTCTGATCGATAAATCGAAGAAGCGATACAAGGGTTTTGTCAGGCCTGCTCATATGGTACACATTCTGTGTTTGAATCCAACAATTTAAATTGTGTCTTTTTCACTAATAACAACACACCATGATCAATTAAAGACACGTCGTGTTCTTTTCCAGATCGAGTATTACTTTGGTCTGCTAGACAGTGACACGACACGTCTTTTTCTGACATGTCATATTTTTTTTTGAGTTTCTGCTCACTTTTTGCTTGCTGTAAGAGGTGACACGCCATGTCAAATAAAGACACGTTGTGTCTCTTTGAGTTTCTATAGAATTTAACTTCTCACCAGCACCTGCAAAAGTATTGTGATGCAAGTATAAGTGTTTAAATAATTACATACACCCATGACAAGCTTATTTTTGAGAAATTTAGAGATTGCTCTTGACTCAAACTGCTAAAAGAAATTCTAATCTAATGTGGGTTCAACTCCCACAAGTTCCTCCATTTAAAGTCCAGAGTAAGACTCTTTAGTCTTTTAATCAAGCATCTTGGAGGGAGCAAGTGGCTCCCTTATCAACTTCATCTCTTGTGATGTAAAGCTTGCACCATTGTCCATTAACCTTGAAGGAGGACTATTTCCCTTGCAGCTCCATGGTCCCATATGGAAAGACACATAAGACCAAGAATGGTCCAGACCACTTGGATCTCAACTTTCCTGGAAACAACTTGAGTTTAGAATTGAAAGGCAAAACTTGGTCTCCTTCCTTGAAGTCTTTGATCTTGATTCTCTTATCATGCCATCTCTTTTTCTTCTCCTTGTAGATTTTGGCATTCTCATAAGCGTCCATCTACATCTCCTCTAGATCTTGTAGTTGCAGTAGCCTCTTCTCTCCTGCTTTCTTAAGATCATAATTTAGCAACTTGATTTCCCATAATGCTTTCTGCTCCAATTCTACGGGTAAATGGCATGATTTTCCGTAGACTAGCTTGAAAGGTGTTGTTCCAATGGGTGTTTTGAAAGCTATCCTGTATGCCCATAATGCATCTTCCAACTTAAATGCCCAATCCTTTCTTGAGTTGGAGATAGTCTTTTCTAGAATAGCCTTCCGTTGCCTGTTTGAGATCTCCACATGACCTGATGTTTGAGGGTGATAGGGTGTGGATATCTTATGCTTTACCCCATATTTTCTAAGCAACTTGTTGATATTTCTCTCGTTAAAATGGCTGTCACCATATGAAATGATTGCTCTTAGAACTCCAAATCTTGGGAATATGATCTTTTGAAAAAGTTTGACGACTGACTTTGCATCTAGATCTTGAGTGGGGATTGCTTCCACCCATTTGGACACGTAATCATAGGCCACCATTATAAACTTATAGCTACATGAAGATAGGAAGGGGCCCATATAGTCTATAGCCCACACATCAAAAACTTCTATCTCCAAAATTGAGTTTAATGGCATTTCATCTCTCCTTGAAATTCCCCCACCTCTTTGGCAGTTAGCACAAGCCTTGACAAATGTGTACACTTCACGGAATAGACTTGGCCAATAAAGGCCGGATTGTAGGATCTTTGTTGCTATTTTGTTGGCTCCAAAGTGTCCTCTGTAGGAAGAATGACAATATGAAATCACATTACCAACTTCCTTGTTTGGGATACACCTCCTTATGAGTCCATCAACACATTGCTTAAACAATAACGGGTCATCCCAGTAGTAGAATTTTACATCATGAAGAAACTTCTTTTTCTATTGGTACGTCAAGTCTAGAGGTAGTTATCCTGTATCAAGAAAATTTGCAAAGTCTACAAACCATGGTTATTGTGTGGAAGACAAGGTGTAGAGTTTCTCAATTGGCAATCAGTCTTCAATAGGCAATGAACTTTCAACACTTATAGTCAACCTAGATAGGTGATCTGCGACGTTGTTCTCTGTCCCTTTCCTATCCCAGATTTCAAGATCAAATTCTTGAAGGAGTAATATCCAGCAGATGAGATGGGGTTTAACATCTTTCTTGTTAAGCAAGTACTTAATTACAACATGATCTGTATGTACAATGACTTTGGATCCTACCAAATACTGTCTGAACTTGTCAAAAGTGTATACTATGGAAAGCATATCTTTCTCGGTGGTTGTATAGTTGATTTGTGCCTCATCTAAGGTTTTGCTTCATAGTGTATGGCATGAAGCTTTTTATCCTTCCGCTGTCCAAGAACTGCTCCTACTGCGTAGTCACTCACATCACACATTAATTCAAAAGGAGCACTCCAGTATGGTGGTTGTATGATTGGGGCTGAGACAAGAGCTTATTTGAGCTTATTGAAGGCTGCATGGTAATCATCATCGAATATGAACTTGGCATCTTTTACAAGCAAGGAACAGAATGGTTTTGCAATCTTGGAGAAATATTTGATGAATCTCCTGTAGAACCCTGCATGTCTAAGGAAAATATGGATGTCTTTGACTGAAGAAGGAGTAGACATCTTCTCTATAGCTTCCACTTTAGCCCTGTCAACTTCAATACCCTTATTAGAAACAATATGTCCTAGTACTACATCGGATTGTACCATGAAATGGCACTTTTCCCAGTTTAGTACTAGGTTAACCTTTTTACAACGGGCTAAGACTTTAGATAAATTGCACAAGCAATGATCAAAGGAATCTCCATAAATGCTAAAATCATCCATGAATATTTTCATTATATTTTCAATGAAATCGGAAAAAATAGCCGTCAATGAAACACTAAAATGTGGTTGGGGCGTTACAAAGACCGAAGGGCATGCAACAGTAAGCATAGGTTCCATAGGTGCATGTAAATGTGGTTTTCTCTTGATTGGGAGGGTAGATTGGAATTTGGAAAAGCCCGAAATACACGTCCAAATAGCAAAAGTAAGAATGGTTTGCAAGCCGCTCAAGCATCAAATCGATAAAAGTCAAGGGAAAATGATCCTTGTGTGTTGCTTTATTCAAGCGCTGGTAATCAATACACATACACAAACCTATGACTATACATGTTTGTATTAACTCATCATTATCTCCCTTAATGACAGTTTCACCCCATTTTTAGGTACCACATGTATGGCACTAACCCAAGGGTTGTCACTTATAGGACAAATGATGCCAGCATCTTTCAACTTAAAATTTTCTTTTTTAACCACTTCCAGCATGTTTTGATTAAAATGTTTAGGTGGTTCAATAATAGGTTTAGCATCATCTTCCATGTTTATTCTATGCATGCAAATGGAAGGATGGATGCCCTTTAAATCATCAATAGAGTAACCAATGACATCTTTATATAAACGTAATTCAACAAGCAATTTATTTTCTTGTTCATTAGTTAACTCATCATTGATCATGACTGGAGAAGTAGAATCAGGGTCAAGAAATGCATACCTCAGCCCTGGTGGAAGGGCTTTGAGTTCTACCTTTCTTCTAGCTGCATTTTCTTTGGCTTTATCATCAAGAAATGAAGTATCTTCATTAATAGCATTTGGTTGAGCAATAGAAAATACTCTAGAATTTTTAGAGTTATCATTTGTAGCTTCATCATCATCACAATAGTTAAATATCAATTCAGCATCATTATGATCTTCCTCCATAATAGAGTCAATAGAGTCGATAAGACAGAGTTCTTCCACTTGTGAAGGTGCCTTCATGGCATTAAACACAGAAAATTCCATAGCTTCTTCACTGACCCAAAGTGTAAGCTTTCCTTCCTGGACATCAACAAGGCATCTGACAGTCCTCAAGAAAGGTCTTCCAAAGAGAATGGGATTGGAAGGGATATCAAGCATGTCTAACACAACAAAATCGCAAGGAATGTAGAATTTACCAATTTGCACTGGTACATCCACCACAATACCTTTGGGAAATTTGATTGAGTGATCGTCTAACTGGATAGCCATCCTCATAGGTTTCAATTCTCCAAGGCCCAGCTCCTTCCACAAGGTCGACAGAATGAGGCTAATGCTAGCTCCAAGGTCAACAAGACCTTTGTCAAATGTGGTGTTACTAATCTTACAGGGTAGAGTGAATGCTCCCAAATCATCTAGCTTCGCGGGAAGTCTTTTTGAATGATTGAACTCATTCTCTCAAAAAGCATGATGGTTTCAATTTGGTCTATCCTCCTCTTCTTGGTGAGGATGTATTTTAGAAACTTGGCATATGACGACATCTCAGCTATGACCTCAGCCAGCGGAAGATTGATATGAAGTTTGTTTAGAATCTCGATAAATTTTCTGAACTTTGAATCCTCCTTCTTATTTGCAAGTCTTTGTGGAAATGGTGCACTTGCTTTGTAAGAAGGTGGTACTTCAGCTGTACCTTTTATTTTGTCATCAACGGGAGTGTTAATCTTTTGTTCATCAACAACCTCAACACTCTTCTCCTTAGGTGGAGAAGGTATTTGGATTTCAGCTACACTTCTTAAGGTGATAGCATTCACTTTCCTTCTTGGATTCACCTCCAGTTGGCTAGGAAGGGAACCAGATGATGTGTTCTTTTGTTGTGCTAAAGCTTGTTGGGCGATTTGGTTTTCCAACATCCTTGTATGGGTGGAAATGCCATCCAATTTAGCAGAGAGTTGTGCAATTGCATCTTTTAGCATTTTTTCATTGCCCCAGAACTCTTCATTTTTTTGTGCTTGAGTAGAGATTAATTGCTCCATCATATTCTCCAAAAAAGATTTCTGGGGTTGTTGCTGCTGTTGATAACCCCTATTGTTATTGAAACCTGGCGGATTCCTATTTGATTGTCAGTTAAAGAGTTGTTGTTGCTGCGGTTGTTGTGGTCCTTGTTGAAAGTTTTGCACATTTCTAGTGTTTTGGTAAGATAAATTAGGATGATCTCTCCATCCCAGATTGTATGTGTTGGAACAGGGATTGTATTGCTTGTTCCCATGCATCCCAACGACATTCACTTCCTATAAGGCCCCTGAACTTGCTTAATGAGTTGAATAAGATTAATTACAATAATTGAATGCTTATAACCCAATCTAACCTTGTGATATGATTTAAAATCATAATACAAGCTTAAGTTTCAAATTTGGTCCAATCTAGACATTGTTTGAGCAAGTTATGTAATTTTTTGTACATTTTGGACTTTTCTGCAATTTACCTAATTTAGGGGTTTTCTTTGCAATTTGTCACATACATTATGTTCCTTAGATGTTAAAATATCATTCTTGAGTGTTTTTATCCATGAGGCTTCTAGTTGAGCCATGTTTTGAAGGTGTTTTCCTCAAGGGTATTTTAGGATTTATCCCTTCACAGATGAGGTACCTTTAGTAGCTATCAACTAATGAATTATGTGATTGGCTGGGAAATTCGAAAAAGGAAAGCTAATAAGGTATATATGGATAGTGGGGGATCTTCTTGTATGTGTTCTTGTATATTCTTAATAGATTAAGCCCATAGAAACATGGGGAAGCTACTTTTACACCTCATGCTTGCTTCCATCCTTATCCATGGGCTATATTTACCTCTTCCTTGCCCAAGTACGAAACTACACTTTCTTTCTCTTTCCTTTAACCTGTAGAAACGACTCCACTCGGTTTTTCTATGGAACTAAGTGCTCTAAGGTAGAAGACAACCTCTTTTTGGAGAAGAAGGTCTCCTAGAGCTCCATCTAGCCCTACCTAGGGTTTCTAAGGTCATCTTCTAGGGACTTTGACCAAGAAAAGTTGTTTTCTTCCTTCCTTATCCATATGTCTTGCTCTTCTACTTACTTAGACCTTCCTCCAGGTCGGAACCCTACTGTTCCATGGTGAAAATGGTTCTAGAACTCAAAAATCTATCCTTCGTGTTTCTTTTTCTAGGATTTTGCTTCTTTGTGGAGAGAAGCACCTATTTGGCCAAGTTTAGATCTGAATCCAAGGTTTTCTTTCCCTATTTTCTCAAGATTCTTGCTCTTTGGGATCTGGACTACTCTATAGAGGCGAGTTATATAACATTCTTCACTTATATTTCTTGTTAGAAGCTTGTTAGTTCATGTTTATGCTTTAATGTGATGAACTAAGCATAGAGAAACCATGCTTGTTTAGAATTATGATTTTTTTTGGTGTTCCCTATTTTGTTCCAGTTCTATATGAACTTGTAAACATGTGTACGAACTTTCTAAGGTGTAACATGATCTGGGATAGGTTGATAGCATCAACCTATGGTGCTAAGCACAAAATAATTGATGGTTCAAATTAGGGTTTTCAAGCTATTTCCTTCCATATCACACAACCGATGGTCATATCATTCAATAAACAATGGTGTTGCTATCTTGGAAACTGATGTTCATGATCAAGGATGTCAAATTTATGGTGACAACCTATGGTCACCCCCCTTAGGTCAGGTTTTGGCTCAATTAGACATTTAATTATCATTTACTAAGTATTCTAATAATGTTATCAATCGATGATGACATTAGCTTAATATTTGATGGTGTTAACTGAATGTATTACTGATCTAACAAGCAATGGTGATTTAATGATCAAAATTAATGGTGGATCAGGTCATCACCATACATGATGAGTTAAGAATGTAATTGTAGATTTGACTAAACCTTGAACCAATGGTTCCTTGGTTCAATTGATCTGATGGTTAGACATATACTTCAATTGATAACCTTGAACAATGAACCTGATCCAATGTTAACATACAATGGATTAGAATAAATCACATGGTATTATATTTGGGTCCTAGTGATGATAATTCGATGGTTTGATACCATTAATTTGTAGTCTTACCATTTCCATTATATAGTTATATTTGATAAATCACTATAATAAGTGGATGTGTAACTCCCTTGTGATCTAGCTTGTTGTACCTAACCTTAATGTAATTATATGATGTTGATTGGTTATAATCAGACCTCTTAAATGATTAATGTGATAATGAATTACACTCTTCTTGTCTTGAAACCACAATGTAGTACTATTTGAATATCATAGTGCCTTGCCATGCTAATATCTATGGACATATATGTGCTAATGATCTTTTGAACCTTGTTTAAGGCATGGAATGATAATGATAACCTTACTATGAATAATGCGATGGTCTTAAAGACCTTTGGGCATGTTTGAAGTCATGATTGAGGTGAAATCCTCTTCATGTTCCAATAAGGGTTAAAACCCTGGAACTTGTGATAAGATATTGGTATCTTGTAATAGTATGATGATAAGTGTGGTGCATTAATTTGCAATGAATGATATCATGTGGTAATGTGATTAAGATTTATATCTCAAATGTTTTATATCTTTTGAAGTTGTTATACATATACTTTTATTAGAAAAGAATTAGGATTTGAATGTCCACTTGTATGATAAAGCCTTAATGCATTCAATTGGCAGTAATTAATCAAGTGTAACCTTAATCATGTAGAGCCCTATGTCGTAGAGCCATCTTCAGTGGCAAAACTTATTGGATGGTGAAACGAGTATTCAAAAGGGAAATTCAGAGAAAATACTATTGAGTATGTGGGGGTGGCAAGTTGAGGATATATCCTTGTCATCCACAATTGCAGGTTATGGAGGATGGCTATGGTCATGCATATGACCTTTGATGTGATTGAGGACAACTGTGGTTGTACCTCGGATTAGAGGGTTTTGTATACCCTATTTTCTAGTGTTGTGACTTGTACCAAGTACAGACTAATTGTTATCAGTTGACTATATGTCACTGTTGGCAGTTTGACTGGTAAGTCACTGCAGTTTACTCATACTAACTGAGGGGAGGAGATCTTAGGATACCGACACTCCTAGATCTTATACGGAACTGAATAGCACTTTGCAGTGGTCAGTTGGACTTTGAGTGGTAAGATTAAAACTCCCCAGGGCATAATAATAAAAGATATAATACCAGTAGTGTAGTATAATTGCTAGGGTTTAATACACATCACATTGGTTGATTAACCCTTGTCTTGTCTTTACACTACATAGTTCTTACATGATGCAAATTTATGAAAATTGTGTAATTCTACTTGATGTTACAACTTATTTGCTTAACTACTTAGTATGCTTAAACTGTTCAATCTGTTCATATTGCTTATTCAATATGCTAACTGCTCAATGTATTTATTGTTGATTAATATGTTATAATCAATATATGTTGGAGAGAGTTATATCTCTCGCTGGGACTAGGTCTCACCCGTGGGTCACCACATTTTTTTAGGTGGTCGCTGGTAATGAGGTCGAGGTCGCACTGTGGAAGAGAACCAACCTGGTGATCAATAGATTTAGAAGGTTGGTTAGTTATAGATGTTAGTAGTAGAGTCCTAGTGTCGTCCCTGTACTCTCAGGTCCAGGTATGGGATGTGTTTTTTAGATGATATACTCGTATCGACACGAGATTTTGGTAGTATGCCAATGTTTGTAAATATATGGCATGTACATGTGAAATATCTTTTGTATGCAGGATGAGACTGAAGTCTTTGGACCCATATGTAAATACTTGTTACAGTATATGAGAATGGAATGATGGACCTTTTGTAAATGTTCTAGAGTTTATTTACATTGTTGAAATTGGTTTTAATTATTCCGCATTTTTGACTATGTGATTAATTAGTAGTTGATCGTGTTTTGTGTTTTGAGTAATCTCATTAAGTGTGATGAGGTGTCACAGTTAAGTTGGTATCAGAGCTCTAGGTTTACTGAGTCTATAGGGACATAAGACTTAGGTTTGAGACTGTTCTTATGTATCCAACATATCTAATCATAGTTTATGCTTATGCAGATATGTCTGGATGACATGAAGAACACATTGAGAGTAGCTATGTTGCACTAGGAGGAGGTGCAGGGAGGTAGGCACGCGACGAGAGAGTGCCAAAAGTAGGGCCAGAGTAGCCCGCAATGCCTCATCTAGACCCGACAATGATGGCCAATCCTGAGTTTCAGTCTATGTTTAGACAGATGATGGCCACAATTACACATATTGCTGACAGAGCACCAACACCTCAATCTAGGGCAACCACCTCTAATGTGGAGTCCCAAGGTGTCAGGAAGACATTTGAACATCTTAGACGTGTTGGGATAATTGAATATGCATGTACTTATGATCCAGCATACACTGACATGTGGTTGACTGAGCTGAAAAAGGCATTCAAAATCCTAAACATCGCTGAAGAAGACAAAGTTAAGCGTGCAGTATAACTGTTGAAGGGTAGTGCTGGCCACTGGTGGGCCATAGAAGAGGAGAAAAGGCCACAAGTTGTGATAGGATGGGAGGAGTTTTGGAGGGAATTTGTTAGACGATATTTTCTAGAGATCTATCTAGATGAGAAGATATCTCAGTTTGAGAAGATTCGTCAAGGGGCTATGACTATTAATGAGTATGAATCAAAGTTTATGGAACTTCTGAGGTTATTCCCGCATAAGGAGGAAACAGACAAGGAAAGGATCTGGAGATTTAAAAAGGGCCTAAGTACTGAGTTGACTATAATAACATCAGCCCTAGAAAATAGGGAGAGGTTTTCCACCTTTGTGGAATCCATAAGGAGGATTGAGAGGTCTTCCATAGAGAAGTGTGAAGCTAATGCTAAGAAGCGACCTATGCAGTTTCAAGGGCAATTATCTGGAGGCTTTAAGAAGATGAGGTTTTTCCCGCCACAGTCGCAACCAAGGTCAACCTTCACTGAACCAAGATCACATGCACCATCCCAGTGGACCCCGAGTCGAGGTAGAGGTCACAGTTATCCTCCAACGGGAGCCCGCAATACCTCATTGGTTTCAGTGACAGGGCCATTTAGGCCATATTAGGACACCAGAACATGTTACAAGTGTGGGCAAGTGGGGCATACAAGACCTTATTGCCCTATGAAAGATGAGGAGGTGACTCAACAACCAAGGCAAAGTCAACAAGGTCCACAAAAATGACATTTTAGTAGTGGCAATGGAAGAGGACATGGTCATGTGTCCCAGGCAGGATCCTCTAGACAAGAAAGTAGAGGACATGGACAACAACAGGTGACAACAAGGTTCTATGCCATGACCCAGCCAGAAGCAGTGGTCAATCCATGAGTCGTGACAAGTCAGATGGAGTTATTTCATTCTGATTTATCTGCTTCTTGTTTCGTATCTGTGTTAGTAGACCTAGGTGCGACACACTCTTTTATCATTAGAGAGGTGATAGATAGTTGTTATCTACCTGTTAGTCTTAGATCTGATAGCCTGCGGCTAGAGACTCCTTTGGTTGATTCTACCAAGTTGCGGGAAGTGTGCCCTTCTTGTGCTCTTTCTTTTTCTGGACACAACATTCAAGTGGATCTTTTGCCACTTGACATGCATGGTTTTGATGTAATTCTAGGAATGGATATATTGGAAAAATACAAGGTAGTCTTGGATTGTAGTACTAAGGTGGCGACGTTCCATGATGGAGATGTACAGTGGATTTTTCAGGGTGATAGGAAGATTCTTCCTACATGTTTGATGTCAACTATGATAGCTTAGCAGTTGATGAGACAAGGATGTGAGGCTTTCTTAGATCATGTCGTGGATACCAAGGTGGTAGGTCCTAGTATCTAGGAGGTACCAGTGGTGCGAGAATTTGAGGATGTCTTTCCTGAGGAATTTCCTAGCATTCCCCTCCTAGAGAGATTGAGTTTGAGATCAATCTTGTTCCTGGAACACAACCCATAGCACAATCAACATACAAAATGGCACCAATAGAGACGCATGAGTTAAAGAAATAGTTACAAGAACTGTTAGAGAAGGGTTTTATCAGGCCGAGCACTTCCCCTTGGGGTGCTCCCATGTTGTTTGTTAAAAATAAAGATGGTTCAATGAGGTTGTGTATAGACTATAGTCAGTTGAACAAGGTGACAATAAAGAATAAGTATCCTTTGCCGAGGATTGATGATCTTTTTGATCAGTTGAGAGGTGCCACTGTGTTTTCAAAGATAGACCTGAGGTCAGGTTACCATCAATTGAGAATTAAGGCTGATGACATACCTAAGTCAGCTTTTAGGACAAGGTATGGTCATTATGAGTTTGTGGTTATGCCGTTTAGGCTAACCAATGCACCTACAACTTTTATGGATCTGATGAATAGGGTGTTTAGACCTTATCTTGATCAGTGTGTGGTCGTGTTCATAGATGATATCCTAATATACTCCAAGGACAGTCAACAACATGAGCAACACCTTCGCCAAACATTGATTTTGTTGAGGCAACATCAACTATATGCTAAGTTCAGCAAGTGTGAATTCTGGTTATCTGAAGTGTCTTTTCTGGGCCATGCTATATCTTCACAAGGCGTTTGTGTTGATCCCAAGAAAGTGGAATCTGTACTAGAATGGGAACAACCAAAGACACTGATAGAGATCCGTAGTTTTCTAGGTCTGACATGTTACTATAGGAGGTTCATCAAAGACTTCAGTTCTATAACGTTACCCCTAACTAGGTTAACCGGGAAGGATGCACCTTTTGCTTGGAATGACAAGTGTCAACATTCTTTCCAGCTTTTGAAAGAAAAGTTGACTAGTGCACCGGTGTTAGTACTGCCACAACAAGGACAAGGCTATATTGTCTTTTGTGATGCTTCAAAGAATGGGTTGGGATGCATGTTGATGCAGGATAAAAATGTGATTTCTTTTGCTTCACGACAGCTTAATAAACATGAGGAGAATTACCCAACACATGATCTGGAGCAGGCAACGATGGTCCATACCTTAAAGATCTAGAGACACTATCTTTATGGAGAAAAGTGTCGGATCTTCACTGACCACAAGAATCTATAGTATATCTTCTCAAAATAGGAGTTGAATATGAGGCAGAGGCGATGGATGGAGCTGATTAAGGATTATGATTGCACAATAGACTACCATTTAGGGAAAGATAATGTCGTAGCTAATGCATTGAGTAGAAATTCGTCTTCATCATCAATGGTAAATAATGCACAATTAAATTCCTTGATGTGCCATAAGAGAGATATGCTAGTGTCTCTTCTCCAGATGAATGTATAGCTAGAAGTTTCCTTGCTGGCAGGATTGTTGGTATAGTTACAAGTGAAACCTACCTTGAGACAGCATATTCATGATGCACAACAGAATGATACTATGATACCGAATATCCGATCAGGGATTGGTAGTGAAAAGTATGATGGCTTTCATGAGGTATATGATGGTATAGTTTGTTACCATAATAGGACAATAATTCTTGATGTTGATGGGTTGAGGAAGAAGGTACTTGAGAAGGCTCACTCCTCCATGTATGCAATGCATCTTGAAAGTACCAAGATGTACCAAAACTTGAAAGACATGTATTGGTGGCCAGGTCTAAAGCATGATGTGGCAGAGTTCATTACCAAATGTCTAGATTGTCAGCAGGTGAAGGCTGAGCACCAGAAGCCTGCAGGGACATTACAACCCTTGCTAATACCATAGTGGAAATGGGATCATATTACTATGGACTTTGTGGTTGGTCTTCCTAGGACAACCAAGGTTCATGATTCCATATGGGTGATAGTAGACAGATTGACTAAGTCATCTCATTTTCTACCAGTTAAGACGACGTTTACAACAGAGAAATTGGCTCAAATATATGTTGATGAGATAGTTCGTCTGCATGGCATTCCAGTGACTATAGTTTCTGATAGAGGTCCACAGTTTACAAGTCATTTTTAGGAGCGTCTGCATTCAGCAATGGGAACACAGCTGAGATTCAACACATCTTTTCATCCGCAGACTGATGGCCAGTCTGAAAGGACTATTCAGACTTTAGAGGATCTCTTGAGGGCATGTGTGGTACAATTTCTTGGTAGTTGGGATGTACATCTGACTCTGATAGAGTTTGCATACAACAATAGCTATCAAAGAAGCATATATATGGCCCCTTATGAGGATCTGTATGGGAGACGATGTCGGTATCCTCTTTGCTGGTATGAGATAGGTGAATATCAACTTTTGGGTCCTGAGCTAGTACAACAGACTACAGAAAAGATTAAAGTGATACAAAAAAAGTTGAAAGCAACCTAGGACAGGCAGAAATCTTATGTAGATAACTGACCTAGACTACTTGAGTTGCAAGTGGGAGATAGAGAATATCTTAAGGTTTCTCCTTGGAAAGGTGTGCTGAGGTTTGGAAAGAAAGGTAAGTTGGCTCCTAGATTTATGGGACCATACCCTGTCCTAGCTCGTGTTGGAAAGGTAGCATATAAGTTGGAGCTACCACCAGAGCTACATAGATTGCATAATTTCTTTCACATCTCTATTTTGAGGAAATGCCATCCAGATACTGACCAGACAATCCAACCAGTAGAGGTTGAGTTAGATGAGGATATCTCCTATGTTGATCTTGGATAGAAGGGTGAATAAGCTGAAGATAAAAGATATAATACTAGTGAAAGTTTTATGGAATCATTGTGGCATAGAGGAATCCACATGGGAACTAGATAATGAGATGCGTAGAAAATACCCATCTCTTTTTGCGTAGGATTTTGGGGTGAAATCCTTATTAGGGGTTTATAGTTGTAAGGCCCCTGAACTTGCTTAATGAGTTGAATAAGATTAATTACCATAATTTAATGCTTAGAACCCTAATATAACCTTGTGATATGCTTTAAAATCATAAGACAAGCTTAAGTTTCAAATTTGGTCCAATTTGGACACTGTTTGAGCAAGTTATGCAATTTTTTGTACATTTTGGACTTTTCTGCAATTTATACAATTTAGGGGTTTTCTTTGCAATTTGTCAAATACATTATGTTACTCAGATGTTATATTATCATTCTTGAGTGTTTTGAGAGATAAATATCCTAGTTGAGCCATGGTTTGAAGGTGTTTTCCTCAAGGGTATTTTAGGATTTACCCCTTCAGGAATGAGCTACCTTTAGTAGCTATCAACTAATGAATTATGTGATTGGCTGGGAAAAGTAAAAAAAGGAAAGATAAGCAGGTCTATATGGATGGTGGGGGATCTTCTTGTGTGTGTGCTTGTATATTCTTAATAGTTTAAGGCCATAGACACATGGGGAAGCTACTTTTACACCTCATGCTTGCTTCCATCCTTATCCATGGGCTATATTTAACTCTTCTTGCCCAAGTACAAAACTATGCTTGCTTTCTCTTTCCTATAACCTGGAGCAACGAATCCACTCTATTTTTCTGTTGAACTAAGTGCTCTAAGGTATAAGACAACCTCTTTTTGGAGAAGAAGGTCTCCTAGAGCTCCATCTAGCCCTACCTAGGGTTTCCAAGGTCATCTTCTAGGGATTTTGACCAAGGCAAGTTGTTTTCTTCCTTCCTTCTCCATTTCTCTTGCTCTTCTCCTTCCTTAGACCTTCCTCCAGGTCGGAACCCTACTGTTCCATGGTGAAAGTGGCTCTAGAACTAAAAAATCTATCCTTCTTGTTTCTTTTTCTAGGATTTTGCTTCTTTGTGGAGAGAAGTACCTATTTGGCCAAGTTCATATTTGAATCCAAGGTTTTCTTGCCCGATTTACTCGAGATTCTTGTTGTTTGGGATCTGACCTACTATATAGAGGTGAGTTATATAAAATTCTTCACTTATATTTCATGTTAGAAGCTTATTAGTTCATGTTTATGCTTTAATGCGATGAACTAAGCATAGAGAAACCATGATTGTTTAGAATTGCGAATTTTTAAGGTGTTCCCTATTTTGTTCCAGTGCTATATGAACTTGTAAACATGTGTATGACCTTTCTAAGGTGTAACATGATCTGGGACAGGTTGATAGCATCAACCTATGGTGCTAAGAAAAAAATAATTGATGGTTCAAATTAGGGTTTTCAAGCTATTTCCTTCCCTATCACACAACTGATGGTCATATCATTCAAGTTTCAAATTTATGGTGACAACCTATGGTAACCCCCCTTAGGTCAGGTTCTGGCTCAATTAGACGTTTAATTATCATTTACTAAGTATTCTAATGATGTTATCAATCGATGATGCCATTAGCTTAATATTTGATGGTGTTAATTGAATGTATTACTGATCTAATAACCAATAATAATCTAATGATCACAATTAATGGTGGATCAGGTCAACACCATATATGATGAGTTAAGAATGTAATTTTAGATTTGACGAAACCTTGAACCAATTGTTCCTTGGTTCAATTGATCTAATGGTTAGACCTATACTTCAATTGATAACCTTGAACAATGAACCTGATCCAATGAATAATATTGGATTCTTTAACATCCAATGGATTATAATAAATCACATGGTATTATATGTGGGTCCTAGTGATGATAATGTGATGGTTCAATACCATTAATTTGTAGTCTTACCTTTGCCATTATATAGTTATATTTGATAAATCACTATAATAAGTGGATGTGTAACTCCCTTGTGATCTAGCTTGTTATACCTAACCTTAATGTAATTATATGATGTTGATTGGTTATAATTAGACCTCTTGAATGATTAATGGGATAATGAATTACACTCTTCTTATGTTGAAACCACAATGTAGTACTATTTGAATATCATAGTGCCTAGCCATGTTAATATCTATGGACATATATGTGCTAATGATCTTTTCAGCCTTGTTTAAGGCATGGAATGATGATGATAACCTTACTATGAATAATGTGATGGTCTTAACGACCTTTGGGAATGTTTGAAGCCATGATTGAGGTGAAATCCTCTTCATGTTCCAATAAGGGTTAAAACCATGAAACTTGTGATAAGATATTGGTATCTTGTAATAGTATGATGATAAGTGTGGTCCATTAATTTGCAATGAATGATAGCATGTAGTAATGTGATTAAGATTTATATCTTAAATGTTTTATTTCTTTTGAAGTTGTTATACATATACTCTTGTTAGAAAAGAATTAGGGTTTGAATGTCCACTTGTATGATAAAGCCTTAATGCATTCAATTGGCAGTAATTAATCAAGTATAACCTTAATCATGTAGAGCCCTGTTCCGTAGAGCCATCTTCAGTGTCAGAACTTACTAGATGGTGAAACGAGTATTCCCAAGGGAAACTTAGAGCGCATACTGTTGAGTATGTGGGGGTGGCAAGTTGAGGATATATCCTTGTCATCCACAATTGCAGGTTATGGAGGATGGCTATGGTCATGCCTCTGACATTTGATGTGATTGAGGACAGCTGCGGTTGTACCTCAGATTAGAGGGTTTTGTATACCCTGTTTTCTAGTGTCGTAACTTGTACCAAGTACGAACTAGTTGTTATCAGTTGACTATATGTCACTATTGGTAGTTTGACTGGTATGTCACTGCAGTTTACTCGTACTGACTGAGGGGAAGAGATCTTAGGATACCGACACTCCTAGATCTTATACGGAATTGAATAGCACTTCGCAGTGGTCAGTTGGACTTTGAGTGGTACGACTCAAACTCCCCAGGGCATAATAATAAAAGATATAATACTAGCCGTGTAGTATAATTGCTAGGGTTTAATATGTATCACATTGGTTGATTAACCCCTGTCTTGTCGTTACACTACATAGTTCTTACATGATGTAGACTTATGAAAATTGTGTAATTGTACTTGATGTTACAACTTATTTGCTTAACTGCTTAATATGTTTAAACTGTTCAATCTGTTCATATTTCTTATTCAATACCCTAACTTCTCAATGTATTTACTGTTAATTAATATGTTAGAATCAATATATGTTGGAGAGAGTTATATCTCTCGCTGGGACTATGTCTCACCCGTGGGTCACCAAATTTTTTTAGGTGGTCACGGGCAACGAGGTCGAGGTCGCGATGTGGAAGAGAACCAACCTAGTGATCAATAGATTCAGAAGGTTGGTTAGTTATATATGTTAGTAGTAGATTCCTAGTGTCGCCCCTTTACTCTCAGGTCCGGGTGTGGGATGTGTTTTCTAGATGATATACTCGTATCGACATGAGATTTTGGTAGTATACCAATGTTTGTAAATATATGGCATGTACATGTGAAATATCTTTTGTATGCAGGATGTGACTGAGGTCTTTGGACCCATATGTAAATACTTGTTACAGTATATGAGAATGGAATGATGGACCTTTTGTAAATGTTCTAGAGTTTATTTACATTGTTGGAATTGATTTTAATTATTTCGCATTTTTGACTATGTGATTAATTAGTAGTTGATCGTGTTTTGTGTTTTGAGTAATCTAGTTTAGTGTGATGAGGTGTCACACTTCCTCTTGGTTCTCTTGATTCATATTAGTAGCAAAACAAGTAGAAGAAGTATGTCCGGAAAAACCACAAGCTTCACAAGTTACCTCGGCTGCTTGAATCAGCATTGTAGTCATCTTCTCAAACTTCTGTGTAAGGACATCGAGCTTAGCTGCAATTAGATCAACTGCATCAACACTATGCTTTCCTCCTTGCTTTTCGATTGAAGAACTCAGTGTGGAAGATGATTGTGCTTTTCTATCTAACCCCCATTGGTAGTGGTTGAGTGCTATATCTTTAATGATATCATAAGCCTCCCTATAAGACTTATTCATTAAAGATCTGATGCGATGATTTTGAGTCGCATTTATAGACCTTTTTCATATGTGTTTTATGCTCTAATTAGTCATTTTTATGGATAATATTGCATAATTCACTCATTTCGGTCTTTGCCATCATTTTATGTCAAATCCCCTTAGTTGTATCATTTTGAGCATTATTTATCATATTATCATAATTTGTGTGGATTTATTTGGTCTTGTCTTGGAATTTCATGAAAAACAAGTATCTGCTTCCATCGATACCATCGACCGAAGTCGATACCATCGACCAAGCCACAGGGTGCTAGCCGAGAGGAGCATCACAAAGTCGATACCATCGACGCACAAGTCGATGGCATCGAGGTCCCTTCAGGTTGCTGGCGAGGAATTCGTCGATACCATCGACCCAAGTCGATGCCATCGACACATTGAGGCTACAACGTCACTATACGACAACAACCGACACTAAAGAGAGTCGATACCATCGACCCTAGTCGATGGTATCGAGATGGACACAGGCACTCAGACGAAAAGAAAAGAAGGCTGCCGCTAATATGCTGGGTTGATACCATCGACCCGCGTCGATGGTATCGACGCCGGCAGATATGCGTTGGATTCGTTTTGATCTCAATCGGACGGCTGGAGTTATTTGACGACCTAATTAGGGACTTATACCTAATGACGGCCGCCGACACGAGAGGATCATCTAATTTGTCATTGCACAAGTGCCGAGGAAGGGAGAAAGGAGAACAGAGGCCAGAAGCTCATCCCTGTCGATCCGGACGCTGCCGAAGACGAATTTCACCACCGAGAGGCAGGAAAGCTCATGTTCTACGCAAAGGATCCACCAGTTCTTCTCCATTCAGGGGTTTTCCCATTCAATTCACGTTTTTCATATGATTTCCCCTATTTCTACCATGTATTTGTGCAAGATGAACATGCAGGGCTAATCCCCTCTATCTTTAGGACCGGGAGTAGCCCGGGGATGCATTGTATGACAATTTTATATTAATAATTCATATTTTCTCTCTTAAATCTGTGGTATAGTTTCGTTTTCTCCATATATATTGTTATGCTTGATCACCATAATAATACCCTAATGCCCTTAATCACTTCGACAGAAGGATTAACGGTTGAAAAGAGATGAAACTTACATTAATCAATAAAACCCTTGACAAAGGAGTTGTAAAATTAATGGTGGAAACTGAGAGATCGTTTATAATGCGCTTAGTTTAGGGGAATGATTACTACGACGGTGGAATCAACCTAAACCTAAGTAGTGAATTACACCACGACAGTAGGTAATTCTGTTTTCAGGCCACTACCCGGATAGAGAGAGAAGAGTGAGGAATTATATAAACCCTAATGCAATGTTGACCCGCGGTGAAACCGAAATCCTAAAGATACCCTTTTGAATTGATTAAATTAACCTTTAATCGATTGTTTTCTTTGTTTCATTTTATTTTCTTTTAATTTCGACAACAAACCCTACTTTGTCATCCGGCCTAGCTGATTGCAATTAGTTAGTAGGAGTCTCCAATAATTCACGTATCCCTGTGTTCGACTCGGGCCTCACAAAGGCCTATATTACTCTACGCGTATGATTGCGTTCTAGCGCGTAGTAAAATACACGTCAAGTTTTTGGCGCCGTTGCCGGGGATACGGCGAATTGTTGGCACTTCGAGTGCTAAGAGTGGCCACTCTAGGCCACATTTTTTTTATTTTATTTTGAAACAACTTTAAATATTCCTAAATTTCTTTATAATTGTATTTACTCGTTCAAGCATAGTACTGAACTCGAATTTTCCTATTTCAGGTACTATGCATGGTGCATACACATAGTACAGACTACGACAATCGCACACCTGAGGTTCCACCTCCGGGACCTGAGGACGAGGAGCACTACGAGAAAGAGCACCAAGAGGAAATAAATTCTAACTCTGAAGCAGAAGAAATGGCCGAGACACAGACCATATGGGAGAAGATCAAAGCCTCTTCTTCATCAGCTTCAAAGGGGCCTATAAAGAAGCAGGCGGTCAACATACCAACATATAAGATCGATCCGGCATTGATCAACTTGGTAAAATCAAATGCATTTCACGGGATGAAGAATGAGGACCCAGTTGCACACATCAGCCAGTTCGTGGAGAACTGTGACATGGTGAAGATCGACCGATTCCCACAAGATGCTTTGTACCTCAAACTATTCCCAAGTTCCTTGGCAGGAGCAGCAAGAGAGTGGCTACATAACCTCGATGATGAGTTCGTTGAATCATGGGATCATATGGTGGAGGTTTTCTTCGAGAGGTTTTTCCCTCCTGAGAAGACCAACGACATGATTAGGAAGATTCACAATTTCACCCAACAGGAGGGTGAAACATATTCTGAGACCTGGGAGCGATTTCAGGTCATGTTGAGGAGATGTCCACATCATGGGTTGGACAAGGAGACTCAGGTGAAGATCTTCTATTTTTCTCTCTCCGAGCATGATAGGAGTAATTTGGACTCAGCCGGTTCAGGATTTTTCCTGAATAACACTGACACGAGATTCTGGGAAATACTGAAGAACATGGCACGAAAGCAATCCTGGGGAGAAAGAGAGAGAGGCCCAGTTGAGCAAGCTAGAGTCGCCAGCGAATCAAAGGCAATAAAAGAGCTAAATGAGAAGATGGATCTTCTCGCAAAGAAGTTACTGCAAAAGGAAGGCAATGAGTCCGAAGATGAAGCTCAAGTCAAGTACATCAGGCAACAACAAGGGTACAGGAACAATGACTATTCATGGCGAAAGGACAAAAAGTTCTCATGGAAGGATCCGAACAATTTTCTGCAGGATCCGGACGCCAAGCCTGCACCAGCCACAGAGGACAAGAGCACGGAGTTTCTCAATCAGGTCATCAAGCAAAACCAGGAGTTAATGAACACATTCGGGCAACAAATCAAGCAACAGGGTGAATATATGAACCAATTTGGGCAGACTTTGCAGAGCCACGGGGCTCAAATGAGGACTATAGAGACCTCCATGGTGCAGATGGCAGCAGAAATTGCAAGTTTGAAGAAGCCAGCACATCCGGGTTTTCCGGGGAACACCAATGTTCCCGGAGGAAACCAGCAGGCCAAGGCCATCTTACTGAGAAGCGGCAAGAAGGTGTTAAATCCAAGGAAGGATGACACAAGCACACCGCAGGATAAAGTTGAAGATGCAACCACTAAGGAGCAGCCCACACCTGTCACAGGGCAAGCTGAAGACATAGCTGTGGATGGTAATGAAGAACAAGCTACTGAGGAGGAACCACAGAAGTTGACACCCTATGTGCCACCCCATCAAAGGGCACATACCGTTCCGATCCCCTATCCGAATAGTGCAAAGGCAAGGAAGGTAGATGCACAATTCAAGAAATTCTTGGACAGCTTTAGGAAGCTTTCGGCTAATATTCTGTTGTTGGAAGGGATTGAGCAAATCCCGTCATACGGGAAGTTCCTAAAAGATGTCATCACCAAGAAGAGGAAAATACCGGACACGGAGGTCATGGTGTTGAAGGAGCAAGTGAGTGCTTTCATTATGGGCACTCTACCGCCTAAGAGACAGGATCCCGGATGTTTCAACATTTCTTGTTTTATCGGGAAGTTCAAATTTGGAGAGGCACTATGTGATTCTGGGGCAAGCATCAATTTGATGCCTCTTTCTACATTCAAAAAGCTGGGATTAAAGGAGTCACGGCCGAGCAATATGACTATCCAATTGGCCGATAATTCTGTGGTGAAACCTTATGGAATCTGCGAAGATGTCTTGGTAAAGGTGGACCGATTTGTTTTTCCGGCTGATTTCGTGGTTATGGAAATGTAGGATGAGCATGGCAATGAGCTGCTACTTGGACGTCCTTTCCAAGCTACAGCCGATATGATCTTAGAAATGGGAAGAGGTCGCTTGACCTTGGGCATAGCAGATGATCGATTTGAGATGGTCATGCCCTCTAGCACTGCGTCTACTAAAGCAAAAGCACATTGTAACATGGTGAAGCATGTGGATCACAATATCTCACTCTGCCTGGGAAAACCATTCTTGGACATGGCTCATGTGATGAGCAAGATGGATAATGGAACCTTAGCTATGGATATCATGGAGCAAACTAAAGTTGTCTCTTTATGCAAATCTGTTGGATTTCCGAATGATGAGAATGAGGACATTCCACCTTCTTGGGAGGATGATGCGATTACTACTTCAGTTGTTGAGGCATATCCGGAATTGCCGTTGGAGGCGTGTCTGTTGAATGTCACCTATGATTGGATGCAGACTAAATCACTCAAGGAGTGTGCCAAAATGCTTCAGATGCTTCCATGTTTCTACACGAGGCACTATGAAGATTTAGGTACACTTCCCCCACCGCTGCAATCATCTCTCATTTGCCCGCCTGAGTTGGAGTTGAAGCCGCTGCCCCCGCATCTTAAGTACGTCTTTCTAGCTGAGAAGGACAAATTACCGGTGATTGTATCTGCTTACTTGAGTACGGATGAGGAGGAGAAACTACTGATAGTGCTCAAGAACCACCAAGGAGCTTTTGGGTGGTCTGTTGCAGACATCAAGGGGATCTCCCCTACACTTTTCCAGCATAAGATTTGGCTCGATGAGGGAGCCAAGCCAGTCATTCAGCCTCAGAGACGTTTGAATCTGAGCATGATGGAGGTTGTGAAGAAGGAAGTCATAAAACTTCTTGCTGCAGGGATCATATATGCCATATCAGACTCGACGTGGGTGAGTCCCACACAGGTAGTCCCTAAGAAGGGGGGGATTACTGTTACTACAAATCTGTTGAATGAACATGTCACCACCCGATTGGTAACCGGGTGGCGAGTTTGCATTGACTACCGCCGACTGAATGCCGTCACTCTTAAGGATCATTTTCCTTTGCCATTTATCGATCAGATTTTGGAACGTCTTGCCGATCGGTCGCATTTTTGTTTTCTGGATGGGTATTCGGGGTATAACCAGATTTCGATTGATCCTTTGGATCAAGAGAAGTCTACGTTCACCTGTCCCTATGGGACTTTCGCTTACCGACGAATGCCGTTTGGACTATGTAATGCACTGGCGACGTTTCAACGCTGCATGCTTGCCATATTCTCTGACATGGTAGAGCGTTGTCTTGAGATTTTCATGGATGACTTCTCGGTTTACGGTGCATCTTTTGATGAGTGTCTATACAATTTGGACAAGGTGCTGTAGCGTTATGAGGACACACACTTGGTCCTCAATTGGGAGAAATGTCACATGATGGTGACAGAGGGAATAGTGCTAGGACACAAGGTGTCTAGCAAGGGTCTTGAGGTAGACCCAGTCAAAATTGAGGTGATTTCCAAGCTACCCCCACCAAATTCTGTAAAAGGGGTGAGAAGCTTTTTGGGACACATCGGGTTTTATCGGCGATTCATTAAGGATTTTTCTAAAATTGCAAAACCTTTATCCGAATTGTTGGAAAAAGATGCGGTTTTTGATTTTAACGAGAAGTGTCTTCACGCATTCGAAGTTTTGAAGGAAAAATTGATTTCGGCTCCGGTTGTTCAAAAGCCGGATTGGACAAAACCGTTCGAATTGATGTGTGACGCTTCAGATTATGCAGTAGGAGCCATTTTGGGGCAAAGGGTAGAGAATAAACCCGCTGTGATTTTCTATGCTTCCAAAACTCTTAATGATGCTCAATTGAACTATACAACTACAGAAAAAGAATTACTTGCCGTCGTGTTTGCTTTTGAAAAATTTCGGCAGTATTTAGTGGGATCCAAAGTAGTTGTATGGACCGATCATGCTGCGATAAAATATTTGATGGAGAAAAATGATGCAAAGCCTAGACTCATTAGGTGGATTTTGCTTTTACGAGAATTTGATATTGAAATCAAGGACAAGTTCGGAATTGAAAATGTGGTAGCTGATCATTTTTCTAGGTTAGACAGGGTAGATGAAAAAGATTTACACATACCCATAACCGAGACGTTTCCCGATGAACAGCTTTTAAAAATTAATTCTAAAGAACCGTGGTTTGCTGAAATTGTTAACTATTTGGCTTGCGGGATCATCCCGGAAGACTGGTCTTATCAAGAGAAAAAGAAATTCTTTCATTCTTTGAGATACTATTTTTGGGATGACCCAATTCTTTTGAAGCAGTGCAGGGATGGTATTCTACGCAGGTGTGTGCCGGAGGTGGAGTGCGAGAGTGTTCTCCACCATTGCCATGAGTCGCCTACGGGAGGACACCATGCCAGTTCACGGACAGCAGCCAAAGTGTTGGAAAGCGGCCTTTATTGGCCAACTTTGTTTCGGGATGCCTACAATTTTGTAAGGCAATGTGACCCATGCCAGCGAGCAGGTAACATTTCGAAGAGACAAGAGATGCCCCTGAATGTATTTCAGGAAGTTGAGGTATTTGACTTGTGGGGCATAGACTTCATGGGACCCTTTGTATCCTCGAATTCAAATTTGTATATCTTGCTAGCTGTTGACTATGTGTCAAAGTGGGTGGAAGCATTCCCCACAAGGACTAATGATTCTAATATAGTGTGCAGGTTTGTGAAAGAGAATATTTTCTGCAGGTTTGGGATACCCCGAATGATAATAAGTGATGGGGGCACACACTTACGGAATCAGAAATTTTCGACACTTTTGAAGAAATATGGGGTCAAGCACAACATCAGCACCCCATATCATCCACAGACGCAAGGCCAAGTGGAGGTCTCAAATCGGGAAATCAAGAAGATTCTAGAACGGACAGTGGCATCCACAAGGAAAAATTGGAGTGCCTTACTACCAGACGCACTTTGGGCGTATAGAACGGCGTACAAAACACCTATAGGCACCACGCCTTTTAGGTTGGCGTATGGCCGGGCTTGCCACCTTCCGGTGGAGTTAGAGCACAAGGCCCATTGGGCGCTTCGGAGGCTGAATTTGAGTTATGATGAAGCCAGGAGAAAGAGGATGTTCGAGTTGAATGAACTAGATGAGTTACGCATGACGGCATATGAGAATGCCCGCATATACAAGGAGCACACAAAACTGATCCACGATCATCATATTGAGATGCGCACGTTCAAAAAGGGAGATAGCGTTCTATTGTTTAACTCCCGCCTCAAGTTGCATCCCGGGAAGCTGAAGTCCCGGTGGAGTGGACCATTCGTAGTGGAAGAGGTGAGACCGCACGGTGCGATTCTTGTGCGTGATGGAGATGCCACGTTCTTGGTGAACGGACAGCGGTTGAAGTTGTATTTTAGTGAAAATTACAAGAGAAAAGTGAATGAGGTCAAACTCATTACACTTGTGGATGAATGAGATGCTGGGAAGACGTCTAGCCTAAGACGTTAAATAAGGGCGCTTGTTGGGAGGCAACCCAACCATTGGTACATTAGGATAGTTTAATTCTAGTCATAGATTGCTTTCATTTCATTCAAATTCTAGTGTAAAGAAGATACCTTGATCCGTTTGTTTAATGTGCAGGCACAGGCAGGGTCGATACCATCGACACACTGGTCAATGGTATCGACATAGGTTCAGGTTGACAGCTGCAAAAAAATCGCTCTGAGTCGATACTATCGACAGTCCTGTCGATGGTATCAACAGATCTACAGGCAGGTTGCGCAATAATTGTCGATGGTATCGACATGCCAGTCGATACCATCGTGATCTCTGGAGAAGTTCAGAACGATTTGTCTCAGTCAACTCGATACCATCGACGGCCTCGTCGATGGTATCGACATGATCACAGGTTGAATTGAAAAAGTGGCGGTGTCGTAATGAAGTCAAGTCGATACTATCGACATATGTCGATGGTATCGACATCCATGTCACCGATCCGCGCAAAGACATCGACGGCGATCGTGAAGTCCACGTCAGCGATCCGGGTGCTGCGTCGATACTATTGACTTGCGTCGATGGTATCGACAGGTCAGCAATCCGGGTTTCCCGATCCAGCAAACGTCAGCCGTCGATACTCGCGAGGGGGGGGGGATAGCAGCGAGACGTGTCGATACCATCGACCCGCGTCGATGGTATCGACGGGTCAACAGTAGAGCCAGCCAAGTCTATATAAGGAGAATTGCAACGTCATTTGACGTCACACCTTCAGAGCAAACTTCCTCCTTTGCGCCGAGCACTCCCCCTGAGCCCTCCAAGACTGAAGAGCAGCAACATCGAGCAAGGATCTTCACCGAGCGGAGAATCACTTCTCCATCTTCCTCGAGCTCTCTTCTTCTAATCCCATCTTTCTTGCAACAATGGTGCACACCGCCGGATCATCGTCCTCACGCGCGAATCCCATGGAGATCGGGGAGTTTGTTCCACCCCCTACTGCTTCCGTACCACGTACGCGCTTGGTTCACCCTTCCGCGGAGGTGAAGAAGGTTTATGAGGAGATCATGAAGCGGAAGATCGAGCCGACCCAGTATGTGGACCGGGGTATGATCCAGGAGCTTGGATTCGAGGCCAACTTGGCCTATGTGCTGGCAGGACAAGCACGTCACACCAATCGACTGGCCGGCGAGCTAGAGTACCATGCGGATGGGAAGCCGTTCTTCGGCGAATGGCCCACCTACAAGGAATTGGTGGCGGAGTTTATGGCGTCCCTCGACGTCTGCGTCGTGCCCAACGACGTGGTTGCATCGGATCGTGAGTGGATCAAGGGCAGGGTGTCCTTCCGGCTGTTCAACATCAACTACAACATCACGTTGGCCCAGTTCAATGCAATCTTCAACTGGAACCATGGTCGCAACGATCACCGGCGCCCAGATTCCTGCACCGACTACGACAAGATCTACACCGAGCTAGTCACAGTGCCGGCGGGAAAGACAGTGAGCTACCACAATGCTGCGGTAGCGGACTTCGAGCATCCCTTCGTCCGAGTCTTACACCGGATGTTGAGCCTTACGTTCTTTGCTCGGAGCGATTTGGCATTGAGCAAGTTTCAGGAGAGTGATCTTTTCTTCCTCTACATGCTCCTGAAGTGATAGGAATGCAACTGGGGTGCGTTCTTTCTGCAGCGCGTCCTGGCGGTGAAGAGGAGTACAAGGAAGGCTCCGATCCATTTTGGTGGGCTCATCACCAAATTGGCGTTGTACTTGGGGCTAAATTTCCAGTCTATGACTCCGATTTCCACGAGGAGTAAGGTGAACGTGCAACATCTGCACCGTTCAAACCTTATCCTTCTCCGGGATGGGTTGCCGTACGCACACTGCCACGTCAACCACGCTTACCAGGAATGCGCACTGCCGGACGCCGTCTTCAACATCGCGGGCGCACAACACTTCCGGTGGCCAATCATAGCCGTCGAGTCCGATGAAGAAGAAGGCGGTAACGACGAACAAGAAGGCGAGGCTGAGGAGGAAGAGGAGGCTTTCACACCTCTTCGTGCACGGGTAGCACCCCGGAAGCGTCCTAGGATGCATCCGGGTGCGTCTTCATCATCACAGCCCCCGCCGCCATCACCACTGCCCTCGCAGCTAGGCGAGGATGTTTACTCAATGCAGGGAATGTACACGATGCTGCAGGACATACATCAGACACAGCAGCAGCATCTAGAAATGTATACTGATATTCAGGATACTACGAACCGGTTACTTGACAACCAAAGGGCGATGTTCGAGAATGAACGTCTCCTCCTCGACAACCAACAACAGATACACAACCGGTTGCAAAGGATGGAGATGCAACAGGAGCCCTTTTACGACCACTACTGGAGTCAAAGCTACTTTGGAGGCTATCCACAGCCTCCGCCGAGGACCCATTACGATCCGAGCTTCCAGGGGGAGTATCCTTCTTGGGATCCTACGGCCCCACAGTACCCACCTCCGCCTCCACAAGAATGATCAGGGTATCTCTGTTCCACTCTTAAGATTGTTTTTGACTATGAGGCCATAGTCGAATTCAAGCTTAGGGGGGTAGTTGGAACAGCTCTATCTTTTCTTTTATTGTTTTTAGTTTTTAGCAGTGTTATTTGTTTCTTGCATTTTTATTTTTGGTAGGATCCACGTGCTATCTAGTGTAACTGTGGATGTCGTAAAAGTTTGTCATTTTGCTGTTAATTCATGGGAAATTTAAAATTTTTGTGTGTCTTTGGATAGCTTGACTTGGTTGTCCTTGGGGAACTTATCCTACGAAAATGATTGATTATGTCAACTTTAAAACAACATTTCACACCTATACTCCTTTTGACTCATGAAAAGTGGATAGTAACGGTTGTTTGAGCCTAACCTAACCAAATGGTAATGAGACTTTAATTGGATGTAAGAGAGAGAACCCTTTAAACTACTACACATGTCAGTAAGGAGGGACACATAATAGTTTTCTATGGTTCAGTCATCTAATCTTGTGATCATTCCACTTCATTTTTCCATAATCCACCTAAGAATTGGAAGTAAAGTGCAGTTTTAATTCCTTCTTGTGTGCATAGCATTTAGATAGGACTTGCATTGATATTTTCCATACGTTTGCATAAAAAGAAAAAAAATATAGGGATTCATGCACTTTACCTTTAGGTGCATGCCATGTAGTTGCACTCATGACTTTGATGCATAAAGTACACCATGTATCTCAATTTTTCCTCAAAAGTGATCTAAACTGTTCCATACCTTCGAAATATTGCAAAGATTTCCAAGCATGAAGTAAATAGCCCAATACACTTATCTCTAAGCAATTATGGATACGTGGGCTAAAGTGAAGAAAAAAAAATTCTGAAAATCTAAAATAAAGAAAAAAAATTTAATTAGAAAAGAAAGAAAAAGAATTTAGAAGAAAGTGGAAAGAGGGAGAAAGGAACATGATATCACTCGCATAACAGGAAATTGAGTACATGATGTGGCTCAATTAGATTTCCATCTCATTTTGAGGTGGAAGGTTAGTGCACACATCATTTCACCCAATTTTAGGCATTAGGGCATTTCTAATGTGCATTTGCATCATTTAGGACATTTTTGTTTTATGCATGTTGAATTTGTACAATACTTCCAAGTTCTTCCATGAAACACCCATTTCCATCCACCCGTTGCTCGGATTGGTAGGCCAACATGAATTTCTCCTCACTAATGATTATCAGGAGAACTGCTTCCATGTAGATGGTAGTTAGGGCGAGCAACGTAGTGTAGGCGATCAGAAGATGCACCAATGCTGAATCGACGAGTTCTATTATGTTAACTGCCTTATGTGACAGTGTTCATCGATTTTAAGGATAATTTCTCTTATGGATGATTATTGTCACCTTTAGGGTAATTACTGTTCTATGGTTAGAGAAGGCCGGTTTGAGAACGTTCAGTAGGAGTCACATGGGATGTTGGGTTGGTGTGTTGATTTTTAGTTGACATCTGCAATTCTATTCTAAGGATTAGTTGCTCGAGGGCGAGCAATGTTTAAGCTTAGGGGAGTTTGATGCGATGATTTTGAGTCGCATTTATAGACCTTTTTCATATGTGTTTTATGCTCTAATTAGTCATTTTTATGGATAATATTGCATAATTCACTCATTTCGGTCTTTGCCATCATTTTATGTCAAATCCCCTTAGTTGTATCATTTTGAGCATTATTTATCATATTATCATAATTTGTGTGGATTTATTTGGTCTTGTCTTGGAATTTCAGGAAAAAACAAGTATCTGCTTCCGTCGATACCATCGACGGAAGTCGATACCATCGACCAAGCCACAGGGTGCCAGCCGAGAGGAGCAACACAGAGTCAATACCATCGACGCACAAGTCGATGGCATCGAGGTCCCTTCAGGTTGCTGGTGAGGAATCCGTTGATACCATCGACCCAAGTCGATGCCATCGACACATTAAGGCTACAACGTCGCTAAACGACAACAACCGACGCAAAAGAGAGTCGATACCATCGACCCTAGTAGATGGTTTCGAGATGGACACAAGCACTTAGACGAAAAGAAAAGAAGGTTGCCGCTAATACGCTGGGTCGATACCATCGACCCGCGTCGATGGTATCGACGCCGACAGATATGCGTTGGATTCGTTTTGATCTCAATCGGACGACTGGAGTTATTTGACGACCTAATTAGGGACTTATACCTAATGACGTCCGCCGACACGAGAGGATCATCTAATTTGTCATTGCACAAGTGCCGAGGAAGGGAGAAAGGAGAACGGAGGCCAGAAGCTCATCCCTGTCGATCCGGACGCTGCCGAAGACGAATTTCATCACTGAGAGGCGGGAAAGCTCGTGTTCTACGCAAAGGATCCACCGGTTCTTCTCCGTTCAGGGGTTTTCCCATTCAATTCACGTTTTTCATATGATTTCCCCTATTTCTACCATGTATTTGTGTAAGATGAACATGCAGGGCTAATCCCCTCTATCTTTAGGACCGGGAGTAGCCCGGGGATGCATTGTATGACAATTTTATATTAATAATTCATATTTTCTCTCTTAAATCCGTGGTATAGTTTCGTTTTCTCCATATATATTGTTATGCTTGATCACCATAATAATACCCTAATGCCCTTAATCACTTCGACAGAAGGATTAACGGTTGAAAAGAGACGAAACTTACATTAATCAATAAAACCCTTGACAAAGGAGTTGTAAAATTAATGGTGGAAACTGAGAGACCGTTTATAATGTGCTTAGTTTAGGGGAATGATTACTACGACGGTGGAATCAACCTAAACCTAAGTAGTGAATTACACCACGACAGTGGGTAATTCTATTTTCCGGCCACTACCCAGATAGAGAGAGAAGAGTGAGGAATTATATAAACCCTAATGCAATGTTGACCCGCGGTGAAACTGAAATCCTAAAGATACCCTTTTGAATTGATTAAATTAACCTTTAATCGATTGTTTTCTTTGTTTCATTTTATTTTCTTTTAATTTCGACAACAAACCCTACTTTGTCATCCGGCCTAGCTGATTGCAATTAGTTAATAGGAGTCTCCAATAATTCACGTATCCCTGTGTTCGACTCGGGCCTCACAAAGGCCTATATTACTCGACGCGTATACTTGCGTTCTAGCGCGTAGTAAAATACACGTCAAGATCCATTAGCTGCGACATCCAATGTCATGCGAGTGTTGTAGAACAGTACGTTATACAATGTTTGAAGTCGTAACCAATTAGTTAATCCAGGGTGAGGTCAAAGGCATTGTAGATCCTTGAACTGCTCCCATGTGTCATACAAAGTCTATCCATCTAATTGAGAAAAGTTAGTGAGCTGGTTTCTCAGTTGAGCTGTTTTGCTTGGTGGAAAATACTTTGTAAGGAAAGCATTTAATAGTTTATCCTAGATCTTTATAGACTTCTTAGGAAGAGATAAAAGCCACACCTTGGTTCTATCTCTCAAGGTGAAGGGAAATAGTAGAAGCTTTATTCCATCAGTGGATACACCATTGATTTTAAAGGTGTTCATATACTCCAGGAATTTAGCTACATGAAGGTTTGGATCATCGGTAGCGGTACCCGCAAAATGAGTTTGCTAGATCATCTGCATCATACAAGGACTAATGGAGAAGTTGTTTGCTTCTATCGTGGGTAGATCAATGTCTCCAAAAATGTTTGCGGCAGCCGACATGTCGAAGTCCTTCAAAGGACAGTTTTCCTCCATGGTTGGATCTTCTTTTATGACTTCTTCAAGGGATGAAGAGGATGGTGGTGGTGATGATGGTTGTGATCCCTCCAAATTTGAAGAGTTCTCACTCCTCCTTGATCACCTATGGGTACTAAAAGTTATTTCTATCTCCAGATCTAAGAAGATGGAGGTTTGTAGGCCTCTCTTAGAATGACGCATGCAACCTGAAAAGTAAAATTTGAGTGAGATTCACAAGACTAAGAGATATCACAAGGTAAAATGTGATAATGGTGATTTAGTCTCAATTACTAGTTAACACGTTTACTCTAACCAAAATACCGATGCTCCCCAACAACGATGCCAAAAACTTGTTGATAGTTTTAGAAATGAAAAAGAATTCAACTCATTAATCATCCGCAAGTATACGAGAGTCAATGTAACAAGGAGCTAGGCTAGTTATGCGCAAACATGTTAACTTTCACTAATCTAAATCAGATTGCTAAAGTTTGATTGATTATAGACTAACGAAAAGGAAACCAAGGAAAATGTTTTAGACAATAGTAATGATTAATTTTAGAAACTTGAGCATAAGATTTCACTACCATTACCATTATATCACGTGAATGTATGAAACAAGATCACTATTTAATAAGCAAGGAGGTTGTCATCATCATGCATTTCCTAATTCCATGAGATGGATCTCAACTTCACATAACACTCCCACGTCTATGTTTAGTATCAAGCACAACCAAAACCCTCAATAGTCCCTAGCCACTCCTGTGGTCAAGAGAATATTGCCATAAATCCTACTCCATACTTCCTAATGCATTCTCCTGAAGCACAAGGAAAGCATAAAACATGTATAAAAGGTGGCCAACCAAGCATACAAGCAAGAAAACACCATAGGCATTAAACAACAACATAAATTTTGAGTTCACATGAACAATGGCATGGGAGCTACTCTCCCATGCTCAAGAAAAGAGCTCTACTCATCCATAGTGAAGATATGCAGATACATGACAGTAATTTCAGAGTTTTGCATGCTTTAAGAGAAGGAAAAGCTAGAGGAACCACAGATGTAGGATAAGGGAAGAGAACTCCAGATAGAGGACATAGTTCCACCACTTAGAAAGATCCAACTCAGACCAACTTCCCTCCTAGAAAGATAGAATGAAGAGAGTAACTCTGTTGCACCTTTAGAGAAGAAAATCAGAGAAGAAATGAAGTAGAATGAGGGTTCTCTTCCAAGAAACCACCTTCTTCTACCTCGAAATCGCCTTCCTCTGCTCTGGAACTTCTCTTGGGAGTAAATCACTTCAAAATGACTGAGCATAATTGCCTCATAGGCTACCATTTGCTTTTAAAACAAAAGACAGTCATTTTCATTTTTGTAGAAACTGACAATGACACAATGTGTCTTTTGATGAGCATGTCATGCCATGTCATTTGTGCTTGCTCAGTGTTGTTGCTGTATTGAGGTACACAGTGTGTTGGAATTAGACACGCTGTGTTTCTGCCTTTAGGAGGTGAATCAAGTGAAGGGCACACATCATGTTTGAATAAACACACGCCGTGTGCTTTGGCAGAAAGGTGTAGATCATCTTCATGTACCAGGAATACGCCGTGTCTATTGATGGACACGTCGTATTGCCACTTCCTCTGATATAGGCTAGACGTTGTTGAAGAATCACATGCCATGTGTTTAATAAGACACGACGTGTTCTTTGTCCCGTGAGACTGCTTGTAAGTGAACACGACGTGTTCTTCTTCTGCCGTTTCTTCAGGAATTTTCTTTGGGTCAGCTGCAAAACTTGGAGAAGTCCATTTGAAGTTGGATTTGAGTTAGATTATCTCAAATAAGACCTTTTTAATACATATATGCAATTGGGATAGAATGAGATGAAATTGTGTGTGATAATGTACAAAAAGTTGATATAAAACACACACAATAGTACTGCAGGCATCACACCCCCATCCATGTATCAAACAAATTGGTAAGTTAAAATGAACATGTTATATCTTAAAGAGAACATGTAAACTAAAAATAGACTTTAAATATTGAACATTGAAATAGAGAAACTATTGCTTTTAGGTCATTTTTTATTTTGACTTATATAAGAATTGTGTGCACCGAAGTTCCTCTTCTCTTATGCATTGAAGTGCCTCCCGGGTTCCACCAAAGTTCCTCTTCTCTTGTGCACTAAAGTGACTCTTAGTTTTTCTCTAAGGATCCTCTTGGTGAGGATCTTATATAAGTTATATTTTAACATTATCATTCTCTTGAAAACACTTAATTTTCTCTTAAATCTTAATCTTGACTTTACTCTTAATGTGAATGAAGATGATACAATAATATTGACAAAAACATGACATCCAGTTCATTATAAATTCATTCACTTTTAATAGTTGAAATAGTAAATAATACATTCCTAGCATTTATTGTACATACATACTTTAAAACAAACAATATTTATGTTAGAAGTGTACAAACCACATGCCTCTCTCTTAGAGAAATTCTTATTTTCTTATTTAGGTTTATGTAATCTTAATCACATTGTTAGGGTTGATTGTAACCCTAATCACCCTAAAAGCAATTGACATTCATTAATAATTGACATTCAACCTAATTTTCTAGGGATTCTTGGTTCTTTAATGAATTACGAAAAAATGGAGTCAAAACAGGTTCTGAATCCTATTCCATCATCTAGATATAAAAAATTCAAACAAAATTCATATATAATTCACCTTCAGTGGACATACCAATCAAAAGATATGAATTTAAATTTATCGGCCAATCAGAACTCAAGAAACCATAGGCATGACATTATTCAAATGAAAAATGGGGGTGACATGAATAATAGGCAAAAGGACATATCTTCTCTTGTAATACATGCCAAATCATGGATGTGTGATAGGGCAAAAGCATGATATGAACATTGGAACCTCCCATGGCATAAATCAGATAACACACGTCAAAAACCTAAGTTGCCCACATCAAAATGTGTCAATCTTGTGAGGGTAAAATTGGGATACTGCTACCACCATTGTTCAAAACTCAAACAACAATATCACAATGATACTAGAAGTACATGATAACAGAATCATGATGCCAAATGCGAGAAAAACTCAAGCTTTTGATTATTGAACAAGCATCCAGAGATAAATGCCATCATAATGACCCCTGAATCAGGTTATACGTCAGCAAGATGACCCAAAAACACCTCCTATCATGGAAATTGGTGTTTCCAAGAAAGGGAAATAGGAAAAGACTGAATCACATGGAAGCTAGCGCTTTGGGCAGATTTGGAACACCTTGGTGAAGCCAATAGTGATGAAAACAAAAGAGAAGGTCATGTATAGCTCATGAATTGGTGAAAGGACCTTAGAATAGAAAAAGGGGAATGTGGAATACCTAAAATCTTAGAAAAACTCGACTATCTGAAGCTTCCGTGGGGTGTATATGAATCCTCCACACTTATAGAAAGAGTGGAGAAGGCTGGAAAAATTGGTGCACACAACCAGGAGGAGGAGTTACCATAGAGAAGGGGAGGCTAGTTTGTGGGTGCTATAGGAAAGATGGTGTGAGGGCATGCTTCCTGGATGTCTGGTGAACAATTTAGATGCTTCACTTATATAGGTGAAGACCTAGAGAAGTTTGGGTCAGTAAGAGTTTAAAATAGATATGAGCACTGACAAGCCTAGTAGTCTGGAATATCTAGGGTATGAAGTCTTGTAAAATTAGGAATTAGGTGCATCAGGAAGATAAGGTGAAGCTACATGACATGTTTTATTGGCCTGTGACTTGGAAGGGTGAGAGATAAAAAAAGGAAAAGGATACCACAACTATTGAGTCCCACATAACTCGGACTCAGGTGAAGAAGGAAGCATCTTGCCCAGTTGATGGATCTGTGACCTAGAGTCCTACCCGGACTAGGTTACAGGGGCGGCGTGACATCCAGGCATTAGGTTATATTATATTTTGTTCAATTAAATATCAACGAAACTATATAAACACTTCCTAAACTCATTAGAGGGGTCAAAAGAGGTCAATTTGAAACCAAATTTTAGCCATAGGCTGATCTTTGAGTCTAGAGCAGTATTAGATAATTACTTTCCTAATTTTATGGTGCATTAATGAGTGGTCACTTAAATGTTATTAAATGATTTATATTATTTAAATTAGATAATAGGTTTTCCAATTAATTCATGACCAAAAGAGTTCATCTCTAGTTTGTATTTCAAAGTAAATCTTCATCAACTAGAGCTTCCTTTATGGGTGAGGATTGGGGAGTTATTGAGAAGAGATAAAAGAGGAAGTAATATTTATTGAATTCATTTCATCATCAAGAAAGAAAAGAGGGAACATATTTCATTTTCTCTCTTTTTAGTTCATATTTTATATCAAGTATTCAATATTTGGGATAACTTGCATCACTGTCTAAGTTTTGAAATTAATACCTGAAAATTTGTAATAGTTTAAAATTGGGATGTTATCCACATAGTAATGAACACGGTCCATCTCCTAACCTAGCCGATCTGGTGCAAACTGAATACAAAGAGGAGAGTATGGTGGATTCTTCCAATGTAGTCAAACTCACAACCATATGTTACATCAAACCACTTGAATGTTGCAGCCTTGGTGACTATGTGGTATCCTACATCCTCTCCAACATTGTTGACAAACATATTTATAAGGAGTCCACCGATCGTCATGATTTCATTGCAAGAAAGAGGCTTCATAGTGAATTGTTGCACCAATAGAAGAGATGGAATTGATTCACTATAACAATTGTTAGGAGTTTATGGTACCTCCCAAAGGTACAAAAGTGTGTAAAAAGTGGGTCTATAAGAATAAATGTGATAGAATCAAGGCACATCTTATTATGAAAGGATATTTTCAAATTGAAGGCACATATTATAACGATTTATTCTCACTAATCATGTAACAAACCTAGATCTTGGTAAAGTGCCCAAATCCCTATATTTGATTATTTAAGCCCCTTTTCCCCCAAATTTCTAATTAGGAAATTAGTATGAAAAGATTTGGGGAAAACTATATAGAAGTTGGATTGTCCCCAATAGATCAATAGACTAAAGTTGGACCATTGGATATTCCACATAGATCTCAATTCCAATTGGGATCGAATTGGGTTAAATGTTCATGAAAAGGGTTCCAATCATGGTTGAGGATTTAATTGAAATGATCCTCACATGGGAATGATATAAAACTTGATATTTATATTTGTAGACCCAAGAGACACTTAATAATAAATTTCATCACTTTGAATAGGAGCTTCAAATATCTCTTCTTGACCTCAAATTTGGTGGGAAGCTGTGACAACCTCACTTTTCCCTTTCCTTTGTGGTACTCCTTCCATCTCATCCAATGTTATCGTACTCAATCAAATGTCAACTCTATAGTATGAATGTGATGATGATCTAATTTGATGACCTCAATGATCATTAGCACAATATGTGACTTTGATTTGAGTTTTGTACTATGTCACTTTTTAATAGATTACCACATTGCAAATGAAATTGAACCTAATAATTGTAATGTCTTTGATCTTTTATACATTTCATACTGTAGTGTTTTCAATTGCGAATACAAAGGAACATAAATCAGCCGAATCGGACATTTGTATCCCAAGTTATGGCATTTCAAATTCAGCTCGGATTTCACTTGAATTATTCTGATCCAGCTTTTTTAGGCCTTAATGGGCCGATTTGGGTGGGGCGCGGCCCATACACCACCCTCACTTGAGAAAACCCTAGCGCGCTTCTACTACCCACCGTTAGATTGCCCCTTCCTTGATCCGATCCAGATCCAACAGATAAAAAACTCTCCTCCTACTTCTCCACTTTGATGCTGGAAGGGGTGGCGTTGCCGCCACATACCCCCACCATCGCAACAACAAATAGCACTCTCCCGACCCCTCTCTCGATCATTTGCATAGTCCATACCTATTCTCTATGCATCCAGATCATTTTCGCATCTTTTTCATGCCCTAGGGTTCTGGTACGCAACTCCCATATCCAAGAAACTCCATGGCCGCCGCCACCATGGCGCACCTTCCACGGATCCACCTCGGCCATCCTTGGCGGGATATGAGAGCGGATCCGAGTCCGTGGAGGAGATGCGGTGTCAGGCAACCTCTTGGAATGTGATTTGGTGACCTCCTCACCACTCAACCTGGCTGTTCCGGTGAGCAACAACTGCAATGCTTCCGCGGCTAGGAACAGCCTAAGCACGGGGTGTTGGCTAGGGAGGTTGGTGTCCCGTGCCATCAGATCCAGGGTGGATGGCTTAGATGCACACAACACAGCTTTCTCTCTCCCCCACCTCTCTTCCTCATGGTGGGGTCTCCTTGACCACAATGCCCAATAGCATGCGTCTGCATGATCACGAGGTCAGTTGACATGGGCCACCCTCCTATGCAAGATCCCCGACCGCCCGATTGCCCACCGACGGCTCCGATGCACCCTGACATGATATCAAGGGTAACCACCTCTTCCACTATAGTTTTGAATGTTAATCTTAAAAAATGCATAACTCTCAACTCATAGGGCCAAAGTATACAAAATTATATATCAAATTGATCCTTTCAAAAAGATCTACAACATGGGAATATTTGTAGACCCTGATTCCTACTTTATTTCTATTGATCGGATAACATACGAATTTTAACCTTTGTTGACCATGTTACATGCACAACCATGATAAAGTTGAAATCTTTTATGTACTCTTGTATCTGTAACCATCAAATCAATAACTATAATGTCTTTGAAGCCCTAAAGAAGGCCCTACTCTCCCTATTTCTCATGAATGACCTCAATTGTACATATGTGCCTACTTTGGACTATAATGTTGAACTTTGCCCTAGACTGCTAATCTTCCTTCTAATGGAAACCCACCTAATCTTGTTAAGTGTTTCTGTTGGCTTAATGTTTTTGATCTAACACATCTTTAGGTCTAGATCTCTTGACTTGATGAATCATGATCTAGGGTGCTCTTTTGTAAGTCGTTTGATCCTGGAATGCATGTAAATGCCTTAAATCTTGATGTGATCATATAAAGTGCTTGGAACTTCAGAATGGCATGAAACTCAAACCACACCATCATGATGACCTCCAGATCAGTACAAGATCATTTAATGAACTAATAAGTACCTTGGAACCCATCTTGTCCAAAACCCTAAAATGCATCTAATTAGGGTTAATGATGAGAATCTAATGCATATATGTAATCTTGTTGTTAATCAGGTTTGAAATGTGGCTAGATGGTGAAGGATATGTTAGGTTATGAAATCTTTGAATCATGTACGGGTCTTATCTAGTTATATGACTAGCTTTCTTGTTTGAAATGATATGTACTGTATGCTTGTTTGTTTACTTGCCCAATATTGCCATGTAGTATTGCTATGTCTTACTCGATGTTTGCCTTGTCAGTTTTATAACTTGAACACATATATATACAAAACTCCATTATAATATTGTTGATAAAGGGTTATCTCTTGGCTATGGCCTTGAGGTCCCTCTTGTATAAAAGGGTTAGCTAAGTTTGTAACCCTTACAGACCCTTCTGACGGGAAGATGGTCAAAGGCCTTAAACATGCTTGATATTGTCGATATGATGGAGTGAAATGACATAAAATATGGTTTCGCATTTTGTTAACCAGTTAACATGTTTATTCTTGTTCATTTTATCTTGATATCTTTTCAAATTATTCAAAGCTTATATATATATGTATCTTTCTGCCCCGTACTCAACACCTCGTGTGTTGACCCATTTCTCGTATGTTGTTTTTAGGTTCAGAGATGGCTAGAAGGTTGATGGGCTCAGTGAGCTATGTTAGGTGTACTTATTGTAAGATCCAGATATAGTATACATGAGCAGACTTGTACAAAGTGACTCTTGAACATGTAATTCAAATCGTGTAATATAATAATGTTGCTTAATATATCTTGTTGATTGTTGAGATTATGTTGGTGCCTTTATCTTGTTATCTGTTCATGTGTGCTAAGCTTTACGCTTTCACATGTTGCCTTTGGTATTCATTTGGTTCATGGGACTGCGATTCCGGTTCCATGACAGATGGCATCAGAGCATGAACAATAACTAAACCAAACATAGTTCACATGAAACACAAACTAAACTCACTTTACGTCTCAACCCTAGAAACTTAATAAGATGTCCTTTGTGGATTAAGTAGACTTAGCCTCTAGGTTAGAACCTAGATGTTCTAGAACTAGGTGTAGACTTGTGTAAATTACCTCCCTTGACATGATTCACGACAAGTGCTTAGGATGTCTACACAAGTGTGCACCATGTTCTTGCTAGTTCTCTAGGTGTCATGATACTAGACTGCTTCATGAGTGTGGTAACTCATTTTGATTTTGGTTTTATTCGAATGGAGTGTGGTGGTTTCATCGTCTGTTTAAACGTTGGAGAAAAAATATTTCAAGTATTGTTATATGTACATATGAAAAATGTTACCACACGCAGAAAGGTAGTGAGTTTCCATGCAACCTAGGAGAAAGGGATATAACATCAAGTCTAGATGAGAGAGTTTATATGATAGTGATAGTCTCTAGAGTTGTCTAGAGCCATAATATAGGTTAGGCAAGTGAGTAACCTAGACACCTAAGATGATGATAATAATGTTGATGATGATGTTGATATTGACAAGACCCAAGTTTGTCCTTGAGAGGGCCAAGTAGTTTGATGATATGAAATGAGTTTGACCATGCACCCTAGCTAGACCTAGCCCCTTGTTGATGCATATGACATGGTTGATGTGCTAAACATAGCTAGTGGGTTGGCATGTTTTCTTATACCTAGCCTTGTGCGTGTTGAGATATGATATGTGACATATAGTTTGAGACATACATGAGCCTCAATCTCTATACAAAGGAGGACCTCTCGCATGGGACATATGAATAGGGTGACCTTTTGATATGAGTCGACCTGCCTTGGGGGAAGGTTAGAGTACCTAAACTCCAAAATATTTGAAATGTTGAAAAATGTGAATGATGAAATACTTGATGACGAGTCCCTAACTAGAATACTTCTAAGTATATGAGTTGAGTGACCTGGTGTGCGGTTTCCTTGAAAATGTTGAACCCTAGATTTCCTATTAAAGATCTAACCCTAGAAAAGAGGCAATTGAAAATTTGAGGCTTGCTATATAGGTGAGGGAGATGTCCCAAGACCCTAAGATGATGTACATGATGTGTGATATCCATGATGAGCCTCATACTTGGGTTATAGTTGTATATAAAGGAATCTAGTGGTTACCCTTGTTTCTCAAAAGATGGGTAGAAATTTTGTTAAAGGTTGAAAGTTGTGGTTAGCATGTTTTTCCATGACATATATATGTCTTAGATTGAGTGGCCTGAGCTTATGGAGCTCCTTTGAGATACAAGTGAGATGACTATGAAAGCTCGATAGTGATAATATTGTTGTTTCTCGAGGTAAAGCATGATGTGTGAAAAAAATCTCACTTATGTTTAAAAACTTGAATATGCATGAGAAGCCCCTCTCATAAGCTAGACCTAATATGGAATCATACAATACGTAAAATATGTAGCTTTCAAATCATGAACTTGATACGATGATGTCTAAAGATCTTGGATTGAATAATCAGGGGTAACATGCCTAATATCATACCCAAATGAAAATATATCAACTAGATATGATGATGCTCTTGGGGTAATAACTCAAATAAGAAGATGAATAAATTACTTAATTTCAGGCCCCAAAAAAATGATGAACATGATTGGGTAAAGTGGGTAGAATTTTGGGGAAAAGCAAAAAACATGCATGAAATCTAGAGTAAAGATGAGATACACACTCGATGATAGTCTTGTTTGAAGTCATGACCATGAACATGTTCGTTTGAGAATTGATAACATAGAGTTGATGATACCCCTTGATCTCATATGAAAATATGAACAAAAACCCTAATGTATGGATACTAGGCGATGGAAAACCTTATGTCATGATGATGTCATAGTATGGTGGGATAATAAGTAAATGTGTATATCATCAATATGGGTACACCCTTAATGACCGTAACTGTTACACCCCGATCTCACAATTTCCTCAAATCATGAGATTAGGGTGTAAGATAGGATTTATATTTACACAAAGAACACCCTTAACTTTTTTTCTTTTCCTTTAAAACTCTTGATTCCCCGCATTGAACCACATAACATCTTAACAAAGGAATCTGAACATTTCTTTTAATGATCAGACTTTAATAGTAAAGGTACATGTATAAACGTTCATGATGTCTCTCACACCTTATGCACATAAAACTTGCTAAATAGCATACATATCAAAAGAGGAACAATATTACACATCGTAATTACAACTCTCTCTCTTATCTCTTACTGAGGACCTAGAGTGACAAGGACCGACTGACTCAACTAATCTTGTACTTAACTCTTGTAGCAGATCTACACTGATGCTCTGACCATCTTCAAGTCCACGCGGTTAACCCTAAAAATGTTTGAGTAGAGGGGTGAGCCTACTCGCTCAGTGAATGAGTACTTCAAGGAAACAGACTAATGCACTAATGAGATTACAGATATAATTTTAAGTAAACGATATGACATTTAACAACAATAAATACTACGCTGAGCAGTTCTAAAACAATATAACTGAAATAACAAAGAATGTAAATATTGCATCCAAAGCATAACTACTAGAAGACTATACTCTAGTATTCCTTAACTCTTTCATTTATAAGGAACTCTGTGAACCTATATGATCATATTTTAGATTATTTTTATGCCCTAAACATATGCAGTGTACTCTGCATATAAAGATCCGTAGCGAACTACGATCCCACCGTACAAGACTTAGCGACACACTCGGGAAATGCTAAGTCTGACTGCCAGCCCTGGTCTGCTGCAGGACTCTCAGGCTCACAAGGCCTCAGGCTCACAAGGACTCACTACACTCTCAAAAGAGTGAACTCTAGACTCCTCCTCAAACCTGAGCACACAGGCGGAGAGTCTCACCGGGTTACCACCGTGACACAAGCACGGATTAATGTTGAATAACCCCTATTTATTCCAGTGCCACCGTGACACAAGCACGCGTTGTTGTTGAACACTGCCTGTCTCTATCCTCGTGCCTGTGACTCCGCACAGTTATTGTTGCAACACGAGTTTCACCCCCCTGGTGCAGACCTCTCAGAAGGGGTTCTACGGTGTTAGGGCACCTAAGTCTATTAACTGATTAACATATAACCATTTAAACAGGAATATCACATTTCATACTTATTTCACATTATGGGTATCACTTGAAAACACATATATATCATTTGTCATTTTCAACATGACTCAGTAACATCCCTTTCTAGGGCATGTCATATCTCATCACCTGCAATTTACGAGATATGTATTGAAATATAAGAAGCCCTGCAGTATGTAGATATCATCTCAGAGAGAACAAACATATAAAGTTAAATGCACTAGAAACATACAATTCAACAATTAAGCATCACCACATCTCATATCGAGACCTTTCATATTACCATAGCATGATTCATTGAACACCCTATCCTTAGGGTTTCATTTGCCTTATTCATTCATCACATGCCAACACCCTACTCTTAGGGTTGCATTCGCCTCATTCACCTTTTCACATGGCTCTCATAAGGATTTCATAGGATATAAGCATTCACTAAATAAAGATTGTTTTCAACAAATCATATACAATCGATATATGTATGAAACCATGGAAAGTGAACTAAATTTAGGTTTCCATGCTATTCACTGAGATATCATGTATCAAGAATAAAATTCAATTAAGATAACCCATGAGGTACATCCTAACCACTTATAGGATTACTAGTCCTCTTCAATAAGGTTGAAACTCTAGTGATATCTCAATTAGGTTAAACCCTAAATTACATCATATGGTATAAATCTGAAAAGCATTCTTACTAGGATGTGTTGTATATGTTTCTGATGTGAATCTACCATCAAAGAGTCATTCAAACAGAGAAGGAATCCATATCATATCAATTTGCAACAACTTAAATCAAACAGACATTTCAGGGTTTAGAATCACATACTAAGCAATTAGGGATTTGGATGCTATAATCAAATTTCGTACATTATACTGTTTAAAGGAAGAACCCACTCACCCTAAGGTGTGAACACACCTCACAACTGCAGCTCAACTCAGGGAATCTCGAATTCCTATCAAATCCCTAGCAAATCTCCCAATTCTTCTTCCATTCAACTCGGAAACTTTGAAAATGAGGGATTATGAAGAAAGGGTGAGAAAATAGGGAATTTCGACATCATCTTGGATCAAATCAGAGCATGGACGGAATCTTGACATGAGATAGAAGATCCACCATAAAAGTCTATGCAAAGGATCCAAACTTACTTGATTTCACCATTCTTGGGACCGCAGAACCCTAATTCAGCAATTCCTCCTCTTTCTCCACTCAAGCCCTAACTCTCCCTCTCTCTCTAGATTTTCGTTTCTCTGGGATGGATGACGAAGAATGAGAGCTTCTTGTGTGTGTGGTTACTCATATAGACCATTTGAGCTGCTTGGGTCAATTGCATATTGACCCAACACTCAACTTTAATTATATTGGCTGAATATTCAGTTATACAAAAGTTACTGTAATTCGTTTATTTCAGAGATCAAAAATTCTCCAACAATTATGGAAATTTATCACGTTGTTTATAATTGATCTATAAAGCTTCAGTTAAAATTTGAGATCATTTGGAATTATTAATAAATAATTAAAAATAGAACAGTGCACTGCTATATTGCAGTCTGCAGAATATTCGGCCGAGTTTGTCCTGCACAAAACTCGACCGACACCCTTACTGTAGGTATTCAAAAGTCATCCAAAAATTATGCCAATTTAACAAAGTGTCTAAAACTGTGTTTTTCAAGCACAGTTAAAATTTGAGATCAATTGGATATACCAATAAAAAGATAAAATTCAATTACCACACTGCTGTAAAATTCTGAAATTGTGATCGGCCGAGTTTGAAACTCGACCGATAAACAGGTCAGAACATTCTTCAAAAATTCTGATATTTACCAATATTGTTCACATTTTATATATCCAAATCATATCCAAATTTGAAGTAAATCAGAGTTACACATAAAATACTAAAAATCATTTAGTGAGACATTCTACTTATCAAATTCTGTATTCATGTATCATCAAAACCCTATTTGGGCCGATTAGGGTTTATGCTTCTCAAACCCTAATTCTCAAGACAAAAGAACATTTAGACTTCTTATCATAGTTAAAACATCCTAATTGTGTTATTGTCATTAATTAGATTTCAAGAATGATTATTCTAATTAATCTTTGCGATTGTCTAGGTAAACCCTAGTTTACCAATTAAGCTCAGATGGGGTCGTAACAACTCTCCCCCCTTAGAATGTTTCGTCCTCGAAACATAAACCTACAAGAAAGATACATTCAAGGTTATTCTAAGCTTCTAAAGCCTTCCATGTCATTATATTCTTGTATTTCATACCTGAATGTAGTTTTCAACATTAGATCTTTTAATTCTTTACTAAATCACAACATATTTCAAATAGTTCTCAATGATATCAAGCAAACTCTTTATGCCACAGTCAAACATAGAATACAAAGATAAACCGCCACGCTTTCGCTGCGCAACTCTGATACTCTGATACAACTATCTCAACTTATGCGGCTCAGAAAGTTCTATTGTTCTGTATCACCTCTAAGTGACAAAACGAGTTCACCATGCTGTTTTAAACTTTAATAAAGTGCTATTCAAATAGCAAAACAGTCTTGAATTAAAAGACTAGATTCAACAATCAATTGCACAATACTACTCTTGGCATCCTCATTGGGTCATGGATGTATGAGGTGAAGCATTACCACCTCATTCTATACTATCCCGTTTCGATCCTGGGACCTGTGGGTTATGGGCCCACACACAATTCAAAGTGTAACCATCATATTATATCATTTTAGGGTTTCAACAACAGTAATAAAGTAATCCACAATTGTATCAGTCATTCAAGCATTAATCATACTCAATTACCATCACTCAGTTATATTAGAGCTAGGTATAACAAGCTACACCTCATTAGGGTTATTTGTCCAAACAATCTAATTATCATCCCTTTCTATTAATAAGAGTGAATATGTATGACTACCTTGTTTAGGGTATCTCTCCATGTGTTCTAACATCATCCAAACCGTATCACCATATTACAAATACACAATGATAAGATGCATATCAGGTATGAATTACTACAACTATCATACGCCTTTAATTTAACATATAGCTTGCACAAATACACTGAAATCATATATAGAACCAGCTTTCATACCTTAATATGCCTTCAACAAATCATACATATAAAAACAAATTCACATATTACACAAAGCTAGTATTTTCCCATATCTCTCTGCTCATTCATTACTTCTTTACTTTTTGCTACCTATCCTTTTCATATGATTATATACAATAAACATCATTAGCATTGAATCATTTAAGATAGGAATAGATTATTCATCGTTCTTGCTATCACACAAGAATTTATTTCTTATCGCACTTCATCATACTGTATGTCACTATTACATTCACTAGATGACCCCACCAAGGTAGTTATGCACCATATATGATTCATTTTCTCTTATCATTTCATTCCCACCTTGCTCTTATTAAGGAATATATGAAAGAGAAGATGATTTTAAGACTTGGAATACTTGTATTCAAACATTCCCTTAATACATTCTCGTATGTAGATTTACTTAGTTATCAATAGAGATATTTGATTAATTCGCACTTTCTTGAATCTCACAACCTCTTTATTTTATAACTTCTCCATCATATTTCAAACCCTTTCTTACGTTTCATAGTCCTCTTACTATATACTACTCTTTAACCCGTCATCTTTAATTCTAAATTTTTTTTAATGACCATGTTGCTTATTCATATGTATGGTCATGTATACCATGTTGTACATATTTCCACCTTTATCTTTATACTATTGTGAAGTTAACATTCTAAATTAATAGTCCTTCTATTAGTTTTTACTCATGTTGAATACATTACATATTCTTCATTTTTACATCAAGTGGATCATGCATGGGTCAAACATAGTTTCTCTTTCAATCAAGTTTTTCTCTCCTGAATACAGTCTACCTTTGTATGACTTATTCATTCGTTAAACTACACCTATGTTCTTTGCTTAGAAACTAGTTTGTTGTTCTAGTCTTATGAATTACATGTTCATACGATCCTCTTCACTTTTACTCTTTTGAAGACTCTTTACTTCTATGGACCTATTGAATGCTCAACCCTATTCTCTACTTAGCCTTTGCTTTAGAGTTCATAAAAGCATTGTACTCTATTATATGATTCATTCATCATGATTGATTCTTGCTATCTAGAACCATACATACATTTCACATATCTTTTCTATATTTCAAATGTATAGTTCATATAATATTGATCAATAAACTGATTATGAACTTCATATCATGTTCTATTATTCCCAATTAAGGGTTTCTCATATGAGGCCCCAAAATTGAACCTCAGATATCAGTTTCAACTAATTCTTAGTTGTTCTGATCTTGCCCATATGTTTCAACATCTTACTGTATGTACATTCTTACTCTGATGTGGGTCTAATTATTCAAATTCTATTCTTATTATACTATTGATAGGATTCATTAGATCCTAGTAACGCATCCTGCCAACCGGACCAGGCCAAACCTGAAGTCCTGAAGCCAAGAACTACAAAGGATTACATTCTTCCTGAACTGCCACTCACAGCTCAGAAACTCGGCCGATTGGTCAGAAACTCGGCCGATTGCTTCACAACTCGGCCGATCCGCTTGAAACTCGACCGATCAACTTGCTGTTTGATTTCCTGAAAAAGAAACTCGACCGAATTACATACAACTCGACCGATCAGTTTGCTGTTCGATTGCCTATTAAGGAAACTCGGCCGAACCACATACAACTCGGCCGAATCGTGTACAGACTGAAAACCTAAACAGACCTGCTGATGTCAATTTCACTCGAATCAGCGGGCAAAACCATAGAAACAAAAGCTCATTTCAAGATGATTTCTAATCTACATGTTACAAAGAATGAAATCAATAAATGCAACAACTGCATAGTGTGCAACAAATATTAAAGACCCATATTTCAAAGTATTGAATATTTGAATTCAAACATATAAGAGCATTTCTATACATTTCCAACAAAAACAACATTATGAAATGTAAGTTCTATCTCCTTTTACATTTATGCTCTTAATTCTTGTTTCTTTTCTCGTTTTCTAACCCTAACATTTCTAGGGTTCATCTCTAGCCCATTCTTCCACTGTATACCTGGCCAGGGTATACGTGAGAGAATAGACAGAGTAGCTTGTACTGGCTGATCCAAGTACTCAGATATCGGGCCAGGATATCCAAATACTCAGATCCCCAAAGCTAACATCAAACATCTCCTATCTGCCACACTTAGGACTCTAACTTACTAACTTAATGGTCCTTGACAACTCACCCTAAGCTCTGATACCAAGCTGTTACACCCCGATCTCACAATTTCCTCAAATCATGAGATTAGGGCGTAAGATAGGATTTATATTTAACACAAAGAACACCCTTAACTTTTTTTCTTTTCCTTTAAAACTCTTGATTCCCCGCATTGAACCACATAACATCTTAACAAAGGAATCTGAACATTTCTTTTAATGATCAGACTTTAATAGTAAAGGTACATGTATAAACGTTCATGATGTCTCTCACACCTTATGCACATAAAACTTGCTAAATAGCATACATATCAAAAGAGGAACAATATTACACATCGTAATTACAACTCTCTCTCTTATCTCTTACTGAGGACCTAGAGTGACAAGGACCGACTGACTCAACTAATCTTGTACTTAACTCTTATAGCAGATCTACACTGATGCTCTGACCATCTTCAAGTCCACGCGGTTAACCCTAAAAATGTTTGAGTAGAGGGGTGAGCCTACTCGCTCAGTGAATGAGTACTTCAAGGAAACAGACTAATGCACTAATGAGATTACAGATATAATTTTAAGTAAACGATATGACATTTAACAACAATAAATACTACACTGAGCAGTTCTAAAACAATATAACTGAAATAACAAAGAATGTAAATATTGCATCCAAAGCATAACTACTAGAAGACTATACTCTAGTCTTCCTTAACTCTTTCATTTATAAGGAACTCTGTGAACCTATATGATCATATTTTAGATTATTTTTATGCCCTAAACATATGCAGTGTACTCTGCATATAAAGATCCGTAGCGAACTACGATCCCACCGTACAAGACTTAGCGACACACCCGGGAAATGCTAAGTCTGACTGCCAGCCCTGGTCTGCTGCAGGACTCTCAGGCTCACAAGGCCTCAGGCTCACAAGGCCTCACTACACTCTCAAAAGAGTGAACTCTAGACTCCTCCTCAAACCTGAGCACACAGGCGGAGAGTCTCACCGGGTTACCACCGTGACACAAGCACGGATTAATGTTGAATAACCCCTATTTATTCCAGTGCCACCGTGACACAAGCACGCGTTGTTGTTGAACACTGCCTGTCTCTATCCTCGTGCCTGTGACTCCGCACAGTTATTGTTGCAACACGAGTTTCACCCCCCTGGTGCAGACCTCTCAGAAGGGGTTCTACGGTGTTAGGGCACCTAAGTCTATTAACTGATTAACATATAACCATTTAAACAGGAATATCACATTTCATACTTATTTCACATTATGGGTATCACTTGAAAACACATATATATCATTTGTCATTTTCAACATGACTCAGTAACATCCCTTTCTAGGGCATGTCATATCTCATCACCTGCAATTTACGAGATATGTATTGAAATATAAGAAGCCCTGCAGTATGTAGATATCATCTCAGAGAGAACAAACATATAAAGTTAAATGCACTAGAAACATACAATTCAACAATTAAGCATCACCACATCTCATATCGAGACCTTTCATATTACCATAGCATGATTCATTGAACACCCTATCCTTAGGGTTTCATTTGCCTTATTCATTCATCACATGCCAACACCCTACTCTTAGGGTTGCATTCGCCTCATTCACCTTTTCACATGGCTCTCATAAGGATTTCATAGGATATAAGCATTCACTAAATAAAGATTGTTTTCAACAAATCATATACAATCGATATATGTATGAAACCATGGAAAGTGAACTAAATTTAGGTTTCCATGCTATTCATTGAGATATCATGTATCAAGAATAAAATTCAATTAAGATAACCCATGAGGTACATCGTAACCACTTATAGGATTAATAGTCCTCTTCAATAAGGTTGAAACTCTAGTGATATCTCAATTAGGTTAAACCCTAAATTACATCATATGGTATAAATCTGAAAAGCATTCTTACTAGGATGTGTTGTATACGTTTGTGATGTGAATCTACCATCAAAGAGTCATTCAAACAGAGAAGGAATCCATATCATATCAATTTGCAACAACTTAAATCAAACGGACATTTCAGGGTTTAGAATCACATACTAAGCAATTAGGGATTTGGATGCTATAATCAAATTTCGTGCATTATACTGTTTAAAGGAAGAACCCACTCACCCTAAGGTGTGAAAACACCTCACAACTACAGCTCAACTCAGGGAATCTCAAATTCCTATCAAATCCCTAGCAAATCTCCCAATTCTTCTTCCATTCAACTTGGAAACCTTGAAAATGAGGGATTATGAAGAAAGGGTGAGAAAAGAGGGAATTTCGACATCATCTTGGATCAAATCAGAGCATGGACAGAATCTTGACATGAGAGAGAAGATCCACCATAAAAGTCTATGCAAAGGATCCAAACTTACTGGATTGGATTTCACCATTCTTGGGACCGCAGAACCCTAATTCAGCAATTCCTCCTCTTTCTCCACTCAAGCCCTAACTCTCCCTCTCTCTCTAGATTTTCGTTTCTCTGGGATGGATGACGAAGAATGAGAGCTGCTTGTGTGTGTGGTTACTCATATAGACCATTTGAGCTGCTTGGGTCAATTGCATATTGACCCAACACTCAACTTTAATTATATTGGCTGAATATTCAGTTATACAAAAGTTACTGTAATTCGTTTATTTCAGAGATCAAACATTCTCCAACAATTATTTGAATTTATCACGTTGTTTATAATTGATCTATAAAGCTTCATTTAAAATTTGATATCATTTGGAGTTACCAATAAATAATTAAAAATAGAACAGTGCACTGCTATATTGCAGTCTGCAGAATATTCGGCCGAGTTTGTCCTGCACAAAACTCGACCGACACCTTTACTGTAGGGATTCAAAAGTCATCCAAAAATTATGCCAATTTAACAGAGTGTCTAAAACTATGTTTTTCAAGCACAGTTAAAATTTGAGATCAATTGGATATACCAATAAAAAGATAAAATTTAATTACCACACTGCTGTAAAATTCTGAAATTGTGATCGGCCGAGTTTGAAACTCGACCGATAAACAGGTCAGAACATTCTTCAAAAATTCTGATATTTACCAATATTGTTCACATTGTATATATACAAATTATATCCAAATTTGAAGTAAATCAGAGTTACACATAAAATACTAAAAATCATTTAGTGAGACATTATACTTATCAAATTCTGTATTCATGTATCATCAAAACCCTATTTGGGCCGATTAGGGTTTATGCTTCTCAAACCCTAATTCGCAAGACAAAAGAACATTTAGACTTCTTATCATAGTTAAAACATCTTAATTGTATTATTGTCATTAATTAGATTTCAAGAATGATTATTCTAATTAATCTTTGCGATTGTCTAGGTAAACCCTAGTTTACCAATTAAGCTCAGATGGGGTCGTAACAGTAACCTAAGTGTGTGTCCCATGAGAAGAATGTGTTGACAACCAAGGAAGGATATCTATACTCGGTGGATTTTTTTTTTGACTTTGACTCTTAACTATGATCTTGGACGAATTTTGAGGATGAAATTTCTTGTAAGGAGGGAAGGATGTGACAACCTCACTTTTCTCTTTCCTCTGTGGTACTCCTTCCATCTCATCCAATGGTATCCTACTCAATCAAATGTCAACTCTATAGTATGAATGTGATGATGATCTAATTTGATGACCTCAATGATCATTAGCACAATATGTGACTTTGATTTGAGTTTTGTACTATGTCCCTTTTTAATAGATTACCACATTGCAAATGAAATTGAACCTAATAATTGTAATGTCTTTTATGTTTTATACATTTGATACTGTAGAGTTTTCAATTGTGAATACAAAGGAATAGAAATCAGCCTAATCGGACATTTGTAGCCCAAGTTATGGCTTTTCAAAGTTAGCTCGGATTTCACTTGAATTATTCTGATCCAGCTTTTTTAGGCCTTAATGGGCCAATTTGGGTGGGGCGCGGCCCATACGCCACCCTCACTTGAGAAAACCCTAGCGCGCTTCTACTACCCACCGTTAGATTTCCCCTTCCTTGATCTGATCCAGATCCAACATATAAAAAATTCTCCTCCTCCTTCTCTGCATTGACGCTGGCAGGGGTGGCATTGCTGCCACATACCCCCACCATGGCAACAACAAATAGCACTCTCCCGACCCCTCTCTCGATCATTTGCATAGTCCAGACCTATTCTCTATGCATCTCGCTTGTTTTCCCATCTTTTTCATGCCCTAGGGTTCTTCTACGCAACTCCCATCTCCAAGAAACTCCATGGCTGCCGCCACCATGGCACACCTTCCACGGATCCACCTCGGCCATCCTTGGTGGGATATGAGAGCGGATTCAGTGTCAGGCGTCCTCTTGGCAGGTGATTTTGTGACCTCCTCGCCACTCAACCTGGCCGTTCCAGCGAGCAACAGCCACAACGCCGCCGTGTCTAGGAACAGCCTGCGCGTGGGCTACTGGCTGGGGAGGCTAGCGTCCCGTGTCATCAGATCCAGGGCAGTCGGCTTAGATGCACACAATGCAGCTTTCTCTCTCCCCCACCTCTCTTCCTCATGGCGGGGTCTCCTTGACCACAATGCCCAATAGCATGCTTCTACATGGTCACGAGGTCAGCCAACTTGGACCACCCTCCTGTGTAAGATCCCCGACTGCCCGATCGCCCACCGACGGCTCTGATGCACCCTGACATGATATCAAGGGTAACCACCTCTTCCACTATAGTTTTGAATGTTAATCTTAAAAAATGCATAACTCTCAACTCATAGGGCCAAAGTATACAAAATTATATATCAAATTGATCCTTTCGAAAAGATCTACAACATGGGAATATTTGCAGACCCTGATTCCTACTTTATTTCTATTGATTAGCTAACATACGAATTTTAACCTTTGTTGACCATGTTACATGTACAACCATGATAAAGTTGAAATCTTTTATGTACTCTTGCATCTATAACCATAAAATCAATAACTCTAATGTCTTTGTAGCCCTAAATAAGGTCCTACTCTCCCTATTTCTCATGAATGACCTCAATTCTACATATGTGCCTACTTTGGACTATAATGTTGAACTTTGCCCTAGACTGCTAATCTTGCTTCTAATGGACACCCACCTAATCTTGTTAAGTGTTTCTGATGGATTAATGTTTCTGATCTAAAACATCTTTAGGTCTGGATCTCTTGACTTGATGAATCATGGTCTAGGGTGCTCTTTTGTAAGTAGTTTGATCTTGGAATGCATGTAAATGCCTGAAATCTTGATGTGATCATATAAAGTGCTTGGAACTTCAGAATGGCAAGAAACTCGAACCACACCATCATGATGACCTCTAGATCAGTACAAAATCATTTAATGAACTAATAAGTACCTTGGAACCCTTCTTGGCCAAAACCCTAAAATGCATCTAATTAGGGTTAATGATGAGAATCTAATGCATATATGTAATCTTGTTGTTAATCAGGTTTGGCATGTGGCTAGATGGTGAAGGATATGTTAGGTTATGAAATCTCTAAATCAAGTACGGGCCTTATCTAGTTGTATGACTAGATTTCTTGTTTGAAATGATATGTATTATATGCTTGTTTGTTTACTTGCCCAATATTGCCATGTAGTATTGCTATGTCTTACTCGATGTTTGCCTCATCAGTTTTATAACTTGAACACATATATATACAAAACTCCATTATAATATTGTTGATAAAGGGTTATCTCTTGGCTATGGCCTTGAAGTCCCTCTTGTATAAAAGGGTTAGCTAATTTTGTAACCCTTACGGACCCTTCCGACGGGAAGATGGTCAAAGGCCATAAACATGCTTGATATTGTCGATATAATGGAATGAAATGACATAAAATATGGTTTCATATTTTGTTAACCAGTTAACATGTTTATTCTTGTTCATTTCATCTTGAAATCTTTTCAAATTATGTAAAGCTTATATATATATATATGTATCTTTCTGCCCTGTACTCAGCACCTCATGTGTTGACCCATTTCTCGTATGTTGTTTTTAGGTTCATAAATGGCTAGAAGGTTGATGGGCTCGGTGAGCTATGTTAGGTGTACTTATTGTAAGATCCATATATAGTATACATGAGCAGACTTGTACAAAGTGACTCTTGAACACGTAATTTAAATCGTGTAATATAATAATGTTGCTTAATATATCTTGTTGATTTTTGATATTATGTTGGTGCCTTTATCTTGTTATTTGTTCATGTGTGCTAAGATTTACGCTTCCACATGTTGCCTTTGGTATTCATTTGGTTCATGGGACTGGGATTCCGGTTCCATGACAGAAGCCTACTTGCTTGGGGACCATGGAACCCTTAAAATTTTAGAGGGAAATAGTATGCATATTGGGAGACATATGATTTTAATGTTGTGTTTTATTATATTAAAGGAGGGGTGAAAGACCTTCTTGCCCTTGCACATTGGGTTGGATAGGGGTTGTTTTGACTTCTAGTGGCCTTCCATTGGCCATTTTATAGAAGTTGGATCGCGAGATTCTCTCTCCCACTCGTGACCAATAGAAACAAGTTAGAAATAGTGTCAGCCTCCTTCCACATACTCTAGATACCTCTATGCATCTTACATTGAACCAAGCTGTTTCCTAGATTTCTATCTTATCTTGGCTAAAAAAAACCTACCTTGGACCCTCTACACATTGGGATAACAAGAAAACATTTCTATAACGAACAAAAACCTAGAATCATACCCTATTCCCTAACTAAGAGGTTAGTAATATTGGTTCATTAGATTTGACCAAACAAGAATACAGACATACCTTAACAAATATTGTTTACACATTAAGTGGTATAAGGTTATATAATCAACACCCCATAATAACATAATAACATGTATATGTGTTAACATGTAAATAAGTTCATAAAATATATCACATGTGTTGCCTTTTCTAACTAATATTCACATAATGCCTAAGATGTAGTTAATGAGAAGTAAAATGTTCTTAATACACAAATTATTATAAAATTGGTACTTCTTGTCCATAAATATGAATAATGTTCCATTATCTAAATAAATATTTAATTAGAGGGATTAGTAGATTTAATGAGTAAAATATAGAGATTTGTGCATAATAATATAAGATAACTCTTTAGGCAACAATGTGAAGATAATAAGACATAATTTCATGGAAGTTGATAATACAATGGAGTATTTTGATAAATATAATGGTAATGAGCTATAAGTCCTAATTGTATTATAATTCATAAATATAAGTTTCAAAACTAAAATATAATGTATTAGATTCCTTGCGTCCCAAATTGCTTGGGTGCCAAGTTTCATTTTATTTGAACAATAACAACCATCCTAATTCCATTTAGAAAAGAAAATATGAGATAAAGATAAAAATATTAAATACATTATTTAATGTCTTCAAAAGTGGAAACAAACCTCAAATTCTATTCTACACACCAAAATTAGTCTATGTGTGAATTTTCACATAATTTAACAATCTTATCTATTGTAATCCTATTTAGGAGAGAGAATATGACTTGGGATAAAAAATATAAATAAATAAGTAAACCACTCCAAAAGTGTAAATTGATGCCAAAAATGGATTTTGCATGTCAGAATTAGTCTAGGTGCCAAATTTTGAATTATTTGGACTCTAATTGCTCCTTGAATTTATTTAGAAAAGAAAAGAACAAATATTTGATATTTCTTTATTCAAATGGTTAGTTATCTAAAGTTCTCAATTTCAATGTGTCACGTGGGCTCCTATGACTTGCCAAACTCGGGCTTCTTCTTGGTAGTCAAATTCTAATCAGGCAACCCATCCTTTATCCCCTACCTCATGTTCATTTTGGAAACAAGTCAGGCTTTTCGTGAATGGTGCATGTCAACAATTTTCTCACCTCTATTCTTCCTCCTCTCTCACCCTTTTTCCCTGATTACTTCTCCTCTATCTTCCTCTCTTCATTCTGCATATAAGGACCCTATAGATCCTAGGGTTTGTGGCTAGCTCACCTTTTCCACATCTCAGTCTCCCCTTTCTTTTATTCCTCTTCTGTTTTACACTCCCTTTCCTTTTTCCCACCATCCTAGCCTTGACACCTAACCTTCTTGAAGTCCAAAAGTGACACTAGTATATACTTCCTCCTTCATGAATCCTGAGTCATCATCAATTGACCCCCAAGGTAAGCATATCATTTCCCCACTTTGAGTGATTCTTTTCTTAGTTCTGGCCATGGACAGGCAATGCCTACAAATCAACCTAGTCTTGTGATTTTTAATTGCTCGGTTGTGTCTACTTGGTCCTCAGGTTATAACCTGCATATTTCATTTCCCCTGGTATTCCTTACTTTTTATCTTTTCTTGTACCTTCTTTCCTCAATGCTCATGGAAGGAGGGCTTCTGAGTTCTAGTTTTCCTCGTCACCTTTTCTTATCTCGATGAGTCCAACTAGAGACAGGGGATTTCCTTCCAAACTTGGTTTCCATTGATTTGCACCATGTCGCCAAGTTCATCTTGGCATCAAGGTTGTTGTTGTTGTTTTATATTCCTGTTGTAAGATGGAGAAAGGGAGTTAGATGAGTCTGCAAGCTTTCTCTCAAAAACCCTGGTTCTGATTTCTTTTGATTGTGCCTCAATGGGCTTCTTCATCTATTCACAATCTATGTTTGGTTTTAACTTCTACTCATATGTATGCCTAGTTGTTGTAGGCCCGACTCAACTTGGCCAGTTTGATTGGGCCATGATAGCACAAATAGTAATGATTTTTCCCACCCAAATGGATTTATAGAATTTTCCAATTAATGGGATACATAGAAATTCATAATAAAACATTTATTGCTAATTTTTTTAATAAAATATGAAATGGAATCAAATTTTTTTTATGTATCCAATTATATGAGTTTCATTGTCAAATTCCAATACAATAAATGTATGATATATCTAGATTTTCATAATTTGTGAGATCTTCTAAAATTCATAAGTAATAATCTATTATTCACAACAATAAAGTAAAATATCCTATAAAAACAATAAAGTATAGTCTGCAAGATGGTGTGGTTTTCATAATCTTACTCACCAATAATAAAAAGATGACTTTTAGGGTTTATATAATTAATGCAAACCTGACCCTAATCTCATATATGCCTGTAACATGTTGTTTGTGGCCTGAGATGGAATTAGGGATTTGACCTTGGACATATGTAGACTTGATGTAAGGTATGTTGCATCCCTATATCTCTTATTGAGAAAATCACCTATATTCCCTCTTTCTTTTGGTCCTATGGACAAATTATCCTATACAATTTCTCTCTCTTCTGAGAATTTGTTTCATGTGAAAGATTCTATCTTGAATATGATCTTGTGATCATCTTACTTTGTTGGGTATTCTTGTTTGGTCACCACTTTGTTGGATATTCTTATTGGACTCTTATTTATATTTTGTTCTTCTTATTTCTTATAGAACCCTAATTTGAGATATTGAATTAAGTGTGGACTCTTATGCATCTTATTCGTGGAGATTGAAGGATATTTGTTTATTGGTCCTCTGACCCCACATTATAACTGTTGGATGCTCTCATCTTATTATTTTAGTTTGACTGAACTTATGTGTGCTTTTCTCTATTTGAGTGCATGTCTTAGACTAATTTTATTTCTTGTAGAGGTACATCTGTATTAAATTTTTGGACGTGCGTACTCTGTCTTAATTGCACTTATTCCATCGTATTTATATAAAGGGTGTGTGTGTTCCACCCAGGGTGTGCTTATTCCACCCAATACTTTTAAGTTGAGATCCTATAGTGTCCGGACCCTTCTTGAAATAACCTTTGTCTCTGTTATTTACATGCATTGCTTTATACTTGTGATATTATTATTGTGACACTATTTTAAGGCAAGAAATCTCTTAATGTTTATCTTCTTTAAATGTAATTTCTCTTGATATCCACTTGAATAGTACTTTCCCTCTTCTATGGGAAGCCTCATTATATTTGATATTCTTTTTCCCTTATATTGCTCAATCCCCAATTGATATGCTCATACCGGTTTGTATGCTGATAATTTCCATCTTTTATTTTCTCTCCAGGGGTATGATTCCAACCCCATATATAGGACATGGAGGACATGACATGCATACATGGAATTGGCTTATGGAGATGACTCTTAATGGGAGATAGACTTGATATAGCTGGATATCCCTCTACTTCGATCCGGATGATGTTGTACTTTCATGTCAGCCCCTTATTGGGAGAATATATTGTAACTTTGATAAATTGATTATAGTCATGATTTATTATTCTTATTCTATACTTTGGTCTTTTGTGTACCATCATCCAGTAAATGAAAATTTTACACCTATTCCATCATGCTTGTTAGTATGTTTGGAAAAGATAGATTGTATTCCTCAAATAGAGTAGGGATTGGATCCCCTATTAGGTCCGACTTCTTACAATTTCACTGATGTGTTACTTCTGTGTATAATCTCATATAGACACTAAAAGAGTAATGCTAAAGTCAGTAGGTGTCATGAGCTCTTGCTTGGTAGGGGGAGATGCCACTAGGTCCTAGGTAGAGTCGCTCCATTGCATAGGATCTTGCACAAGTGGGTTGAGTAGCCTGACAAACCTCCCCTTCCAACAAATATAGTACTGGATTTTGGGGGTAGTGTTTAACGTCTCCTCACCTTAATTTAGGGATGGAAATTTCATCTCATCTGGCCTGACCCAACCCAAACATATGGGTTTTATTGGGTTTATGGGAAAGGCCAAACAAGCACGTAAGGTGCGAGCCACATTTGGTTGAAGCACTAGTCCATTAACCTTTTTTGGGCATGCACATTTGCCATTATCAAGGATTCAATAGGCAGCCCTCACTCAGTCACTCTCACCTCTTTCATGTCTGATTGTCTCCCAGAATTGAGCTATGTCAATGACTAGAGAACCTTAGTCGCCACCTTCCATTCACATTTTTGGCTTGGGTGTTTGTTCTTTCTATGAGTAGGGGTGTGGGGAATGTGCAATACATCTTTCCCCTGACATCAAGTGGTGGTTCCATGGATCTCTCATTCATAAGTACACAATGTGGATTCTTACTGGTAGGGAAAATGAAAAATATGATTGGTTCAGATCATGTTATGGATAATCAAGACTAAAGTTGTCAAGTCACATGGTAGGATTGTGATAGCCAAAGGTGCCGAACCTAAAAGGGAAGCTTGTTGGATCCACATCTTTATGGTCATGTCTGAGGATGGGATAATCATATAATTCAACAATAGTTGGTTTTGGCAACTACCCATCTTAATCTAGTCGCTACTCTCTCTTTCTAGTTTCATTAATTTTTCCACCTACCCATCTTGCTACCATGCATTGCTTATCCTAACGTGGTCTTCCCTCTTCTATTATTCCTCACAGACACATCACCACCAAATCTTAATCGTTTTGTCTAGTTAGAAGGTCTTGCATTTTAATTATTGAATACTCAATATCTTATCACAGGTTTGTGGGTGAATTCATGCTAGCAAAGGTAAGGATAATGATGATATTGTTATATTCCTTTCTCCAGTCATGCATAATAAGAATAAGATTATCTTGTTGATTCCCCTTTGACACGGTACAAACATCTCTCTTTTTTTCACCTTACAGTGGGTATTCCAAGTTGGGCTTTTAGTTGGCATTTATGCATCTGATCAAGTGTGGATAGCTCATTACCTTCTAAAAGTAATCAAAGTTGCCAACTGTAAACATATTGCATGTTCTTGCTATGTTTGAATAGTGGTGGTCTCCTCATGGGGTTTTTGTTGTTTGTTGAGGATCACTGAGATAGACAAATTCTTCCTATCATTGTTTAGATTAGTCAATTCATATTGGTTGTAAATTTGTAATCAGTGTTTGAGCTAAGAAGAGCATTGGTTGTGATTCCCAATCATATCTGTTATACAAACTTTCCTACGTAAAATTGATGGGTAATACTTTAGTTGTTATTAGGAATACTTTCTATGACAATATTCATTTATTGTTACATAGATTCTTAAAACCACTATGCTTTACCGTTCTACTTTCTATTAGTTTCTTTTGTTGTTGCTCGTGTTACGTAGCTTGTATCTTAAAATTTTAGTGTTGTTGTTGCTCATATATGTTATGTTGTTCATAATCATGTTGATTTTCCTTAGATATTTTTATTCTTCTCTCATCCTATCTAGAAAAACGTCATTCTAAGTGCATGTATAGTGATCGTGATGATGAGGGACAAACTCTTATAGCTAGTAACCTAGGTGAGGAACGAGGCAATATACATAGTGGAGGTGGGCATCTTCTTTGAGACATGGAAGCTTAAGGAGTGATATGTGAAATGAATTTACAAAGAATGTTATAGGTGGTATTATGAAGGCAGATTGCAATGACTATAGGAAACCTCTATCATGTGATTGTAAAAATGGGACAAATCAACTATGTGGTCACAATTTTAGGCCATGTCCCATTCAGGAGGAAATCGTTGAACAAGATTTGTCAAGTCGTAGTAACCTAATTGAGGAGAAATGAAATTTATGCACAAGTTTTAATCAAGATACTTCAAGTAGAGACCTAATGCAAATATTTGTGAGACACTAGTATCTTCTTTCTATTATGGACCACATTAAATGATACACTTCTAACCCACACACCCTTTTCCAGTGCCCTACATGATCTATGAAAATTGATATCCTAGTAGCACATTTCTTTAAGAAATACAAGGTTATATAAGTTGTTGATCGGAATGAGTCAAGGTTGGAAGTAAATATGGATATGTGGACATTCAACCATTAAAAGAGAGGATTGGAGATCACCCTCATTTATATCGACAAAACATGTGCATTACATTGTTTGATTTTATTATTTGCTTATGTGGCATACCCACGTATGAAGGAATCATTGGGTGATGTTATATTGTAGACTATCTATTGTAACTTTGGATAAATGCTCTACCAATGATGCCATGATTAGGTAACCAAAAAATTTCGTTGCAATTTATTGCTATTGTCTAGTTAGCCATTGCATATGTGTTGTTGTGTGGATATCTTAAGCGTAATTCTTGAGAATGGTATTCTGTTATTGAAAGTGGACTTTAAAAAGTATGTCAGTGTGTGGCCTATTGGGTTGTCACTCCAAATATGTTAGAAAAGTTCTAGGATACTACAATTTATTTGAAGGTTTCTCTAAAAAAGAATTAGACCCTTGATTGCTCTACTAGGTGGGATTCCACTTCCCACATTCTTCAAACCAAATTGTTATACAAGACCCTTTTCGTAGATGATCCTGAGAGGTAGAATTGAGTCATTTTTATAGTAAGGAATTTATCTTCGAGAAATGAAATGTCAAAATATAATATGTGTGTGATTCAATTGAGAAACTAATAGAATATTTCAAATGAATTCTAATAAATGGGAATAAGAAGGTCTATGGTGAAAATAAGTTTCAAATATATAAAAATGAAGATCAAACTGGATTGATACCTATGGGACCCATTTTAGTATGTTATACTAGTAGTCTATAAATCCTTATTAGGGATTGACTGATAAACTTTGTCTCGGTGACTTAAGTCAATCCCTAAAATGGATCTATTATATAGTTCATTATATATCTAATGCTTTAGTTATGTGATCTTGCTTTGAGTAAGTATTGAGCGAGTCCATGGAAACTCAAGTCATTCTCACTAGTATCTTTGGACCAATAATTAAAGTGAAATGTATCAAAAGCATAAATGTGCACTAGAGAATACATTCTAACTACTATAAGTTCAAAACTAAATATCATTTCATACCCAACAGGGGTAGCCTAAAAGAAAATTAAACAAAACTACACTAATACAATGTTGCATAAGGAAAACTATCATCCAAGTATATCTGAATGATCTATCACTCATCATAGGATCCTAGACTAGAGCTTCCTATACAAGAACTTCTTCACTTGAGTATTAGGAACAATACCCCCAAAAAATAAACAAATATATGTTATCAATATTTGGCTTGTACCTGACATTGCTAAAATATTTGGTCGAATTGGAACAAGACATTATTCCCATAAAAAAGAAGGAATTTTTTTTATATTAAATAGAATTTGAAGAGAATACAACTACATGATGAGTCAATCGTGTAGTAGTAAAATTATTGTTCTTGCCTTAATCCTAATGTAATGACAAAAGGGCACAAATCCATGACAAAACATATTAAACTGTAAAGGAATACTAGAATAAATAAGTTTATTGGGATGAGGCACCATCACCTCATTCTAAAGAGAAGAGGCACCACCAAATAAATGCAAATACATATATATGGGGTATGAGGACTCCGAACCCATATACCCTTGAAAAGACACCACCAACTAATTTCATTTGCATATATATGAAAGATCTAGAGGGGGCGAACATAGATTTATGATAGTTTTAATCAAATGAAATTACTTAAATTAATGTGTAGTGGAAATATAAAATAAAAGAGGCAACCATAGGAGAAAGTATTTAGAGTGGTTCCCTCTAAGATTCCAGTCCACTACCTAGTCGTCACCAAATAGAATTTGCAAATCATGTATTTTATTCCTTTTGTATGTTGATACACAATACACAAAATTTACCTATGCTTTTTGTGGGTCAAGACAAACACTTCTTTTCAGCTCAAGGAGAACTACCACCTTCTTTGATGGGCTGCCGGAAGGTCACCCTCTTAGAGAGGATCACAATCCAGCTCCACCATGTTGGTTGCAACCTTCAACCTTGAAGTAGCACCAAAAGAGCTTCACCACAACCTTCTTCCTTAATGTAGTGAGAAGCAACAACACAACATAGTACAAGAACAAGAGAGGAACAAGGAGATTACAATGCCCTTTTTAGAAGATGTACAATTAAGAACTATAGACAAGTGATGATAATGTTATCCAACAAAGTTTGGGAAAAGTTGAATTGGGTGGTGAGGACACTCGAATTAATGTTGGAACTTAGTCTATATTGATGGAAATATGAAATGTAGGGACCAAGAACTTTTTAGAAGGATGCTAGATCAAGTGTATGTCAATGTATATGAAATTGTGTCTCAATAGTTGTTTTTTAAGTGTCCTAAGACCACTACTATTTATGGGAATGGTTTGCAAGTGGATAGGAAAATTTTGGGAGTGTCTAGAGTGTTTTGGGTGGTCAATTAGGCATTTGGTTGAAGTTAATCAAGTTGCAATGGCTAGTCTGAATGTTAATTAATTATCATTCCAGAATGTTTCTCAATTGAGAATTTTTCTGACCGGAAATGTCTTTAGTCAAGTAATTATTCGATCGAGCATGTTCTAAGTGTGAAAATACTCCAATGGCTATATTTTGGTCTGACTTCTTAGTCAAAGTGTCACAACGACTCTTTATCAGTCGAACTTTTCTTTGACCAACTTTCTCAATTGACAATTTCTTCAACCGAGAAGGACTAGGAACTTAAGATATGCAAAGCTATTTCTCAATTTTTTGGGTCTTCGACCGACTATGTCTCGATCGATTTTTTTTTTTGACTGAGAGGGACTCTGTGCAAAGATTTGCAAAGGATGTGAGTTCCTATAAGAATTATTTGTAACCTATCAACCTTAAGGTCTTTATGGGAGTGTAGGATAGGGTTTTGGGTAGGCTTGGAAGATCCTCACTTGTCCTTACATCATGTATATCAAGTTTTACAAAAACACACATGTACAAGAATACATAAATACATGGTACACCTTGATTTGCAAGTATCCAAACATATATATTTTCAAGGTATTTGTAGTTGGATCTTTACTTAGTTCCTTGATCACCTGAAATACTTAATACACATGTTAGTAATATAATTTGCGAAATATTTGCATCATCGAAATATGAAATATGAGTTAGGCATATCAAAAAATCCAACAATCTCTCCTTTTTTATGATGAGAAATACTTCCATAAGATAAATTGAAAGTACCAAAATTTAGAACTTCATACCTTTAAATTTGCTTTGTTGATAGCTGATTTATCTCATGGGTTATTCTCCCCCTTTTGTCAAAGTCAAATGGGTCGATAATTACCAATGCTCCCCCTTAAGAAGACACTCCCCCTCAACAATATAGTCATTTTGAAGAGGGAAAACTTATACACGATGCATTAATTGAAAGAGAATACTAACATATGGGAAATCCAAAAAGATAGACATTGAGGGATAGTTAAAAATCCATCTAATCAAGGAACATTAAAAGATTGTCTAATTTGTAGTGAAAGGAATGTTAAGTCCATGACAAAAATATCCATAAAGTGCAAATATCAAAAAGATATTCTAAACCAATGGTCAGGAATGTCAAGTCCGCCATGATGCAGAGATGCCATAAATTAAAAGGCAAGACTAAAACTGATTTCTCAACCATTTTCAAGGGATGTTAAGACTGAAAATGATTAGAAAATCCATTAAGCACAAAAATGAGATCAACAAAAGTATCTCTAGACCAAATATAAGAGATGTTAAGCCCATATTTATATAGAGAATCCATTAAGAGCAAAAATGAGAACAATAAAAGTATTTGTAGACCAAATATAAGGGATGTTAAGCCCATATTGATATAGAGAATCCATTAAAAGAAGAAAGATATGCAAGTTATATTAAGATATTTGAGCTCCCCCTTGATCCCATACTACGTAAAAAGAGCTCAAAGAAAAATACTTACTAAAAGGTAGCCATTTAAGATCTCAAACATCATAATAAAACATTTATGTCATATGTAGAAACCAAGATATGTAGGGTTCTATCAAAATTTTATTCAAGAATTGAAATTTAAATCCAAGTTTTTTAAGGAATAAAGAAGCTTTTCTTTTCATACACAAACTTGAATTTGTTTAAGTAAAAATAAGCAAAGGAAGAATTATATAAAAGATAAGCAAGTTAGCATCAAAATTAGATTGAGATAAGATAAATATTTTTATCAAATTCAGAATAGGTCAAATATCAACATGTTCCTCTTTTCATTCTAAGTTGGGGTTTTAGGGACCCTAACCATGTCATGGGATCCTTTATTTTGATAATCACATGAAAATGAATATGACCAAAATGTTGACAATAATGACATGAGATACAAATATTTCATTCCTCTTTTCTATGACATCATTTTTAGGTTCATATACAATTTTAGTCTTGGGAGAATATGTCTTTTTGGTTCTAGGAATATGTGAGGATTGATTCTTTGGAACATATCCTAAACCTCTTCTTCCTATTTGTTTAGAAGTATTAACTAAGATGTTATCAAGACTTTTTTATCCTTTCATTAATCTAATTTTTTTTACAACTCAACATTTTCAGCAATATTTTTAGTTACATCTAAGTTTACTTGAGAAAGATTTGAAAGTGAAGTATCTATTTCTTTTATCAAAGCATCACAATCTAAATGATTGCATAAAACAAGTTGAGTTTGATCATGTAGTTTAGCAAGCATATCAACCTTTTCTTGAGAAAAAATACTATTGTTATTTTCTAGAAAAAAGCATCTGAGTCTTATAGCTCTTAATAGATTCTTTTAATGCACTATTTGAAGATTTTAAAGTATCACTTTTAGAGCTAAGATTATCCAGATTAACATAGAGTTCATCAACAATTTTGGCAAATTTCTTCTTTTGTTTCTTACAATCAATATATTTAGCATGAATTTCTTCAAGACTATTTACTAATTCTTCCTTTGATAATTCAAAAATATCTACCTGATCAATTTCTTCTTCATCTTCTTTTGCTATGAAACATTCTATCTCCTCCTCTTCATTGCTTCCATTATCATCACATGATTGATCCCAAGTAGCTTTGTAATATTTATCTACCTTGTCTTTATTTTTGGATGAGGAATTCTTCTTCTTCTTCTTCTTCAGATTTGGGCACTCATTTTTCAAGTGACCCTTCTTTCTGTATTTGAAGCTCCTAGAAGAAGAGGACGGATCACTACAAGTTCTATTTAAATTAACTCTCTTATATTTCTTACCATCTACAATCATGACACTTTTATTATCATCATCACTTGTGTCACTACTTTCTTGAATGATGTTTCTTGATGATGCTTTAGTGATGGCTTTGAAAGAAAGATCCTCCCTTTTCCTTTTTGTTGTTCAGCCTTGATCTTTTCTTCTTCTTCTAGAGTGACTTCATATGTCTCCAGATTTCCAATGAGTTGCTCCATCTTAAGTATTGTAAGATTATTACTATTGTTCTTCAATAGAAGTAATCTTTGACATGTAGCTTGTAGGCAATGATCTAAGCATCTTGGATACTCAATCTTCCCCGCTTATGTTCTTCCCCAAAGCACTTAAATTTTTTAAAATGTTAGAAAATCTAGCTTACATTTTTGTAATGCTTTTGTTAGGTTGCATACAAAATAATTCAAACTTGTGTTTTAACATGACAATATTAGTATACTTTACTTGTGCAGTACCCTCATGAGTTACTGAGAATTAATTCCAAATTTCAATGGTTTTTTCACAAGTAGATATATGATTAAATTTTCTTAGAGATAAAGACAATAAAGTATTCTTACATCCTTTACATTTAATGTCGCTTGTTTTACCGTTTCTGTATCCCATTGCTCTAGTTCGCTAGTTGGAAGTTTGTAGCATATGACAATCATATTCTAAAGATCAAAACTTACTCCTTGAAATTAGAACTACATTCTCCTCTTCTAGTAGGTTTAGTTATACTCATCAAACACCATTGACCTGTTCACATATATTCCTTCCATGTTGAGGTTTCCAAGTATGCTTTCCCCCATTCTTGAAGACATGTGAAGGCTCGTTGAAGACCTACTGTGATAGCAAATGAAAGATCTAGAGTGGGGGTGAATATAGCTTTATGATAATTTTAATCAAATGGAATTACTTAATTTAAAGTGTAGCAGAAATATAAAACAAAAGAGGCAACCATAGGAGATAGGATTTAGAGTGGTTCCGTCTAAGACGTAAGTCTACTACCTAGTTGTCACCGACTTGAATTTGTAAATCTTGCATTTTATTCCTTTATATATCGACACACAATACAACAAACTTATTGGTGCCTTTTGTGGGTCAAGATAAACCCTCCTTTTTATCTCAAGAAGAACTAACACCTTCTTTGATGGGTCATCAGAAGGTCACCCTCTTGGATAGGATCACAATCCACCTCCACAACCTTGGTTATAGACTTCAACCTTGAAGTAGCACCAAGAGAGTTTCACCACAACCTTCATCCTTAAAGTAGTGAGAAGCAACAAAACACCATAGTACAAGAACACGAGAGGAATAAGGAGATTATAATGCTCTTTTCACAAGATGTACAATTAAGCACTATGGACAAGTGATGATCATCTTCTCCCACAAAGTTTAGTCAAAGTTGAATTGAGTGGATGAACACTAGAAGTAATGATGGATCTTAGTCTAGATTAATATCAATATGAAGTGTAGGGACTAAGCACTTTTTAGAAGGATGGTAGATCAAGATTATGTTAATTTATGTGTACTTGTTGCTCAATAGTTGTTTTTTAAGTGTCCTAATACCACTAATATTCATTAAAATGGTTTTCAAGTGGCTAGGACAAGTTTGGGAGCATCTAGAGTGTTTTAGGTGGTCAAGTAGCCATTTGGTCAAAGTTAATTAAGATGCAATGGCTAGTTTGAATATTAATTATTTATCATTCTAGAACGTTTCTTGGTTGAGAAGTTTTTCGACCGGAAAATGTGTTTGGTCGAGTAATTTTTCGACCGACCATGTTCTTAAATTCAATCTACCTTCATCTTTTGGGAGTGCCAGTCATGCATATCTCATCGGGTGATACACACTTGCCCATAAGAAATTTTCTATCTTTATCTCCATCCTATCAAGAATCGATCTGGGTATCTCACCTTGTTGCACACAGAAGATAAGATGCCCCTCAGCAGCAACCTTTATAAGAGTTGCTCTTCCCGCCATAGATCTCTTCTTTGTTGGACATATATTGATCAGTTCCTCCATCCTATTAGTACAATTAACAAAGTCTTTGATCTCTAAATTACCCTCAACCAGGGGAAAACTAAGATATTTTGTAGGAAACTTGCCTGTATCCACTCCTATTGCCTCCTTTAGCCTATCTTCATATGGTAGAAGTTCTTGGATAAGAAAAGGTGTGTCTTTATTGTATTCATGCACAACCCCGCCTATTCCCCGAATCCATTAAGAATGATTTGCAAACTTCCTAAAATAGTGGGTTTGGCTTCTACAAAAACAAGAACACTATCTGCAAAAATTAAGTGGCTCAATACCTTTGTACCATGTACTATGTAAGGATTGATCTCCTTCCTTCTTTCCCAACATGCACCTTTTATGTGAAGTATTCCATCACAATCACAAAGAGAAGAGGAGATAACGGGTCCCCTTGGCGCAAACCATTTCCTCCTCTAAACATCCCTATAGAAGTGCCATTGACCAGAATAGAGAAGCTTGTACTCCCAACACACTGTTTCATCCAGCCAATCCATGGATCACTAAATTCCATTTGCTGTAATCCACCAAAGTTTGTCCCATCTGACACTTTCATATGCTTTAGACACATTCAACTTTAGACATGATTTTCTACTTCCTCTCCTGACATTATAGTCCAATAAGATCTCTCCTTCCAGTAAAGCACAATCACTAACACTCCTCCTTGTCACAAATTCTCCTTGATTTTTAGAAATAACATAGGGGAGTACTAACTTCAACATAGCTTCTAGAATCTTTGCAATGATTTTGTATTGAACCTAACAACATACAATAGGTCTAAAATCAGCAAGGGAAGTTGTCACCTTCTTCTTGGAAATAAGCACTAGAAAAGAATGATTGATTTGTCTTACCATATTGCCTCCTTCCAAGAACTGGCTAACATATGAAGCTGACTCCTCCTTGATGATATCCCATGTTTTCTTGTCGAAGAATTCATGGAAATCATCTGATCGTAGTGATATTTTGTTGCCAATGCTCCATACCGCTACTTGAGCTTCTTCTTCATTTGTCTTCCTTGTAAGAATGTCATTGTGTATGCTCATAAGTTTGAACTTCCATTTAATATCTTCCTCCTCCAGATCATCCATAAAAATTTTGTTGTATAGAAGTATAAACATTTATGGCTTGCTCGTCTAGGTCCTCCTTCTTGTTGATCACTTTTCCTCTTGCATTAATAGCCCAGAAATGATATTTTTTGATTCTCTTATTTTCACAGCTGTGCGATAGAGTTTGTGTTCTTGTCCCCAACCTCCATCCACTTCTCCATGCTTCTTTTCTAATAGAATTTTTCCTCTTCTTTGTTCTAATCATCTAACATCTCTCTTATCTCTCCATCCTTCTTTATCAACTCTGCATTGAGTGGGTCACATAACAACTTCTCTCTAACCTCCTTGCATTCTTTTTTAGTGTCCACAATTAGATTTGGAATGTTCACTTCAGCTTTAGTTTGTCTCTTAAGTGCAACTTTGGTGTTTTCAGCTTCTTTACAAAGATGTACATTGGGTTCCCTATCACTTGTATCCTCTATCTCTCCTTAATGACATCATTAAAACCTTTCCAATCCGTCCAGTAGTTTAGGAATCTGAAATGTTTCCACTTCTTTTTCTTTTCTATGATCTATATCATGATAGAGGCATGGCGCTCAGCTCAGATCCTCCTACTTTCACCTACACATTAGGAAAATGTGCAACCATTCATCACTCACAAGTGCTCTATCCAGCTTGCTCGCTATTTTGTCCTCTAGTTTTCTCTCATTGTTCAATGTGAAGATATCTCCCCCAATAATTAGTAGCTTAATCAATCCATATTTATCTATCGTATGGTTGAAAGCATCAATTTCCACATTCAAAGATGGTCTTACTCATCTCTTCTCTGCTTGCCAGTGAACATTATTGAAGTCCCCAATCACCATCCACAAAAAAATAACTTGTCTGGAGAGAGAAATCAGATCACACCATAAAATTTGTATCATATTTGCATCGTTATATCATAGACAGTTGTCACCCACATATGCAAACCTCTTGTGTTCCTTGGTCTACTGTGATATGTTGACATGACATTTGTTCCACTGTCACCTACCATGCATTTAGATTCCATGCCACACTGATTCTCGCTAACTCAGAAAACTCGAGATTGGACACATGCTCCCAGACCTGTGGAAACAAGTATGGAATACTACTTTTATTTTTCTTCATTATTTTAGTTTCAACTAGTAAACTAGTGAGTATCCACTAGCAACAATCTAGTTCAGGATTTTCTTCTTCTTGTTTGTATCACACCCCCTTTAATTCTATAAGAGCATGGACATATGAACGTGTCTTTTGTGATCTGGCGCACCTTGCAGGATCCTTTGTGTTAGTCTTTCCCTGGTCTTTTTTCTCACCTTGTCTAGCCAACTCCTCCCTATTAGACTCACTCAAATCTTCAAAAGTGTTGTTTATGTTTTTAATTGCACCCATGCCTTAGATCTTGGATATTTTGGTTTTCTTGAAACCATTCTTACTTGTTGTGGAAAAGACCTCCCCTTCCTCTACCTCCTTTATCCTTGTGGTGGTTCCTGAGGTTGAGTTTTTTACATCTACATTCTGATATTCCTCCATCTTTTTGTTAGGAGTTTGACTTACACATGTTGCACACTCCTTCTCATTCGGCATCCTCCGGTTATGTTCTTCTTCTTTCTCATTTCTAATAGCTAGTTTTTCCTTCCATATCTTTGTCACTCCTTTTGCTTTGTCTACTTTATCAGACTGCATTACATCTGCACATCACCACATTGGTTGATTCCATGGACAAATGGACAACATCAACTGCATTTCCTGGGGATGAAATCATAATCAATTAGGAAAGGGAATGGTTCCCTCCCCTTCACGTTGAGCTAGACCATGGAAGGGGTGTCACCGTCAGTGTCAAGTTCAATCAGGTGTCAGATTCATCTCTTTCCATGGAGCGATCATCTATGTGTAGCATGTTGCCATCCCCCAAAGCGATGGTGTTGGCCGCCCTTCTCGTCCATGACCTGCCAAAGGATAATAATGTGATACATGTCGGGATCGTAGAGAAGGCTTCCCTATTCTATTCATCAATGTGGGTGTAACTCTTGGTGATCACCAGTTGTGAATCAAACCATCATGGCCCCATTAATAGAATTTTTTTTGAGGAAAGGTTATGTCATATATTGAAAGCACATCAAGCAAGCAAACACCTGCTTATGTGAGTACTTTACAGGAAGTTGAAAATGTCATAGACTAGTAAAAACTGAAAACTTGCAAGCCTAGATAGGATAAAGTAATGTTTTGATAAAGTGGGGGAGGCACCCCTTAACAAGCCTCTGGATGATATAATGAAGATAAACCCAAGTTTGTTAAAAATAACGCTTTAGCCCAAGAATGGAATCACAGTTGTTGCTGAACTATACTGACGCCTGTTTCATCGTCCACCATAGCTTTGAGGTCACATAGAAATTTTGCTTCAGACTCTCCTTCGTCAGATTCATCATGTCCTCCTTTAACTAGGTTACCTGCATTTTGTTAGAATGTAAAGATCTTCATCTATTTGTGATATAATATTTTGTTCCAGATTCTTTTTGTTGTTGAAAATTCTATTGTTTCTTTCTTTCCAGAGATTCCAACTGATTGTAGTGAAGATATCACTACTTTTGAATTTTTTGTATTGTCTATTCGGTGTGATTTGTAAGGGGAAAGTAGCTTCCTTGAGGCCAGGAAGGAAGCTTTGTGAAAAATGTGTGAAGATATTTTGTGAGATGATACACTTGAAGAAGATGTGATCAACTAAGTCACTGTTTTTTTTGCAAAGAGAGCATCTGAATGGGCCAATAAATCCCTTTTTTGTGCTTGTGAGAAGTTTGTTTTGTAGTAAAAGCCAAAGGAATGTTTTATATTTTTGCGGCCATTTTTGTTTCCAGATTTTTTTTGTTGATGGGGATATACCTCTGTAGGAAAGGTGGGTGTAGGCTTGTTTTATTGAGTATTTGCTGCCCCATTTCCAAGTAATGGTATTTGAGGAGTTGTTTTCCAAGGAGAGAGCTAGATTTCTGAAGCCGTTTTGGCTAATCTGTGTTTGAATGCATCTTTTAAGGGCATTTGATCTATTGCTGGTGATTAGAGGTGGAGCTTTGTCTATCTTCATGTTGAGTAGTCTATTTGGAATGGTCCAATTTGGTCGAAGATTGATGATTGAGTTGTTTTCGAACCAAGGAAGGGGGAGAAATCTTTCTCTCTGAATCCCATACATACATACATACATACACACACATACATAACACGCCTCCGCTTAGGGTTTCAGAGTGCAAGGATGACTGCTGCGGCGATCTGAGGTGATCCACCATCCCACGACGGTGGGGAAGCCTTCCCCTTCCCTACCCTCACCCCACTCTCGAAGGCGAGTCGTCTGAAAAATACTAAATTTGCTCTCAAGAAGTGGGTGAGGAAATACATGAACCTGCATAACCTAATTAGGGATGAGAAGCTTGAAATGGAGGATATCTATAAAGTTCTAAGATGGAACCCATTGGATCATGATCTAATTGAGGCTGAAAGAGTGACCCTAAGAGAGATTGCAGAAACTAGATAAAGTTGAGGAAATGTATTACTAGCAAAGGAGTAGAGTGAGTTGGATTGAGAATGGTGATCGTAACACCAAATTATACGAATCCATAGTTAAGAGACATGAGGCAGTTAACTCAATCATTGATCTATATGATCACAATGACAGTTATATTGACTGTGATGAGGATATAGTCAACCAAACTTCTATCTTCTTTTAGGAGTTATATAACAAACCAGCTGATGAATCTGAGGGGGATGATGATATCCAATGGCCGAAGATGGTAACAGAGGAGGACAATGATATGCTATGCAAATTACCGGGGGAAATGGAGATAAAGAACGCTATTTAGAGCATCAGACCTAACAAAAGTCCAGGCCCTGACGAATTCAATGGATTCTTCTATAGATCCAATTGGGACACTATTCAAGAGGACCTGATTCATGTAGTCAGGTGCTTCTTCAAGGGTGGAGACACAATCAAAGAGGTTAATCATGTCTTCCTGACGTTGATTCCTAAGAAGGATATAGTCACCTCATCAATGGATTACAGACCCATTTCATGTTGCTCGGTACTCTACAAGGTGATAACTAAAATCATTACATGTCGATTAGCTGATATTCTTCTTAAGATTATATCACCTCATCAAGGGGCATTTGTCAAAGGGAGAAGCATAAAAGATTGTGCTATGCTGGCATCAGAATTTATGTTGAATTATAATGTTAATAGGAGTACTCCTTCTACCTACCTTAAACTTAACATAACTAAGGTTTATGATTCAGTTAAATGGTCATACATGTGGACATGTTTGAAAGGGTGTGGCTTCTCGAATTCTGGGATCACACTCATCCGATAGTGTGTTTCCACTACATCCTTCTGCCTCCTATTGAATGGCAGCTCTGAAGGGTTCTTTACAAGTTTAAATGGTCTCAGGAAAGGTGATCCGCTATCACCATTGCTCTTTACACTGGCTATGAAAGGATTGACAAAACTAATTGATAAGGGTCTGGAGTGTAAAAATCTCAGAAATTATACCATCAGAAATGTCAAGGTCCCATCTCACTTACTTTTTGCGGATGACATACTCATATTTGTGGAAGGAAGGACTAGAAGCCTATCCAATCTTAAAAGCATTTTGCTTAAGTTTGGGTCTTGGTCGGGTATGAAGCTGAATGAGAAAAAGTCTCATATCTTCCTCTCTATTTCATGCAAGAGGAAGGATGAACTGACCAATGACATTGGTGTTCAGGAAGGGCAGTGGCCTAGAAATACTTGGGCTTTCCCATTGCCGGGGGCAACCTGAGGCGGAAGCACTTCCATGAGTGCCTTGACAAGCTCAAAGATAAAATTAGCAAGTGGCCTAGTTCAAGGATGTCAATGGCGGGATGTCTCGTCTCGGTGAGGAGCTCATCTGTGGGCCTCATCAGATTCTGGATGCGATAGGGGGAGATGCCTAAATTTGTCATTAGAAGAATGGAAATAATGCTCTCAGACTTTGTATGGGGTAGTGCTTTTCACCCGGCGAGTTGGTGCAGACTTGCTTTTCCTACTGATGAAGGGGGTTTGAACCTCCATAACTTGTTCGACCTAATGGATTTCCATTCCTTGAAGAGAATTCATAAACTCCTTCGAGGTGAATCCACTTGGGCTCAATGGATGAATGTTAGGTATAAGGACATACTAGCACAAGAACCCAATCATAGATGGGGGTTTTCCACTACATGGCGTCGAATGGTTGAAATCTAGCCAAAGTGGAATGATTCACTGACGATGGATGATTTTTGGGATGTCTACAGACAAAAGCAACCTAAAGATAGTAGCTATGAAGCCTTATGGGGGCCTCATCACTCACCCTGATGGAGTCTTACTACTTACAGAGCCCATAAGAAAGTACTCCCTACCCTCAGCAGGATAAGGAGGTGGATACATGATGTGGAATCTAATCGCTACCTCTGCGAAGTAGGAGAGGATAACTCCGAGCATCTGTTCAGTTCATGTAAAACCTGGGAGTATATGTGGATTCATGCTAGACTCAGGATGAAGAGAAGAAATTGCCCCAGTCTCGAAGTTTCACTCAAAGAGCTTGCCAATCTCCAAGGAAGCAACAAGATTATGTTTCTCTGGCATCTCTCTAACTGTGTGCCGATCATATGGAAAGAGAGGAACGTGAGAGAATTTTAGGAAAGAAGAAGGACGAACTACTACTATTCAAGATTCTTATAAAGGATATCAAAATATGTACTCAGTCTAGTGTGCAAAAATTCTTGAACTGAACTATCTTGTTAGAAGAAATTGGGAACTTAACTAGTCTAGTGAGGTGTTGGTTGCCTTTGTTGCAATTGCTTGTGCGAGTCACATGTGTGTGTCTTGTACCTTTGTACCCTTTATGGGATCAGAATATAATTACCAAAGAATTTTGATACATACATACATACATACACCGACAAGGAGTGGCTCAAGTGGTCAAACACAATGTCCCCTAACAAAGGGACCCGAGTTTGAATCCCAGTTGCCACCTTGATTTACCACCCTCCTGGACATTCACCCTCTGCCACAGGTGTGGGAGAGGGGGGAGAAATCTTTCTCTCTTAATCCCATACATACATACATACATACATACATACATACATACATACATACATACATACATACATACATACGCTGACAAGGAGTGGCTCAAGTGGTCAAGCACAATATCCCCTAACAAAGGGACCTGGGTTTGAATCCCAATTTTTGCCTTGATTTACCACCCTCCCAGGCATTCGGCCTCTACCACAGGTGTGGGATAGGGGGGAGAAATCTCTCTCTTAATCCCATACATACATACATACATACATACATACATACATACATACATACATACATACATACATACATACATACATGTTCTAATTCCAGTTGCCGCCTTGATTTACTACCCTCCCAGGCGTTCAGCCTCCGCCACGGGCATGGGAGAGGGGGGGGGAGAAATCTTTCTCTCTTAATCCCATACATACATACATACATACATACATACATACACACATACATACATACATACATACATACATACATCGGCCTCCGCCACAGGCGTGGGAGAGGGGGAGAAATCTTTCTCTCTTAATCCCATACATGCATACATACATACATATTTATATAATACTCACACATACACCCCCGTAGACATCTCCCTTGGGCTCCAACGATTGTCCAGGCGATCTTAGACCCCGGACATGGTGCCCACGCCGTTGTCTACTTCGGCCGTCGACGCCCACCTCCGTATCATGCACTTGACCCCGCCTACCACCTACACCAACCACCTGCAACCTGGATCGCACAACGATGACAGTAACCAAAACCCTAACCCTAACACGCAAGCGTACATGGTTGAGGAAGAGACCTTGACCAACTCTAGGGATGAGGGAGATGGAGGCCCGTATCATGCTCTAGGACAACGGACATGGACTCAAGTGCTCAAGCACCCACCATCATGCGGGGAGAAAAAGGAGTTGTTTCCACATCCAAGGTGTTCAGAGGGACATATACATGTTGAATTGGTGGAAGATGAATTCAGGAGGATGAAAAATATCTGGGAGTTTATGATAGTGACCTATGTTCTGGGAAAGCGACCTTTCTTCCCACATTTCCATGCATGGATTCAACAAATGTAGAGTCCCAAAGGCTCCTTCAAACTACTCTCGAGGGACAATGGAGTGTTCTTGGTCAGGTTCTCTAATGCGGCGGATAAGAAGTCGGTTCTTGATCTAGGTCTGAGATGGTTTGATAGACATCTTGTGATCACCAAAGATTAATGCCATGGTGATGAGCTCAAGAGTGGTTCCTTTGCTACTATCCCGACATGGATTACTCTGGAGTCGTTTGGTCAATCATGGACACGAAGGGTGGTTGGCACCATCGCTGCTGGTGTAGGCAAGGTCCTATTCATTGATGAATGTTCTTTGGAGAGTGACGGGGCTAGGGTTTTGGTTGAGATTAGGGCAAATGACGATATGCCTGAGACCGTTTGGCTTAACATCTGTGGACGTGAGGCAATTCTGCTGAAGGTGCTGTTTGATTACAAGCCACCAAAGTGTGGTCTCTGTCAAGCTTTCATGCATCCTGAAGGTGTTTGTGCCAGAGGACAGGAGAAGGGAGCTGTGAAGGAGAAGCAAAAGAGGATGATTTGGCAAACAAAGAACATCATGGTAGGAGCAAAGGAGGATCAAAGAAAGAACAACACAACTGATAGAAAGGAGTCAGAGACGACTATGGCACATGAGGAAGCAGGAAACGTTGCTAACACTGTGATCGAGCCTGGTCTTTGTAATGAGGGGGATGATAATGTCAGAGCTTCATCTTCAACAAATCTAGATGCAAGCTAAAATCAGGATCAACAAAAGGAGGAAGGGGAGTTCACACCTCCTTCCAATAGAAGAGTAAATAAGGTGGGCATTCCCAAAACCCAAAGGGTGGGTTCTATCCTGGACACATCCAATGCATTTGAAGCTCTCAGTGATTCAGATAAGGAAGAACCTAGGAAGGTTGAACAAAGGGGCAGAGAGGAGATAAGGAAAGACATCAAAGGAGCATGTTAGGCGTACGGGAGGCCAAAAGAAGAATTAATTAGATGTCCATGCTTTTATGGAACATCAAGGGAGGCTGTGATATGTACAAGAAGAAGGAAATATGGGAGTGGATTGCTGTGAGTGGGCACTCATTAGTAGCTTTAGTAGAAACCAAAATTAAAGTGCAAAATAATAACATTATTAGATATATGTTCCCCCAAGGATGGGAGTGTGCATTCAATGTAGAATGTTCGAAGGTGGCCAGAGTCTGTATTGCATGGAAACCAATTGTGTGGCAAATTTCAGCGATAAAGATGTCTGATCAACACATCACTGTAGAATGTAGGAATGTAGGTAGTTTATGCATGTGGATGACAACTATCTACACTCATAGTGATGCAAATATGAGACATAGTTCATGGTAGGAACTGATTGATTCAGCTAGACAGATCTCTCTACCCTGGCTAGTAATTAGAGACTTCAATAATGTTTGATTGTAGGCAGAGAAGATAGGAGGTAGACCATCATTAAATAGTGTGATTAACAAGTTTAACCACACTTGATAAGGCTGGTTTGTTTGAGATTCCCATGGTTGGTGGTGACTTATTCACGTGGAATAATGAGAGAAAGATGGAGGATAAAATTGCAAGTAAGCTGGCCAGAGCTCTAATGAATGAGGAGTGGCTACAAATATTTCCCAATGTACATGTTAAAGCTGGTGGGTCTGAGTTGAGCGATCATGCCCCCATCTTAGTGTAGATCATAGAGAAGAAACAAAAGAGGAAACCTTTTAGATTTCTAAATTATTGGGCTGATCAGAGAGGCTTCTATGATGTCATCAAGGAGAGATGGGATATGCAGGTGGTAGGGAACCCAATGTTTGTGTTTGCTAAGAAATTGGCCAATACAAAGAGTGCACTCAGGAGATGGGCTAGAGAAAAAGTGAACATTCCTAATATGCTGAAGGAGACAAAGAAAGATTGTAAGGAGATCAAAGAAATACTACTACATGATCCACTTAATGCAGAGTTGATACTAAAGGAAAGAGAGCTGAAAAGGATGTTAGAGGACTTAAAGAGGGCATAGGAGAAATTCTATTGGCAGAGGAGCAGGGAGAAATATATGGAAGATGGTGATAGAAATACCAAACTTTACCATTCAATAGTTAAAAGGAGAGAGGCTGATAACATCATTTCATAACTTGTTGATAATAATGGGAATGTAGTCAACAAACAGGAGGACCTTGAAGAGAAGGCTATTCAATTTTATACATCTCTCTACAACAAAGAGTATGTGTTTGAGCTAGAGGAGGATTAGATAGATTGGAAGTTTAAATTGTCAAGTACCTATAACAACATCCTCCCCAGGGACACAAATGAACAGGAAGTCAAAGAAGCGCTATGGAGTATAGGCAGTAACAAATCTCTAGGTTTGGATGGATTCAATGCTTATTTATTCAACAAGACATGAAAGATCATCAAGGAGGATATGGTGGCATACGTGAGATGGTTTCTTACTGGAGGGAATATGGTTAGATAGGTCCAACATTCCTTTCTTGTGCTCATTCCCAAGAAGAAAGTGACAACCTCTCTTGCTGATTTCAGACCTATTGCATGCTGCTCAGTTTAGTATAAAATTATTACAAATTTTTTGGCTTCTAGATTGAAGACAATACTCCCATACCTTATCTCTGTCAACCAGGGAGCCTTTATGATAGGTAGAAGCATTTACAATTGTGCACTTCTGGTGGGTGAATTGTTGTAGGACTACAATGTGATTAGAGGAAGCAAAAAAGCATGCTTAAAGCTTGATGTCTCTAAAAATTATGATAGTGTCAGATGGACAAATGATGGATTTTGCAGCAGATGAGGTTTAGTGAGCAGTGGATTGGCTGGATGAAATAGTACATAGGAACCATAAGCTTTTCTATCTTGGTGAATGGTACTTCTATAGGTATGTTTAGGGGTGGAAATGGATTATGATAGGGTGAACCACTTTCTCCTCTTTTCTTTATGATTGTTATGGAGTACTTTACCCTGAGGATGCATAGGGAGGAAAGGAGGAAAGATATCAAATCATACATAGTGCACGAGACCAAAGCGATGACACACCTAATTTTTGCAGATGACGTTCTTGTCTTTGTTGAAGCTAAACAAAACACCTTGGGGAATCTATAGGAGCTGCTTATAGTGTTTGAGAAGTAGACAGGACTGCATATTAATGCAAACAAAACTCATCTCTTCTTATCAAAAAACTGCTATATGATGGAAGATCGCCTGAAGGAGTCTATGGGTGTAGAAGTGGTGAAGTTATCAACAAAATACCTTGGCTTTCCTTTGGTGAGAGGCAACTTACAAGTCAAGGAATTCGCTAATTGCTTGGATAGATTGGCAGATATGATCAATAGATGGCCAACACAGAAAACTTCCATGGCAGGGAGAGCTACTCTTCTAAAGTCAGAGTTGAAGGAATTTTCTGGGTACAACAAGGAGATATTCGGGGCCCTGTTCTTGACCGAATGGAAATGCAGATGGCAGACTTTCCCTAGGCTAGTACATACCACCCAATGAGATATGCATGCATGTCACTTTCAAAGGAAGAAGGTGGGCTGGATTTGAAGGCATCAAGAGACATAGCAAAGTGGGGGACAATGAGAAGAATTATGATGTACCAAGAGGGCACCTACACTTGAGGGAAATGGATGAGAGAAAGATATCCATGGGGGCTCGACTTTATACCCAGAACAAGGATCAATGTCACGACAGAGATGTGGAAATAGGTTAAACATTTGTTTGACCCCTATGAGGTAGGTGGATGGAAGCTTAAAGATGCACACACCAATCTATAGGAAGTAACAAGGTCTAGAGTGCCAAAAGATACACATATGGAGTAGGTTTGGGCTGGGATCCATGTTTCAAAGTGGAATATGTGTGTATATAAAATTTTGCACAATGCTCTTGCTACATCAGACAAGATACACTGATGGAACGAAGAGGTTTCTACTATTTGCATGCTTTGCAAGGAGGACGATGAGTCCCATACTCACCTAGTGGGCTGCTGGAAATTTACAAAGGAGGTGTGGAAGAATATATGTGAGGAGTCTAGACTTCTTTTACAACTGAAAGACAATCCATGAAGAATGTTATCTTTCTGTGGGAAGAGTGATAAAAGGAGAATCTTATTCACTGCTCTATGCTATCATATATCAGAGGAAAAAATGCTCGAAGACATGGTGGTTCAGCTACAAGTCCAAACACCATTGTTGTAAAATTTGTAAATGTGTTAAACAAAATTTACACATTAGTTAGGGGTATGTTTTCTCTTTTCTTTTGATATATGGTGGCAGAATATATGTAACTCTTGATCTCCTATATTTTTAGGAGGAAGTCGTAATATATTTACCTAATTTTGATACATACATACATACATACATGCATACATACATGAATACATACATACATACATACATACATACATACATACATACATACATACATACATACATACAACTGACAAGGAGTGGCTCAAGTGGTCAAGCACGATGACCCCTAACAAAGGGACCCGAGTTTGAATCCCAGTTGCTGCCATGATTTACCACCCTTCCTGGGCATTTGGCCTTCACCACGGGCGTGGGAGAGGGGGAGAGAATGCCTCTCTTAATCCCATACATACATACATACATGCCAACAAGGAGTGGCTGAAGTGGTCAAGCATGGTGTCCCCTAACAAAGGGACCCGAGTTCAAATCCCTATTTCCGCATTGATTTACTACCTGACCGACCTAAATCGCGCGTCCTAAATTTTTAGGCGGATTTGATGTAGTCGAGCTTTTACATTTATAAACCCAAATCCTTCTAGGCCCCCACAACTTTGTTTACGGGGTCGAAGTAGATATACGGGGTCGAACACAAGGACAAGGGGGGTAGTGTTGAGAACCCAGAATCGACACGCTACACTCCGACAGGTAAAAGAGATTGTAAATTCCCCAGAAGGGAAGTGTAAAGATGTCACAAACAGAACAAGAAAACTATCTCCAAGTGGAGTTACTAGAAAGATTTAAGGTTTTAGTCATTTAGCAATTTTTAGGGGTTTTCATGCGATAGAAACAGAAAGATAAAACTAGAGCTAGAGCAAGGTACGAAGGATAAGACTATAGCAAAACAAGCGGCACCGGTAACATCTTGTACCCCTCCTCTCAGAGCGGGTACCTCTAACCAAGCCTCGACACCCCTCTCGAGGTTGCTGGGCTCAAGGTTAGAGTGGAATGTGTCCCCTTCTTGATGTAGAAGGACGAAAGGCTACAGTAACCATCCCGCCCGATATCGGACATGGGCCTAGCCCGATACAGCCGTGTCGGGGGGCACGTTTTCTCAAACGACACGCCGCGACGGGTGACTGCATCGCTCAAGGACCTGGCCGATACACTCAAGTCGGGCGGTACACCCTCTCGGGCGACACGCCTGACGGGCGGAGTGTATCGGGTTCGTTATCGTGTCGGGCATGGAGCTGCGTATCCTATTGTTGGGCACTGGTGTTGGGCACTCATGTCGCGTATCTACATCGGCCGATATCGGCTCCCAGTGTCGCCCGATACAGTCCTAGGTGAACCAGTCCCCTCCCTCTCGGGATGAGGAAGAGCTCACCTAGTGTCGCCCGGTACGAACACTGGAGCACGATACTCCTGCTCTCGTAGTCTCCTCTGAAGATCACTCGACTCTCCAAAACCTGAAGTGACCAAGCTTGTCTGAATTGTCTAAGCTATCTTTTCAGCTCCCTGTAGCTGCTATTTATAGGCAGCTGGTCGTGAGAAGATATGGTGCTCGAAACGCCACATGTCCTGCTTTCCGCCATTCAGTTGGTGGTCGGCTGACGCGGGTATCGCCCGGTATTGCTCGATACAAGGAGGTCGGCTGTTGGGCGTCGAGGCGAGAGGCGCTTGCCGGTGGGTGGCTGATATCGTGCGGCACCTAGAGTAGTTGTGGCGTGCTCGGCTCCCTGTCGGGTAAAGAGGCGTGTCTTCCATCGGTACCCTATCGCGCGGCATTCTTGCGTTGCGCGTCGTCGTATCGCGCTGCCCCGCCGGTCAGCATGTGTATCGGGCGTTGGGGGGGGGGGGGCGAGACAGTCTTGGACTTATTTGCGGGCCGGAACGGCCTTATTGGTGCTAAATGGGCCAAAATAGGAGGAAACTCTGCAAAAGATGGAAATATTGGACTGAGAGCATTGCTTGGCTAATTATTGTGAAATTGCATATAAAATAGAGGAAAATGGCAGAAAAGGGCAGTTTTGATAACAGAATAAAGGCCAAAAACGTCACGAAAATTGGTGTTATCACTACCCTCCTGGGCGTTCGACATCCGCCACGAGCATGGGAGAGGGGTGGGGGGAGAAATCTTTCTCTCTTGATCCCAAACATACATGCATGCATACATACATACATACATACATACATACATACATACATACATACATACATACATACATACATACATACATACATACATACGTACGTACGACATACAAACAAGCCAGACAACTAGGGTTTGACTGGACGACCAGGCGATTGGTGACCCTAGGATGATGGCGCCCATGTCGATGCCCACTCTGGCCGCCGACGTCCACCCTCACAGATCCCACACCCCCACCACCCCCATCCCACCCCACCCCACACAGCAACATCCCAACCAAGAGGCAGAGATAGGTGGAAGGACCGAAGTTCCCAACCCTAATGGGGGATCGGTGAATGTGGGGGGGACGACTCCCTCTTACACTGATGAGTGAGTGTCGACGGTGCCCGCTCCGAAGGACTGGACCAAGGTTCTTAAAGAACTGCCACTAAGCAAGACCATCGAGGATGACTTCCCATCTCCACGACGCTCCGACGGCCAGGTCCATGTCGATCTAACAGAGGAGGATTTTGACAAGATGTGAAATTTTTGGGAGTACTCGATCATGGCATACATGCTAGGGAAACGTCCATACTACCCTTATCTCCTAGCTTGGATCAAAATGACTTGGAAACCTAAAGGGGCTTTCGACCTGATCTCGAAGGAGAACAAAGTGTTCTTGATCCACTTCTCCAACACAATGGACAAGAAGGCCGTGCTCGACCTGAAGCGTGATGCTTTCACATCGATTCTGGAATGGATCATACTGGGATCTCTTGGCCATTCGTGGACGCGGAAGGCGGCTGGGACCATCGCCGTCGACGCTGGCAATGTCCTTTTCTTTGATGAGAGGTCTCTGGAGATGGACGAGGCTCACGTGTTGGTGGAACTTCAGGCGGATGAGGAGGTGACGGAGCAAGTTTGGTTTAATGTAAAAGGGCGGGAGGCCATGCCTGTGAAGGTCACCTACGACTATCAACCTCCCAAGTGCAATCAGTGCAGAGCCTTTGGCCACCCGGAGGGGGCTTGCAATGATGAACAGACCAAGCAACATCGGATCAAGGGCAGAGCAGAGGAGACGAAGAAGACCACATCGAACGTAAAGAAGTGGGTTGAGAAGACAAAGAGGTCGTGTCCGAACTCAAAGTAGGCTGAGGAAGCTACGACTGCTGAAGACAGTGTCGTAGAGAAGGAAGTTCCTCCTACAGCAGGTTTGATGATGGCTATGGATGATGAAGGGCAGACCATGGTTGCTGGGACTGAAGAGGACGGCACAAAGCAGAAGGCAGACACATCTCAGGCCAGTACAGTTGATCACATGACTGAGGGAGGAAAGGAGCAACCACATGCTGAAAGTCAGAAAGAAGAGGGGGATTTCACCCAGCCTCAAGGAGGAAAATCCTAAATGGGATCCCGAAGACGCAAGGAGTCGGGTCCATCTTGGAGGACACCAACAGATTTGATGCTCTCAGCGTACTTGGGCAAATAAAAACCTTTAAAATGTCCATAATCATGTGGAACATTAAAGGGGGGTGCGACAGGAATAAGAAGTTGGCTATTTGTTTCCACAAGGGTGGGAATACGTATCCAACCTCCAACATTCTGAACTAGCTAGGGTGTGCATGTTGTGGAAGCCCAATGCATGGCAGATGATAGTAAAGATGATGTCTGATCAACATATCACACTAGAGTGTAGGAACACAGTAGGCTTGCACATGTGCCTGACAACAGTTTATGCTCATAATGATGCAAAGAGAAGGAAGGAACTCTAGCATGATCTGGCTCTATTGTCTACACAGATGACGACACCGTGGATGGTGATTGGCGATTTCAACAATGTCAGATTATAGGGTGAGAAGATTGGGGGCAGACCTGCGCTACATGCTGTGATTGATGCTTTTAACATGGCTATTGATAAAGAAGAATTGATGGAACTTCCCATGACAGGTGGTTCCTTTTCACATGGAACAACGAACAAGGTCCGGAGGATAGAATAGCTAGCAAGTTGGATAGAGCCCTGATTAATGAAGAATGGTTAAAGATATTTCCTAATGTACATGTGAAGGCAGGCGGATCAGAGCTTAGCGACCATGCTCCTCTTCTTTTGCATATCATAGAGAAAAAGAAAAATAGAAGACCTTTTAGATTTCTCAACTATTGGGCTGAGTGGAAGGGCTTTGATGATATTCTGAAGGAGGTATGGGGTACACACATACATGGGAACCCTATGTTTGTCTTTACAAAAAAGTTGTCATTGCTGAAAACAACACTGAAAAAATGAGCAAAGGAGAAGGTACATATTCCCAATTTGATTGCAACAACAAAGAAGGAATGTAGCGAGGTTAGAAAGCTCCTGATGGCTGATCCGCTTAATAGGGATTTAATAAAGAAGGATCGTGAACCAGAAGGAGATATTTTGGTGAGAGTGAGGGGGAGTGTTAATGATTTGAGTGATTGTTTGGATGTTTTTTTTTGATATATTTCCAAAGAGGGGAAGCTTTTTTTTTTGGGATATGATGCCAGGGGGGTGAGCATTGGTAATATTTGTATTGGATGAGTTGGGTCTAGATTTTTGGTTTGTTTTAGAGCAGACTATCGATGATTTTAGTTATAAGACAGAGTGAGTGTGTTTCAATGTTGATGATGCCCCAACCACCTTGATCAATAGGAGCTGATATAGTTTTCCAATTAACAAGATGATAATGTTTCCCTGATTTATCCGATTTTTGAAAGTTGTTCCAAAGAAAATTTCTTCTGATTTTGTCTAGAATGGATTTTGTTTTTGTGGGCAGGGGAACACAGCTTAGGAAGTGAGTAGTGATAGGAGTGATGGCACTGTTTAGTAGGGCAAGTCTTCTAGAGAGGTTAAGGAAGTTATTTGTCCAATTTGTGAGTTTTGTGTTTATTTTTGATATGATAGGGGTCCAGATAGCATTTGTTATGTTGTATGGAGTAATGGGAAGACCCAGATACTTGATTGGAAATTCTCTTGTCTTGCATTTTAAGAGGTCTCTAAAGTGCTCCAATGAAGGTTGGTTTATGTTTACCCCAAAGATGGAAGATTTTTGCATATTTATTTTGAGTCCTGAGATATATGAGAAGATGCCAATGATTTTGAAGATATTAAGAAGAGAGGATTCATCTGGGGAGGAGAAGATAATGGTATCATCCGCAAATTGAATGATGTTCTCCTTGCAATCCCCAGGGGAACATATAAGACCATTTTGTTTGCCCAATTGGATCATACGGGAAAGGATCGTTGTAATGATGATGAACAGGTAAGGAGAGAGAGGGTCTCCTTGTCTAAGTCCATTTGAGTTATGAAAATAACCAAATGGAACACCATTTATGATAGTTGAGAAGTGATTTATAGATATGCAAGCATGGATCCAATTTACCCATATGTCAGGAAAACCGAAACCTTTTAGTGTTTTAATTAGACAATGCCAATTAACAAAGTCAAAAGCTTTTTCAAAATCTAGTTTCATTGCTAGAAGGGGGGTTTTGTTTTTGTGACAAAGATGAATTGTTTCATTGACCATCAGGAAGGAATCTTCTATACTTCTGTTTTTGAGGAAGGCAATTTGGTTTAGCGGGATGATGTCCTCCAAGTGAGGTTTAATCCTATTTGCTAGTGTTTTAGCAATGATTTTATATGAGGTATTTATAAGGCTGATGGGTCAGAAATGGGATATGTGGTCAGGTTGACTATTTTTTTTAATTAGAGTGATAAAAGTTTTATTTATGAATTTTATGATGTTATGTGGGTTTGTACTAGCATGGAAAGCAGACAAGAAGGCTATGAAATCTTTTTTATAGTGGTCCCAATTTGCCAGGTAGAATTCAGTGTTGAGTCCATCAGGACCGGGAGATTTATTTTTACCTAGGTCAGAGATGGTAGCAAGCAATTCTTCAAGGGAGAAGGATTTGATGAGTTCTTGTGGATTTTTTATGTTTGTTTGACAAATGATGTCCCATGATAAGTTATTTAGGCATGTGGGATTGTGGTTGTTATTGAAGATGTTTTTAAAATGGTTATTTATGTGAGTTATGATGGTTTGTTTGTGTGATGTGAGTCTACCATTTATTGTTAGATGGGTTATGGCATTATGTCGAAAATTTTGGTTACAAATTTTGTGATAAAATTTAGTGTTTTTGTCACCTTCTTTAGCCCAAGTGATTTTAACCCTTTGTCTCCATTGGGTGTCAATACAATTGTTTATGTGGTCCATATCGGCTTTGATGGTAAGGACAAGAGAAGGGTCAGCATATGGGTCCTTATCCACAAAAAGGAACTGATCTTCAAGATTTTTTTTGTATTTCGGATAAGGTTTTTGGGTTTTGGAGTTTCCATTTTTTGATATGAGTTTTAATATTTTTTGTGTTGTTTTGGATATGTAGTCCTATGTTAACAGTTTGTGAGTCAGCAAGTTTCCATGGTTCTAGACAAGATCTGGAGAAGTTGTTTATGGAGAGCCAACAGTTTTCAAATTTAAAAGGTCGCCTACCCCAAGAGGTAGAAGATGTGTCAAGGATTAGAGGGAAGTGATCTGATATGGTTCGGTGGGAGATATGAACAGATGAGAGAGGGTGTTTATCTTCCTAGAGGCTTGAGCAAATGAAGTGGTCGAGTCTGGCATATGTATGGTTTCTAGACCAGGTGTATAAAGCGTTTGATGGTTTGATGTCGATCAAAGAGTGGTTTGTAAGCATCTTACTGAATTTTTTATCTGCAGCAGACATAGTTTGTGGGGAGTGGTTGGAGTTGAGCCTATCTGAGACTTGAGTGATCAGGTTGAAATTGCCACCCAAAATCCAGGGAGTCAAGTGGTATTTTGTAATGAGATGATTTAGTTCGGCTAGATAGATGGATTTGTTGTGTCCTGGTTCCCCATAGATTCCAGAGAATGACCAAAGATATCCATCGGAAAGGTTTTTGAATTCAATGGTTATTGAGAAGTTAAGGATTGATGTGTTTTGTGAAGCTAGCAATTGGTTGTTAAAGCCAACTATGAGGCCTCCTTTGAATCCCTCAGGAGGTAATTGGATCCAGTTGGTGATTCTATTTCCCCCTATTGTTTTGAGAGCAAAAGGGGTTAGAAAGGTTTTTGTTTCTTGAATAGTAATCAGGTCGAGTTTGTTTTTGTATATGTGAGTGCGTATTTTTTTCCTTCTTTGGAGGTTTGCAGCTCCACATATGTTCCAAGAAGTGATTTTCATTTTTAATGCTTGGGATGATTTACACTTAATAGGATTTTTTAGAAGGTCGAGGATTTTTTCTCAGCAGTCGGGAGTCTTTTTTTTGTCCAACCCATAAAGGTTTCTAGGTTATCTAGGATAGTATGAGCATTTTCTTCATCATCAAGATGAATGCCAATCTTGTTTGCAAAGGAAGTGAAGCTGTTTATGTTTGACCAAGATGCTAAATCATCAATAGAATCTAAATCTTTATTTTTGTCTTTAAAAGGGGGAGTTGATGATAAAGAATAAGCAGAATTTATGTCACTAAATGAGCGGGGAGAGATATTTGGAGGAGTACCTGTCATAGCTCTGTTGATGATGTTAGAACTTTTTGAATCTTTAGGATTTGGCTTCATGATCTTCTGGAGGTAGCTGGAAGTATGCCTTTGTTGAGGGCTCTCCTGCTCCGAACTCTGCAAAGAATTTTCATCCTTATGCTGAGAAGAGGTTTGGTTCTTTGTAGCTTGATGTTTTTGGTTTTGTGATGGGTAGCTTTCCTTTGTAGAGGAAGGAGATGGGAAAGTGGAGCCTCTTGGTATGTATTTGTTATCATGGAATGAAGGTTCGGGTGATCTGGTTCTTTTCTTGCTTGGATGGAGGTATGCGTTTTCGGAGTGGTTTGAGTTTTTCCGGATCCAAACATGATTTCGATCGTTTGATGCCTTGGAATGCATGGAAGATATTTTATCTTTGTTTGGGCTAAACCAGGATGGTGGATGTGTTGTGAGGTCTGAGAAGGTGGTGTTGTTCTCAGTAGGATGTTCAGCAGAAAGTTTTAAATTGTAGATGGATTCACCAATTCTAATATTGATAGTTGGAGGAAGGGAGATAGCAGCTTTGATAGAAAAGAGACAATATGGTTTGATGTATTGTGAAGGATGTAAGGTTTCACGACTGATGTATTGTAGAGTTGCCCCGATTGAGTGTGAAATGCCTCTGAAGATCTCAATTTCCCAAAGATGAGGAGGGAGATTTGAAATGGCGACCCAGTCCGAGCCACCAGCGGGGGCAGGAAAAGAACCTAAGTCGACAGACCATTTTGATAGTCTGGCCATGATGAAGCTCGATCCACAGGGAATGGTGAGAACTTGGTTGAAGAGGTGGTTTATCTTAGTACCTTCTGGGACAGTATAGATGAGCTGGATAGGAGAGAATTTTTTTGGTTTAAGGATGGTTTGACCGGGAATGAGTAGGGCTAAGGCACAGGTAACATCCAGGACATTTATGGGGTTGTTGTCAAGGTTATTTTCAACTGAAACGAGAATGCTTCTAAGGGTGAGGACCTTGAGAAGACGCATTGAGTTGGTAGGAAGGTCAAGAGCGATCACATATTCCAGATGGTCTGGAACTTTCAAGTTTGATGAGGCAGATTGATAGATTGTGTTATGTGTTTGTGATTGGGTTGTAGGGGGAGGGTTTTTAGATTGAGGTTTGAGCATTGTGACTGTGTGGTTCTTTGGCTTGTGATAGGGTTTAGATATAGGAGGAGAACTGGGGTTTGTGATCAGATGGCGTGAAGGGGTAGCGTCTGCATGTTCAGGCGGGAGATTTGCGAGGCATGCAAAGGAGTTTTTTGAAAGATAATGATGTTGGGGGGTGTGTATTGTGCCAGAGTTCTGTAATGAACTTTTTTGGGACTGTGGAGGTTTTATGAAAAGGCGGGTATCTAACTGAGTGGTAGTGCATGGAGGAGGAAGTGGGATCTGCATGGGTTCTGACCTAGTTTGGGGGGAGGTGGGCTTTGCAGAACCTTTTTATGTTACCTATCTGGTGACATCCAAATCATGTGCGGTGAGAAAAGCATCTGGATGTCGAGTGGTTGCTACGGAGGCAAAGGGAACAGTGCAGAGCTCGAAAAGGTTTTTTTTTTGGGGGGGGGACCAATGTCCAGATTTGGGTGGTGTGGGTTTTATCTAGGAGATTGTTTATAAGGAGGGACGATTTTGCATGTCCTAGAATAGGAAAGGCTGCGTTTAGGCGATCCAAGTCTTTGGGGATGATCACCTCCTCGACTAGGGAGGGTCGGGGTTTTAGGGTTTTAAATAAAGATGACAAATTGGGTTTATTTTTTCCTTAAACGTTGGGGAGGGGAAAAGTTTGTACCTTTCGGCGATTGAACTTTGTTTTTGTTTCATAGTGGATGTGTCATCATCGTCGTCATCCTCAGAGCCCGAGGAGATGGAGATAGGCCATGATTTCGCACCCATGGGGGGTTGGTACTCATCCCTGACGAAGAGTTGGTCCGCCGAGTTGGATGATGAAGAACTAGCTTGATCATGTCTTTTGTAAAGATAGGCTAACTCTGGAGGAGTATCATTGATGAAGTCTCACACCCAGGCTCGAAATGTACGATTTTCCATCGGTTGAATGAAGATTGACCACTCGGGCTTGAGCTTTAGCTCGGCACGCATGTCGCTCCAGCCTTCAGATATGAGGAGGATGGGAGTTTTTTTGCCCCAGGTTGGATTGGTAGGGATGGACCATGAGACCTTCACATGGAAGGAGACATGACCAATGTTTATCATGCAGGTGCCCGGTGAGATGTCGAACTTGTGATAGATCCAAGCTCGTGGTAATGGAATACTCTCTGAGAAGGAGGGGTCTGAGAGAGGGATTTCCATGAAGGGGAAACAGGAGTTCATGTTGGCAAGAGATGTCAGAGTTTTTGAGTTGCCGTTTATCACCAATGGTTTTTTTTCCTTAAAGCACGGTGGAAAGCTGAAGTCTTACCGTTTCTATGCATGCAAGGTGTATTTATGCATGAGGCGAGGGTGAGCACGCCTCCTGTACGCATGGTGTTTTTGGATCATTTGATGGGGCTTAAATGCTGTTCTCTGAGCCAAAATTTTGTTCTGATTTGATCTGACAGCCCAGTTGTTCTTGGGAAGGAGAGCTATAGCCGGCAAAGAGAATAAAATGTGGATTTTGAAGCTAGATATTTGTATCAAGGTAAGGATTGTTGCTTAACTGGTATGAAGCAAGGGGATATGCTCGATCTCTGGAGATGTGGAAGGTGTAATCAATGAATTAACATCTGCATGTTTCTGTAAGCCCTTTGTGATACCCAAGGTGTGTCGCAAAGGGAGTTATAATGCTCAGAATTTATTGCAGACTGTAGAGGAACAAGGAGAAGAAAAGGGGGAAAGTCTTTACTTGTATTGAGGCGCCGCTATGACAGATTTCCGAAGGTGAAGATAAGGCGGTACTTGGTGGAGGTAGGAGATGAAACACTCGATTTGGGATCGCAGGAAAGCAAATCAAGTAAATGCTGAGGCGATTTTGTTTTCGTACCTGAGAATCCCTTGTGCATGCTGGATAGCACAGAAGTCAGGCAAAGTGGAATCACTCAAGAGAGGGAAATCAGATCGTAGGGCTGTATGATGGCGACCACCTCCGACATGCAGAGAGATGGTCGAGGGAAGAAAAACCTAGAAAAGGTTTTAAGACTCCGGGATGAGGAGAGTCGGACGCCGGCTGACACAGCGTGGGAGATCGACTCTGACAATGAGCCGAGTAGAAAATTTGAGGCAGATGGCAGGTGGAAGCACGCCGGGAGGGGCTGATGGTACCAAGCAGAGATGGACCGGAGAGTTGTTTCAAGAGAGAAGTTGGAGCTTTCTCTCACTTACCTAACGTTGTCGAGGCCTTCTGCGAAACTTCGGGATGAGGAGAGTCAGACGTCGGCTGACACAGCGTGGGAGATCGACTCTGACAATGAGCCGAGCAGAAAATTTGAGGCGGAGGGCAGGTGGAAGCACGCCGGGAGGGGCAGTTGGTACCGAGCAGAGATGGATCGGAGAGTTGTTTCTAGAGAGAAGTTGGAGCTTTCTCTCACTTACCTACCATTTTTTCATGGCTTCCCCCATTAATAGAATATCCTTCTTGTCCACCACATTGGAGAATCACACCTGAAAAATGTCATTGTCTCTTGATAGAAGATCAAACGCACATTTGGGCCTCCAAGTCCTCCAGATCCAGGCTTGGAGATGTTGTAAAAGGAGTCTCTTCTCTAGAACGTACAACATAATGATGAACTCCCATATGTCATTCATTTGATCCAACTCTTCTTCCTCCAGTTCAACATGAACCTCCCTTCTACTAATCTCAGTTTTGGGTATTCAATCTCTTTATCCTTACTTCTAGTCAATTTCTTCAAAACCTGGTTCCACACCAGCCAATGTGGTGCCACTTCTTCCTCCTTCTCTTCCACACCCTGGCTAGCATTCTTCCCTTCCATGCCCTTCTATCGAGGCTTAGTGTTGGGCAGATTAGAGTTAGGTGGTGGTGTGAGTTTGGGAGTGGATGGGTGGCGTCAGGGCTATGGAACCCCAACATTGCCACCGTTGCCTGGCTGGTCACCATTCTATGTATCGGAATCAGGTAAGTATATTCTGACTTCCTCCTAAAATTATAGGAGGTCAAGAGTTACATGTAGGCCCAACGCCATACACCTATAACAAAGTTACAACTCACTCAACTATCTAATGTGCAGCTCATGTTTAACACATTTACATATTTTAACAGCAATACTAGTAGAATTTGCAGCTGTACCACGGTGCCACCTAGCATTCCGTTCCTTTCATACATGGTAGCAAAATGCAGCAAACAAGAGTTTCTTTCTATCATCATTTCTACATTTTGTCAACATCTTCTTCGGGTCCCCTAAAAACTAAATTTGCAGCTTGAAATCTTTGCATAGCATATCCCATATATCCCTTGTGAACTTGCATTCAGCTACAAGATGATAATGAGATTCTTCCTCCTCCAGGCACATCAAACATAACATGGAAACATCATCATTCCATCTCTTAATCCTATCAAGTGTAGAAAGGACGTTGTGCAGAATTTTATATATGCACATGCTCCATTTTAGCATGTGCACTCCCATCCAAATCTACTCCCTGAACTTGTCCTTTGCACCCCTTGTTATGGTCACCTCCCATGCGCATGTCTTTGGATCTTTGAGCCTCCATATGCCTATGTCTTGGACCTCAAAAAGATGTTTGACTTGCTGCCATGTTTCAGTCATAACATTAATGGTTCTCGAGAAGCCTTCTCTTGTCTTCGAGATAAAGTCCAATCCTCTAGGATATCTCTCTCTCATCCATTCCCCCCAAGTTGAGTTGCCTCTTTGGAAGTTTATGACTCTACACATAGTCCCCAATTTCGCTATATCTCTGGGTCTTTTTAGATTCAATCCTCCTTCTTCTCTTGGTAAAGCTATTCTTCCATATTTCATAGGATGGTATGTGCTTGCCCACAAGAAGTTTGCCATCTTCATCTCCATCCTATCTAAGATAGAGCCCAGAATCTCACCTTACTGCACCCAGAAAATAAGCATTCCTTCAATGGTTGCCTTTATGAGAGTTGCACATCCCGCCATGGATGTCTTTTGGGTAGGTTATCTGTTAATCATTTCTTCCACCCTATCAATGCAATTAGTAAAATCCTTGACATGGAGATTTCCTCCAGCTAGAGGAAAACCCAACTATTTTGTTGGGAATTCCCCTTTTTCCACTCCCATAGATTCCACTAACCTATCCTCCATCTGGTAGCAATTCTTGGACAAACAAATATGTGTTTTATTTGCATTCACACACAACGCAGTTTGCTTGCCAAAGTTTCCCAGAAGATTTTTGAGATTTTCAAGAGAATGTTGCTTGGCCTCTACAAAAACTAACACATCATCTGCAAATATCAGGTGGGTCATTAACTTCATCCCATGAACTGTGTATAGTTTGATCTCCTTCTTCCTCTCAGCCTATTGCATCTTCTATGTAAAGTACTCCATTACAATCACAAAAAGGAGAGGCGAGAAGGGTTCTCCCTGGCACAACCCATTTCCCCCTCTGAACATACCTACAAATGTGCCATTAACCAGAACAGAGAAGCTAGTAGTGCCAACACACTGTTTCATCCAGTTCAACCATTGTTCATTGAATCTCATTTGTTTCATAATCCACCACAGTTTCTCCCATCTGACACTATCATTGTTACGACCCCATTTGAGCTTAATTGGTAAACTAGGGTTTACCTAGACAATTGCAAAGATTAATTGGAATAATCATTCTTGAAATATAATTAATGACGATAACACAATTAGGATGTTTTAACTATGATAATAAGTTTAAATGTTCTTTTGTCTTGAGAATTAGGGTTTGAGAAGCATAGACCCTAATCGGCCCAAAATAGGGTTTTAATGATACATGAATACAAAATTTGATAAGTATTGTGTTTCAGTAAATGATTTTTAGTATTTTATGTGTAACTATGATTTACTTCAAATTTGGATATGATTTGGATATATAAAATGTGAACAACATTGGTAAATATCAGAATTTTTGAAGAATGTTCTGACCTGTTTATTGGTCGAGATTCAAACTCGACCGATCATATTTCCAGATTTATACAGCAGTGTGGTAATTGAATTTTATCTTTTTATTGGTATATCCAATTGATCTCAAATTTTAACTGTTCTTGAAAAACATGTTTTAGACACTCTGTTAAATTGGCATAATTTTTGGATGACTTTTGATCTCTACAGTAAGGGTGTCGGTCGAGTTCTGTGCAGGACAAACTCGACCGAATCTGCTGCAGACTGCAATATAGCAGTGCACTGTTCTATTTTTAATTATTTATTGGTAACTCCAAATGATCTCAAATTTTAACTGAAGCTTTATAGATCAATTATAAACAACTTTATAAATTCCCATAATTGTTGAAGAAGGTTTGATCTCTTAAATAAACGAATTACAGTAACTTTGTATAACTGAATATTCAGCCAATATAATTAAAGTTGAGTGTTGGGTCAATATGCAATTGACCCAAGCAGCTCAAATTGACTTATATGATCGACCACACACACACACAGATCTCATTCTTCGTCATCCATCCCAGAGAAATGAAAATCTAGAGAGAGAGGGAGAGTTAGGGCTTGAGTGGAGAAAGAGGAGGAATTGCTGACCTAGGGTTTTGCGGTCCGAGGAATGGTGAAATCAAGTAAGTTTGGATCCTTTGCATAGACTTTTATGGTGAATCTTCTCTCTCATGTCAAGATTCCGTCCATGCTCTGATTTGATCCAAGATGATGTGGAAATTCCCTCTTTTCTCACCCTTTCTTCATAATCCCTCATTTTCAAGGTTTCCGAGTTGAATGGAAGAAGAATTGGGAGTTTTACTAGGGATTTGATATGAGTTCGAGATCCCCTGAGTTGAGCTGCAATTTTGAGGTGTTTTCACACCTTGGGGTGAGTGGGTTCTTCCTTCAAATAGTGTAATGCACGAAATTTGATTATAGCATCCAAATCCCTAATTGCTTGGTATGTGATTCTAAAACCTGAAATGTCCGTTTAATTTAAGTTGTTGCAATTTGATATGATATGGATTCCTTCTCTGTTTGAATGACTCCTTGATGGTAGATTCACATCAGAAACATATACAACACATCCTAGTAAGAATGTTTTTTTCAGAGTTATACCATATGATGTAATTAGGGTTTAACCTAATTGAGATATCACTAGAGTTTCAACCTTATTGAAGAGGACTAGTAATCTTATAAGTGGTTAGGATGTACCTCATGGGTTATCTTAATTGAATTTTATTCTTGATACATGATATCTCAGTGAATAGCATGGAAACCTAAATTTAGTTCACTTTCCATGGTTTCATACATATATCGATTGTATATGATTTGTTGAAAACAATCTTTATTTAGTGACTGCTTATATCCTATGAAATCCTTATGAGAGCCATGTGAAAAGGTGAATGAGGCGAATGCAACCCTAAGAGTAGGGTGTTGGCATGTGATGAATGAATAAGGAAAATGAAACCCTAAGGATAGGGTGTTCAATGAATCATGCTATGGTAATATGAAAGGTCTCGATATGAGATGTGGTGATGCTTAATTGTTGAATTGTATGTTTCTAGTGCATTTAACTTTATATGCTTGTTCTCTCTGAGATGATATCTACATACTGCAGGGCTTCTTATATTTCAATACATATCTCGTAAATTGCAGGTGATGAGATATGACATGCCCTAGAAAGGGATGTTACTGAGTCATGTTGAAGATGACAAATGATATATATGTGTTTTCAAGTGATACCCATAATGTGAAATAAGTATGAAATGTGATATTCCTGTTTAAATGGTTATATGTTAATCAGTTAATAGACTTAGGTGCCCTAACACCGTAGAACCCCTTTTGAGAGGTCTGCAACTGGGGGGGGGGAACTCGTGTTGCAACAATAACTGTGCGGAGTCACAGGCACGAGGATAGAGAGAGGCAGTGTTCAACAACAACGCGTGCTTGTGTCACGGTGGCACTGGAGTAAATAGGGGTTATTCAACATTAATCCGTGCTTGTGTCACGGTGGTAACCCGGTGAGACTCTCCGCCTGTGTGCTCAGGTTTGAGGAGGAGTCTAGAGTTCACTCTTTTGAGAGTGTAGTGAGGCCTTGTGAGCCTGAGAGTCCTGCAGCAGACCAGGGCTGGCAGTCAGACTTAGCATTTCTCAGGTGTGTCGCTAAGTCTTGTACGGTGGGATCGTAGTTCGCTACGGATCTTTATATGTAGAGTACACTGCATATGTTTAGGGCATAAAAATAATCTAAAATATGATCATATAGGTTCACAGAGTTCCTTATAAATGAAAGAGTTAAGGAAGACTAGAGTATAGTCTTCTAGTAGTTATTCTTTGGATGCAATATTTACATTCTTTGTTATTTCGGTTATATTGTTTTAGAACTGCTCAGTGTAGTATTTATTGTTGTTAAATGTCATATCGTTTACTTAAAATTATATTTGTAATCTCATTAGTGCATTAGTCGATTTCCTTGAAGTACTCATTCACTGAGCGAGTAGGCTCACCCCTCTACTCAAACATTTTAGGGTTAACCGCGTGGACTTGAAGATGGTCAGAGCATCAGTGTAGATCTGCTACAAGAGTTAAGTACAAGATTAGTTGAGTCAGTCGGTCCTTGTCACTCTAGGTCCTCAGTAAGAGATAAGAGAGAGAGTTGTAATTACGATGTGTAATATTGTTCCTCTTTTGATATGTATGCTAATTAGCAAGTTTTATGTGCATAAGGTGTGAGAGATATCATGAATGTTTATACATGTATCTTTACTATTGAAGTCTGATTAGTAAAAGAAATGTTCAGATTCCTTTGTTAAGATGTTATGTGGTTCAATGCGGGGAAATAAGAGTTTTAAAGAAAAGATAAAATTAAGGGTGTTCTTTGTGTTACATATAAGTCCTATCTTATGCCCTAATATCATGATTTGAGGAAATTGTGAGATCGGGGTTTAACAGCTTGGTATCAGAGCTTAGGGTGAGTTGTCAAGGACCATTAAGTTAGTAGGTTAGAGTCCTATGTGTGGCAAATAGGAGATGTTTGATGTTGGCTTTGGGGATTTGAGTATTTGGATATCCTGGCCCGATATCTGAGTACTTGGATCAACCAGTACAAGCTACTCTGTCTATTCTTTCACGTATACCCTGGCCAGGTATACAGTGGAAGAATGGGCTAGAGAGGAACCCTAGAAATGTTAGGGTTAGAAAACGAGAAAAGAAACAAGAATTAAGAGAATAAATGTAAAAGGAGATAGAACTTACATTTCATAATGTTGTTTTTGTTGGAAATGTATAGAAATGCTCTTATATGTTTGAATTGAAATATTCAATACTTTGAAATATGGGTCTTTAATATCTGTTGTACACTATGCAATTGTAGCATTTATTGATTTCATTCTTTGTAACAAGTATACTAGAATTGACCTCTGAATGAGCTTTTGTTTCTATGGTTTTGCCCGCTGATTCGAGTGAAATTGACATCAGCAGGTCTGTTTAGGTTTTCAGTCTGTACGCAATTCGGCCGAGTTGTATGTGATTCGGCCGAGTTTCCTTAATAGGCAATCGAATAGCAAACTGATCGACCGAGTTGTATGTAATTCGGCCGAGTTTCTTTTTCAGGAAATCAAACAACAATTTGATCGGTCGAGTTTCAAGCGGATCGGCCGAGTTGTGAAGCAATCGACCGAGTTTCTGACCAATCGGCCGAGTTTCTAAGCTGTGAGTGGCAGTTCAGGAAGAATGTAATCCTTTGTAGTTCTTGGCTTTAGGACTTCAGGTTTGTCCTGGTCCGGTTGGCAGGATGCGTTACTAGGATCTAATGAATCCTATCAATAGTATAATAAGAATAGAATTTGAATATTTAGACCCACATCAGAGTAAGAATGTACATACAGTAAGATGTTGAAACTTATGAGCAAGATCAGAACAACTAAGAATTAGTTGAAACTGATATCTGAGGTTCAATTTTAGGGCCTCATATGAGAAACCCTTAATTGGGAATAAAGGAACATGATATGAAGTTCATAATCAGTTTATTGATTAATATTATATGAACTATACATATGAAATATAGAAAAGATATGTGAAATCTATGTATGATTCAAGATAGCAAGAATCAATCATGAAGATTGAATCATAGAATAGAGTATAATGCTTTTATGAACTCTAAAGCAAAGGCTAAGTAGAGAATAGGGTTGAGCATTCAATAGGTCCATAGAAGTAAAGAGTCTTCAAAAGAGTAAAAGTAAAGAGAATCGTATGAACATGTAATTCATAAGACTAGAACAACAAAGTAGTTTCTAAGCAAAGAACATAGGTGTAGTTTAACGAATGAATAAGTCATACAAAGGTAGACTGTATTCAGGAGAGAAAAACTTGATTGAAAGAGAAACTATGTTTGACCCATGCATGATCCACTTGATTTAAAAATGAAGAATATGTAATGTATTCAACATGAGGAAAAAATAATAGAAGGACTATTAATTTAGAACGTTAACTTCACAATAGTATAAAGATAAAGGAGGAAATATGTGCAACATGGTATACATGACCATACATATGAATAAGCAACATGGTCATAAGAGAAATTTAGAATAAAAGATGACGGGTTAAAGAGTAGTATATGGTAAGAGGACTATGAAACGTAAGATAGGGTTTGAAATATGATGGAGAAGTTATAAAATAAAGAGGTTGTGAGATTCAGGAAAGTGCTAATTAATCAAACATCTCTGTTGGTAACCAAGTAAATCTACATACGAGAATGTATTAAGGGAATGTTTGAATACAAGTATTCCAAGTCTTAAAATCATCTTCTCTTTCATATATTCCTTATTGAGAGCAAGGTGGGAATGAAATGATAAGAAAATGAATCATATATGATGCATAACTACCTTGGTACGGTCATCTAGTGAATGTAATAGTGACATACAATATGATGAAGTGCGATAAGAAATAAATTCTTGTGTGATAGCAAGAATGATGAATAATCTATTCCTATCTTAAATGCTTCAATGTTAATGATGTTTATTGTATATAATCATATGAAAAGGATAGGTAGCAAAAAGTAAAGAAGTAATGAATGAGCAGAGAGATATGGGAAAACACTAGCTTTGTGTAATATGTAAATTTGTTTTTACATGTATGATTTGTTGAAGGCATATTAAGGTATGAAAGTTGGTTCTACATATGATTTCAGGGTATTTGTGTAAGCTATATGTTAAATTAAAGGCGTATGCTAGTTGTAGTAATTCATACCTGATATGCATTTTACTATTGTGTATTTTTGATATGGTGATATGGTTTGGATGATGTCAGAACACATGGAGAGATACCCTGAACAAGGTAGTCATACTTATCCACTCATATTAATAGAAAGGGATGATAATCAGATTTTCTGGACAAGTAACCCTAATGAGGTGTAGCTTGTTATACCTAGCTCTAATATAACTGAGTGATGGTAATTGAGTATGATTAATGCTTGAATGACTGATACAATGGTGGATTACTTTATTACTGTTGTTGAAACCCTAAAATGATATAATACGATGGTTACACTTTGAATTGTGTGTGGGCCCATAACCCACAGGTCCTAGGATCGAAACAGGATAGTATGGAATGAGGTGGTAATGCTTCACCTCATGCATCCATGACCCAATGGGGATGCCAAGAGTAGTATTGTGCAATTGATTGTTGAATCTAGCCTTTTAATTCAAGACTATTTTGCTATTTGAATAGCACTTTATTAAAGTTTAAAACAGCATGGTGAACTCGCTTTTGTCACTTAAAGGTGATATAGAACAATAGAACTTTCTGAGCCGCATAAGTTGAGATAGTTGTATCAGAGTATCAGAGTTGCGCAGCGAAAGCGTGGTGGTTTATCTTTGCATTCTATGTTTGACTGTGGCATAAAGAATTTGCTTGATATCATTGAGAACTAGTTGAAATATGTTGTGATTTAGTAAAGAATTAAAAGATCTAATGTTGAAAACTACATTCAGGTATGAAATACAAGAATATAATGACATGGAAGGTTTTAGAAGCTTAGAATAACCTTGAATGTATCTTTCTTGTAGGTTTATGTTTCGAGGATGAAACATTCTAAGGGGGGAAGAATTGTTACGACCCCATTTGAGCTTAATTGGTAAACTAGGGTTTACCTAGACAATTGCAAAGATTAATTGGAATAATCATTCTTAAAATCTAATTAATGACGATAACACAATTAGGATGTTTTAAATATGATAATAAGTTTAAATGTTCTTTTGTCTTGAGAATTAGGGTTTGAGAAGCATAGACCCTAATCGGCCCAAAATAGGGTTTTAATGATACATGAATACAAAATTTGATAAGTATAGTGTTTCAGTAAATGATTTTTAGTATTTTATGTGTAACTCTGATTTACTTCAAATTTGGATATGATTTGGATATATAAAATGTGAACAACATTGGTAAATATCAGAATTTTTGAAGAATGTTCTGACCTGTTTATCGGTCGAGATTCAAACTCGACCGATCATATTTCCAGATTTATACAGAAGTGTGGTAATTGAATTTTATCTTTTTATTGGTATATCCAATTGATCTAAAATTTTAACTGTGCTTGAAAAACACAGTTTTAGACACTCTGTTAAATTGGCATAATTTTTGGATGACTGTTGATCTCTACAGTAAGGGTGTCGGTCGAGTTCTGTGCAGGACAAACTCGACCGAATCTGCTGCAGACTGCAATATAATAGTGCACTGTTCTATTTTTAATTATTTATTGGTAACTCCAAATGATCTCAAATTTTAACTTAAGCTTTATAGATCAATTATAAACAACTTTATAAATTCCCATAATTGTTGAAGAAGGTTTGATCTCTGAAATAAACGAATTACAGTAACTTTGTATAACTGAATATTCAGCCAATATAATTAAAGTTGAGTGTTGGGTCAATATGCAATTGACCCAAGCAGCTCAAATTGACTTATATGATCGACCACACACACACACAGCTCTCATTATTCGTCATCCATCCCAGAGAAACGAAAATCTAGAGAGAGAGGGAGAGTTAGGGCTTGAGTGGAGAAAGAGGAGGAATTGCTGACCTAGGGTTTTGCGGTCTGAGGAATGGTGAAATCAAGTAAGTTTGGATCCTTTGCATAGAATTTTATGGTGAATCTTCTCTCTCATGTCAAGATTCCGTCCATGCTCTGATTTGATGTCGAAATTCCCTCTTTTCTCACCCTTTCTTCATAATCCCTCATTTTCAAGGTTTCCGAGTTGAATGGAAGAAGAATTGGGAGTTTTGCTAGGGATTTGATATGAGTTCGAGATCCCCTGAGTTGAGCTGCAATTTTGAGGTGTTTTCACACCTTGGGGTGAGTGGGTTCTTCCTTCAAACAGTGTAATGCACGAAATTTGATTATAGCATCCAAATCCCTAATTGCTTGGTATGTGATTCTAAAACCTGAAATGTCCGTTTAATTTAAGTTGTTGCAATTTGATATGATATGGATTCCTTCTCTGTTTGAATGACTCCTTGATGGTAGATTCACATCATAAACGTATACAACACATCCTAATAAGAATGTTTTTTTTTCAGATTTATACCATATGATGTAATTAGGGTTTAACCTAATTGAGATATCACTAGAGTTTCAACCTTATTGAAGAGGACTAGTAATCTTATAAGTGGTTAGGATGTACCTCATGGGTTATCTTAATTGAATTTTATTCTTGATACATGATATCTCAGTGAATAGCATGGAAACCTAAATTTAGTTCACTTTCCATGGTTTCATACATATATCGATTGTATATGATTTGTTGAAAACAATCTTTATTTAGTGAATGCTTATATCCTATGAAATCCTTATGAGAGCCATGTGAAAAGGTGAATGAGGCGAATGCAACCCTAAGAGTAGGGTGTTGGCATGTGATGAATGAATAAGGCAAATGAAACCCTAAGGATAGGGTGTTCAATGAATCATGCTATGGTAATATGAAAGGTCTCGATATGAGATGTGGTGATGCTTAATTGTTGAATTGTATGTTTCTAGTGCATTTAACTTTATATGCTTGTTCTCTCTGAGATGATATCTACATACTGTAGGGCTTCTTATATTTCAATACATATCTCGTAAATTGCAGGTGATGAGATATGACATGCCCTAGAAAGGGATGTTACTGAGTCATGTTGAAGATGACAAATGATATATATGTGTTTTCAAGTGATACCCATAATGTGAAATAAGTATGAAATGTGATATTCCTGTTTAAATGGTTATATGTTAATCAGTTAATAGACTTAGGTGCCCTAACACCGTAGAACCCCTTTTGAGAGGTCTGCAACCAGGGGGGTGAAACTCGTGTTGCAACAATAACTGTGCGGAGTCACAGGCATGAGGATAGAGAGAGGCAGTGTTCAACAACAACGCGTGCTTGTGTCACGGTGGCACTGCAGTATATAGGGGTTATTCAACATTAATCTGTGCTTGTGTCACGGTGGTAACCCAGTGAGACTCTCCGCCTGTGTGCTCAGGTTTGAGGAGGAGTCTAGAGTTCACTCTTTTGAGAGTGTAGTGAGGCCTTGTGAGCCTGAGAGTCCTGTAGCAGACCAGGGCTGGTAGTCAGACTTAGCATTTCCCGGGTGTGTCGCTAAGTCTTGTACGGTGGGATCGTAGTTCGCTACGGATCTTTATATGCAGAGTACACTGCATATGTTTAGGGAATAAAAATAATCTAAAATATGATCATATAGGTTCACAGAGTTCCTTATAAATGAAAGAGTTAAGGAAGACTAGAGTATAGTCTTCTAGTAGTTATTCTTTGGATGCAATATTTACATTCTTTGTTATTTCAGTTATATTGTTTTAGAACTGCTCAGTGTAGTATTTATTGTTGTTAAATGTCATATCGTTTACTTAAAATTATATCTGTAATCTCATTAGTGCATTAGTCTGTTTCCTTGAAGTACTCATTCACTGAGCGAGTAGGCTCACCCCTCTACTCAAACATTTTAGGGTTAACCGCGTGGACTTGAAGATGGTCAGAGCATCAGTGTAGATCTGCTACAAGAGTTAAGTACAAGATTAGTTGAGTCAGTCGGTCCTTGTCACTCTAGGTCCTCAGTAAGAGACAAGAGAGAGAGTTGTAATTACGATGTGTAATATTGTTCCTCTTTTGATATGTATGCTAATTAGCAAGTTTTATGTGCATAAGGTGTGAGAGATATCATGAATGTTTATACATGTATCTTTACTATTGAAGTCTGATTAGTAAAAGAAATGTTCAGATTCCTTTGTTAAGATGTTATGTGGTTCAATGCAGGGAAACAAGAGTTTTAAAGAAAGGATAAAAATTAAGGGTGTTCTTTGTGTTACATATAAGTCCTATCTTATGCCCTAATCTCATGATTTGAGGAAATTGTGAGATCGGGGTTTAACAATCATAGGCTTTAGAAACATCCAGTTTTAAGCAAGCTTTCTTGCTACCCCTCATGACATTGTAGTCTAAAAGAAATTCTCCAGCCAGTAAAGTACAATCACTAATACTTCTCCCAGCCACAAAAGCCCCTTGGTTTCTATAGATAAGAAACGAGAGGACCATGTTTAGTCTAGCAGCAAAATTTTTAGCAATGATTTTATATTGTACCGAGCAACATGCGATAGGTCTAAAATCAGCAAGAGAGGTGGGGACTTTCTTCTTAGGAATAAGAACAAAAAAATAATGTTTAACCTGTCTAACCATGTTGCCACCTTTCAGGAACTAGCTCACATATGCAATCAAATTAGCTTTGATGATGTCCTAAGTCTTGTAGAAAAAAACATTTAACCCATCTGACCCGGGAGATTTGTTGCTGCCAATGATCCATAGTGCATCTTTAACCTCTTGTTCATTAGTTTCTCAAGTGAGAATATTATTATGTGTGCTTGTAAGCTTGAACCTCCACTCCATGTCCTCCTCCTCTACATCCTCATCAAAATTTTTGTTATATAGTGTTGTATAAAAGTTTATGGCTTGTTCCTCCATATCTTCTTGCTTGTTGACCACTCTCCCATTAGCATCTATTGGTTCAAAAATGATGTTGCCAGCTTCCCTCCTTTTGACCGCATAAGGGTATAGTTTGGTATTTCTATCACCATCCTCCATCCACTTCTCTCTACTTCTTTACCAGTAGAATTTTTCCTCAGCTTTTTTCAGGTCCTCCAACATCATCTTCAACTCCCTATCTTTCTCAACCAGACTTGGATTTAGGGGGTCAGCTAACAACCGCTCTCTAATCTCCTTACATTCTCTCTTTGTTTTTTTAATCAGATCTGGGATGTTTACTTTCTCCTTTGCTCACTTCTTCAGCAGATTTTTTGTACTTGCCATCTTTTTTGCAAACACATACATCGAGTTTCCTGAGACCTGTGGATCCCATCCTTCCTTTATAACTTCATCAAACCCTTTCCAATCAGTCCAATAATTCAAAAATCTAAAAGGTTTCCTCTTTTGTTTCTTTCCTATAATCTCGACCAAGATAAACGCATGGTCATTGAGATCATATCCTCCTGCCTTAACCTACACATTAGGAAAAATTCACAGCTAGTCATCATTCACTAACGCTTTGTCCAGCTTGCTAGCAATTCTGTGTTCAGGACCCCTCTCATTATTCCACGTAAACATATCACCTCCCACCATTGGAAGTTCATAAAGATCTGCTTTACCAATAGCGTGGTTAAAAGCTTCTAATTCCACATTTAATGCTAATCTCCTCCCTTTTTTCTCAGCCTGTAGTCGGACAGTATTAAAGTCACCAATAACTAGCCACGGTAAACTAACCTGCTTGGACAAAGAGATTAGATCTTTCCATAGATTCAGCCTGGATTTACCGTCATTGTGACCATACATAGTTGTCAACCATATATGTAACTCCATTGTTTCTGCAGTCAACTGTGACCTAATGATCTGAAGTCTATATCATTGACACCTATCAAGCATTCAGTTTCCACGCCACACAGACTCTAGCCACTTTCGTATCCTCAACATTGGATACATGTTCCCATCCTTACGAAAACCAGTATCTAATGTTTTTTTTATTTTGCACATTTATTTTTGTCTCTACCAAAGCAACTAAAGAGTGCCTACTACCAGCAATCCACTCCCAGATTTCCTTCTTTTTGTTCGTGTCGCACCCGCCCTTAATATTCCATATAAGCATGGACATATCAAGTGTTTTTGGTTGCCCTAATACGTCTACTCGGCTCCTTCTTGTTGTCCTTCTTTTTTGCATTTTGTTCTTTTTGCCTCACGACCTCACCCTCTTCTTTATCTGAATCAGACAAAGCATCAAAGCTATTCGTGGTGTCTAGAAGTGTGCCTACACCCACGTTCTTTGGAATCCCTACCTTCTTTGTTCCTTTCTTTCATGTTGAAGGAGTGAACTCTTCATTATTTTTATCCCTAGACATCGTTACAACCTCCTCCTCTACGGTTTCTTCATTAGTGCAATGTATATCCTGGACACTAGTTTCCCCCCTCAATTCACCTACCTTCTGCCTCAGCGCTTCCCCTTCGGTATTCGTCTTATCCGGCGATCTAGGGCCTTCTTGTGCCTCCTTTTCCTCTTGCTATTTGCTGCTCACCTTCTCTTTCTCTGTGTCTACAACCCATTTTTCCCTCCAAACCCCCTTTCCTTTATCATCCTGGGTAGGCTTGCTCTTCTCACCCTGACTAGGCCTCTCCTCACAATGTCCATCTCCATGGCCAAAGGCCTTGCAGCTCGTGCACCTCTCTGGAATGTGGTCATAAACAATGGTGACTGGAATGGAATTTCTTCCTTTGACGTCCAGCCAGACCACCGTCGGCGTCTCTCCCTCAACTTCCAGTTCCATAAGCACTCGTGCCTCTTCTCTTTCAAGAGATCTTTCATCAAAGTGCAACACTTTTCCAGACCCTGCCGTGATAGTTCTTGCTTCCCTCATAGTCCAGGTTCTTCCGAAACTCTTCAAGGTGACCCAGGTTGGTATTGTTCCTAACACCTCATTCTTCAATTCATTGCCATAGGTGTAATCCTTGGCAATGATAAACGGACAGTCGAACCATCGGGGTCCCATCTCAAGAACAACCTTCTTATCATCGTCGTTCATGAATCAAACAAGGAAGATACCGTTATCCCTCGTCAATAGTTCAAAGGATCCTTTATGGTTCCATGTTCTCCTTACCCAGGCATGAAGATGTGGATAGTATGGTCTCTTTCCCAATGAGTACACCATAATCGTGTGTTCCCATACATTCGACATCCTATCGAAATTTTCAACATCCAGCTCCACATGAACCTCCCCACCTTCCGCCCTCGGTCTGGGAAGACGATCTCCCCCCCGAGAGCCACTAGCTGTTTGAGTACCTAATTCTAAGATTTCTTCATTGGGCCTTCAGTCTTGTTCTATCCCACATCCTTGCTAGCAGCACTCATCCTTCTGTCGTTAGTCGCTCAGTCCACTGACCCCGTGCTAGGGTTGTGCTTAGCGCTGGGGATCACAGCTGCACTACTGGACACTACGTTGCCTTGTGTAGCGCTTCCTTCCACACCGTTCTTCGTAGTGGCCGTTCTCCTTCCTGGGTCTGGTTCGATCACCTCTCCACATCCCCCATGTGCGCCTGCCATTGTGGCAGTTATGTCCTCGGTCCTGGTCACAGAGCCTACAACGAACACTTCTCTCGATCCATTCATGGGGTGGGTGTGTGCGGGAGTGGGTTTTCGGGCTTGAGTAGCGGTGGGTGTGGGGTGGACGATGGGAGAGGGTCTCTCTCCCACCATGGTCGTCGCCCTAGTCAGAATCACCTGGACAATCGCTAGAGCATGGGGCTAGAGGAGAGATGCAATGTATGTATCACCATTGTATGTGTACGTATGTATGTACATACGTACATACGTTTGTGTATGCATGTACGTGTGCATGTGTGTCTGTATGTGTGTACGTGTGTGTGTGCGTGTATGCGTGCATGCTTGTGTCTGTGAGTGCATGCGTGTGTGCATGTGTAGGTACGTACATACATACGTATGTATGTAGGTATGTATGTGTTGTATCTAGGGCTCTTGAGGAGGGGTAAATAGAGCTTCAAAATTCTCACAAGAATTGTTAGACCTTCAAATTATATCAATCGAAACCAAATGCTTAAGAACAATTTGAAGTCCTATCTAAGCATGCATAGCAAGGATGAGAGAGATTGAAACACACACTTAGACAAGGTGGTTAGAGTGGTTCCAATCTCCAAACTAAGAGATCGTCAATCCACTACCTAGAGAAGTCAACCTCTAGGACTTTGCATCCCATGTATACTTATATTCCATCATAAGAGATACAAGGAGACCACCATACATCCAAGGACTTACCTATTCAAGATAATAGTCTTTCATCTACACAAGGACTTACCCACTTGATCAAGATGTCTTCAGCCTTCACCAAGGACTTACCCACACTTGCATCAAGTCTTTGGCCTTGAAGGAATTACCCACTATTATTGAATCTTTGCCTTGCCCTTCTCCTTCACCTGGAGAAGACCTTCATCTCTTCTTCAAACTTGATGAAGAACAACAACTTCACCTTCACTCAGAGAATCTCACTTCAACCTTTGCTCTTTGAAAAAGGGGATTGGGAAGATAGAAGGAATGAGATATTTACAAGATAACATGGAGGTAGCTCTCTTACAACATGCCTAACTCACTCATGATCACAAAATGCTTTGTAACTGAGAGAGATAAAGGGGCTCAAAGGGTTGCAACACACTCAACTATAGCAAGGACTAAGGATAGCATGAATGAGAAAACTTGGAATGAACTCCAATGGGTCCTATTTATAGATGGGGGTGTTCCTTTGAGTGTGGGATCACTTAAGAATGAAAAATAGCCATTTTACAACTTACAACAGATCTATTTTCATTTCTAACAACTCTCCAACTGTTGGAATCACTTTTTCTGTGTTTTTTGTACAGTACATTTGGTCGAGTTTCAATAAAGATAACTCGACCAATCCACTAACCGACAAAGCTAATTTACAAACTATCGATCGAGTTTGTCCTGGAAAACTTGACCGATGATTCAAAATCAATTTTGATCAGTGAGTCGGTTGTTCGAGTTCTATGAGTGTACAACTCGACCGATTGATCCATTTCCAAAAGTCCATCACTGGTCGGTCAAGATCCAAACTCGAATGATGGAGTTGGTGTGACAAAATTTTCAAAATGGTTTGTGACTAATGAGTCTGTGATATCTTTATTTTATACCAGAGGTCAGGGGAGGGCTCCCCCTATGCTCTTATATACCGATGATGTCATTATCTTCATTAACACAGACCGGGAGTCTCTACAAGCTACGAGAGGAGTTCTTGATGCATATGAGAGAGCCACCAATCAACATATCAACAAAAATAAATCGGTCTGTATTGTTGGCAGTGATGACCCAAATGAGGCGAATAGAGTGGCGGCAGTGGTTGGGATTGACGTAGCAGCTGAATCGTTCTCCTACCTACGCATGCCTGTCTCCATTGGATGATCTAAGCTTACTGATTTTGAGTTCTTGATCCACAAAGTGAATGCTAAGATTGCGACATGGAAAGCTAGACTTCTTTCCTTTGCTGGGCATCGCATGCTCATCGCTCATGTCCTCTCCTCCAGTACAGTATACACTGCAGTAGGGATTGGCATCCCAGTAGGAATTTCTCGAAGAATTGATGCTCTCCTCTCAAGATTTTTGTGGGCCGACATGTCGAACCACACAAGAAGAGCCTGGCTTGGGTGGCACAGGGTCGCCGTCCCCTTCCGATTTGGTGGCCTTGGGCTTACCCCCATGGTAGTGATTAGTGATGCTTTCATTACTAAAGCATGTTGGGAAGTTGTAGCAGGAGAATCGATATGGGCTAGATTTTGTCGTGAAAAGTATGCCAGCCGGGCCCCAAATAGATCTGGACTCCATCCCTCCTTCTTGAAGTTAAGCGCCACATCATCACCTTTTTGGAAGAAGGTCTGGCGGATGTTCCCTAAGATATACCCCCTTTGCAGATGGATTGTTGGCAGAGGAAGCTTTCCTTTCTGGGACACTATGTGGTGCGAGATGAAGCTAAATGAATTCACCATTCACACCAGTGATAGGAATCATCTATTCTTAGTAAATGATTTTTGGATTGATGGACATGGGTGGGATTGGGATTCACTGAACAATGTCCTAGACGCGCAAGTCGTGGATCTAATCTGGAGATCTGAAGCGAGCATTTCAGATACTGATGATCACGTGGTTTGAGCCCCAGACCTGCATGGGGTTTTTTCCTTGAGATCGGCTAAGAAGCTGCTTACAAATAACTTAATGGACACGCCCACTATATGGAGTGGTATTTGGGACATTGGTATACCCAAAGCCAGTGCAATGTTGTGGAAGTTTGCCAAAAAGGCTGCTCCTACTGACAACAACATTAGCAGGTGTACCATCCCCATGGTTTCCCGATGCAACTATTGTGATAAACCGATGATAGAGAGCACTTCACACTTGTTGTTCCATGGAAAAATGGCCCTCTTCTTATGGCAGAAGTTCACTCATATTATTGGACAGGCGGCACCTTGTACGATACCCAATTTGACAGAGATATGTGCGAAAGAGGGTACGAAATCCATCATAGATTGGATGGCTAGCAGGTTAGCCGTTCTAATTATCTGTAGTATTTGGAGAATGAGATGTGAGGCAAGATACGACAGTCATCTTAGCTCTTCCATCAAAGAATGGGATCATATTGTTTTCCATATCAACAAGCTAACTCAACACCAGGCTTTTGATATAAGTGACAACATGGACTTCTATACATCCTTGGATACCGCGAGGATCACAACCCCACGCTCCAGACTTAGAGAGATTCAACTCCTCAGATGGCAGCCACCGAATTTGTGGAACCTTAAGACGAACATCACTATCAGCAGGTGTAGTGACCCGAGCGGTACCAACCGAAGATGGGTAGCAGGTATCGTGAGAAACCACAATGCAGTTGCTTGTATGAATTTCAGAGTATGGCTTCAAGATACTGAACACTTGGTGGTGTACATACATGCTTGTATAATCGGCATTAAAATTGCCAGTGACTAGCAGCTGTAGGTTTCCTATATTGAGATTGATGACAGACAAGTTTATGACATTATGTGGCGAGGGAAGAAGGAACCATCACCGTGGTTAGGGAGCTCAGAAAGGTGCTGCAGGAAGAAGATATTATGGGTTCTCATGTGCATAAGGTTATAAACTCAATCCCGGCTACTCTGGGATGGCTGGGAGCTCGAGACAGAGAAACCTACATCTGCTTTGACTATAGAAGCTTTCCATCAAAGATTAGAGGTATGATCACTCCAGAGAAGAGGAAAACTCCTTACGTTGTGTTGAGACACAAGGAATATCAAACTGATGAGAGAGAGGAGGGTAAATCTTCTTATTGACGTCTGTTATGTGTGACTAGTCCTTTCTTGTGTTTGGGGTATGATGGATGGTAGAGATGTGTGTTGGATTTTGTTGTAATGGGACCCCACCTGCATATATAAGCAGGAGATGTATGTTTGCAAAGATTATGCCCACAAGAGGGGGTGGGATGAATAGAAATCCCCCTGGCTTCAATAAAAAAAAGTGACCAAACGTTGGAATTAACTGTCCCTGATTTTTTTCGCATCTAAGTTACAAGTCATTTTTCAATACAAGTGATTACAAAAATAATCTAAGGTGGTTTGGAGTGATTTCCCAAATTGCACACTTGCATTGCTTTTGACTTGAACTCGGACAAGCTAGGGCTTGTGTAATTTGATCCTTTTCATGTAGCTAAAGCCTAAAATCAATCTTAAACAAACATATTAGATACAAATGAATGGAATGGTTAAGTCATTATCAAAATATGGACAATGTATAACTCTCAAGTCAACAATATGTATGTATGTATGTATGTATCGAATTCAGGTAAAAATATTCCGACTTCCTCCAAAATAATAGGAGGTCAAGATTGACATGTAGTCCCAACACCATACAACACGAAAAAATAGAGCTTAAACTCACTCATCTAGCTAATGTGTAACTAACGCTTAACACATTTACAAATTTATACAATAATACTCCTTATACTAGTGGTTGTACCTCCATGCTTACGTGCGTTCCTTTCCTGCCAAATATGATAGCATAGCGCAACAAATTAGAAACACTTTTTGTCACTTCTCCTACAGTTTACCAACATTCTCCTCGGGTCCTCTTTCAGTTATAAATGCAATCTAAAATCTTCACATATTATCTTTCAAACTTCCTTTGCAAACTTGAAGCAACCTACTAGGTGAGCGTTGGACTCATTCTCCTCATTGGATAGCAAGAAAACAACAATAACATGATGATTCCGTCTATGTATTTTATCCAGGGTGGCTAGAGCATTTTGCATAATTTTATAAACACACATACTCTATTTTGGTACATGTAATCTGGCCCATACCTACTCCATGTGCTTGTCTTTTGCAGCTCTTGATCTCATCACTTCCCAGAGGTTGATCTTCTTGTCTTTAAGTCTCCATCTCCCCTCTTCATGAGGATCTAACAAATGTCTAACATGCTGCCACATCTCTATCATGACTTTGATAGTGCATGAGTATCCTTCTCTTGTTTGTAGTACAAAATCCAGCCCTCTTGGATATCTTTCTCTCATCTATTTCCCCCAAGTTGTGTTGCCTTCTTGGTAGGTAATGATTCTTCTCATTGTCCCCCACTTTGCTATGTCCCTTGGTTCTTTCAAATTTAGGCCTCCTTCATCGTTGGGAAGAGCAATACATGCATAACTCATCGGATGGTGTACATTTGCACAAAGAAAGTTTTCTATCTTCATCTCCATTCTATCAAAAAACGGACCTACACTACTACAGAAATGGCTTATAACGTCACTTTTAAAGGCGTCGTTGCATAAGTACACCGACACCTAAACAATACAACGTCAGTTTATAAAATAAACCGACATCAATCTATGAAGGGCGACCAGACACGGGTATCGCTTTTATTCGGTGTCGGTTCCTTAATAAAAAACCGACGCCTAAAATTAACCGCCAAATCCAAAATTTCCAACAAAAAAAATTACCTCCAAAATTTAACATATGACGTCGGTCATTAACTAATAAACCAACGACTAAAGGTTATTTGCGAAATAGAAATTGAGCACATTTTGATCATCGATTTTACAACAATGACCGACACTTATGTGTTTTCCCGCATAGTTCGCGGAAAATTTTTCACACCCTTTAAGCGTCGGATGTTTAAAAAAACCGACGACTATGGTAGAAAAGGTGTCGGTTTTTGTGTAGAACCGACACCTTTAGTTTTATGTGTCAGTTTTATTTAATAACTGACACCGAATGTTAACTTAAGTCACTCGCGCGAGCCAGACTCTTCCCCTTCTGTTTCATTCATTTCCGTGATTGAGGGTTTGCTGGTCCAGCGATTCCTCTGCTCCACCGGCACTGGCTGCTCCTCTGCCTCCGCCTCCACCACCGTTTGCTGGTGCTTTGGTCACCGACGCCACCGCCACTCGCCGCCGCCAATCACCGTGCACACGTCTACTTCCGCCTCCGCCGCCTCTGCTTCCACCAACCGCCGCCAGTTCTCCGGCCACTGCTCTCCAAGCCGGCCGCGGCTCCTAGGGCTCTGCTCCCTACTCTCCAGGTCGCTGCTCCGCTCTGACCACACCTCCTGTGTGCCCAACTCCGCCACGAAGGTACCCTGCTCCTGCTCTTCTTCCTCCTCTTTTTCCTCTGCCCTCAAGTAGGTACCCTGCTCCTGCTCAAATAATGTAGGAAATTCATAGATTGTGAATAAAAAATGCTTCCATTCACAATAATATTACCAATAATGTAGGAAATGAATGCTAGCTCCAATTATAGACATGTTGTATATGGTTTTGATCAAAAAAATGCGTAGATTGTGAATAAAATATACTTAAAGCTCTATTATTCTTCTTGTTACAAAGGTATAGTTAGTACACGAATATTAGATGATATTCAAGAAAACCCTAGTTTGATGAGCATGTTGTTAATCATGTTAATTATGATTCTTTTATTTATTCTGATATCAGTATATAATTATGCGATCCCAACATCTTAAATTGAATTAGAATGATTTCAATGAATTGTAGGGTTTTAAAGTCGATAATCATGTACATGCAGAAATAGGGTTATTAAACCAATAGTTATAACATAGTATGAGCTTAATCTGATCTGGATGTTAATAATAACTTAGTATGTTCAATATGATGATTAGGGCTATACATATAATGTTTGGTAAAGATTCCTAGACCTTTTGTCATTAGGGTAATTTTTTTACATGTTTGAGTAAATTAGGGTTCTAATCTACCCATTTGTCCTATATTTGATGCTAATTGTGCATATATGTTGAGTTTCATCTTACTCTTACCTAATTTTTTTCTTCTCTTAATCTCTTATACATCACTATATTTTAAGGTAAGTCTGTCTACTAGAGTGTGGGGATTAACCATGTTGCCTGTAGTTTATAACATTGCATTGTGAATTATTGCATGTTTGAAACTATTGATTTCTTGATTTATTATTTAATAATGCTCTATAGATTAGGATTAACCATGTTTCCCGTAGTTTATACACATTTATTATATATAAGAATGACAGCACATGTATTTGTTGGCCTAGAAACCCGTCCAAGATTTACTCATTAGGAGTAAATCTTGGATAGTCCCCAGTTTGGGACTGTTCTTGAACACCTAATCTCACTTAGGATGTAAGTGTATAATGTGTATTGGGTTTTCAAGAAAATTTCGGTAGCATTTCCCCATTTTTTCCTCTAAGTACATATGTACTTAGAGAACAACGGGGAAATGCTGCCGAAATTTTCTTGAAAACCCAATACACATTATACACTTACTAGTGAGATTAGGTGTTCAAGAATGGGATAGGTGGTACACATTTATTATATATAAGGATGACAACACATGTATTTGTTGGCCTAAAGTTTTAACCATGCATAAATTTTCTCTTTGATCATAGAATGGATAGATCATGGATGTCCATTCGCAATCGCTGCACCCCAGAGTTTATATCTAGTCTTGACCAATTTATTAGATTTGCCGAGGAAGATAGGAAAAAACCTGGAGATAGGTTCTACTGTCCATGTAGGCATTGCGGTAACAACTTGAAAGTCAGCACTGGTGACGAAATCAGAAGTCATGTGAATGTGTACTTTACAATGTGAATGTGTGCTTTACAATGTGAATTACTTTACAGTGCGAATGTGTACTTTACAATGTGAATTACTTTACAATGTGAATGCGTACTTTACAATGTGAACTTTACAATTAGTGTTACTTTACAATGTGAAATTTATAATTTGAATGTGAACTTTGAGATGGCTGAGCATTCCCATGATGACCGTGCTGATGATCACCGTGAGGGTGAGGACGTGCTTGCACCGCCTGACAATGTAAGTTTTAAGAATATATCCCTGAGGTTTCTATCTATATGTTCATTTATAATTATATTATGTAAGTGTGTTTTTTTATCAAATTTTAGGTTGGTGATGTACCCCCAGAAGAAATTATAGCACTTGATGAGCAGCAAAAGAAAATTGAGAAAGTGAGGGGCATCACAATGATGAACAAGTTAATACATCAAAGGGGCAATGGACCCAAATTGGCTATGGATTTTGATCATGCAGGAAATCCATATGGAGTGAACCGCAACTCATTTGTTTCATATCTTGGGGTTCTTACTCGCAGCCATTGCAGTCCTATCCTAGAATCATGGCATAAAGTTCCTAAGGGGAAGATAGACCACATATGGAAGGAACTATGTGTGAGTTATTATTATTTGTAATTCTATTTGTGTAGATTACTAATTTTTAGGATACTATTTAATAACAATTCTATTTAATTTGTAGAGCATATTTGATCTGGATGAAAAGCTGCATCGTAATTGTGTGATGCAACGTTGTGGGAGGGTCCTAAGGAACTGTAGGACCAATCTCACCCGAGATTACATACGCGATGCTGAGAATAGGTTCTTGATAGATTCTAATTCTAGACATTGATCAATATTTCACTAACTTTACACTAATAATTTTTGTTTGTATTCTCTTTGAAAAATAAATATAGGAAGAAGGAAGCCACACAGCAATGGAACTACTTGGACCCCAAAGAATGGGAGGAGTTTGTTACCCAAAGAAAAATAGATGAATTCAAGGTATTAAGCGCCGCCACTCCCAATTTAATTAATATACGTTTTTATGTATTCACCTATTCAAGATTAACCTTTAGTGTTACTAACCAAATCAATGTGCTAACTAACTAGGCTAAGAGCGATGCTCAACGAGCAAGGCGTGCACTGAATGTGCACGACCACACAATGGGTCCAAGAGGATATGCAGGCGTTCGCCAAAGACTACAGGCTGAGTCTACTCAGCCTACTGCTACTCAGAAGACTGTAGAGTCCTCTACTGCTGCTCCCACATGTGGCATCCAACTTACAAAACACAAGATTAACTAGTGCGGAAGCGTATCATTTGCAGCGGATTACTGAAAATCATGAAAAATTAAAACTTTTTGCAAAGAGATCCAATCATAGGAAACTCTTACAACAAGAACCATAGTATAACAATTACATCCTGGTTCAAAAGTACATGACTTGTACTATCTCTTCTCGAGGATTACAACATTAGCTGCTCTAGAACATTATATACAGACATCATAAAACCTCGAGGCATCAAACCAAAATCTCATATTGATTCATTAAAACACTAACTACAAACTTCTGAGGACCTGAGAGTATAGAGACGACACATATGACTTCTAACTATATGACTTGACAGTCAAGATCTCCACCTGAGATCTCACTGTTGTCCAGGCTGTTGCTTTCCTTTCCCTGCAAAAGAGTATCTGCTTCTTTGTCCGCGTCCACCTAAAAATGTTGGATCCCACGGCGGTGAGACAATTGTAAATTGCCCCAGTGAGAGATATAACTCTCCTCCAAAACATTATTATTGTAGTTTAAAGATATGGAACTGGACAGAGGATAAGCAGTTTAAAGCATTCTCATCTTAAAACATTGTAACTATTCATCATAGAAAAATAGATCAACTATTCTCTTAATAAGGAATAGGAAGAACATGTATATCATTTATTCATCATATTATACCATAATGTCACACTCATTATCTTGAAATGTCACCCATGAAATATTCTTGTTTCAACTTATTGGCCTTAGCCAATCTGCTAAACATATTTTGGTTATATTGGACATGAGAGTATACATCATCATGTCTTATTCAGGCATTGGTCTATACCAATCCTATATAAATATTCCAGGCATTGGTTTACACCAATCCTGTGCAACTAGTACAAGCATTAGACTCATATTATTCCTGTGTATTCATTCCAGGTATTGATCTATGTCAATCATGTGCAACTATTCTAGGTATTGATCTATGTCAATCCTGTGCAACTATTCCAGGTATTGATCTATGTCAATCATGTGCAACTATTCCAGGTATTGGGTTATTACCAATCCTGTGTTATTATTCCAGGTATTGGGATTTAGCCAATCCTGTGTTATTATTCCAGGTATTGGGATTTAGCCAATCCTGTGTTATCATTCCAGGTATTGAACTAAGTCAATCCTGTGACATTATTCCAGGTATTGGAGTTTAACCAATCTTGTGTTATTATTCCAGGTATTGGGATTTAGCCAATCCTATGTTATCATTCCAGGTATTGAACTAAGTCAATCCTGTGACATTATTCCAGGTATTGGAGTTTAACCAATCCTGTGTTATTATTCCAGGTATTGAACTAAGTCAATCTTGTGTAGTTGTTATTCCAGGTATTAGACTATGCTAATCCTATGCATCTATTCTAGGTATTGATCTATGTCAATCCTATGTAACCATTCCATGTATTGAACTAAGTCAATCCTGTATAACCTTTAAAACATTTTATTACCTCTCACTAGGAAACAACCATCCTCATAGATCATAAGGCCCATAAAACATCTTGTCACCTCTCACTAGGAAACATCTAACCATATGGCTCATAAGGCCATTATACATCTTTAGAATTCAATCATGTTCATTACTCTTGACATTTATCATTAAATGATTCTCAATACAAGGTATGAGTTCATTCCTCATACTTATCAAGGTATATCACTTTCCTCGTCACCTTTAACTTCCTTGAGTTATCAACTTATCTTGTATTAAGGTACTTCCCATCTTAATACTTTCATCCATTAACCTATCACTCTCATCATGAAGTGCATAGGTCATACACAACAATGGTCCAACTACCTTTAATGGTATGGACTCATTTTAGGTTAAGGCATTGCCTACAATAAGGTTGCCTATACTCAATCATTTAAGGTATTTCACCTTTATAAGGTTTCACCCACTACTTTATTATGAGGGTATTGGTTTGTCATCATATTGTCCAAGATTAAGGCTTCATGTATTATAACTTCAATTAGGGTTTCACATACCTTTACCATTTATTAGGGCTTTGGGATTTCACATGCTATCATACTTCATTAGAGTTAGGATTGCATATAACATCACCCTTCATTAGGATTTCACATCTCATTTCCTATACTTAATGTTTACTATGCATCCCAACTAGGGATTCTCATGGCATCACCCTCAATTAGGTTTTCTCATGGAATCAACCTCAATTAGGGATTCACATTGAATCAACCTCAATTAGGGATTCACATGGAATCACCCTTAACTAGGACTTCCACTATGGTTACCCACAACTTGGGTCTACTATTCATCTCCAATAGGATTTCATTTAATTGTTCATAATTAGAGATTCACTATTCATCCCAATTAGGGTTTTACATCTCATTTCCCTAATTTGGAGTTTCATATATCGTGACCCTGGATCAGGGTTACATCCTCACCCTGGATTAGGGTTTCATTTAGAATTGCCCTGTCAATTAGGGTTTATGTTCCTGATTAGGGTTTCATGATCTATTTACTTAAGGATCATACCCTATTCATCACATGATCAATACTCATGTATGAATTCCTTTCCATCATCCTCTCAACTTGATTAGGTTACATCAACCCTTCAATCAAGTACATACAACTATGATTAACATAATGTACCAAGTCATTGTTCTTATAAGCAATTAGGGTTCATCCCTTAATTGGCACTAATCACTTAGGTACTATTAGGGTTTCAAGCTTTGTACCTTCATTGATTATCATTACTAATCATCATTGGATCAATGGACCATTCATCATCTTAATTCTCAAGAGATTTAATCACATTGGACCTCCATTACATAAGGTATCCAATTGATTAACCAATTGAGTCCTCAATTACATTAGATATCCAAAAGGATTAACCCATTGAGTCCTCAAACAATTTTGACTACTTGAGACCCAAACGGTCTTGGTCTTTCAAGGTTCAAATGGTTTGAAACCGTTTGCTAAAGGTGGTCACTTGAAACCGTTTGCTAAAGCAAGTACTTGAAACCGTTTGCTAAAGCACTCTTGAACATGACCTGACCCCAAACGGTCTTGAGGTTATTTGGATGACCTCCAAATGGTCTTGAGACTGTTTTCCCATGTCAACATCAAAATCCAAGTCAATCAATCAAAGTTTGGATCATTGGATTGATCAACAAGTCAACATTTGATTGCACTTCAACTTAGTACCTTTAGATCTTCAAACACCTAACAATAGTCAACCCTAGACCTCCAAACGGTCTTGGGTGACCCCCAAACGGTCTTGGGATCGTTTGGATGACCTCCAAACGGTCTTGAGACCGTTTTCCCATCATATCATCATTAACTATGTCATTCAATTAGGGTTTGAATCCTAGGATTGGTCACCAAATCAGCACTTAATTGTATTTCAATTTGGTAACTTTGGACCTTCAAACACTTGACCAAACTTAAACCTATACCTCCAAACGGTCTTGGGTGACCCCCAAACGGTCTTGAGACCGTTTGAGTGATCCCCAAATGGTCTTGAAACCGTTTGGGTCAATCAACCCAAAGCATCAACTCATTCAATTGCAAAATCAACACTTAGCCAATTAGGGTTTATACCATATGTTTGAATCTTCAAATACCTAACCATACTCAACCCTAGACCTCCAAACGGTCTTGGTTGACCTCAAAATGGTCTTGAGACCGTTTGGGTGATTCCCAAATGGTTTTGAAACCGTTTGGGTCAATCAACCCAAGTTTCAAACTCAATCACTTATGAAATCAGCACTTAACCCGATTAGGGTTTAGGTGATTGTTGGACCTTCAAATCATGAACCAATTGGAGTTAATCAATAATAATTGGTGGGTCTTTAACCTAGATCATTATGAACAAGTCCCCAAATGGTCAACCCTGGTCAAAATCACCAAACGGTCTTAAACCGTTTGCTTCTATGCGGTTTAGTGAAATCGTTTCATTCCAAACAGTTTGAAACCGTTTGCTCCCAAAACACAAACCGTTTGGACATTTGATTGAAACCGTTTGGTCTAGATATTTGGGGAGGTGTGTTCTTATGATGATTTCATCATCATCAAGCTCTAGACCCACGAAACCTGCTATGATTTCCATGGAGATTGCATCAATCAACCAAATCAATAATTGTAAATAGAGAAATGATCATTATTTGATGGGGAATTGAATGCAATAACAAAGTTAGGGTTTCAAGTTATAAAACCCGCCTACAATTGAGCTCCAAAGCTCCAAGCTCATGGAAACAATGGTGGATGCAACTCCTTTCACCATTCCAAAGCTCGTCCTCAAGGTTTGAGTGAAAAGGAATGGTTAGAATTGAAGAGGAGATCGAAATAGGAAGAAATCCATAATTTATTTTCGATTTCCACCATGGAATCAAGAAGAACGAAGGTCAAGGACTTACCAACAGGTTGGGGGTCATTATCTTCTTGCTCCCAAGCTCCCAAGGTCGTTTTACAAGCAAAGGGTGGAAGTAAATCCGAAATTCCCTTTCATTCTATGGATAATTGAGATTATATGTGAATTTTATTAAAAATTCAATTAGGAGAGAGAAAGTAGGAATTATCCCCTCAATTCCCTTGCCACTTGACCCCTATCCTTCCTTAGGGACGATGCTATCCTCTTGGCCTCTTATTCCCTTCAATTATCCACATTTTAAAGAAAAGCAAAATAAGCACCTTAACCCTTTTTATATTAATATCCATGACTTAGTGGATATTTCTTTTCCTTATAATAAGGTGAGTGGAAATTCCACCTCCTTGAGATATTTCGTGGCTCTTGCAAAGCACAAAGACGACCAAACATATCTGAACTCAACCATTTTAATTTTGGTTGAAAGCCCTTTAATTAATACATTCATTTTTGCCCTAAATTGAATTAGGGTTTCAATTGGGATTAAATCTTGATTATTTTAATATCAAGATTCTCTCTCCTCCAACTTAATTCAAATGAGGCACCCCTCTAATTTTATTTGCTCTACATGATGCCAAGAAACATTAGGGACCTTATTGAAGTGGTAATTTGCATATTTAACCCTAGGTTTTGGGTAAATTGCACATTACACCAAAACTAGGTTTTAATGCACAAACATTGTCCAACAAGCTCTATCTTTGTGCCCAAGCTTGTGGAAACCATACCACTACATCATATTAATTCTTATGATGTCTCAACATTAGAGGAGAATTTTATCATGTGCAATTTGCAAGTTAACCCCACAACTTGGGTAATTTGCACTTTAGTCCAAAATTAACAAAACAATGTTTCAACATTGTTCAAACAGGACCAAAATTGAAACATAAGTTCCTCATGAGCCCTAATTACTCTTCACAAGATAAGATTAAGCATATAATCATCTTTCTTTATTAAAACACCTAGGGTTAAAGCATAACCCAGGTCAGGGATGTTACACCGCACCTCTGCCTCGTCATGTTATGTGGATAGCTGGGAGGCAAAACAAGAAGGGAGAGATATCGAAGCCCGCAACCGCTAAGGCGGCTACAAAAATGGTAAAAATCAACTCTTAGAGCAATCTATCAATATTGATTATTGTTATGTTTACTTACAAATTTTTGTTGATGGTGATTAGCGGGAGCTGCACGAGTAGAGGAAGGAAGGCAAGTTCATCCCTCGGGGCACAAGGGATGAACTGACAGTTGCTCTGGGTAACCCAGAGCATCCTGGACGTGTAAGGGGTGCATGCGCTGGTGTGGGCATCAAAGCGTTCTTTGGGCCATCCCAGCGCAAACCTGTCCCAAAAGCGGGACTTTCACAAGCTGAGGTAACTTGTTCTTATTTTAGAACGTTATTACGAAAGGGAATTCAATAATCAGAAACTAGCATTTATTTTATCCATGTATAGGTAGATTCCTTAATTGATAGGAGAGTCGAGGAAGTAGTTGATAAAAGACTCCAGGAAGCAATGAAGAAGTGGCAGGCATCTCAGACTGCCACTCAGACAGTGCCTGTGGTGAATCTCTCTTCTCCTACTGCTCGTACTGCAGAGGTTGGGAGTAATCCTATAGACCCACCTAGCACGTCCTCTGTAAGTATTTTTATGGCATATATAATATCTAGTATGTTCAAGATGATATGTTTGTGTATATATGCATATAACATTCTTTATGTAAATTTGTAGGGGTTGAATCCATGCCGACTACAAAGTGAAGGATATCTCGTTGCAGAGGCCTCGGCTTACCCACCCCTTAAAGGGTGCATGTTTCATGGGAGTCCAGTACCAGATGGCATGGTACGTGTGAGCCCGATACATATACTCCCTGGCTGGACGAATCTTGCACTGCCTCATGCACACCCAGATGCTGAAACACTTGGTGAGGCAGTAGGCGGAGTGATACTGTGGCCCGAAGAGGATGTCCTCAATACTGATGTTGTATGATAAATTTTCATTACTTTAATTTGTTAGTGTGTATATATATATATGAGTCAATTGATATGAAATTATATATACGTGTCAAAAAGATGAGACCCGCTACATCTCAGCCTCCACCTCCTTGACTACCAAGTTGGCTTCCAGGGGACCTACACGCCTCGATAGGTCCTAATTGTAGTAGTGTGGCAGTATGGATCGGCAAACATAATCCAAATTGCCCTATAAATGTTACTATTTCGGAGAATTCTGTAGGTAAATCATACGATAAAAATCTATTTATACAAGTTTAGCATACGTATTAATGCATACGTAATAGAAGTTCTGGATACGTATTAATGTAGGTCAAACATTCGGAAACAACATATTTATACAAGATATTTTGGAGTTGTTTAGTTATGAATGGCTGAACACATCTATGATAGAGTTGTGGATATGGTAAGATTAATGCATATGGCAATCTGGTTTATACATCCATATACCTTGTTTTATATACGACAATATGGTTTCTTATATATTAATGCATACGTAATACATGTTTTGCAACCACTTATACAAGACATGTACAAATTTTGGGTTTTCCCATGTGGGATTTTTGGTTCCATCTTTGATTAGTCTTGTAGATACAGACCCTTCTTCAGTTACTTCATACTGTTGTGATGCTTTTGAATATTTTGGTAAAAATAATAAGACGGTGATAATAGCTCCATTCAATGTCGAGTAAGTTTACTTTGCTTGTAATTTGGACTTAAGCAAATTACATTTTTATTGCAGATATTGTGTTATTAATTTTATACTTTCTTACCTGTAGTGCTAAGCATTGGGAGTTATTAGTTATTGTCCCCAAGACATTCACCGTCTATTATCTAGATCCTGCGGGGAGTGAGTTGGATGTATTATATGGACATGCAATTAAAAGGCCATTATTCTCGTGAGAAATATTTTATGTTTTTATATATGTTAACATATGTTACTACATTACTATTTAATTATGCAATTTAATGTGTTACATTAACATATATAGGGCTTTACAAGAGTACAAAAAAGCTGGAGGAAAGGTCCCCAGGAAAAAAAAATCTGACACTCATTTGGAAGAATGTGAAAGTAATTTCCTGACTCCAATGTATATATTATTTATGTGAACTGTGCTTATTTGTATTTTTGAACATTTTGTATGTTTAAATTTATAGTGTGATACACAAGACAACGGCTGGGCATGTGTCTACTATGTGATGCGATTTATGGACCTAATCATCAAACATGCCATATTGGAAATCGATAACATACAACAGGTATTATACATAGTATCATTAGATAATATGAAATATATGAATCTTATTATATATTATTATAATTATGTATATACGTCATTCTCTTTGTAGGTCTTTAAAACTGAAGACTTCAACACAGGTGCAAAGCATTTCGATGTACATGCTCCCTATACGAGAGATGAATTAGATGTTGTAAGAGAAGATTGGGCAAAAGCCCTGCAAAGAGTGGGAGTTTTTCAATATGATTTTGCTGACAATGATGAATAAAGAATAACTTTGTTCTCATAATTAATTTTGCGTGAATGTGAATGAATTTTTATGAATTGTCATATGTGTGTGAAAATCATTAATACATGAATGTTTCTACATGTGTCTGAATGTGAAAAGAGATGAAATAAATGGAACAACAGGTTGCTACTAGTTTCTACATGCGTGTGATGAAAAAATAATATGAATTAAATGTTCTTATACATGAGTGTGAATCACATATAAATAATATTGTCCATCATGTTAATTTTGCAGGTTTGTGGCCTATTGTTGGCTGATATCAATGGATGTCGTAAAACCTACAGTTCATAACTGAACTGCAGGTTTCTCATCCTACAACCAGCCACAGCAGGTCTGTAGACTGACAGAAAACAAAATCAAAACATAGGCATCGGTTATTTGAACAAAACCAACACCTATGTTATATAGCGGCAGTTTTTCACCTAAAACCGACGTCTATGTGACCAGGTACCACGGCCGTGCTGGGAAGCACGGCTGTGGTGGTATGCAGGGGATATGGCGTTGGTTATTATCACAAAATCGACATCGGTTCAGATGATGTGGTGTCAGTTTCTTTTAGAAAACCGACGCCTATAATCCCTTTGCTGGCGTGTTTTTGGTGGTGGGAAGTGTTTTGGTGGCGGTTGTTTAGTAAACAACCGACGCCTATAGTCCCTTTGCTGGCACGTTTTCAGTGGCGGGAAGAGTTTGGGCGTCAGTTTTGTACTAAACAACCGATGCATATAGTCCCTTTGCTGGCGCGTTTTCGGTGGCGAAAAATGTTTTGGCATCGGTTGGGATCTTACGCCGAAGGTGTCCCCCTTTAGCGGCACCCAATTGGGTGTCACTTTGAAACCGACACTAAAGAGCTTAAATAACTGACACTAAAGGGATTTTATGTTGTAGTGCAGGGATCTCTCCTTGTTGTACCCAGAAGGTGAGAAGTCCTTCTACATAAACCTTTAGAAGAGTGGCTCTCCCTACCATTGATGTTTTTTGGATTGGCCATTTATTGATCATTTCCTCTAGTCTGTCCATGCAATCAGCAAAATCTTTGACCTGTAGATTGCCTCCAGCTAATAGGAAACCAAGGTATTTAGTAGGAAACTTTCCCATCTCCACTCCCAATACCTCCTTCAGTCTATCCTCCATCTAATAACAATTTTTAGATAGAAAAAGGTGGGTCTTACTTGCATTTACACACAACCCCATCTACTTACCAAAATCCCTAAGAAGAAGTTGCAAGTTCCCCAAAGTGTTTTGTTTGGCTTCAACAAAGATTAACACATCATCTGGAAAAGTTAAGTGTGTCATCACTTTGGTACCATGCACTATGTACGACTGGATCTCCTTATTTCTTTCCACAACCCACATCTTCTGTGTAAAGTACTCCATGACAATAACAAAGAGAAGAGGAGAGAGCAGATCACCCTGACGTACACCATTTCCACCTTTTAACATACCTAAAAAAGTTCCATTAAACAGTATATAAAAGCTTGTTGTTCCCACACACTATTTCATCCTGCCAATCCATTGTTCATTGAATCCCATCTGCTCCATAATCCACCATAGCTTGTCCCATCTGACCCTGTCATAAGCTTTGGATATATCTAGCTTCAAGATAGCCTTTCTACTTCCTCTCATCACATTGTAATCTTGCAAGAATTCTCCAGCCAATAGAGTACAATCACTAATTCTCCTTCCTATCACAAAAGCACCTTGGTTTTCTGAAATGAGATAATGAAGTACTATTTTCAATCTGGAAGCCAAGATTTTTGCAATGATTTTATATTGCATTGAACAACAAGAAATAGGTCTAAAATCAGTAAGAGATGATGTCAACTTCTTCTTGAAAATGAGTACCAAGAAAGAGTGATTGACCTATCTAACCATGTTACCTCCTTCCAAAAACCAAGTAACGTCTGCAACCAGATCCTCCTTAATGACATCCCATGTCTTTTTATAGAAGAAAGCATTGAAACCATTAGATTCTGGTGACTTATTACTGCCAATACTCTAGGCAAATTCTTTTAGTTCTTATTCATATGTCTTCCTTGTAAGAATATTGTTGTGAGTACTTGTAAGTTTGAAGTTCCACATCATCTCCTCCACCTCTAACTCGTCAGTAAAGTTCTTATTATAGAGAGAAGAATAGAACTCTATGGCTTGTTCCTCGAAGTCCTCCTACTTGTTGACAACATTACCATCTCTATCAATGAGTGTAGAGATAATATTATCACCCTTCCTCCTTTTTCCTATCGTGTGATATAGTATAGTGTTCCTATCACCATCCTCCATTCATTTGTCCCTACTTCTTTGCCAATAAAAATTTTCCTCTGCCTTTTTTAAACCTTCCACCATCATCTTTAGCTCACCATCCTTTTTTATTAGTCCTTCATTGAGAGGGTCTTTCAGAGGATTTTCTCTAACCTCTTTATATTCTCTTTTGGTATCCACTAGCAAATTTGTAATATTCACTTCAGCTTTGGCCCACCTTTTTAACACAAGCTTTGTATTTGTCAGTTTCTTTGCAAACATATACATTGGGTTCCCTTTCACTTGTATATTATATCTCTCCTTAATAACTTCTTGAAACCTTTCCAACTAGCCCAATAGTTTAAGAATCTGAAAGGTTTCCTTTTCTATTTCTTCTCTATAATCTGCACTGAGATAGGAGCATGATCACTTATTTCAGATCTACATGATTTCACCTGCACATTAGGAAAAATCTGCAACCACTCATCATTCACCAATGCTATGTCAAGTTTGCTTGCTATTTTGTTCCCTGGTTCCCTTTGATTGTCCCACGTAAAGATATCCCGTCCAGTATTGGTAGCTCAAACAGTCTAGTTCTGCCTATTGTATGGTTGAAAGCATTCATCTCTGCATACACCATTGTCCTTTTTCTACTTTTTCCGCCTACAAATGAACAGTGTTGAAGTCCCCAATCACCATCCATGGTAATGAGGTCTGTCTGGAAAGAGAAACCAAATCCTATCATAGCTCATGTCTACTTATCACATTATTATGGGCATATACAACTGAAACCCACATGTGCAAGCCCCCATTATTCCTACACACCACTGTAATATGCTGATTCAACATCTGTATCATTGTCACCTGTCATGCATTCGGTTTCCAAGACACACAGACTCTGGCAAGATCAGAACACTCCACACTAGACACATATGCCCATCCCTACGGGAACAAATATCTAATACTATCTTTATGCTGCTCCTTTATTTTCATTTCCACCAAGGCAACTAAAGAGTGTTCGCTAGAGGCTATCCACTCCCAAATCTCCTTATTTTTGCTCCTATCACCGCCCCCTTTAATATTACATAATAGCATGGACATATTAATGTGTTTTTTGAGACCAGGTTCACCTTCCCGGCTCCTTCTTATTGTCCTTCCTCTTGTCTCCTTTTTCTTCTTGTCTTGGTATTGTAACCTCTTCACTATCTGAATAACTTAAAACCTCAAAATTGTTTCATATATCCCGGATGCTACCCAACCCTTGGTTACTGGTAATGTCATTCTTCTGAAAGCTTTTCCTCCTGATAGAAGAAACGAACTCACCCTCTTCTTTCTCAATACCTGGGTTACTCCCCTCCCCTTTCTCCTTTGATTTATATGTCTCCTTGTGAGGTGTCGTAGAACCATCTTCATTGGGCTTGGTATTTGCTTCCCCATTGTAGGTGTTTTATTACTCATCTCCTTAGTCGGATTGGGGATTCCTTCCTTGTTGCATTAGCATTTGCAAGAGGGTACTGGTTCAAAGAACCAACTTCATTCATGTTCGCGCATCAAGGCTTCTAAGTCTGTTGTTGTGTGACCGGTTCCTTCTCCCTCCACATGCGATCTGCAGGTTTCAGGTCATTTTTGGTCTTCCTGTCACAGTAGGCAGTAGTGTGACCAAACAGGATGCAAGCTTTGCATCTGGCTAGGATATGGTCGAACTCCACCCTCACCGGGATGTGTTCTCTTCCACTCACATTTAGCTAAACTCCCCTTTGCATTGGGATTCCAACCTCCAAATCAATGAGTACTCTGGCTTCATCCCCTTCAAGTGATTTCTCGTCAATATGCAGAACTTTTCCGACTCCAGTTGCAATGGTGCCCACCACCCTCTTCATCCATGATTGGCCAAAGGAGTGCACCATGATCCAAGTTGGGATCAAAGAGAAGATATTTTTCTTCAATTCATTGCCATATTGGTAGTCTTTGGTTATCACAAGTTGGGAGTCGAACCACTACGGACCGAGTTTCAGAATCACTTCCTTGTCTGCCGCGTTCGAGAACCTCACAAGGAAGATTTCATTCTCTCTCAATAGAAGATCGAAACTCCCCTTTGGTTTCCACTTCCACTAGATCTAGACCTTCAAGTGTGGGTAGAATGGGTGTTTGCCCATCACGTAGATCAGGATTGTGAACTCCCAAATGTTCCACATCCTCTTGAATTCATCCAATTTTAGTTCAATGTGGATGTCCCCTCCTTTCTCAATAGGCTTCGGGTATTTTGCTTCCTTCTCAACACTCTCCAGTGGCCTCGTGAGAACCTGAGACCATGCCTTGCATGTATCCCGCTCCTTCATCAGACCTCCTGGATTAGGGTTCCTCTCTAGTTCCTTTTCTTCATCTCCGGTGGGACTAGTTTGTTGGCTAGGATTATGGGTGGTGGATGGGGATGGCATGTGTGGGTGGACATCGCCGATCGGGATGGCCGGGGATGTGGGTGTCATGCCTGTAGGGTAACCAACAATTTCTTGGGAGATTGCTTAAAGCCAACCCTAGAGGAGGACACACGTGTTGTATATTGTATGCATATATGCATATGTATCAGATTTAAGAGGACCGCTTGGTATGTATGTATGTTATGTATGTATGTATGGGATTAAGAGAAAAATATTTCTCCCTCCCTCTCCCACGCCCGTGGTGGAGGTCAAACGCTCAGGAGGGTGGTAAATCAAGGCGGTAATTGGGATTCGAACCCGGGTCCCTTTGTTAGGGGACACCGTGCTTGACCACTTGAGCCACTCCTTGTCGGCATTATGTATGTATGTATGTATGCATCAGATCTAAGAGATGGTCCTTATCCATCTCTCTGATGTGGGTAGAAGAGCCAAGATAATCCTGAGATGGTAAATTAGCTTTAGTCCCCAGCTGGGATTCGAACTTGGGATGCATCATGAGGTGCCACCGGATTTAACCAGTTGGGCTATCAACCTCTTAGTGTATGTATATATCAGAATCAGGTAAATATATTCTGACGTTCCCCCTAAAAAATATTAGGGGGTCAAGAGTACATGTAGGCCCAACTCCATACACCCATCACTTCAATACAACTCACACATCTATTCAATACGTAGTCTACGTCTAATGCATTTACAAATTTTTACAGCAATACTATTGGCATTAGTGGACTTTCTGTGGTGTTTCCTTGCATTCCTCTCTTCCCAAACATGGTAGTAAAGGCTCGCCACTAGAAGATTATTCTTTACATCCATTCCACATCTCGCAAGAATCCTCCTTGGTTCCACATTAAGTTGAATTTGAATATTGAAGTTGCTACAAATATGCTCCCATATCTCTTTCGTGAACTTGCATTCCCCTGCAAGATGGCTGTGATTTTCCTCCCCATCCTCACATAGAAAGAAAATGGTAGATATGTCATAGTTCCAGCTCTTGATTCTGTCCAGGGTAGTAAGAATGTTGTGCATAAATTTGTAAACACATATGCTCCATTTTGGCACATGCCTCTCACTCCAAATCTGGTCACCCACTGGGTCCTTTGCGCCTCTATTACGGGATAGCTCCCATATGCTAATCTTTTTGTCTTTAAGCTGCCAACCTCCAGAACCATTAGCCAAAAACCAATGCTTGATCTGCGGCCAGACCTCTCGCATAACATTGATAGATCTGGACAATCCTTCTCATCTTTGGGATAAAATCTAGCCCTCTAGGATATCTGTCTCTCATCCACTTCCCCCAAGTGGATGTGCCTTCAAGATAAGCAACTATCCTCCTCGTGGAACCCCATCTAGCAATGTCTCTAGGGGTCTTCAGATCAAGTCCACCTTCATCTTTAGGATAGGCCAGCCTAGAGTATTTCATCGGATGATGCTCATTTCCCCATAAGAAGTTAGCCATTTTCATTTCTATTCTATCCAGAACCGAAATGGGGATTTCACCTTGTTGTACCCAGAAGATAAGAAGACCCTCAATGGCAGCTTTAATCAATGTTCTATGTCTCGCCATGGAAGTTTTTTGTGTGGGCCATCTATTGATCATTCCCTCCACTCTGTCAATGCATTCTATGAAGTCCTTGACCTGCAAATTACCTCCTGCAATGGGAAAACCCAAATATTTTGTTGGGAATTCACCTCTCTCAACTCCCATAGCATGTATGAGTCTGTTCTCCATCTGGTGGTAGTTTTTTGACAAGAAAACATGTGTATTATTTGCATTAACACACAGCCCTGTTTGCTGCCCAAATCTTTCCAGAATACCTCTAAGATTCCCCATGTAATGTTGTTTGGCTTCAATGAACACTAGAACGTCATCCGCAAAGATCAGGTGTGTCATAACCTTCATTCCATGGATAGTGTAAGGCTTTATTTCTTTTTGTTCTTCGGCTTGCTGCATCTTCCTAGAGAAATACTCCATAACAATCACAAATAAAAGAGGAGATAAAGGATCGCCTTGGAGAAGCCTGTTGCCCCCCCCCCCAAAAGAGGCCTGTAGATGTGCCGTTGACCAAGATAGAGTAGCTATTAGTACCAACACATTGTTTCATCCAGCCAATCCATTGATCATTAAACCCCATTTTCTTTATGATCCACCATAATTTTTCCCATCTCACACTATCATAGGCTTTGGAAATATCAACCTTCAAGCAGGCTTTCCTACTACCTCTCATGACATTGAAATCCAACAGAAATTCTCCAGTTAACAAAGCGCAATCACTGATGCTTCTACCAGTAACAAAAGCTCCTTGATTTATAGAAATCAGATAGGGGAGGACCATTTTCAGCTGAGCAGGCAGGATCGTTGCAATAATTTTATATTAGACTGAACAACAAGCAATGGGATGGAAATCCGCTAGAGAAGAAGTAACTTTCTTTTTCAAAATCAAAACCAGAAAGGAATGGTTTACCTATCTCACCATGTTCCCACCTTCCAGAAACCAGTCAACATAGGCCATCGAATCATCTTTAATGATGTCCCAATTCCTTTTATAGAAGAAATGGTTGAAGCCGTCTGACCTGGGAGATTTGTTGCTTCCAATACTCCATAGTGCATCCTTGACCTCTTGTTCATTTACCTTCCTTGTGGGAATGTTATTGTGGGTGCTAGTAAGTTTGAATTTCCACTTCACCTCTTCATTGGAATCAATATCCTCCTCAAAATTTTTATTATAGAGAGTCGAGTAGAAAAGAATTGCCTACTCCTCAAGGTCTTCCTACTTATTGACCACTTGTCCCTTTGCATTAATGAGTTTAGAAATAATATTACTTGCCTCTCTCCTTCGCACTGCAACATGGTAGAGCTTTGTGTTTCTGTCGCCATCCTCCAACCATTTCTCTTTGCTTCTTTGCCAGTGGGATTTTTCCTCAGCCTTTTTCAGATCCTCTAGCATCTTCCTCGCCTCCCTTTCTTTATTAATTAGGTTTGTGTTTAATGGGTCAGTCAGCAATTTCTCTCTGAGCTCCTTGTTTTCTCTTCTCATGTCCTTCAACTTATTTGGAATGTTTACCTCCTCCTTAGCCCACTTCTTTATAGCTATTTTGGTATTCTTCAGCTTCATAGCAAACATGTACATAGGATTTCTCGTCACCTGAAAATATTCCAGCTATGCTTAAATATATCTGCAAAACCATTCCAATCTGTCCAGTAATTTAAGAATCTGAACGACCTTCTTTTTTTCTATCTGGACTGAAATAGGTGCATGATCTCTTATATCAACTCCTTCAGATTTAATCTGCACATTTGGGAGAGTTTTTAGCCATTCATCATTCACCAATGCCCTGTCAAGTTTGCTAGCTATTCTGTCATGCGGTCCTCTTTCATTATTCCATGTAAAGATAACCCCTCCTATCATAGGTAGTTCAAATAAACATGCTTTATCAATGGCCCAATTAAAAGCATCAACCTCAGCGTTAATAGCTAATCTTCTGCCTCCTTTCTCAGACTGTAACCATACAACATTGAAGTCACCAGTTACCATCCACGGTATCTGAACCTGCTTTGAGAGAGTGATCATGTCATCCCACATATTCAGCCTTGCCTTCTCATCATTGTGACCATACACAGTTGTCAACCATATATGCAGACCTCCCACATTAATGTAGTCCACTGTCACCTGTTGGTCCGACATCGGTACCACAAAAACCTACCAAGCATTGGGCTTCCAACCCACACAAACTCGAGCAACCTCAACACAATCAACATTGGACATGTGTTCCCAGCCTTGAGGAAAAAGATATTTAATACTATTTTTATTTTGCACCTTTATCTTCGTTTCCACCAGATAAACCATTGAGTGACCACTAGCAGCGATCCACTCTCTGATTTCTTTCTTCTTATTCATTTCACACCCTCCTTTGATATTCCAAATAAGCATGGACATATCAAAGTTGTTTATTAGACCTGGTACGCCTTGACGGCCCCTTCCCAGTAGTCTTGCCTTTCCTTGTCTGCTCTTATTGTTTGGTGGAGATCTCCTCCTCCGCATCTGACTCAGATAATGCCTCAAAGCTATTTGTTGTATCAAGGATGGCACTCACTCCTTGGGTTATCGGTATTCCTATCTTCTTGACCGCTTTTCTTCTAGCACTGGACATGAATTCTCCCTCCTCTCTATCACCTTGATTCGAAGGTTCCTTTTGTCTCCCTCCATTCTCGTTAGTGGTGTTCGAACCTGCAACAGCTGTTGTCATTGGTGTTTTCTCACCATGGTACAGTTTGTCCTGTGGCCTATGCTCCTACTGGGTGGTATCGTCCATCTTCTCTGCCTCCATGTCTAGCCTCAGCCGACGCTCCCCCTAAATCAGCATCTGTAGAGTTGGCCTCCTTCATCTTCTAGACTTTCTTGCCTTTCAAATCTTTTTGTTTCTTCTCTGCCTGACTGCACTTTTTCGTGTCATGGCCAAAAGCATGGCAATGCATGCAGCTTTTCGGGATGTGATTATAAACTACGGTCACAGGTATGGGCTCCCTTCCTCTAACATTGAGCCACACTTTGGTAGGCTTCAGACTGTCGGCTTTCAGTTCCACGAGGACTCTTGCCTCCTCTCCTTCCAGAGATCAGTCGCCAATGTGCAGGACATGACCAGCACCCACGATGATCATTCCAGCTACTATCCTCATCCACGATCAGCCAAAAGAACGGATCACCATCCATGTTGGAATCATACTGAAGGTGTCCTTCCTCAATTCGTCCCCATGGGCATAGTGTTTTGCCACCACCAGTTGGTGGTCAAACCAGCGTGACCCCATTGCTAGGACCACTTCCTTGTCAGCTGCCGTCGAGAATCTGACCAGGAAGACACCGTTCTACCGTGACAACAACTCAAATGACCCCTTTGGCTTATAGGTTCATTTGATCCATGCCAGCAAATGCGGATAGAACGGTCTTTTGCCCAATTTGTAGACCATGACTGTGCGCTCCCAAATGTTGCGGAGCCGTTCAAACTCCTCAGCGTCGAGGTCGATGTGGACCTCCCCTTCTTCTTCCCTTGGTGGCAGAAACACCAGTTCCTCCTTCAACATCGGCACCTTCAGGACTTGACTCCATGCTACCACCGCATGTCTCTGGCTGATTTCTCCTTCCTTTGGTTTGTGCGGCAGTGAGCAACCTCCGTCCTTCCCCGACTCCGACCCACTAGGGTTGTTAGCGGCCCACGTCAGTCCATCTCCCCTTGGGTCAGAGACCTTCTTGCTTGTGGTCGTTGATGGTGGTGGGTTGCTGAGTGGGTGTGGAGTTGCTGTGCGGTGGTGGATGCCATCATCCAGGGTGGCTAGTGGCGTGGGCGCTATGCCCCTAGGTTCCATCAATAATCGCTAAAACGATCACCCAGAGCAACCCTAGGAGATGCGGCTACGTGTTATGTATGTTGGTGTATGCATATATGTATGTATGTATGTATTAGATCTAAGAGAAGGTCCTTATCCCTCCCTCTGACACCGACATCATAGCCAAGATTCTCTTGAGATGGGTAAATCAGCTTTAGTCCCCCGTTGGGATTCAAACCTGGGACGCTTCATGAGGCGCCACCAGATTTGACCAGTTGGGTTGTCAACCACTTGGTATGTATGTATGTATGGGATTAAGAGAGGCATCCCACCCTCCTACCATGCCCGTGGCGGTGGCCGAATGCCTAGGAGGGTGGTTAATCAAGGCGGCAACTGGGATTCGAACCCAGGTCCCTTTGTTAGGGGACACTGTGCTTGACCACTTGAGCCACTCCTTGTCGTTATGTATGTATGTATGGGATTAAGAGAGGCATTCTCTCCCCCTCTCCCATGTCCATGGCAGAGGTCGAAGGCCTGAGAGGGTGGTAAATCAAGACGATAGTTGGGATTCAAACCCGAGCATGTATGTATGTATGTATGGGATTAAGAGAGGCATTCTCTCCCCTCTCCCATGCTCGTGAAAGTGGTCGAACGTCTAGGAGGGTGGTAAATCAAGGCAGCAACTGGTATTGAAACACGGGTCCCTTTGTTAGGGGACACCGTGTATGTATGTATGTATGTATGTATGTATGTATGGGATTAAGAGAGGCATTTTGTTTCACTCTCCCATGCCCATGGCAAAGGCTGAATGCCTAGAAGGGTGGTTAATCAAAGTGGCAGCTGGTATTTGAACCTAGGTCCCTTTATTAGGGGACACCGAGCTTGACCACTTGATTCACTCCTTGTCGGTTGTATGTATGTATGTATATATGTATCAGAATCAGGTAAATATATTCCAACTTCCCTTAAAAATATAGGAGGTCAAGAGTTACATATAGCCCAGCGCTACATAACACTACCGCGAACAACTCAGACAACTATCTAATACATAGTTTGCGCTTCACACATTTACAAATTTTATGACAATCGTACTCGCACTCTTGGTTGTAACTCCATGTTTATGAACATTCCTTTTGCTCTAGATGTGAAAGCACATAGCAACAAACAAGATCTTCTTCTTTTCTCCAATTCTATAGCGCTTGACCATCTTCTTAGCATCTTCCACCAACTATAGTCGCAGGTGAAGGTCTTTGCATGCCATTTCCCATACATCCACAATAAATTTATATCACCCAAATAGGTGATCATGAGTTTCCTCTTAAAGACACATATCGACCACTTTGGCACATGCTTGCCTATCCATATTTGTTCCATCAGCCCGTTCCTTTTAGCTCTTGTTTTTGTAGCCTCCCATAGATCCATCTTTTGATTTATTATTCTCCAATCACCTGCAAGACATGAAGCAAATAGATGCTTCACCTTTGGCCAAAGTTCCCTCATCATGTGAATGGTACGTGAATGGTACTCATGTGTTATAGGCTGGAAATCCAAACCTTGTGGGTATCTTTCCCTCATCCATCTTCCCCACACTGAGCTTCTATCTTGGTAAGAAATAATTCTCCTTAGAGTCCCCCATCTAGCAATATCTCTGGGAGTTTTTAGATGCAAACCACCCTCCTCTCTAGGAAAAGCTAGTCTAGCATAACACATAGGATAATATTCACTTACCCATACAAAGTTAGAAATCTTCATCTCCATCCTATCCATCATAACTCCAGGAATCTCGCCTTGCTACACCCAGAAGATAAGAAGACCCTCAATAGATGACCTTGTTAGCACTGCATGTCCTGCCATAGAAGTCATTTGGGAGGGCCATCTCGCTATCGTTTAATCCAACTTGTTAATGCAGTCTGCAAAATCTTTCACCTGGAGGTTACCACCTATAAGAGAGAACCCCAAATATTTAATCAGAAATTTACCCAGCTCCACTCCCATAGCTTCCTGCAATCTAGCTTGACATTGGTAGCAATTCTTGGAGAGGTAGAGATGGGTCTTTGTTGGTCGATTACACTAACGAGTTTCAATCTTAAGAAAGATCTTTTACTCAACGAACCAGTTTCCACAAGTATACAGAAGTAGTCGTAGTCGAGATCGAACACAAGGAGCTTAAGAAATCAACTAAATGCAACAGTGCTAAGGTTCAACAATCTAGAGCGTTTTAAAGGTGATTTGGTTGATTAGACTAGAATTTCAAAATTAAACAAATAGTAAATGGATTACTAAAAAGGATTAAAAATCAGATATGGAAGTATATTGGACTTAGCATTTCATCCATATATCATAGCATACAACAGGAGCATGAAATTTAAACATACTATGCACTTATTTTAAAGGAGAGTTGTATGTTGCACTTCACCTCTCGGTGCAAGTACAACAATCCTAACTCAATTCAACATTCCCATGTATGAATTTCATTTTGGATCACAAACCTACTCCTCAACTCCATAATTTCCACTCTCGTGGTAAAGAAGGAGTTGCCAAGAGAGTACCTCCTTACTCTCCTACCTATCTTCTCAGATCAAGCAAAAGAGCATAAAACATACACATAAGGTGGCCAACCATACATGCAGAAAAGAAGAAACCGGTACTCACAAGGTGGAAAAATAAGCAACATAGCATTTAGTACGAAATTGGCATGTTCCATACATGCTATGACATGGGAGCTACTCTCCCATGTCTAAGAAAAGGAAACTACTCGTCCATAATAGTGTACAACAGAAAATGCACAAAAATTTCAGAGTTTAACATGATTTAGAGAAGGAAAAGCTAAGAAAACCCAAGGTGTAACCCAAGAGGAGTAGAATTATATCTTTAGCACGAAATCCCACTCCTACAGCTGCTCCAAACCAGACAAACCTCTCTCCCAAGAAGCTTTGTGGAGTGGAGAAGCTCTGCTGCACCTTAGAGAAGAATCTTGGTGAAGAAAAGAAGAAGAATGGGGTTCTTTGGAAAGAAACCACCTTCTTCCACCTCCAAAATTGCCCTCCTTGCTCTAGCCTTGCTCTGGGATGAAAGAGTTTTGAATTATGACTAAAGATAAATTCTCCATAGAGTGGTTTCGTCTTTTAAAATGAAAGGAGTCGTATTTGAAAATTATTGAAACTGACAGGCACACACCATGTCTGTCTTTGGACACGGCGTGTGTTGTCTTAGGCAGTTGTTCTGAGTGTAAAGAACACATTGTGTTTTAATTTATACACATCATGTACTTTACTAGAAAGAGTAAGTCTGAATTCCTAGGTACATGCCATGTCTTTTATGGACACACCGTGTACTTTTCTTCAGTGATAGAAGCAATAAGCCGTCTGGAAATGCGCACACCGTGTCTTAAATAAGACACATCGTGTGCATTGCTGTTTCAGTAATTTTAAAGTTCTGGATGTTGCAAGGCTTGGAGAAATCCCAAATAAGACAAAATTGAGTTGGAAAACCTCCAATTTGATTCCTTTGATGCAAATCTGCAATACACATCATGTGATAAGGAAAATAACAAAAAGGTGGCAATAATGATATGAATAGAGGATAAATGAGAACAAAATGAACTGAATTTGTGTGTGAAAACATGTGAAAAGTTGATGTGGAAACCACACAACAAATCCCCCTAAGCTTGAACCATTGCTTGTCCTCAAGCAAAAAGAGCATATCCACACAAATGAAGGAATGTTCAAGCTCGTGCATGGACCAAGCGAAAAGAAGATATGCAATAAAATCAATCAACCATGTACATTAGGTTTATTTTCATAGCTATCATCTCAATTTAAACATACAAGATAGAGAATTTTAGTTTAGAAATGGTGGTCACAAACTAAGAGAAACAATCAACTAAATTAAACTAAACATGATTTGGATAGTCAAGCCAAACAACTAGTGGATGCACATCACAAAATTTTTCATCTATTATGGATGTTAAGATGAAATCTTAGTTAACTTTAACAATCTCAGTTGAGCTCTCTTCTCAAAAGATATGACAATTGATTTTTGGTATTCCGGCACTCGGCTGCTAATTTAGGCTTATGCACACTTGGAGTGCCGGTTGGGGTGTTATCTTTACCCTCTTTTGATTTTCATACCACCTAACCATTGTTGTTGGATCAGACTCACACTAGGCTAGCATGATATGTGGGCTGTTTTCCATCTTTTATTGGGTAATGTGAGAAAAAGATAAAAGAGATTTTTGCACAACACAAGGGAGTCAACAAGAAAGTTAAGTTAACAAGATTCCATTCATAATTTTTGCAAATTTTTAACTAAAAAATAAGTTGTATATGCACTAAAAGTTTGGCAAGAGTATCCCACATTATGAACAGTGTTGTAGAGTTGGTTTATTCGCTAAAATTTGAGACTGTTACATGTATTTAGAAATCAAATATGTGAAAATTGAGAGTTCAAGCTACAATTAAAAACCAGGATCATGTACATGGGGAATTTCATTTTCCATTTGATTCATGCATGCTCTTTACTAATTCTTTCATAAGGCCAAAAGGAATACAAGGTACAAGGTAGTTCAAGCATACAAGGTGCAAAAGTGCATTCTATCACAATAGCCTCATTACATACTAAACTTGCCATGAAGGGAAATACATAACATGAACACAAAAGACTGAAATAAAGAACTGACATGACCAACAAAAGAAAATGGCAAAAGCAAATGAAACAGAAACTACATTACGGGCCGGTTGCACCCCCCCTAAGCTTGAAATCTATAGTGTCTTCACTGCATCAATAGAGATCATGAAGGTAACAACCGGATACCTGTCATGGGTGAAAATCAATAAGTGGGGCCAGTGCCCCCGTGATCAGTCTGAAAGAACTGGATGACAAGATCATCCTCTGGGACATCCATCAGAGTAGGCTGCAGGGCAGGCTCTGGCTGCTTCTACGGTGGCGGATGATACGACTATGGGATGGAGTAGCTGCCCTGAGAGATGTGCCACGAATCCATGCGGTGGACCATGTCATGCATCACAGTATACTGTGTGCCCATCTGATCCAGGCGGCCGTCGATGTGATCAAACCACTGCTACACGTAGCCGTACAGATGCCTGACATTAGGCATCACCCAGGAATACTCCGTCTGGGTGCTGGTGGAGGGAGGCGGTGGAGTAGAAGAAGCAGAAGGGGTTGAAGGACCTGAAGGTGATGAAGGACCTGCCCCAGTATCATCAGCAGCTCTGGCTGCTACTATCTCTTCATCAGTGGCCAGTAGGACTTTCCAGTTGTCCTTGTTATCTAAGATGGCATGCTCAGGATCAGGAAGGTCAATATACTGATCATCATCGAAGAACTAGAAGAACTTGTTGTCACAGTTGGGAACCCTCGAGATCAAACATGCAGAGAGGAGATACTAAATATCTATCAGGTTTCTTCCTGGTGCAGCCTCAAGCCCTATCAAATCAACGTCAAGTTTCTGTGCAATCAAAGTAATTAAACCGTCACACATGATGTCACTGGTGTCCCTCTTCTTCACCTTCTTGATGTCAAGGAAACATTAGAGAATATAGAAAGCAGCATTAATTTCATGCTCATACATCATGCCCCATAAGAAGAAAAGATCCTACTTCCCCACAACCCCTTGGGTTTCCTTCTTGGCAAAAACCCAAGTACTAAGAAGGTGATGAATATATCGGAAGATAGGGGTGTGGATAGCAGATGCCTGGGCTGCTTTTACCTCATGGTGGTCCTCATCAAAAATATCGAACCAAAACTCATCGCTATGAAAACTAGGCGGGTAAGCAATCGCGCCATCATAGTGACACTCCAGTAACTCACAAAAATGCCAAAAAGTGTGTTTGAAAGAATGACCCAAAAGCCTAAAATGTATAATACCGAAGGGCTCGAGCTTCTTCTATGGGTCTTTCTCAGTGATGAGTGTCATCAAAAACTCATATACAAGACGGGGGTAGGTGTTTGATACCGTAGGGAAGATGCAGCTCAACCCCAGGTCTTGTAGGCTCATGATGACATCATCCTTGAAGCCTAGAGTTGTCATCGTTTGTTGGCAAGCAAACCGAGAAGGAATAACTCTCCTTGCAATCATGAACTGGTATGTCGGGTCTTCCTCAGGGGTGACCCAAAACTGTGTAGTTGAGATGTATCCTGACACTTGGGAGGAGTTGGCGTCATGCTTGCAGTTGCTGGTCTGCTTGAATGGAGCCATCTCTGCTACTGACTGGTTAACACACATCGTGTGCTAATGCATACATGCCGTGTGTCTGAACCAGGAGGTCAGCTCAGACTATAATGCACACGCCCTGTGCAATTGGGTACATGCCGTGTACCTGGAGTTCTGCAAAAATCTGTAGGTCGCGAACAGTAGATTTTACAGGAAATGGAGGGGGGCAGCGGTGGGTGCTTGGACTTGGTGTTGTTTAGGTGACGACGTCAGAGTAGCTTTTGACTTCCTTGGCGTCGTGGAGGCATTTGGAGAGGAGGAAGAGGGATCCCTTTCTCACGACCTTGTTGGAGAAGATGATGGCGACGAGATTCAGGAAGAAGATGATGACGATAGCTAGTTTGAAGAAGAAAAAGAGGTTGGCAACTCGAGCTTGATGGAGAGTAGACCCTCCTTGCTCGAGGGTGCATGATGGCGGCAGAGCAGCTGTGTGAGATCTTGAAGAGGACACGTCGTGATTAAGAGAAACAAATGGCGGCAGCTTGCTTGAGCTCGAGGGAGACACGTCATGAGAAATGAACACGATGGCAGTGACGCTCAGTCAGACGGTAGAAAGGAGGCAAGGGATAGGGTTCTGGAGTCTCTCATGGCTCAAATGAGAGTTTGAGTGAGAGGGATGGCCGTGTGCTAGGTTATAAACCTGCATTTTCATCTAAAGACACGTCGTGTTCAAATAAAGACACACCGTGTGTCTTTTCAGAACTCCCTTTCTGTAATAAAAGATGTTTCGTGTTCTGTAACGGACACGGTGTGTGACTTTCTAGAAATTCAAAAATCCCATTTCCACTGATAACTACACAACATGTGATAATATAGACATGTCGTGTACTTTTTCCAGGTAGCTTATACCTTTTCCTTCTGCTATGATACACGTCATGTCTGATTTAGGACACGACGTGTACTTTTTCAGAACACTTGATGTTTCCTTTTCTGCTTCGGAACATGGCGTGTGCAAATAAAGACACGCCGTGTGTTTTTCCAGAAATCCTTCTGCCCTTGTTTTCTGCTTGGGGTCACATCATGTCTAAATTAGAACACGCCGTGTACTTTTCCAGGTTGAGGAGAACTTGTTTCTACTGATCGATGACATGACGTGTCAAATAAAGACACATCATGTACCTGGAGATATAACTCGTTTGCTGTGTTTCTGGAAGTAGAGACACGTTGTGTCTTAATTAAGACATGTCGTGTCTTCTGTAGTTTCTGCAGAAAACAACTTGTGTCAGCACATAATTAATAACATATATGTAATGGAATTGTCTAAATTATTACATTCATCCCTGAAAAGCTTATTTATGAAACTAAAGAGTGTCTTTGACTCAAATGACTAGAAAAAAAAATCTATCCTAATGTGGGTTCAACTCCCATGAGGTCCTCCATTTAGAGTTTGGAGTGAGACTCTTCAATTGTCTTTCATGCATCTTGAAGGGAGCAAGAAACTCCCTTATGAACTTCATTCCCCGAGGTATACAACTTGCAACGTTGCCCATTTACTTTGAATGCTCCATCCTTGCCTTGTAATTCAACAGCTCCATAAGGAAAAATCTTCAATACGAAAAAAGGGCCAGACCACTTTGACTTTAGTTTTCCAAGAAATAGTTTAAGTCTTGAGTTGAATAACAACACTTTGTCTCCCACTTTGAAATCCTTCGTCCGGATTCTCTTGTCATGCCATATCTTGGTTCTTTCTTTGTAGAGCCTTGCATTTTCATATGCATCAAGTCATAGCTCTTCTAGTTCTTATAGCTGTAAAAGACGCTTCTCACCGGCCTTCTTCATGTCAAAGTTTAAGAACTTTATAGCCCATAATGCACGGTGCTCCAGCTCCAGCGGAAGATGACAAGATTTACCATATATCAACTTAAATGGGGTTGTGCCTATGGTGGTTTTGTAAGCCTTCCGGCATGCCCATAGTGTGTCATCTATCTTTAATGCCCAATCTTTCCTTGAGCTAGACATTGTCTTCTCTAGAATGCTTTTCACCTGTCAGTTAGAGACCTCTACTTGCCCAGAAGTTTGAGGATGGTAGGGCATAGAGACTTTATGTGTGACCCCATATTTAGAAAGAAGATTATTGATTTTTTTCTCAATAAAATGTGTTCCACCATCTGAGATTACAACTCTTGGAACTTCAAAGCGAGGGAAGATGATTTTCTGAAAAAGCTTAACTACAATCTGGTGCTTGGGTTGGGATAGCCTCAACCCATTTAGAGACATATTCAACTGCGACGAGAATATATTAGTAACCACATGAAGATGGGAATGGTCCCATGTAATGAACTCCCCATACGTCGAATACCTCAATCTCCAAGATAGAGTTAAGAGGCATATCATCACATCTAGAAATTCCTCTGGTTCTTTGACATTTATGACAAGCTTTGACAAACATATTGACATCTTTAAATAAAGTTGGCTAATAGAAACTGTCTTGTAGGATCTTAGATGTAGTCTTCTCTCCTCTGAAGTGGCCTCCATAAGGAGAGGCATGACATTCAGAAATAATGGTAGCTATCTCTTCTTCAGCGACACACCTTCCAATAAGTCCATCACTCCCATGTTTGAACAACAAGGGGTTGTCCCAATAGTAAAACTTCACGTCATGGAAGAACTTCTTCTTTTGTTGGTATGTCAAACCCGGCGGCAGCTGTCCTGTAGCAAGGAAATTTGCAATGTCTGTAAACCATGGTACTTGGGTGGACGATAGTGCATAAATCTTCTCAATAGGCAAATGATCTTCAATAGGAAAACAATCTCCAACATCTGTAGTCAATCTAGAAAGTTGATCAGCAACATTGTTTTCTGTCCCCTTCTTATCCCAGATCTCAAGATCAAACTCTTGCAGAAGCAGTATCCAATGGATGAGACGAGGCTTTGCATCCTTCTTATTGAGAAAATACTTAATGGCAGCATGATCTGTATATACAATCACCTTAGATCCTACCAAATACTATCAAAATTTGTCGAAGGCATACACTATAGCAAGCATCTCCTTTTCTGTGGTTGTGTAATTTATTTGTGCTTCGTCTAGGGTCTTGCTTGCATAGTATATGGCATGAAGCTTCTTATCTTTCCTTTTTCCTAGAACTTCCCCCACTGCATAGTCACTTGCATCACACATCAATTCAAATGGAGTGTTCCAGTCTGGTGGTTGAATGATTGGTGCAGAAATAAGAGCTTCCTTTAGCTTGGTGAAGGCGGTATGGAAATTATCATTGAATATGAATTCAACGTCTTTGTCAAGTAGGGAACACAATGGCTTTGCGATTTTGGAGAAATCTTTAATGAATCTTCTATAGAAACTTGCATGACCAAGGAAATTGCAGATGACTTTGACTGAAGGAGTAGACATCTTTTCAATAGCTTCCACCTTGGCCCTGTCAACCTCAATACCCTTGTTAGATACAACATGACCTAATACTGCACCGAATTGTACCATGAAATGGCACTTCTCCCAGTTTAGTACTAGGTTTACTTCTTTACAGAGGGCTAAGACTAATGACAGGTTGCATAAACATTGATCAAATGAATCTCCACAAACACTAAAATCATCCATAAAAATTTCCATTATGTTTTCAATGAAATCAGAAAAAATAGCCACCATGCATCGTTGGAATGTCGCAGGAGCATTGCAAAGGCCAAAGGGCATACGAAGATAAGCATAAGTTCCATATGTGCATGTGAAAGTTGTTTTCTCTTGGTCGGGAGGGTAGATATGAATCTGGAAAAACCCAGAACACCCGTCCAAGTAACAAAAATAAGAGTGTTTTGCAAGGTGTTCGAGCATTAAGTCGATAAACGGAAACTAGAAAATGGTCCTTTCGGGTCACTTTGTTCAAACGCCGGTAGTCAATACACATACGCCAACCCGTGACAATACGTGTTTGAATCAACTCATCATTGTCTCCCTTGATGACAGTTGCACCCCCCTTCTTAGGTACCACGTGGATGGCACTAACCCAAGGGCTGTCACTTATAGGATAGATGATACCGGAATCAACCAACTTAAAGATTTCCTTTTTAACCACCTCAAGCATATTTTGATTTAAGCGTCTAGGTAGTTCAGTGGTGGGTTTAGCATCATCCTCCATATTTATTCAGTGCATACAAATAGAGGGATGAATGCCTTTCAAATCATCGATAGAGTAACCAATAATGTCTTTATACAAATGCAATTCAACAAGAAATTTACTTTCTTGTTCATTGGTTAACTCATTATTAATTATTACAGGAGAAGTAGCCCTGGTGGAAGGGCTTTAAATTCTACCTTTCTTCCGGCTGCATTGTCTTTGGCTTTGTCATCAACAACTAGAGTGACTTTTTCAGTAGCATCTGAGTGGGCAATAGAAAATACCCCAGAATTTTCAGATCCATTATTAATACCTTCATCATCATCACAGTAGTTTAGTATCAAATTGGCAATATCATGATCTTCTTCTACAACAGAATCAACACAGTCCATAAAATAGATTTCCTCTACATGAGAGGGTGCTTTCATAGCATCATATACAAAAAACTCCATGGCTTCATCGCCAACTCGGAGTGTGAGTTTGCCTTCACAAACATCAACTAGGCATCCAGCAGTTCTTAAAAAGGGCCTCCCAAAAAGAATGGGGTTGGAAGGAACTTCTACCATGTCTAGTGCTACAAAATCATAAGGAATATAAAGTTTACCAATCTGCACTAGCACGTATTCTACGATACCTTTGGGGTATTTGATGGAATGATCAGCCAGTTCAATGGCCATCTTCGTAGGCTTTAGATCTCCAAGATCTAGCTCTTTCCATAGAGTAGATGGGATGAGACTGATACTATCTCTGAGGTCTACAAGACCTTTGTCGAACGTGGTATTACTGATCTTGCATGGTAGGGTGAAGGCTCCCAAGTCATCTAGCTTCTCATAAAGTCAATTTTGAATGATAGAACTGATTCTTTCAGTAAGCATCATAATCTCCACTTGGTCCACTTTCCTCCTTTAAGGAATTTAGCATATGATGGCATCTCTGCAATAACCTCAGCTAGTGGAAGATTGACATGGAAATTGTTTAGAATGTCCATAAACTTTCTAAACTTTGAGTCCTCCTTCATGTTTGCAAGCCTCTACGGAAATGGTGCATTAACTTTAGCAAAAGATGGTACCTCAGCTGTACCTTTACCTTTGTCACCCATAGGGTTGTCAAGCTTGTCTTCATCGGCGATCTCTACACTCTTCTCCTTGGGTGAAGAAGATTTGTGGATTTCAGCTCCACTTCTCAAGGTGATGACATTTTCTTACTGTCTCGGATTCACCTACAGTTGGCTTGGAAGAGAACCGGATTGGGTGTTCTTTTTCTACGTCAAGGCTTGTTGGGCAATTTGATTTTCCAACATCCTTGTGTGAGTGGAAATGCCATCCACTTTGGCAGAGAGTTGGGAAATTGCATCCTTCAAGAGCTTGCCGTTGCCCCTTAACTCTTCATTCTGCTGCATCTGTGTGGAGATAAATTTCTCCATCATGGCCTCCAAGGAAGAACTTTGGGGTTGTTGTTATTGTTGGTAACCCCTATTGTTGTTGAAACTCGACAAGATTCCCATTGTTTTTCCGATTGAAGTTTTGTTGTTGCTGCGGTTGCTGCTGTCCATGTTGGAAGTTCTGAGTGTTGCTTGTGTTCCAATAGGAGAAATTAGGATGATCTCTCCATCCCAGATTGTAGGTGTTGGAATATGGATTGTACTGGTTGTTCCCCTACATCCCAATGACATTGGCTTGTTCTAGGCTCCCTTCATTCATTTTAGGAGCAAAGCATGAAGAAGAAGTATGTCCAGAATTCCCACAAGCTTGACATATCACTTCGGCTGATTGGATTTGCAATGTAGTCATCTTCTCAAACTTCTGTGTAAGAATATCAAGTTTGGCAGCAATTAAGTCAACGACATCAACTGTATGCTTCCCTCCTTGTTTCCGAACCGAAGAACTAGTTGTAGAGGATGATTGTTCTCTCCTATCTGATCCCCATTGGCAATGGTTGAGGGCTATGTCTTCAATGATGTCATAAGCCTCTCTATAAGACTTAGTCATCAATGCTCCATTAGCTGCAACATCCAATGTCATCCGGGTGTTGTAGAACATACCATTATAGAACGTTTGGAGTAGCAGCCAGTTGGTCAACCCATGGTGAGGGCAACAACGTTGAAGGTCTTTAAACCGCTCCCATGTATTATACAGAGTTTCTCCATCATTTTGAGAGAAGTTGGTGAGCTGATTCCTTAGTTGGGTTGTCTTGCTCAGTGGGAAATACTTTGCAAGGAAAGCATTTAGAAGTCGGTCCCAACTTTTAATTGACTTCTTTGGAAGAGACAAAAGCCATGCCTTGGCTCTATCTCTTAGGGTGAAAGGAAATAGCATTAGCTTCACTCCTTCGGCGGATACACCATTGATTTTGAAAGTATTCATATACTCCAAGAACTCACCCACATGAAGATTTGGATCTTCATTGACTGTACCTCCGAAGCGGTTTTGCTGTATCATCTGCATCATAGAAGGGGCAATAGAGAAATTGTTCGCTTCAATTGCAGGCAGGTCAATGGCTCCACAAATGTTTGTGGCAACCTACATTGTGAAATCCTTTAAAGTACGGTCATCCTCCATGGTTGGATCCCTTGGTGTAGCTTCTTCAAAATTCGAAGAAGACGGTGACAGTGATGATGGTGGAACACCTCTTAGTAGTGGTTGTTCTACTCTTCTTGCCCTTCTTAAGCTTGAAAGAGTGCGCTCGATCTCAAGGTCTAGCAACGCAGATGTTTGATGACCTCTTTGCGAGCGACGCATACAACCAGAAAAATAGCAAGAAAAAATGAGAACACAACTAAAAGATATATGGAAATTCAAAAATGGAAATGATGATCTAGTCTCGAATACTAGTTAGAACTTGTGACTCTAATTATATTAACTGTATCTCCCTGACAATAGTGCCAAAAACTTGTTGGTCTATTACACTAACGAGTTTCAATCTTAACAAAGATCTTTTACTCAACTAACCAGTTTTCACAAGTATACGGAAGTAGTCATAGTCGAGATCAAACACAAGGAGCTTAAGTAATCAACTAAACGCAATAGTGCTAAGGTTCAACAATCTAGACCATTTTAAAGGTGAATGGTTGATTAGACTAGAATTTCAGAATTAAACAAATAGTAAATGGATTACTAAAAAGGATTAAAAACCAGATATGGAAGTATCTTGGACTTAGGGTTTCATCCACATATCATAGCATACAATAGGAACCTGAAATTTAAACATACTAAGCACTTATTTTAAAGGAGAGTTGTATGTTGCACTTCACCTCTCGGTGCAAGTACAACGATCCTAACTCAATTCAACATTCCCATGTATGAATTTCGTGTTGAATGACAAACCTACTCCTCAACTCCATAATTTCCACTCTCGTGGTAAAGAAGGAGTTGCCAAGAGAGTACCTCCTTACTCTCCTACCTATCTTCTCAGATCAAGCAAAATATCATAAAACATACACATAAGGTGGCTAGCCATACATACAGAAAAGAAGAAATTAGTACTCACAAGGTGGAAAAATAAGCAACATAGAATTTAGTACAAAATTGTCATGTTCCATACATGCTATGACATGGGAGCTACTCTCCCATGTCCAAGAAAAGGAAACTACTCGTCCATAATAGTGTACAACAGAAAACACACAAAAATTTCAGAGTTTAACATGATTTAGAGAAGGAAAAGCTTAGAAAACCCAAGGTGTAACCCAAGAGGAGTAGAATTCCAGCTTTAGCATGAAATCCCACTCCTACAACTGCTCCAAACCAGACAAACCTCTCTCCCAAGAAGCTTTTTGGTGTGGAGAAGCTCTGCTGCACCTTGGAGAAGAAGCTTGGAGAAGAAAAGAAGAAGAATGGGGTTCTTTGGCAAGAAACCACCTTCTTCCACCTCCAAAATCGCCCTCCTTGCTCTAGCCTTGCTCTGGGATGAAAGAGTTTGGAATTATGACTAAAGATAACTGCTCCATAGAGTGCTTTCGTCTTTTAAAAAGAAAGGAGTCGTAATTGAAAATTGCTGAAACTGACAAGCACACGCCGTGTCTTTCTTTGGACACAGCGTGTCCTGTCTCAGGCAGTTGTTCTGAGTGTAAAGAACACAGTTTGTTTTAATTTATACACATCGTGTACTTTACCAGAAAGAGTAAGTCTGATTCTGAATTCACACACCGTGTCTTTTATGGACACGCCATGTACTTTTCTTTAGTGACAGAAGCAACAAGCCGTCTGGAAATGCGCACGTCATGTCTTAAATAAGACACGTCGTGTGCATTTTTGTTTCAGTAATTTTAAAGTTCTGGATGTTGCAAGGCTTGGAGAAATCCCAAATAAGACAAAATTGAGTTGGAAAACCTCCAATTTTATTCCTTTGATGCAAATCTGCAATACACATCATGTGATAATAAAATAACAAAAAGGTGGCAAGAATGATATGAATAGAGGCTAAATGAGAATAAACTGAACTGGATTTGTTTGTAAAAACATGTGAAAAGTTGATGTGGAAACCACACAACAGTCTTGTTCACATTAGTACATATCCCAATCTTCTCACCGAAGCTTCCTAGAAGATTAATCAGCTCCACTAACATATTAGCCTTGGCTTCTATGAACACCAGAACATCATCTGCAAAAATAAAATGACTCATAAATTCATCCCATGTACCATGTATGCTCCCATCAACTTCCTATCTTCTGCTTGCTTCATCCTCTGCATGAAATACTCCATGACAAAGGATCTCCTTGTCACAGCCCATTGCTCCCCCTAAATAGTCCTGCCGAGGTGTCATTCACAAGAACTAAAAAGCTCATAGTGCCAACACATTGTTTCATCCAACCGATCCACTGTTCAAAGGATCTCATTTGTTGCATGATCCACCATAACTTCTCCCATCTGACACTTTCATATGCCTTGGACACATCTAGATTCAAATAGGCTTTGATCGTGTCCCATGCAACCCTATAAAAGAAAGCATTGAACCCATCCGACCCTGGAGACTTGTTGCAGCCAATACTCCACAAGGCTTCCTTCACCTCCTGTTCAGTCACCTCCCTCGTGATAATATTGTTGTGAGTACCAGAGAGCTTGATCCTCCAGTCCATCTCCTTGTGCTCCACTACCTCCCCAAACTATTTGTTGTATAAATCACCGTAGAACTGCACTGTATGTATGTATTGGATTTAAGAGAAGGTCCTTCTCCCTCTCTCTGATGCCAGTAGAAGAGTCAAGATGCTCTTGAAATGGGTAAATCATCTTTATTCCCCTACTGGGATTCAAACCTGGGATGCTTCATGAGGAGCCACCAGATTTGACTAGTTGGGATATCAATCGCTTGGTATATGTATGTATGTATGTATATACCACATCTAAGAAAAGGTCCTTCTCCCTCTATCTGATGCGGGTAGTAGAGCCAAGCTGCTCCTGAGATAAGTAAATCAGTTTTAGTCCCCCACCAGGATTCGAACCTGGGATGCTTCATGAGGCACCACCAGATTTGACCACCTGGGTTGTCAACCGCTTGGTATGTATGTATGTATGTATGTATTGAAATCAGGTAAATATATTCTAACTTCCTCCTAAATATAATAGGAGGTCAAGAGTTACATGTAGGCCCAACGCCATACAAACCAAACATAGATTTACAACTCACTCATCTAATTAATGTGCAACTTACGTTTAACACATTTATACATTTTTACAGCAATATTCGTGGCATTAGCAGCTTCACCTCAGTGTTTCCCAGCATTTTGTTCCTCCCACATGTAGTAGAATAGAGCCACAAATAGGAGCTTTTTCCATCATTCCCACACTTTAACAACACCCTTTTAACGTCGCCCACCAACTGGATTTGTACTTTGAAATCCTTGCATAATATGTCCCAGATTTCTCTGGTGAATTTGCATTCGTCCACAAGATGAATTTGAGATTTTTCAGCATCCTTACATAGCAAGCATAAAGTGGTAACATCATAGTTCCATCCTTTGATCTTGTCAAGAGTGGTAAGAACACTATGCAGAACTTTATACACACATGCTCCATTTTAGTAGGCACGAACCAGTCAAATCTGCTCCCCTTGTGTGTCCCTTGCACCTCTTGAATGTGTTATCTCCCAGAGACAAGACTTAGGATCTTTAAGTCTCCAACTTACCCTCTCTTGGACCTCAAACAAGTGTCTAACATGTTGAATGTATGTATGTATGTATGTATGTATATATCAGAATCAGGTAAATACATTCTGACTCCCTCCTAAAAATATAGGAGGTCAAAGGTTACATGTAAGCCCAACACCATACATCCACAGACACAAGTTACAACTTATTCATCTAACTACTATGCATCTTACGTCTAACACATTGATAGATTTTTAAAGCAATAGACGTGGCATTTATATCTACACCTCGATGTTTTCTTATATTTCTTTCCTCCCATATATGGTAGCATAGAGCAGCAGATAAGAGCTTCTTCCTATCATCATTTCCACACTTTATCAACATTCTTTTTGGGTCTTCCACAAGCTGAATTTGTAACTTGAATTCCTTGCACAACACATCCCATATATCTCTTGTGAACTTACATTCACCCACCAAATGATTGTGAGATTCTTCAGTGGCTTTTCACAACAAGCACAACGTGGAGACATAATAATTCCATCCTTTTATCTTATCAAGAGTGGCTAGAGCATTATGCTGAATTTTGTATACGCACATACTCCATTTCGACACATACATACCTGTCCAGAGCTACTCTACATATTTATCCTTCACATTTCTTGAGGGCATCACCTCCCATAGGCAAGTCTTTAGATTTTTGAGTCTCCATAATCCCATGCACTGCATCTCAAACAAATGTCTAACATGTTGTCAAGTTTCTGCCATGACATTGATACTACGTGAGTACCCCTTCCTTGTCTTTGGTTTGTAGTCCAAAAATTTTGGATATATCTCTCTCATCGATTTCCCCCAAGTAGAGGTACCTTCCTAGTAGATGATTATCCTCCACATTGTCCCCCATTCTTCTATGTCTCTGGTTGCTTTTAAATTCAACCCACCTTCATCTCTGGGAAGCGCCACTCTTGAGTATTTCATAGGATGATGCTCACTAGCCCACAATAAATTAGCCATCTTCATCTCTATTCTGTCTGGGATAGGACCAGGGACCTCCCCTTGTTGCACCCAGAAAATAAGAAGTCCTTCAATAGCAACCTTTATTAGTGTAGGTCGTCCCGCCATAGATGTTTTCTGTGTTGGCCATCTATTGATCATTTCCTCCATCCTGTCTATGTAATTAGCAAAGTCCTTGACCTTAAGATTACCCCCGGCTAGGGGAAAACTAAGGTATTTTGTAGGGAAGCTTCCTATTTCCACCCCCATTGAATTAACCAGTCTATCTTCCATCTGAGAACAATTTTTTGAAAGAAATATATGTGTTTTGCTAGTATTCACGCACAAGCCAGTTTGCTCTCCAAATTTGTCAAGTAGAATTTTTAGATTTTCTAGAGAGTACTGCTTAGCTTCTACAAAAACTAACACATCATCCGCAAAAATTAGATGGATCATTACCTTCACATTATGAACTGTGCAAGGCTTTATCTCCTTCTTCATTTTAGCTTGTTGCATTTTTTGTGTGAAATACTCCATGACGATCACAAAGAGGAGAGGTGATAGGGGGTCCCCTTGGTGAAACCCATTGCCTCCCCTAAACATACATGTAGATGTGCCATTAATTAGGATAGAGAAGCTAGTAGTTCCCACACACTACTTCATCCAACAGATCCATTGTTCATTGAAACCCATATGTTTCATAATCCACCATAAAATCTCCCGCATCACACTATCATAAGCTTTGGAAACATCCAATTTTAAGCAGGATTTCCTACTCCCTCTCATGACGTTGTAGTCCAGCAAAAACTCTCCATCCAATAAAGAATAATCACTAATGCTTCTTCCCTTCACAAAGGCTCCCTGGTTTGTAGATATAAGACACGAAAGGACCAACTTCAATTTGGATGCCATGATTTTAGCTATTATTTTATACTGTACTGAGCCACATTCAATAGGTCTGAAATTAGTGAGAGAGGAGGTAACCTTCTTCTTTGGGATGAGAACCAAGAAATAGTGATTAATCCATCTCACCATATTCCCTCCTTCCAGAAACCAACTAACATATGCAATCAAATCGTCCTTGATGATATCCCATGTCTTCTTGTAAAAGAAAGCATCAAATCCATCTGACCCGATGGACTTATTGCTGCCAATGCTCCATACTGCATCTTTGACCTCCTGTTCATTAGTGCTTCTTGTGAGAATATTATTATGTGTACTAGTAAGCTTGAACATCCACTCCAGTTCTTCCTCTTCAATGTCATTCTCAAACCTTTTGTTGTATACAGACGTGTAGAAGTTTATGACTTGCTCTTCTAGATCCTCCTATTTGTTAATCACTCTCCCTTCAACATCAATTAATTCAGAAATAATATTTCCCACCTCTCTTCTCTTAACAACATTATGGTAGAGTTTTGTATTCCTATCCCCATCTTCCATCCACCTCTCTTTGCTCTGTTGCCAGTAAAAATTTTCCTCTGCTTTTTTCAAGTCTTCAAGCATCTTTTGCAGATCTCTGTGCTTCTCTATCAAAGAAGGAGAAGGATAAAGAGGGTCAACCACCAGATTTTCCTAGACCACTTTGCATTCCCATTTTGTTTCTTTGATAAACCTAGGGATGTTAACTTCTTCCTTGGCCCACTTCTTCAAAGCAATCTTGGTATTTGCCAGCTTTTTTTGTAAACACATACATCAGATTCCCTGTCACCTGTGTGTTCCATCCTTCCTTAATGACATCATCGAACCATGTCCATTCATCCCAGTAGTTTAAGAATCTAAACGATTTCCTTTTTTGCTTCTTTTCTATAGTCTAAACCTAATTAGGCGCATGATCACTTATCTCAGAGCCCCCTGCCTTCACCTACAAATTAGGAAGCATTTGCAGACATTCCTTATTCACTAAAGCTCTATCCAGTTTGCTCGCTATTCTATCATTTGGACTCCTTTCATTATTCCATGTGAAAATATCACTTCCCACTATTAGAAGTTCATAGAGATCAGCCTTATCAATTACCTGGTTGAAAGCATATATCTCCACATTTAATGCCTGTCTTTTCCCTCTTTTTGCAGCCTGCATACGAACAATATTAAATTCCCCAATCACTAACCACAGTAAAGTTACCTATTTGGATAGAGAGACCAACTCCTTCCATAAGTCGAGTCTAGCTTTAGCATCATTATGACCGTACACAACTGTCATCCACATGCACAACCCTCCACTATTTCTACAATCAACTGTGATATGTTGATTCGACATATGTATCCTTGACACCTGCCATGTACTTGGCTTCCAAGCCACACAGACCCTTGCAATCTCATTGCACTCTACATTAGAAATATGTTCCCATCCCTGTGGAAAGAGGTACCCAATACTCTTTTTGTTTTGCACCTTTGTTTTGGTTGAAACCAACATAACCAATGAGTGCCCACTAGCACCAATCCACTCCCGGATCTCCTTCTTCTTATTTCTATCACAACCTCCTTTAATATTTCACAATAACATGGACATATTAATTCTTCTTTTGGGTTCTAGTGTGCCTAGAAGGCTCCTTGGTTGTCTTCTCGATCTCCCCTTTATTTCTCTAGTTAAGCTATGTCTCTTCTTTATCGGAATCACTCAAGGCCTCAAACACATTGGATGTATGTAGAATGGATCCCACTTCATGCATCTTAGGTATACCAGTCTTCCTTGCTCCCTTTCTTTTGGATGGAGGAGAGAATTCTCCTTCCTCTTTATGCTTAGTAGATCCTTATGCATCAACAATAGTCATGTCAAGAGGAGGTTCTCCCTCATCCCCAAAATCTGAGTTGCCCGTGCTTTGCACACCCGACTCCTTGGACTTGGATGTTTCCCCTTATTATAACCCCATTTTCAAATCATGTAATGAGATTTGTAAATCTTCTTTTAAGAAATAAATGAAATCAATGGTTGATTGATGGTTTGATTTAAATGAATTTCGTGCATGATAGCCTTGTATGTTTTCTTAATGGGCCTTATTGGCTATTAAGCCCAACTGAAAGAAAAAGAAATGAAAAAGGAATTCAATTGGATAAAGGAATAACTAAGAAAACATATAAAAGAAGAATAAAAGGCTGAGGAATATTTTCCAAAATGGAATTTCGAGATATTAAGGTTCCTTGGGGTTCAAGGAACTCAGGATAATAATATAATGGCAAAAGAAATAGAAAATATATGGAAAATATGGATAATTAAAGGTTAACTTGCAAATGAAGAAAAGGAATCATTTTCCTAAGATAATAATCCCAATTTTTGTAGGATGAAAGATAAAAGCATAAACGAGGTTCTCTCAAAATTTGAATGGAAAAGGAATTATAATTTGGGAGTTATTGCTTTTTCAAGTTATCCTCAAAATAGGATTTTATCTTGGAATTTAGGGAAATCTTTCCTTTTTTTGGTTGAACGCGGATGATGATGGCCGTTGGATCTTGATCCAACTGACCCTGCCCATCGTCAAAGTCCCAATGGGACGCGGACTATAGCTCGGTTACAGGGGAATTTTCCCCATCATTTTTCTCACAATCTGATGGATATGCAATCTTGGAAGCACTTCCATTGAGTTCAGGAGAGGACCCCGGACCATCGCAACCCTAACTTGTTGGTCTTTGGAAGCTTCTACACAAAACGCCCAATTGGGCTGAAGGTAGGATTAGAGGCTGGGTCAAAAACCCTAAGAGAGTCCCCCATAGCCTATATATAGGACCCCCTCCTAGTCTCTCTCACCCTCACGAACCCTGGCGGCAACTCCCTAGGTCCTAGCGACCTCTCCCTCTCTCGATTGCTAGTGCTCCGGAGAGGACCAGCAACGGAGCCGCCTCCAGTTTGAGTTAAGGAGGAGAGGAGTATGACAAGCGGGAACTGTAGGATCGAGGAACATGGTGAGCCGGTGTGAGACCCAATGATCTCTGGAGTAGCAAGCTAAGTTAGCTCGCTTAGTGGAGTGGTTCCACGTGAGGCGTTGGATCAAAGTCCATCGTGGAATCAAGCAGCATCCAACGAACGACAGCCCGTAGCCCCGCGTGCCATTGAGGTAGTGGAGATTAGCAATGTCACATCCCGATCTCACACTAACCACTAATCATGAGATTAGGGCGCGACGGAGGGATTATCACATAAACAAATCACTGAGAACTTTTCCTTTTTACAACCTCGTATGATATCCGGATTATTGCTGTAAACTAAAACATAATAAACTATTACGGAAGCATTTCAATTAAACTGGATAGAGAACATAAACAGAGTTTACAACATGTAACATTGTTTAACAGAAAGTAAACATAACAGTTAATTTACATCTTTATACACATTCCACATACACACTCTCTCTCACCCACACCATGTCCCAAGGACCGAGGGGAAAGGACTAAGAGACCTCTAACTAAACTAACTACATATACCTTCTACTGTCAAAAACTAGGATGGAAAGATCCTTCAGATTCTTGATGCTGTTGTTGACCTGAAAATGTTTGAGTAGAGGAGTGAGCCTACTCGCTCAGTGAATAGCATTTCATTTAGCTATCACTAAACAACTCATCAGATATATAAAATTTAAATAAAGCATAAGTGCAGTACTAAGCAGGGCAGTTCTAATGACATAGCAAATTTACAGATAATAATCACATTTCTATGCAACAACATATATTTTAAACAATTAAACAGTTATAGAGAATTGGCACAGAAGTTCAAATCTCTTAACATATTAAATTTACTGTGATCCTATATTATTACATTTTAGTTATGCCCCAAACATATGCAGTGCACTCTGCATATGAAGATCTGTAGCGAACTACGATCCCACCGTACAAGACTTAGCGACACACCCGGGAAATGCTAAGTCTGAGTTCTCGTCCTGGTCTGCACATGACTCTCAGGCTCTCAAGGGCCTCAGACACTCAAGGGCCTCACAGCACTCTCAGGCTCTCAAGGGCCTCACTGCAGTCTCAGGCACTCAAGGGCCTCACTGCACTAACTCTGAGTGCTCTAGACTCCTCCCGCAACCTATAGTGCACAGTCGGAGGGTCTGGGTTACCACCGTGACACACGCACGGATTATTGTTGAATAACCCCTATTTTACTCCAGTGCCACCGTGACACACGCACAGATTATTGTTGAACACTGGTCACCGACCATCTAGACTCAGGGCTAGATCGGTCGTTTCACCCCAAAGGTACATACCGCGCAATGGGGTTCTACGGTGTTGGGGCACCTAAGTCTATTATTTTATTATTATAGAACACATTAATCTGAAATACATAACTCATGTTCTTGTTCCGAACTCTGGTTTCTCTATGATACCACATTTACTGATTTCAGACCAGATCACAATACACTGTCATTCTAAACCGACAGAGCAATATATTTCAAATCATTGTAATTTCTGAGAAATTCTCATACCATGCATTCAGACAAATTAGAAATGCATAAATAACCCAACTTATTTCAATTTGGCACATACATAGTGAATTTACGCAATTGAACATCTTATTGCACAAATTAAAGAAATTTACTTCACATATGAGAATCATACTCAACAATTATCAATTCTCTATAATTCTCGAAAAATGTGCACATTAACCCTAATCCTGGTTTGTGCATCACTTAACTCAATTAAGAGTTAATTACATATCACAACACAATTTAATAACAATACTTGAGAATTTCTGGTAATATTTCAGAGAAATGTGCCATTTCATGTAAATATCAATTTACACATATTAACGTCAAAAGATATATGCAATTAGGATTTTCTTGCATATTTTTATTTATTCATCTCAACTTTGAAATCGTACATCTGATAATTTATCAGAAATCCTCATTGTCTGGGTTCATACCCAAACCATACCATTTTCAGACATGAATTTCTCATTTCAACATTCAAATGAGCAATTTAGGTTCCAGTGAACCATATAAATCTAATGATTCAATCCGTACTGTTCAAATGCTAAATTTAATCATATAACAGCGTCTAGGAGCAGTTTATTAAATAAAAAGTCGGGCGACGCCAAACGCTGCCCGACGCCTGATAACGTCTGTTATCAGTGTAATTCGCGCACAAAACAGAAAATGTTCAGACGCCTGAGTTTATTAATGATAAATAAATGAAATCCTACTCACCGCGTTTCGAACTGTCCGGGTTCATCCGGAATTGTGTCTAGAGGCCAATTTTCGGGCTATATTTGGGTCGTCTTCTACCTTGGTTTGCTCTGGATATCAACCAGCTACAATCAAATAGCAGTTTTTCACACGCACAGGTGGAGGTATCAAACTGGGTGTTGCTACTCGCGCTAGCTGGGGCGTCGCCCCTTCCAAACAGTAGTGGCTCACGCTCTGTGATTCACACCACGGTCGGCTGACCTGAAAATATTGGAAAGATGCAACAGAGACTAGAAAAGAGGCGGCCGATTGATAGGATAGAAACAAAATCTAGATCCAACTGTAACCGACATCCTGATCGATGGACGGCGAGGAAACTAGGGATATGAGTTGTGGACTCCTGGCCGAGCTCAAAAGCGTCAACGGAAGGTGATAGTCATGCCCAAAAGAGCGCCTAGCTGCTGCAGCAGCTACTGGCCTCCGGCCGCTCTTACTGTTAGGGCCGCAGGGGCTGCTAGACGGAAGGGAAAAAGGAAGGTGGGAGGTGGTCGGACTTGGTGGCGGTGTCAGGGGAGGCTGATCCTCGCGCCCAACGTTCCAGGCCGACGAACTACTGCTGGCCAGCCACTGCCGTTGGGCGGCTTGCTGCTGCTCATGCTGGGCGGCACCCTAGCAGATAGTTGGGGAAGGAAGGAGGAAGGGAAAAGAGAAGAATGGAGGAGGAAGGGAGGGCGGAGCTTGATGGCTAGCTAGATCGCCCAAAATCACCCACATAGCTCCCCTCTGCTAATCGCTTGTCGAACTGGATGGGCGCCGCTGTTCAAGCGGTCGCTTCCTATTCTATCCACCGCGTGAAGAAGAAGGGAAGATAAATGAGAAAGGAAATAAAGGAAAAAGGGAAAAGACTAATAACCTAAAATTGGAAAAATTGCATACTAGGTCCAAGTTTCTAGAAAATGTTATAACTCTCGCCTCGAGTGTCCAAATCAACTGATTCTTTTTTTTGCAAACTCTCAAGCACAAAATCTACTACCTTCTCAAGGCATGAAAACATGCTAATCAACTAGTAACACTTGACCAAAACACTAATCGCATATGTATACTTAATTCAACTTAATTAACTTAATGATCAACGTTGCTATTATCATTAATTACCTCTGATGACTCAAACTCAACTATTGATTCACGACGTAACTTATCTTGATTAACCATGCGGTTTAACATGGTGCTTAGCACTAATTGAGGTGTTTCACATAATTTGAGGTATTTACTGGCTAACCTCAATGTGGGTCATAACAATCTCCCTCCCTTATAAGAATTTCGTCCCGAAATTCCTAAAAGAAAAGGAAACTTGCAACGCATCTTAGACTCAAGTTCTCACGTGGCTTTCTCTAAGTTATAATTCCTCCATATAACTTTCACTAACGGTATCTCGTGATTCTTAAACTTCTTGATCCTCCGATCAATTATCCGTACTGATCCCTCATCATAGGATACATCTGGTCTGAGCTGAGCAGGTTATAGATCCACTATCTTCTCTGAACCAGAATAACACTTCTTCAACATCGATACATGAAGCACATCATGTAGATTAGCCCATTCAGATGGCAATTCCAACCTATAGGCTACAGGTCCAATCCTCTCAATGATAGGATACATGCCCATAAACCTAGGAGTCAGTTTGCCTCTCTTGCTAAACTTCAGCACTCCTTTTCATGGTGAAACCTTAAGATACACTTCATCACCAACCTGAAACTCAAGAGGTCAACGCCTCTTCTCAGCATAACTCTTCTGCCCATCTTGTGCAGCTTCCAACTTCTCTATGATCACTGTAATCTTTTCAGTGGTCAAATCCACTATCTCTAGTCCAAGAATATGCTTTTCACCTACCTCATACCAACATATGGATGATCTACACTTTCTACCATACAGAGCTTCATACAGACCATACCAAGATTGGAATGGTGACCACCATTGTATGTAAACTCTATAAGGCTCAATTGTTCTTCCCAACTTCCTCTGAACTGCAGAACACATGCTCTCAGCATGTCCTCGAGAGTGTGAATGGTCCTCTCTGACTGACCATCCATCAGCGGGTGAAAGGTTGTACTGCATCTCAACTTTGTGCCCAAAGCTCGATGCAACTGATTCAAAAATCTGGATGTGAACTTAGGATCTCTATTAGATATAATTGAATCTTGGATACCATGCAACCTAACAATCTCATCCACATATATCTTAGCCAACCTTGGGACATCAAAGGTTGACTTAATATGAAGAAAGTGAGCAGACTTAATTAGTCTATCCACAATCATTCATATCGAGTCATAACCTCTAGGTGTCCTGGGTAACCCTACCACAAAATCCATTGTGATATGTTCCCACTTCCACTCAGGTATAAGAAGAGATTGCAAGGTACATGTAGGTTTCTGGTGCTCAGCCTTAACCTGCTGACACACATTGCACCTAACCACATACTTAGCTACATTCTTTCCACACCAAGCCACCAATACAACTCCTTGAGATTCATATACATCTTAGTGTTGCCTGGATACATAGTGTACATCAATGCATGTGCTTCCTCAAGAATCTTTTCTTTCAAATCACTGTCTCGAGGTACATGCAACATATCATGCTGATACAACACACCATCATCTGAAAACCTGAACTCTGGTCTTTACCCCATGTCATGCCATGCATGATTTGATGTAACTCACTGTCAGCTTGCTGTAGTTCCTTGATTTGATCATAAAAAAATAGGCTTGACTTGCATCTGTGCAAATCAACCACTCTGCTCTGTCACCCCTAAGTCTAAGTTCAACTTCTGCATTTCTACTAGAAGGTCTCTCTCGAAACATGCCATGGAAAATGCATCAGCTATTTAACTAGACTTCCTGCTTAGGGCATCAACTACCACATTCGCCTTTCCAAGGTGATATTCTATTGTCACATCATAAAGATAGTGACGCCATAACTTAAGATCATGAACTACAACAACTAATTTCAGATCATGTATCGGATAATACTCCGCATTCTATGCTACTTACTTATTGTTACATTTCAAATTTATATCTTACTCTTTTCTCCGAGTCATTTTCATATCGTTTATTTACCTTCAAACCCTGAATTTTATTAATGTTAGCTTACCTTTCATAGAACATATCTCATGATCTTGTTTTATAGAGATGCTCGTATTCAAGGTCAAATCACTAGCGACATCCCTTGAACTACTTCAACTCTAAACATTCTAGGGTTTGGTCCTTATCAGTAACATAAGATTATTGTGGTGTGACTTTGCTTCCTTAGTTTGAAATCAAACTTTAGATCTCATAAGTTCATCCATCTACTTGTAATGAATGCAACTGATATGAATAATCATCAATGAACTATAGATATATAACAGAAATGTAACATCAGCCAAGTTTTCTAGCATAACTTATTAACACAAATGCTACAAATAAACATGATACTTGTTACCCAAGCATCACACATGGATCACAAGGCCATTCATATCTTGTCACCTCTCACTAGGCAACAACTTATTCACATGGTTCATAAGGCCATTCACATCTTGTCACCTCTCACTAGGCAACAACTTATTCACATGGTTCATAAAATCCGTACACATTATTACTTTTATTAAGCAACAACAACATCAACACACAAAAAGCCAATCAACATTTATTATATAAATGTCACAGCCCAAACTTGGCTATATATATCATCTCATCATACCTGCATGGTTATTAGGCATGATAACAGTCATACAAGATATTTATCACATCATGTGATACAGTAGTAATACCATCATTCCTTAACCAGGAATTAAGGTTCACTATCAAACAGGGCTTATCATTCCCTTTTCCCCAAATTAGGGTTAGGGTTCCCCATTTCTCATTAATTCAGACCCTCTTGAGTTAACCAACTTTATCTTGTATTAAGGTATTTCCCCTCTTAATGCATTCCATCACAGAATACTCACCCCTAGCATATAATGCATAGGCCACACATTAGAATTGTCCAGCTATCTCACATGATATGGACTTATCTTAGTTTTAAGGCATAACTTTATTATAAAGTTGCCTATATACAATCGCAATGATACACCTTCAACTAGGGTTTCACAAGGATACACCCTCAACCAGGGTTTATAAGGATACTCCCTCAACTAGGGTTTACTAATCATGTATTGGATCCATGCATTTGTTATGCATTATTGATTAGTACCATTAAGGGTAATTCTCACCTAATCATTAAATTTAATCTGACCCTTATTGTGTTCCTTTATTTCTAATTAAGGATTGCTCATATGAGGTCCCAATGTTGGGTCTCCGATATCAGTTCCAACTAATTCTTAGTTGTTCTAATCTTTCCCTTATATCTCAACATCTTAGTGTATATACATTTTTCACCATGATTCGGGTCTAAATTATCCAGAATCTACTTTTATTATATTATTAATAGGAGTCATTAGATCTCAGTAACGCATCCTGCCAGCCGGACCAGGCCGAACCTGCAGTCCTGAAGCCAAGAGCTGCTCAGGATTAACCAACTCCTATTAATCTCAAACATGTGGAAAGAATATTCACTTAGGGCAAACTCATTTAAACATAACTTCTGGTCTACTTAATACAAAGAATATAAACAATAAATAAATCACTTCATGGCACTCAATCAATATAAAAGAATCATATTTATTCTACAAACTGAAAATCTAAATCCATACATATAAGAGCATTTCTAGTGATTTCCAATCAAATAAGCAATATAAAACAAGAGTTGTATTGCATCCTATATTTAATCTCTTACTCTTACATTAATTTCCGATTCTTAACCCTAAGACTTCTAGGGTTTGTCTCTAGCCCGTCCTTCCTCTGCATACCTGGCCAGGGCATCCAGAGAAGAATGGACAGAGTAGCTTGATACTGGTCAATCTAAGTATTCAGACACCTGGCCAGGGTATCTAAACACTCAGACCTCCCAGAGCTAAAGACACATCACTTCTTATCTTTCTCACTTATAACTCTCTCTTTCGACCCTAATGATCCCTGAAGATTCAACATAAACTCTTTACTTGGTTCTCATGACCACATCCTCTTCCTGCCATCTGCAATAGTATAACAGAACACTTCCTGTTAGGAAATTGCAGTTAGAAGGAAGACACTTAAGTCCTAATCCTATTGGTCTCTTATCGTCCCCTGACCTTGTCTTAGAGTATTCATATACTCAACATATGCTCTGATACCAAGATTGTCACATCCCGATCTCACACTAACCACTAATCACGAGATTAGGGCGCGACGGAGGGATTATCACATAAACAAATCACTGAGAACTTTTCCTTTTTACAACCTCGTAATGATATCCGGATTATTGCTGTAAACTAAAACATAATAAACTATTACGGAAGCATTTCAATTAAACTGGCTAGAGAACATAAACAAAGTTTACAACATGTAACATTGTTTAACAGAAAGTAAACATAACAGTTAATTTACATCTTTATACACATTCCACATACACACTCTCTCTCACCCACACCATGTCCCAAGGACCGAGGGGAAAGGACTAAGAGACCTCTAACTAAACTAACTACATATACCTTCTACTGTCAAAAACTAGGATGGAAAGATCCTTCAGATTCTTGATGCTGTTGTTGACCTGAAAATGTTTGAGTAGAGGAGTGAGCCTACTCGCTCAATGAATAGCATTTCATTTAGCTATCACTAAACAACTCATCAGATATATAAAATTTAAATAAAGCATAAGTGCAGTACTAAGCAGGGCAGTTCTAATGACATAGCAAATTTACAGATAATAATCACATTTCTATGCAACAACATATATTTTAAACAATTAAACAGTTATAGAGAATTGGCACAGAAGTTCAAATCTCTTAACATATTAAATTTACTGTGATCCTATATTATTACATTTTAGTTATGCCCCAAACATATGCAGTGCACTCTGCATATGAAGATCTGTAGAGAACTACGATCCCACCGTACAAGACTTAGCGACACACCCGGGAAATGCTAAGTCGGACTTCTCATCCTGGTCTGCACAGGACTCTCAGGCTCTCAAGGGCCTCAGACACTCAAGGGCCTCACAGCACTCTCAGGCTCTCAAGGGCCTCACTGCAGTCTCAGGCACTCAAGGGCCTCACTGCACTAACTCTGAGTGCTCTAGACTCCTCCCGCAACCTGTAGTGCACAGTCGGAGGGTCTGGGTTACCACCGTGACACACGCACGAATTATTGTTGAATAACCCCTATTTTACTCCAGTGCCACCTTGACACACGCACGGATTATTGTTGAACACTGGTCACTGACCATCTAGACTCAGGGCTAGATCGGTCGTTTCACCCCAAAGGTACATACCGCGCAAAGGGGTTCTACGGTGTTGGGGCACCTAAGTCTATTATTTTATTATTATAGAACACATTAATCTGAAATACATAACTCATGTTCTTGTTCCGAACTCTGGTTTCTCTATGATACCACATTTACTGATTTCAGACCAGATCACAATACACTGTCATTCTAAACCGACAGAGCAATATATTTCAAATCATTGTAATTTCTGAGAAATTCTCATACCATGCATTCAGACAAATTAGAAATGCATAAATAACCCAACTTATTTCAATTTGGCACATACATAGCGAATTTACGCAATTGAACATCTTATTGCACAAATTAAAGAAATTTACTTCACATATGAGAATCATACTCAACAATTATCAACTCTCTACAATTCTCGAAAAACGTGCACATTAACCCTAATCCTGGTTTGTTCATCACTTAACTCAATTAAGAGTTAATTACATATCACAACACAATTTAATAACAATACTTGAGAATTTCTGGTAATATTTTAGAGAAATGTGCCATTTCATGTAAATATCAATTTACACATATTAACGTCAAAAGATATATGCAATTAGGATTTTCTTGCATATTTTTATTTATTCATCTCAACTTTGAAATCGTACATCTGATAATTTATCAGAAATCCTCATTGTCTGGGTTCATACCCAAACCATACCATTTTCAGACATGAATTTCTAATTTCAACATTCAAATGAGCAATTTAGGTTCCAGTGAACCATATAAATCTAATGATTCAATCCGTACTGTTCAAATGCTAAATTTAATCATATAACAGCGTCTAGGAGCAGTTTATTAAATAAAAAGTCGGGCGACGCCAAACGCTGCCCGACGCCTGATAACGTCTGTTATCAGTGTAATTCGCGCACAAAACAGAAAATGTTCAGACGCCTGAGTTTATTAATGATAAATAAATGAAATCCTACTCACCGCGTTTCGAACTGTCCGGGTTCGTCTGGAATTGTGTCTAGAGGCCAATTTTCGGGCTATATTTGGGTCGTCTTCTACCTTGGTTTGCTCTGGATATCAACCAGCTACAATCAAATAGTAGTTTTTCACACGCACAGGTGGAGGTATCAAACTGGGTGTTGCTACTCGCGCTAGCTGGGGCGTCGCCCCTTCCAAACAGCAGTGGCTCACGCTCTGTGATTCACACCACGGTCGGCTGACCTGAAAATATTGGAAAGATGCAACAGAGAATAGAAAAGAGGCGACCCATTGATAGGATAGAAACAAAATCTAGATCCAACTGTAACCGACATCCTGATCGATGGACGGCGAGGAAACTAGGGATATGAGTTGTGGACTCCTGGCCGAGCTCAAAAGCGTCAACGGAAGGTGATAGTCATGCCCAAAAGAGCACCTAGTTGCTGCAGCAGCTACTGGCCTCCGGCCGCTCTTACTGCTAGGGCCGCAGGGGCTGCTAGCCAGAAGGGAAAAAGGAAGGTGGGAGGTGGTCGGACTTGGTGGCGGTGTCAGGGGAGGATGATCCTCGCGCCCAACGTTCCAGGACGATGAACTACTGCTGGCCAGCCACTGCCGTTGGGCGGCTTGCTGCTGCTCATGCTGGGCGGCGCCCTAGCAGATAGTTGGGGAAGGAAGGAGGAAGGGAAAAGAAGAAGAATGGAGGAGGAAGGGAGGGCGGAGCTTGATGGCTAGCTAGATTGCCCAAAATCACCCACATAGCTCCCCTCTGCTAATCGCTTGTCGGGCTGGATGGGCGCCGCTGTTCAAGCGGTCACTTCCTATTCTATCTACCGCGTGAAGAAGAAGGGAAGATAAACGAGAAAGGAAATAAAGGAAAAAGGGAAAAGACTAATAACCTAAAATTGGAAAAATTGCATACTAGGTCCAAGTTTCTAGAAAATGTTATAACTCTCGCCTCGAGTGTCCAAATCAACTGATTCTTTTTTTGCAAACTTTCAAGCACAAAATCCACTACCTTCTCAAGTCATGAAAACATGCTAATCAACTAGTAACACTTGACCAAAACACTAATCGCATCTGTATACTTAATTCAACTTAATTAACTTAATGATCAACATTGCTATTATCATTAATTACCTCTGATGACTCAAACTCAACTATTGATTCACGACGTAACTTATCTTGATTAACCATGCGGTTTAACATGGTGCTTAGCACTAATTGAGGTGTTTCACATAATTTGAGGTATTTAATGGCTAACCTCAACGTGGGTCATAACAAGAAACGTAGAGCGTCAGATCAAGATGCGGTCCATTGGTGCATCGATCCAACGATCCACAAAATTCAGTGATTCCTCTCTCTGCCCAAATAATCCAGAAAAGGATTTTTCCCTTGCGAAATTAATAGAAATAGCTAGGATTCTCTAATGGAAAAACTTTATACATGAAAGTTGCATAGAAAAATACGAAGAACATGGTAAAAATAGTTTGGAGACTTAATTCTATCTCGTTTTACAAAAGTTCCTTAACTTGGTAGAAATATGTATTAAAAGGATAATTAGAAACCCTAATTGAATATAAAGGGTGAAACTTTATAGATTAATAGGTTAATTTGAAAGGTATTAACCTATTGATTTCTAAGATAGAATTTTTATCTGTTTTGAATGCAAACTTGGTTAATTTAGGGTTTTACTCTATAAATAAAGATGATACATGTAGAAACCCTAATTTAGGGTAAAAGAAGAGGAAAACCATAATTATTTTGGATTAAGGAAGTGAATTACTATATGATGATCCTAAGACTGTTAGGAATATTAAAATGAGAAGATTTAAAGGGCTTTAAGTAGATTTGATGAATTAGGGTTCATAATGTTAAAAGTGGAGACAAAACCCTAATTTCAAAGGAAACCCTAAAATTGGAATAGAAATCCTAAGGAATAAGATGAAATTGGATAAGTTTTGATAAAAGGAAGTTGGAATGTTTATTTCAGGATTTCTGTGCACTTTGCTTGCTTGATTGGATTTTCTCTCTCTACATAATTCTGTCTCCAAATCTACAATACATGTATGTGGTTACATTTATGAATAACCACATTAGTTTCACGATGATTCTCGAAGATTTAATCGGTTGTTTGAAATAAACTGCTTGCATGACTTTTATTTCCTGCAACTATAAAGTGACTATGATTATCACTATTAATGTATATATAACTGGCTTAGATCTGGATCCTTCTCTATGGCTTTGCAAATGCTAAAAAGTGTAACCTAGAGTAAGGTCTAGGTTATCGTGAGTTAGAAATTGGGCTACCCACATGTAGTGCCATGAGACTCTTAGCCTACCATGAGTTAAGGAGTGGGCTACCTATGGGTAGTGCCATGTGACTCAGCCCTAGAAACTGATTCACCTGTTAGGTGGGATCATGAGGGGTATAATGGGGATCTACCATAAGGAAAGTAGCACCCAAGTCCACTGTAGGGACAACGCAGAGGATAGGGTATGCATGGGTCGCACATTTATATTTAAAATGTAAAGTTGTTTGTTAAACTGTAATTGTCTGCACTAAGTTGTTATGATTAATTGCACATTTACTGTTTTCTCCCACATACCACCTTTGTGCTGATCGACATTTTGTTTGTCGGCGTTTTAGGTATAGAAACCAAAAAGGATAAATAGTAAAACGTCATATTGTGAAATACATGAATTAAAGTTCCATGAGGATTAGTAGAGTAGAATTCACTTATGGATAGAAGTTTAGAAATCCAATTTTTCAAAGGTATGCAAAATTTTATTTATTACAAACTTTCAGTATAGTCTGGTAAAGTTTGATAATTATTAATGTTTATTTGTCGAACCTTGCTCTGGAAATTATGTGTGCGGCTTCGACCTCTCGGTCTCCCTTAATTAGGGGTTACCAGAAGGTGGGGTCGTAACATTTGGTATCAGAGCCAAGGTTCCTCACTTAACCATTAATAATTATTAAATTTTACAAACTCTATAGAACCTAAGGGAGTTATTAGAGGATTATCCGAAAGACTGAGGTGTCTAGAAAAGGATCACGACCGGGGGATGGCAATATTTTCCTCTGCACCGCTAGTCGGAATACGAGGACTCCCAGATCCGTGTGACTGCCTGGCCAAAGTCTTAGGGTATGATTCGAAATAAGATACCTTTAGGACTTTCTCATCTTATTCATCCCTTCTCATCACATGTTCTATTAAGGATTTTAAGAGTTAGGGTTTATCTCTCTCTTCCCCACCCTCATGTGGTATGGGTGAGTAAGTTAAGGATTAAGGAATCCTCCATCAAATTAATAAAAGATACGTAATGAGACATCATTGACATAAGTATAATTAGTTTACATATAAACTAAAGGTTTTTTTGTTATGCTTATGTAGATGGCTCGTACCAAGACTGTTGCTATTCCTGAGGGCACTGGGAACCCAACTAGGAGTGGTTGTCTTCCCAGTAAGGGAAAGGGGTCTTCAGAGAAGAGAAAGAGGAACCATGATGGTGAATCCTCTAAGAAGAGGAAGAGACTCGAAGAAACCACTCATGAGGTCCCTAATACTGACCTGATACCCTTCAGCAACCTTGATCAAGAAGAAGACCAAGGGTATGAGGAGCAAAATGAGTAAGAGGAGGTGGCCCGAATGGAAGAAGATCAAGCTGGTGGTCCCGAACCAGACATGATGATCCACACTCCTGCTGCTTTGTGGATGGAACAACAGAAGAAACTAAGGCCATTAGTGCTTTGGCCCTCCGAGACTTTGCTAGAGGTGAAAATGGTGAGCCGCTTCCTCTTCGTCCTCGACTGGGAGCCACCATCTTGGATTTCATCAAGCTGAACATTGAGAAGTTCTGGGGAGAAGACAAATCTGAGGTAGTTGACAAGGCGGAAGCTTGTCTGCTTGCAGTAGAGAATGGATTCCACATGCTTGAAGTACAACCGAGCAAGAAGGTCCTCTTTGCTACACATCTCCTGGAAGGAGTAGCCAAGATATGGTGGGAGACTCACATCCTAGGCCGAGACCTGACCAAGGAACCAATGGCATGGGCTGAATTCAAGACAATCTTCACTGCCAGATTCATCCCTGTCTCAGCTAAGAAGGAAAAGGAAATGGAGTTCACCAACATGACTCAAGGTAACTCTTCAGTGGCAGACTTCGAGCACATGTTTCGAATCCTGGAGCGTTTCGGGCATATGATGGATGAGGAAAGAAGGGTGGATCACTTCATAGAGCGTCTTCACCCAGCCATCAAGCCCCATGTGATGGCAAGTAAACCCAGAACCTTCGATGAGGCTTACAACATTGCTTTAGACATGGAGAGGACTGTGATGCCTGCTCAACTTCCACCCAAGCAGTACCTGGGTTTCACTGAAGGAACTCAAGGTCAGAGGAATAATCACAAGAAATGTCCAGGATGTCATCATGCTAAAGGAAGACGGGGAGTAAAAGGGAAACCCCGTCAAGAGAACCACCGACATCCTTGTCACACCTGTGGAAAGGGGCACGCTGGTGAGTGCCACTAAAAGAAGAAGACATGCTTTTAGTGCCATCAAGAAGGACACCTACAATCTATTTGCCCTTTGCCAGATCCAAGGGGACCAGGACAGGTAGCAGCCCCACCAGTAGCAGCTCCACCTATAGCTACAACCCCACCTGCTGGAGAGAGAAGACAAGCTCGGGTGTTTGCCATTGACAATGAGGTGGCTCAAGCTAATGCGAATCAGTTGATCGAGGGTAATAACCCTTAGAGTTTTCTTTTATGTTTTAAGTTAAAGCATGTAATGGTCTAATGTATGGTGAAAACCAATGTAGGCATGCTTGAAGTCATGGGACATAATGTAAAAGCATTGTTTGACTCTGGATCTACTAATACTTTCATTTCGAGAAATCTTGCAACTATGCTTTGTTTGGATATCAAGGATTTAGGGTATGTCTTAGATGTTACAACCCCGAGTGGTCGGATCTTTACATCTCTTTTGAAAATTCCAGTGATACCTATGAAATACCGAGATCATGAGTTTCCTAAAGACTTTATCGTTCTTGATATGAATGACTTTGATGTGATCATTGGTATGGATTGGCTTTATACTTATAGGGTCAATATTGACTGTAGGGAGAAGAAAGTGATCATTAGGAAACCAGGTCATCCACCTTTTATCATTAGGGTAGGAAAGATGCCACCACCAGCCTATATGTGTCATCCTTGAAGGCAGAACGGATGATGGGTAAAGGTTGTCAAGCTTTCCTGGCAGTAGTTACCCAGCCAGAACCCAGGGTGCAACCATTAGAGGAAATAGAGGTAGTTAGGAGCTATGCAGATGTTATTCTGGATGATCTACCTGGGATTCCTCCTGAGAGAGGTATATTTCTCCATAGATCTAGCTCCTAGGACAAGCCCTATTTCACGAGCACCTTATAGAATGGCCCCTGCGGAGTTGCTCGAGTTGAAGAAACAATTGCAGGAATTTCTAGACAAGGGTTTTATCTGCCCTAGCACATCACCATGGGGAGCACCAGTTCTTTTTGTAAAGAAAAAGGACGGTTCGCTCCGAATGTGCATAGACTATCAGATGATCAACCAGGCTACCATTAAGAACAAATATCCTTTACCCCGGATAGATGACTTGTTTGACCAGTTGAAGTCAGCTCGAGTCTTTTCTAAGATCAACTTGAGATCAGGTTACCACCAGTTGAGAGTCAAGAGTGAGGACATCCTGAAAACAGCTTTTCGAACCCGTTATGGCAACTATGAGTTTGTGGTTATGCCTTTTGGTTTGTCCAATGCACCCAGTGTTTTCATGAACCTTATGAATAGCGTGTTCCAACCCTTTCTTGACTCATTTGTCATAGTGTTCATCGATGACATACTAGTTTATTCGGATGACTTAGATTAACACCAAGACCACCTAAGTAAAGTCCTTGATATCTTGAGAAAGTAGAAGTTTTATGGGAAATTCTCTAAATGTGAGTTTTGGATAGACCGAGTCATGTTCCTCAGACACATCATCTCAGGAGGAACGATCGCCGTAGATCCATCTAAAGTGAACCCCTCTGAGATCCGAAGCTTCTTGGGGTTAGCAAGATACTATCGACGTTTCATCAAGGATTTCTCAAAGACCGCCTTGCCTTTGACCATGTTGACTCAGAAAGATGTGAAGTTTGTATGGTTTAATGTGTGTGAAGCTCGTTTTCAGGAGCTGAAGGAGAAGCTGACCACTGCACCAGTTTTGACTCCACCATCAGGCAATGAGGGTTTCATGATTTTCACCGATGCATCAAAGATGGGACTTGGCTATGTGTTGGAACAGAATCGACATGTGGTTGCATATGCCTCTTGAAAACTCAAGCCCAATGAGGTGAATTACCCGACGCATGACTTAGAGATGGCTGCTATTATTCATGCATTAAAGATTTGATGGCATTACCTGTATGGTGCTACTTTTGAGATCCTCACTGACCATAAGAGTCTGAAGTACCTTCTGACACAGAAAGACCTGAACCTACGACAAAGACAATGGATGGAGTACATGAAGGATTACAACTTCACCATCGCTTATCATCCAGGGAAGGCGAATGTCGTAGCAGATGCTTTGAGTCAGAAACAGCTCAGGTGTGCAGCTGTTTTGTCCAGTCAGTGGAAGAGTTTAGAAGAGTTGGTAGAATGGTCTCCCCAACCGTTTGATGATCAAGTTTGTTTGGCCAACATACAGATACAGCCGAAATTGTTGAGTGAGATTGTAGCAGCCCAGTTGACCAGTGGAGAACTTGAGAAGATGAAGGGCTTGATGAAGAAGCCACAGACCCGTCTTTAATTGGGAATAGACAGAGGGATTAGATTTGAGAATCGTATATGGATCCCAAATGACTCTCTGTTGAAGGAACATATCCTACAAGAGGCTCATGGTTCTAAGTACACGGTGCACCTGGGAACTACTAAGATGTTTAAGGACCTGTAGAGGTTTTTCTGGTGGACAGGAATGAAGAGAGATATTGCGGCGTATGTGGCCAGCTGTCTTACATGCCAAATGGTGAAGGCTGAACACCAACGACTCGGTGGACTGTTATAGTCTATAGAGATTCCTGAATGGAAATGGGAGTAGATCACCATGGATTTTGTGGTGGGTCTACCTCAGACTAAGAAAGGTCATGATGCTATATGGGTTGTAGTAGATCGCCTTACCAAGTTAGCACATTTCCTTGCCTTGAAAACTACTGCCAAGGTGTCATATTTAGCTAAGTTATATATCAAAGAGAGTGCGTTTGCATGGCATACCCAGTTCCATCATCTCCGATAGAGACCCAAAGTTTACTTCCAAACTGTGGAAGCAAGTTCAAGAAGAACTAGGTATAAGGTTGAAGTTCAGTACCGCCTATCACCCCTAGAAAGATGGTCAGTCAGAAAGGACAATCCAGACCTTAGAGGATCTTTTGAGAGCTTGTGTGTTCGATTGGGGTGGATCATGGGAGTAGTACTTACCTTTAGAAGAGTTTTCTTAAAACAACAATTACCAAGCCAGTATCGGGATGCCCCCATACGAAGCTCTATATGGGAGACCGTGTCGGTCACCACTTCATTGGGATGATGTTGGTGAAAGGACCTTGCTGAGGTTAGATGAACTCCAAGTGTATGTTGATAAAGTCGCTTTGATCAGGAAAAGGCTAAAGAGAGCCCAGGATCGACAGAAGTCGTATGCTGATGCGAAACGGACTGATGTGCATTTTACTGTGGGAGAGCATGTTTTTTTGAAAATCCGACCGCTCCGAGCTATAGCTAAGAACAGAGGAAAGTTGAGTCCCCGATACATGGGTCTGTTTGAAGTATTAGAACGGATTGGTGAAGCCGCATATAGATTGGCGTTACCCCCTCAATATAGTATGATGCATGATGTGTTCTAGATGTCCAATCTGAAGCGATATGTGCAAGATCCGAGCCATGTGTTGAGCATTGAACCCATTGAGCTTCAAGGGAAGCTAACTTATCCTGAGTTACCTTTGCAGATTCTAGATACAAGGTGAAAGAGCTCAGAAATAAGAATATAGAAATGGTAAAGGTTCTTTGGAAGCACCATGGAGAGGATGAAGCCACATGGGAGCTGAAGATGGACATGGAAAATGCATATCCTAATTTGTTTGCTTGATTGTTGAATTTTGAGGGAAAAATTCCTATAAGGAGGGGAGGATGTTATAACCCCATTTTCTAAATCATGTAATGAGATTTGTAAATCTTCTTTTAAGAAATAAATGAAATCAATGGTTGATTGATGGTTTGATTTAAATGAATTTCGTGCATGATAGCCTTGTATGTTTTCTTAATGGGCCTTTTTGGCTATTAATCCCAATTGAAAGAAAAAGAAATGAAAAAGGAATTCAATTGGATAAAGGAATAACTAAGAAAATAGATAAAAGAAGAATAAAAGGCTAAGGAATATTTTACAAAATGGAATTTTGAGATATTAAGGTTCCTTGGGGTTCAAGAAACTCAGGATAATAATATAATGGAAAAAGAAATAGAAAATTTATGGAAAATATGGATAATTAAAGGTTAACTTGCAACTGAAGAAAAGGAATCGTTTTCCTAAGATAATAATCCCAATTTTTGTAGGATGAAAGATAAAAGAATAAACGAGGTTCCCTCAAAATTTGAATGGAAAAGGAATTATAATTTGGGAGTTATTACTTTTTCAAGTTATCCTCAAAATAGGATTTTATCTTGGAATTTAGGGAAATCTTTCCTTTTTTTGGTTGAACGCGGATGATAATGGTCGTTGGATCTTGATCCAACTGACCCTGCCCATCATCAAAGTCCCAATGGGATGTGGATTGTAGCTCAGTTACAGGGGGATTTTCCCCATCATTTTTCTCACAATCTGATGGATGTGCAATCTTGGAAGCACTTCCATTGAGTTCAGGAGAGGACCCCGGACCATCGCAACCCTAACTTGTTGGTCTTTGGAAGCTTCTACACAAAACACCCAATTGGGCTGAAGGTAGGATTAGCGGAGGGGTCAAAAACCTTAAGAGAGTCCCCCATAGCCTATATATAGGACCCCCTCCTACTCTCTCTCACCCTCACGAACCCTGACGGCAGCTCCCTAGGTCCTAGTGACCTCTCCCTCTCTCGATTGCTAGTGCTCCAGCAAGGACCAGCAGCGGCACCGCCGTGAGTTTGAGTTAAGGAGGAGAGGAGGATGATGAGAGAGAACCATAGGATTGAGGACCATGGTGAGTCGGTGCGAGATCCAACGATCTCTGGAGCAGCGCGCTAAGTTAGCTCGCTTAGTGGAGTAGTTCGACGCGAGGCGTTGGATCAAAGTCCATCGTGGACTCAAGCAGCATCCGACGAAGGATAGCTAGTAGCTGCGTGTTCCATCGAGGTAGTGGAGATCAGCAACATGGAGCGTCAGATCAAGACGCGGTCCATTGGCGCATCGATCCAACGATCCACAAAACTCGGTAATTCCTCTCTCTGCCCAAATAATCCAGAAAAGGATTTTTTCCATGCAAAATTAATAGAAATAGCTAGGATTCTCTAATGGAAAAACTTTATACATGAAAGTTGCATAGAAAAATACGAGGAACATGGTAAAAATAGTTTTGAGACTTAATTCTATTCATTTTACAAAAGTTCCTTAACTTGGTAGAAATATGTATTAAAAGGATAGTTAGAAACCCTAATTGAATATAAAGGGTGAAACTTTGTAGATTAATAGGTTAATTTGAAAGGTATTAACATGTTGATTTCTAAGATAGAGTTTTTATCCGTTTTGAATGCAAAGTTGGTTAATTTAGGGTTTTACTCTATAAATAAAGATGATACATGTAGAAACCCCAATTTAGGGTAAAAGAAGAGGAAAACCATAATTATTTCAGATTAAGGAAGTGAATTACTATATGATGATTCTAAGACTGTTAGGAATATTAAAATGAGAAGATTTAAAAGGTTTTAAGTAGATTTTATTAATTAGGGTTCATAATGTTAAAAGTGGAGAAAAAACCCTAATTTCAAAGGAAACCCTAAAATTGGAATAGAAATCCTAAGGAATAAGATGAAATTGGATAAGTTTTGATAAAAGGAAGTTGGAATGTTTATTTCATGATTTCTGTGCACTTTGCTTGCTTGATTGGATTTTCTCTCTCTACATAATTATATCTCAAAATCTATAGTACAGGTATGTGGTTACGTTTATGAATAACCACATTAGTTTCACAATGATTCTCGGAGATTTAATCGGTTGTTTGAAATAAACTGCTTGGATGACTTTTATTTCCTACAACTATAAAGTGACTATGATTATCACTATTAATGTATATATAGCTGGCTTAGATCCGGATCCTTCTCTGTGGCTTTGCAAATGCTAAAAAGGGGTAACCTAGAGTAAGGTCTAGGTTATCGTGAGTTAGAAATTGGGCTACCCACGTGTAGTGCCATGAGACTCTTAGCATACCATGAGTTCAGGAGTGTGGTACCTACGGGTAGTGCCATGTGACTCAGCCCTAGAAACTGATTCACTTGTTAGGTGGGATCATGAGGGGTATAATGGGGATCTACCATAAGGAAAGTATCACCCAAGTCCACTGTAGGGACATCGTAGAGGATAGGGTATGCATGGGTCGCGTAGTTATATTTAAAACATAAAGTTGTTTGTTAAACTGTAATTGTCTGCACTTAGTTGTTATGATTAATTGCACATTTACTATTTTCCCCCACATACCACCTTTGTGCTAACCGACGTTTTGTTTGATGACGTTTTAGGTACAGAAACCAAAAAGGACAAATAGTAAAACGTCATATTGTGAAATACATGAATTAAAGTTCCAGGAGGATTAGTAGAGTAGAATTCACATATGGATAGAAGTTTAGAAATCCAATTTTTCAAAGGTATGCAAAATTTTATTTATTACAACCTTTCAGTATAGTCTGGTAAAGTTTGATAATTATTAATGTTTATTTTTCGAACCTTGATCTGGAAATTATGTGTGTGGCTTCGACCTCTCGGTCTCCCTTAATTGGGGGTTACCGTAAGGTGGGGTCGTAACACCCCTGCAGTACCAATTTTTTCCTAATCTGTCCCATCTTTAGGAATCTTTTCCTGATTTGACCCATCTGTAGTAGCTGGCTTCTCTATCTAGACCTTAGTCTTCTGTGCCATCTTCTCTATTCTTTTCATCTTCTCAGCACAGGCTCCATCAGGGTGACCAAAGGCTCGACATACGTTGCATCTGGGTGGCTTGTAATCAAACAAAACCTTCACCAGTATGGGTTCCTATCCACAGACATTCAACCACACCGTCTCCGGATGGTCATCTTGTGCCTTAACCTCTATCAAGACTCTGACTTCTTCTCCTTGTAGTGAATGCTCATCGATGAAGAGGACTCTACCAACTCCAACAGTGATGGTGCCAGCCACCCGTCGGGTCCAAGATCTCCCAAAGGACTGTAAGGTAATGCAGGTCGGCAGTGTAGAAAAGGTGTCACACCGTAGCTCGTCTCGATGTTTGTAGTCTTTGGCGATCACCAGTTGACCATCAAACCACCTAGGACCAAGGTTGAGCACCGCCTTCTTATCTGCAACATTGGAAAACCTGACCAAGAAGACTCCATTATCCCTCAAGAGTAGGTCAAAGGCGCCCTTGGGTCCCCACGTCTGTCGCATCCATGCCTGGAGATGTGGGTAGAAGGGCCTCTTGCCCAAGACATAGGTCATGATCGTGAACTCCCAGAAGTTCTTCATTGTCTTGAACTCATCTACCTCTAGAGTGATGTGCACCTGTCCGTCCTCCTTCCTTGGCAGTGGGAAAACCTCCACCTCGTCCTGCGGTGGTATCTGCTTCAACACCTGGGTCCACTGACGTCGAACTGATGCTCCTTCTTTGTTTCTCCCTTGATCAATCTTAGTGATGGTCGGTCCTTCCTCCTCTCCCGATGCCCGCCCAGCGCTAGCGCTAGGGTTAGGGTTCAGGTTCTTGGGAATATCGCCATTATGCAAGTGTGATCGCGGGTGGGGGTGGAAGGTAGGTGTGGTGGTGGCGAATGGGGTGTGGGGTGTTGGCTAGGAGTGGACGCCCATGACCTGGACGACCGTCGATGTGGGTGGCACCATGCCCGGTTCTTGATTGCAAAAGTGACCGTTGGAGCCGAGGGAGACGCACACATGGGTTTGAGTGTTGTTGTATGTATTGTATGTATGTATGTATGTATGGGATTAAGAGAGAAATATTTCTCCCCCCTCTCCCATGCCCATGGTGGAGGCCGAACGCCCGAGAGGGTGGTAAATCATGACGGCAGATGGGATTTGAACCTGGGTCCCTTTGTTAGGGGACATTGTGCTTGACCACTTGAACCACTCCTTATCAACTGTATGTATGTATGTATGCATGCATGTATGGGATTAAGAGAGAAATATTTCTCCCCTCCTCTCCCACGCCTGTGGTGGAGGTCGAATGCCCAGGAGGGTGGTAAATCAAGGTGGCAACTAGATTCGAACCTAGATTCCTTTGTTAGGGGACGCCGTGCTTGACCACTTGAGCCACTCCCTGTCGGCTGTATGTATGTATGTGTGTATATGTGTGTGCATATGTATGGGATTAAGAGAGGCATTCTATCCCCCTCTCCCATGCACGTAGAAAAGGTCGAATGCCTGGGAGGGTGGTAAATCAAGGCGGAAACTGGGATTTGAACCCGAGTCCCGTTGTTAGGAGACATTGTTCTTGACCACTTGAGCCCCTCCTTGTCGGCATATGTATGCATGTATATATGTATGTATGTATGGGATTAAGAGAGGCATTCTATTCCCCTCTCCCACACCCGTGGCAGAGGCCGAATGCCTGGGAGGGTGGTAAATCAAGGCGGCAATCGGGATTCGAACCCGGGTCCCTTTGTTAGGAGACATTGTGCTTGACCACTTGAGCCACTCCTTGTCGGTTGTATGTATGTATGTATGTATGTATGTATGTATGTATGTATGTATATGTATGTATGTGTGTATGTATGCATGTATGTATGTATGTATGGGATTAAGAGAGACATTATCTCCCCCTCTCCCATGCCCATGTATATGTGTGTGTATGTATGTATCGGAAAGTCCCGGTAAGTATATTTTTGACCCCATATGTGGGACAAAATTATAAACTACACCCTAAGTCATGTAGTTTACAAAGATTTTACATCACATGCTAAGAGCAATTAAGATTGGCCTCGACAAGTGACCATTCAGTACAAATTAAACTCCCAGTTCCTAATGATGCATTTAGATAACTGGGGTGTACTACGGTGAAACATTATATAATGTAATTGGAGTCACTTCACAATTTTCTTGAAAGCTATAAGTTCATCTTATTTTCTTCCTTCATGTCTCTTGGAGTTTCTCACCATCCAGATGGTATGGATGCATAATGTGATCGCCCAAAGGCCCATAGTACGATCATCTTTGCTGCACTTCTCTATCTTTTCAACCTTTCCTCCATAGTCATTTTGGGATCAAGTCCAAGCTTCATAGCAACTCAGCCCCAAAGGTATTTACACCATTTGCAGGTTGAAGACAAATGGATAGAGCTTTCTTCAGCAGAACAACAAAGCCCACATTCATTGTTGATTCTTGGATTCCATCATTGTACCCTCTCTAGTGTCGGTAGGAGGTTTTTAAGCACCATGTAGGTAGTGAAGCTCCATCTAGGGTTATATTTTATCATCCACATGTTCTTAGCTGCACCATCTACTTCCTATCGAGCTCTGCATAAGTCCCAGAGTTTATTGTCATCAGTATCCTGGTACTTAGGCCAAACATCTATGAATCTCCTCCAACTAGTAGAGAATCCCCATCTATGTGCTGGTTTTTGGAAATTATCAGTATCATATCTACTTATCATCCATTTGATTCACCCTAAAACATTCTCCTTATGCGTTTCATGGTGTGAAAGTTGGCCAAGTCCTCCAATTTTTTCAAATCAAGGCCACCCTCGTCCAATGTGTATGCTATTCTCTGCCAGCTCGTCGAGTGAATGGAAGAACCCCAGAGAAAATCACCCAAAAGTATCTTCATCCTACAAAGAGTGGATTTAGTCAATTTACCTTGGCCTAGACAGAACTGGATGAGACCAAGTGCATTAGATTTAACCAGCATGAGTCGACCAGAGAACGATAATTTATTTCCACGCCACTTCATAATCATGTCCTTGAGTTTATCAAGATATGGATTAAAGTCAACTCTCCTTAGGTTCCATCCAGCCAGAGGGTAACCCAAGTATGTTGTAGGCAGTGTACCCAGTTGTACACCCAAATCATCATCCTTGGCTTGTTGGTCAGTCACCGACTTGGAGAAGTAGATACATGATTTCAATACATTCAGTTTCATACCAGATTCCTTACTGAATTCCAGTAGTAGTTGTTTGAGATTGGAGAGGCTTCTGGCATGAGCTTCACAGAATATAAGAACGTCGTCTACAAATAAGAGATGATATAGCACTGAAGTGTTTCTGATTGTATAGATTCTGATCTTTTTATCCATCACAACACGATCAAGCTTCTTGCTGAGTCCTTCCATCACAATGGAAAATAGCAGAGGTGATAGAGGGTCACCCTGATGTAACCCATTTGAGTTCTTGAAAAACCCTTCCGAAGCACCATTGAGTAGCACAAAGAATGAAGGTGTGGTGACACACTGTCGGATGATTTGTATCCATTCTTCTCTAAACCCATGTAGCATTAGACAGTTCCAAATATATGACCAGTTAATGGAGTCGTATGCTTTGGTAATGTCTAGCTTGACACAGGCTGATGGGGACCTTCTAGTGACATTGAAGTTCAATGTGAACTCGGCTACCAATAAGGAACAATCTTGAATGCTTCTACCTTTGATAAAGGTGCCTTGGTTGGGTGAGATGATCTTAGACATTAGACCAACACGTCTTATCGTAATAATCTTTGTGATTACTTTGTAAAACATTGAACAACATGTGGTCGGCCTGAAGTTCGCTGGTGAGGAGATGATCTCCTTCTTAGGAATAAGGGCAAAAAAACATGATTTATTTGTCTCACCTTGTGACCCCCTTTGAAGAACCATTGAACCACATTTATTAGATCAGGTTGGATAAGTTCCCAGTTTTCATGATAAAAAAAACCATTGAATCCATTGGGTCTAGGGCTTTTAGAGGCACCTATAGATGAAATGGCTTTATGTATCTCTTCTTCCCCTAGGATATTACATAGAATATCATTGTCTTCATCTGTGACCAACTTCTCCCAATCAGTGTTATTAGTTGAGAAAGCAACATGTTCTTGTTTATAGAGATCTTAAAAGAAAAGAGTTGTCTCTCTTGCAATAGCATCTTCATCCTGAAGGAATTTACCATCACTATCATAAATCTTAGTGATATAATTAATGGCGTCTCTTCTTTTAACAATAGACTGATATATGTTAGTGTTTTTGTCCCCATTTTCAATCCATTCCATGTGGCTCTGTTGCCAATAGTATTTCTCCTCGGCCTTGTCTAGGAGTTTATTTCGGTCCTGTGTGACTTTCTCTGCCTGAATAAGTTGCTCATCCAAAGGATTCCTTTGAAGAGGTTTGGATACATCATCCATCTCTAGGTGTTCCTCTTGGAAGAGATTTTTGAGATTGACTTGTGTTCTCGACCACTTATTTATCTTCTTCTTTACAGTTTTAAGTTTTTAGATGAACCTAAACAATGGGTTACCCTCAACTTCGTCACACCAAGCTTCTTGGATTAGGTCTTTGTAGCCGGGCCACTCTTGCCAATAATTCAAGAATCGAAATGGATGCACCTATCTTTGAATCTCTCTAAGATTAATTTTAATAGCAGAATGGTTAAAAAATTTGGAGGTTAGAAGCTTGGACTTCGTACTTGGAAATTTTGATAGCCAATCATCATTAACCAGAGATCTATCTAGCTTGCAGGCAATCCTTTTGGATTTGAGAAGTCTATTACTCCATGTAAAGATTTCACCACCCACCATTGGCAGTTCAACCAGACCAGCATTGTCAATAGCCGAATTAAAGGAGCTAAGGACCTGGATCTCGACCTCTAGCTTTCTCTTCTCATTTTCTAATATTGTTAAAATCCTCGATGACAAGCCAAGGATCTTGTATACTAGAAGCAATCTTAACTAGTTTGTTCCATAGATCAGAACGTTGGCTCATTAAATTTCTAGCATAAATACCAGAGATCATGAACCTTAAGCCTCCTTTATTGATTATCATAGTTGTGTTCTGCTGATCGTCAGAGTCTATGACTGTGAGATCCTAGGAACGTGGATCAAAGCCAATGTACACTCTCCCATTTTCATCAGATTCATGGTTTGAGCGATACTTCCATCCATTGGGGTATAGTTTCATTATTGCTTCCTTATTGTATCTCTTGATCTTAATTTCAACTAGGATTGCAATGGATGCTTTGATATTTTTAATAGCTTCCCTAACCTCCCTCTTCTTCCATGGTTTCCCATAACCACGGAAATTCGCCATGTATATGGCCATTTATTGGATTTTCCAGACGATCGGGTCTTACGCGACCCTTTCGCACTGGATTCAGTCTTGTTGGCCTCCTTAGTCTTCTTATGACTTTCAGTCGATTTCTTTTCCCCACTAACAGTCTCTTCAATCTCCTTTTCATTGGAAGTTGAGTCAGTCTTGCTAGCCTCCTGTGTCTTCTGCTTATCATCTTTATTGTTCATATCGACGTTGTCTAACACTTCAACCTCCCCATCTATCTCAATTTTAGATTTTTTTTCTTATCATCCACTTCTACTTTGAAATCAGTCTCTTTGTCCTCTTCAACTTGTTGGGCCTTGCCCCCAACTATTTTTTGCCATTGCTTCTTTGGATGATCAATAGTCTTCAGATTGTCTTCTTCAAGTTTTAATGGGCAATCATTGTTAGAGTGACCAAAAACCCTACACTCCTTGCAGTGATCAGGTACATGCTCATATTTGATCTCCACTGCCATGGGTTTATGCTTAGGCATATTAACCCAGATCTTTTTTGGCAGATCTCCCTCTGCCTCAACTTCAACTAGTGCTCTCGCCTCTCCCAGGGATTCCTGAGATAGTGAACACAGATCGATACGAAGGAGTTTACCAACTCCAGTTGTCACAATGCTGACCGCCCTCTCTAACCAGTTTCTCCCCAAGTCGAGCATATTGATCTAGACTGGGATGGAACTGAACAGATATTTCTTTAGGTCATCACCCACCTTGAAGTCTTTCACCACTACTAGTTGTCTGTCAAACCAGCATGGTCCCATATTGATTGCAACTTTCTTGCCTTCTTCATTATTGATTCATAGGAGGAAGAATTTACCAGGCTTGGAGTACAAGTCGAATCCTCCCTTCAATTTCCAGACCCTATTGATCCAAGTCAATAAATGGAAGTAATAGGATCATCTTCCCATGACATACATGACAATAGTATGAGCCCAGTTCTTCTCCATCTTGACATAAGTATCTTCATCAATAGTGACAAATCTCTTGCCATCCATGATCTCTGCTGAAGCATAATCATGCTCTTTGTATATGTTGGCTCCTCCCAAGACTTGTGTCCATGCTTTCTTTGGATGCTCCATGGCTTCCATTGGAGGGGGGATTCCCCTCCTCCTTCAATCTCAAAATCAGCTCAGATTGTTGTTAGCCACCAGAGCACAGAGCCCTAGGTCGTGTGTTTTTTTATGTAAGTATGTATGTGTGTATGTGTGTATGTATGTATGTATGGGATTAAGAGAGAAAGATTTCTCTCCGCCCCCTCTCCCATGCCCGTGGCAGAGGTCGAACACCCGGGAGGGTGGTAAATCAATGCGGTAGTTGGGATTTGAACCTAGATCCCTTTGTTAGGGGACACCATGCTTGACCATTTGAGCCACTCCTTGTCGGCGTATGTATGTATGTATGTATGTATGTATCGGAATGAGGTAAATATATTATGACTTCTCCCTAAAAATATAGGAGGTCAAGAGTTACATAAAGCCCAGATGTCATATAGAAAAAAGAAAGTGACAACTCACTCACCTATCTAATGTGTAACTTACATTTAGCACATTTACATATTTTTATAGAAATAACTCTTGCATTCATGGCTGAAAAACTGTCTTTGAGCATTCATTTCCTCCCAAATACGGTAGCAAAGAGCAGAAAACAATAGTCTTCTTTTATCACTATTCCCACAAGTTGTAATCAATCTCCGTGGTTCCGTTTCCAGCTGTAGATTTAGTCCGAAATCTTCACATATAAACTCCCAAACTTATTTAATAAATTTACAACAACCTACCAAGTGAGAGTGGGATTCATACTCCTCATTACATAGCAAGCATACAGTTGCTACATTATTATTCCAGTCATGTATCTTGTCAAAGGTAGCCAAGGCTTTGTGCAGAAATTTATACACGTACATGTTCCATTTTGGTACATTGTTTCCAGCCCATACATGTTCCATTTGTTTGTCTTTCACCGCTATTGCTCTAGTGACTTCCCCTAGGTTGGCTTTTATGTCTTTGAGCCACCATCTTCCATCCATCTAGGGTTCAAACAGATGTTTAACTTGCTGCCACATCTCCGTCATGACGTTGATTGTGTATGAGTATCCTTCCCTTGTATTTAGACGGAAGTCAAGCCCTCTAGGATATCATTCTCTCATCCATTTCCCCCATGTGGAAGTGCCCTCCTGGAAGATGATGATTCTTCTCAAATTCCCCCACTTTGCAATATCTCTTCACGCTTTCAGATCCAGACCACTTTCCTCTTTTAGGAGTGCCACATGTGTATATTTCGTTGGATGGTATGTGCCTGCCCATAGAAAATTTGTCATCTTCATCTTCATTCTATGTAGAACTGAACTGGGTATCTCACCTTGCTGAACCCAAAAGATTAGAAGTCCCTCTACTGCGGCTTTCAGAAGGGTATCTCTCCCTGCCATAGAAGTCTTCTGAGTAGGCCATTTAGTGATCATTTCCTCCATTATGTCTATACAATCAGCAAAGTGTTTGACTTGTAAGTTGCCTCCAGCCAACGGGAACCCAAGATACTTTGTAGGAAACTTCCCCATCTCCACTCTCATTGCCTCCTTCAGACTATCTTCCATCTGGTAGTAGTTTTTTGAAAGGAAGAGATGGGTTTTGTTTACATTAATACACAGTCCTATCTTCTCACCAAAACTTCTAAGCAACTCCTGTAATTGTCCTAGAGTATTTTGTTTAGCTTCCACAAAGACAAGCACATCATCTACAAAAATCAAGTGCGTCATCACCTTGGTACTGTGCACTGTATATGGCTTGATTAACTTCCTCATTTCTGTTGCCTGCATCTTCTAGGTGAAGTACTCCATAACAATCACATTAGGAAGAGGAGAAAGTGGGTCACCTTGGCGTAGTCCATTTCTTCCCTTGAACAAACCTGCAAAAGTGACATTGACTAGGATAGAAAAACTTGTAGTGCCCACACATTGTTTCATCAAACCAATCCACTGCTTGTTAAACTCCACTTGCTTTGTGATCCACCATAGCTTGTCCCATCTGACACTATCATAAGCTCTAGATACATCCAGCTTCAAACAAGCTTTCCTACTACCTCTCATCACATTTTAGTCTTACAAGAACTCACCTGCCAAGAGTGCACAATCACTAATGCTCCTTCCTTCCACAAAAGCACCTTGATTTATAGATATTAGATAAGGAAGCACAGTCTTCAGTCTAGTATCCAGAATCTTTTCAATGATTTTATATTGGCTAGAGCAACATGCAATAGGTCTAAAATCAGTAAGGGACACAATCACTTTCTTCTTTGAAATGAGCACCAAAAAAGAATGATTAACCTATCTAACCATATTTCCACCAACTAGGAACCATCTCACATATGTAGTAAAATCCTCCTTGATGATATACCATGTATGCTTGAAGAAATAAGCATTAAACCTGTCTGAGCCTGGTGATTTATTATTCCCTATACTCCACAAAGCTTCTTTAACTTATTGTTCATTTGTGTCCCTTGTGAGAATATTATTGTGGGTACTTGTCAATTTATACTTCCACGCCATCTCCTCCTCCTCCAGTTCCTCTCCAAACTCCTTTTTATATAGGGATGAGTAGAACTGAATGGCCTGTTCCTCTAGGTCCTTCTACCTATTGACAACATTACCATTAGCATCAATGAGCTCAAAAATAACATTGCCGACCCCCCTTCTCTTAACGACAGTATGGTAGAGCCTAGTGTTTCTATCACCATCCTCCATCCACTTTTCCTAGATTCTCTACCAATAGTTACTTTCCTCTGCCTTCTTTAAGTCCTCTAGCATCTTCTTCAGCTCAACATCCCTCAGAATCAGCTCCTCATTCAAAGGATCATGTAGCAGCAATTTCTTGGTCTCCCTACATTCTTCTTTGGTTTCCTTAAGCATGTTGGGAATATGATCTTCTTCTTTGGACCACTTCTTGAGTGTCATTTTTGTATTTTCCAGTTTCTTTACAAACACAAACATCGGGTTTCCAGTCACATGTATCTTCCAACTCTCTTTGACAATATCCCTGAAGCCCTTCCATTCAGCCCAGTAATTAAGAAATTTGAAAGGTCTTCTCTTCTACTTGTTCTCTACTATCTGTATAGAGATGGGGGAGTGATCACTCATCTCAGAGCCTCCTGTCTTGACCTACACATTAGGAAAAAATTTCAACCATTCATCATTAACCAGGGCTCTATCCAGTTTTCTAGCTATCCCGTCCTCAGGTTTTCTTTCATTATTCCATGTAAAAATGTCACCTCCATCCATAGGTAGCTCAAACAGACCTACCTTATCTATTGTCTGGTTGAAATCATTGATTTCTACATTTAAAGTTGGTCTCCTTCCTTTCTTCTCCGCCTGCAGTCGGACATTATTAAAATCCCCTATAACCAGCCATGGGAGATGAATCTATCCAGCTAGATCAACCATCTCCTACCATAATTTATGTCTACATTTTGCATCATTATGATCATGCATAGTTGTCACCCACATCTGTAAACCCCCTGTGTTTCTACAATCAACTATGATGTGCTAATCTGACATTTGTATCACTGTCACCTACCACGCACCCAGTTTCCATGCAACACAAACTCTGGCTAAATATGAGCTTTCTTGATTAGATACATGTTCCTAGACTTGAGGAAACATATACCTAATATTGTCTTTATTATGCACTTTGATTTTAGTCTCCACTAGAGCAACCAAGGAATGTCCACACGATGCAATCCACTCCCTGATCTCCTTCTTCTTATTCATATCACACCCTCCCTTAATATTCCACATAAGCATGGACATATTAAAGATTTTTGTTTTCCCGAGTACGCCTGGTCTGCTCCTTCTTCTTGTTGACATTCTTCTTCGGTTATGTATTGTTCCTTTGTGCAATATGGTCAGGTGCCTCCACATCTAAGTCACTTAGGGAATCAAACTTGTTTGTGGAGTCTAGGATAGATCCTACTCCTTGTGTTTTTGGAATCCTTATACTTCTCGTTCCCTTACTTCTAGACGGACGACTAAACTCCCCTTCCTCCCATTTCTCCCGAGAACAACCAATAGTATCATCTACATCTGCCCGCTCTTTTGGTTCAGTGACAACAATAGCAGTTGCACCTTCAGTAGATGATCCAACACCTTCCATTCTGCAAGTCTGGCTTTCAGTCTTCTCTATCACAGTTTCTTCTGTATGTTTCTCCTTCCATATTTGCTTCCTTTACTTTTCTTACTTCTTATCTTCCTGGCCTTCTTTGCAATTAGTTTCATCATGACCAAAATCTTTGCAATGATTGCATTTTGGTGCCTTGTAGTCCAACACAATACCCACCGGTATGGCCTCCTTCCCATGGATATTCAGCCACACAGTGTCTGGTGCGTCCTGCTCAACATTCAACTCGACCAAGACCTTCGCCGTATCTTCAACTAACAAACACTCGTCGATGTGGAGGACCTCGCCCATGCTGGCGGCAATGGTGCCATCTTCCTTGTGCATCTAGGATCTTCCAAACGACTTCAGAGAAACCCATGCCTGGTGAGAAATGAGGGTGAGGGTGGACGCCCGCGACCGGAGTGGTCATCGACGTGGGCGCCATGCCCGGTCTTGGATCGCCTCAGCGGTCTCCAGAGCCCAAGGGGATGGTCACGTGGTTCTGTTGTATGTATGTATGGGATTAAGAGAGAAAGATTCCCCCCCCCTCTTCCATTCCCGTGGCAGAGGCCGAATGCCCAGGAGGGTGGTAAATCAAGGTGACAACTGAGATTCGAACCCAGGTCCCTTTATTGTGAGACACCATGCTCGACCACTTGAGCCACCCCTTGTTGGCATGTTGTATCGGAATGTGGTAAATTTTATTCTAAAACATTCTCTTTCCAAGATAGAAAGAGAATCAAAATACATTGCAGTCCAACACTACAAAGCACATGCTTTGGTATAGAACTAACTATCTATACATTCAATCTACTTTTGGTAACTTTACAAATTTTCTTCACAATACTATCACTATCCCTCTTCTTGTCGTTGTGCTTTTTGTTGTTCCTTTCCTTCCAAGTGTAAAAGTAAACTGCAGATAGAATGAGTAGCATCTTCTTCTTCTGGGTGCCCGAGTTCTTACCCAGCTTAAGGATCATGTCCTTTGCATCAGTGAGCCTGTAGGGTTTGAAGCGTAGGGTCTCGTAAACCAATCTCCATACACTTGTGGTAAACCTATAGTCTTGGAAGAGGTGAGCTTGAGATTCCTGGTGCTCTTCACATAGGTAACAAGTTGTAGGGGATTCATCATACCGGGTATGAACCTTGTCGAGGGTGGGAAGAGAATTATTTTCAGCTCGATAGAGACACAAACTCCACTTTAGAACTTTGTAGAAGGTCCAAAGGTGTTGGCATGTTGTATGTATGTATGTATGTATGTATGTATGTGTGTGTGTGTGTCTGTGTGTATGTATGTATGTATGTGTGTATGCCTGTATGTATGTGTATGTGTATGTATATATGTATGTATGTATGTATGTATGTATGGGATTGAGAGAGGCATTCTCTCCCCCTATCCCATACCTGTGATAGAGGTTGAATGTCTGGGAGGGTGGTAAACCAAGGCGGAAATTGGGATTCAAACTCGGGTCCCTTTGTTAGGGGACATCGTGCTTGACCACTGGAGCCACTCCTTGTCGGTTGTATGTATGTATGTATGTATGTATCAGAATTAGGTAAATATATATTTCGGCTTCCTCCTAAAATTATAGGAGGTCAAGAGTTACAGATGGCCCAGACGCCATACAACAAAAAGAGAACAACTCACTCCACTAGCTAATGCTTAACTACGTTTAACACATTTACACATTTTTATAGCTATACTCCCTGCATTTGTGTCTATACCACCATGTCTACGAGCATTACGTTCTTCCCATATATGATAACAGAGAGTAGCAAATAACATCCTTTTCTTGTCATGTTTCTCACAGCTCATCAACATTCTACGTGGATCCTCTTTTAGCTTTAGATGCAATCTAAAATCTTCACAAATAATGTCCCATACCTCCTTAGTAAATTTGCAGCAGCCTACCAAATGAGAATGAGACTCCTCCTCTACATTACACAGAAAGGAAACAACACTCACATCATGGTTCCATCCATGTATTTTGTCCAATGTTGCTAATGCATTGTGTAGAATTTTAAAAACACACATGCTCCATTTAGGTACATGACTTCCTGTCCATACCTGTTCCAACTACAAGTCTTTTGCTACTCTACCTCTTATAACCTCCCAAAGATTGGTTTTTATATCTTTTAGATGCCATCTCCCAGCCTCATAGGGGTCAAATAAATGTTTAACTTGCTGCCACATTTCTGTCATTACATTGATTGTGCGTGAATAACCTTCCCTTGTCTTAGGAATGAAATCCAGTCCCCTAGGATATCTTTCTCTCATCCACTTGCCCCAATTGGAAGATCCTTCTTGATATCAAATGATTCTTCTCAAGTTTCCCCATTTAGCAATGTCTCTTAGAGCTTTCAAATCTAGTCCACCTTCATCCTTTGGAAGGGCCATTTATGTATGTATGTATGTATGCAAGGGATTAAGAGAGAAAGATTTCTCCCCCCTCTCCAATGCCTATGGAAGAGGTTGAATGCCTGGGAGGGTGGTAAATCAAGGCGGAAACTAGGATTCAAACTCGGGTCCCAGTTGTATGTATGTATGTATGTATGTATGCACGTATGTACATATGTACATGTATACGTACGTACATATGTATGTATGTATGCATGTATGGGATTAAGAGAGAAAGATTTCTCTTCCCCTCTCCCACACCCGTGGTGGAGGTCGGACGTCTGGGAGGGTGGTAAATCAAGTTGGCAACTGAGATTCAAACCCGAGTCCCTTTGTTAGGGGACATCATGCTTGACCACTTCAGCCACTCCTTGTCAGCATATGTATGTATGTATGAAAATAAATCTCATGTCTATTTCTCAGTCTCGTGCAAGTGCAAGATGGACCTTATTAAGGAAATTGGCTTATAGGTGGGTGAGTGGCCTACAAAATACCTGGGATTTACCCTTTCTAGGGGTAACTTAAGGCATAAGCACTTAAATGAGTGTCTGGACCATCTTAAAGATATGACAAGTAAATGGGCAGGAACGATGATGGCCATGGCAGGCAAGATTGTTCTCCTAAAAAGCGTAGCGATGGGTCTCATTAGATACTAGATGACTCTGGGTGAAATACCTCAATCTATTCTACGAAGGATGGACATAATGCTATCTGACTTTCTTTGGGGTAGTTCAGTTCATCCAATAAGCTGGATGTGATTGTCCTGTCCCTTTAATGAGGGTGGCCTTGGTCTCCCTTCCCTACATGACCTTGCAGACTTCTTTACATTGGCTAGGATTCACAAGTTAATGTTAGGTGAATCAATTTGGGACAAATGGATGAGGGGTAGATACTCTACCAACCTCAGTCAGAATTCGAAGCACATATGGGGGTACTCTACTTACTGGAGGAGGATGGTTGAATGCTATCCGAAATGGGATGTGAATTCAAGTGTTGATGATCTGTGGCTTCATAGTAGACAAAAAGCTTTAGTGGAAATATGCGTAGAGGTATTATGGTTCTACCTGCATCACCCGAGGTGGATCCTGGTGACCTTTCGGGCATAACATTCCTACATTGATGAAGGTAAAGAAATGGAAGGATGTCGATGCCACTTTCTTCATGTGTGGTGATGGTGAAGACGATTGCTATCTACAAACCCTGGAGATAGTTATGGAGTCGAGCTTGCCTAAAACTGAATAAGATGGGTCCAAAAAGCCTTACAACTTCCCTATAAGAAATACAGACTATGCCAAAGGTAGAAAAAACTTTCAACATCTAGGTGGTCACTGCCTGCATTCACCTTCTGTGGAGAGAAAGGAACTCGAGATGGTTAGGGAATAAGAGGAAGGATGAGCTTGAGCTCTTTCTTATGTTAGAAAAGGAAATAAAACTTATGTATTCATGTTTTAAGAGCATCCTAGGTTCAGTTCCTAGGGTCGTCCTAAGGAATTGGGATTTATTGTAAGTTTTTTCTTCTTCTTGATGTAAGCCATATGTAGGTTGTAGCTTGTAATTTGTACCCATTTATGGGTTTGAAATATATTTACCAAATTCTGATACATACATACATACATACATACATACATACATACATACATACATACATACATACATACATACTACCAACAAGGAGTGGCTCAAGTGGTCAAGTATGATGCTCCCTAATAAAAGGACCAAAGTTCGAATCCCAATGGCCCTCTTGATTTACCACCCTCCTGGGCGTTCACCCTCTGCCACGAGCATGGGAGAGGGGTGGGGGGAGAAATATTTCTCTCTTAATCCCATACATACATACATACATACATACATACATACATACATACATACATACATACATACATACATACATACATACATACATACATACATACATACATACATACATGTATGTGAAGAAAGGAATGCGAGAAAGAAGACTCTTATACATACATACATACATACATACATACATGTATGGGAAGAAAGGAATGCTAGAAAGAAGACTCTTATGCGGTGGTGATGAAGAGAAGACTCTTATGCTTGCCGACCTATGCTACCATGTATGGGAAGAAAGGAATGCTAGAAGACACCAAGGAAAGTCCATGAATGCCACTACTATTGCTGTAAATTTTTTTAAATGTATTAGACGTAGATTACACATTAGTTAGTGGTGTGAGTTGTAACTCTGTGTTGGATGTATGGCATTGGGCCTACATGTAAACTCGACCTCCTACAATTTTAGGGGGGGCGTCAGAATATATTTACCTGATTCCGATACATACATACATACATACATACATACTTTGTTGAATGTATTGATAGATTGGATGAGATGATAGCGAGATGGCCTACAAAAAAGACATCTATGGCAGGATGAGCTACTCTTATTAGTTCAGCCATAGAAGGACTCCTTATCTTCTGGGTGCAACAAGGTGAAATTTCCGGTGCCGTGCTGGACAGGATGGAGATGAAGATCTCAAACTTTATTTGGGTGGGAGAGTACCATCCCATGCGCTATGCCAGGTTGGCCTTGCCTAAAGATGGACATTGCCATATGGGGGACACTTAAAAGATTATCTTGTACCAAACTTGTGGCTCTATATGGGAAAGATGGATGAGAGACAGATACCCACAAGGACTGGATTTCTAGCCCTGTACCAGAGAAGGCATCTCACGTATTATTCATATGATGAGGAGCCTATGTCCGCAGATCAAGCACCATTTTTACATGAGACATGACAGAGAATGGCACATGTCAAATACTAAGGCTGATCTGTGGGAGATCACTAGGATGAGGGTGAACAAAGATGGGACAATGGCCATGATCTGGGAAGGTAAGCAAGTTCTGAAATGGACCACAGGTGTATTCAAAATTCTACATGGCGCTCTGGCAATTCTAGACAAAATACATGAGTGGAACAGCTATAGCCCGACCATATGTTACTTATGCAAAGAAAAGGAGGAAACACATAGTTTTCTGTTTGGTAGCTACATCTTCATGAAGACCTTATGGGAGAACATTTGCAAAGAGTTCTTATTAAGAATAGCATTGCTGAATGAAGACTTAAAAAAGACGGTCAAACGATGTGCCAACGAGGAGAAGAAGCTTCTGTTGTTTGCTGCCCTATGCTTCCACGTTTGGAATGAAAGGAATGCCCGTAAGCATGGTGGTGTAGATAGGAATGTGATTACTATTGCTACAAAAATTTGTAAAAATGTAAAAAAGAGATTACGTCTTAGCTAGCTGTGTGAGTTGCTCACATTTTCACATTGTATAGCGAGCATAGGGCTATATGTAACTCTTGACCCCTCTACAGTTGTAGGGGGGTGTCGGAATATATTTACCTGATTCCGATACATACATACATACATACATACATACATTGACGTGGGTTATATTATCACACTAACAAACTCACTTAGGGTTGAAATCCCTAAGTTTTTAACCAAAACAGCGTGCAATAATACCACCCGCAAGCGGACGGGTCTTATCACAGTATAGTTGAGGATTGAATCCCAAGGGACAATGTTTTTAAGAATCTTTCTCTAGTCGAATCTAGTTGAATCAAAACTAATATTTAGAAAAAGGTTGGTTGATTTGAGTTTAATTAAACTAAATGCAAGGAAAGTAAAAGAGCAGGATTAAAGGTTGATTAAAGATTAATGATGGAAATCACTGGGATGGTCCCGGGTTTCACCACCACTACACATGCAATCACATCCAAACATCAAACATCCAGGCAATATATAACCATTCAGATAGAGTTGCTGCAAAACCCCCCATACGGACGTCAGGTTCGCGTAAGCATCACCTTAGGTATCAGATGTCTCGTCACTGTAACATCCCTGACCTGGGTTATGCTTTAACCCAAGGTGTTTTAATAAATAAATATGATTATATGCTTAATCTTATCTTGTGAAAAGTAATTAGGGCTCACGAGGAACTTATGTTTCAATTTTGGTCCTGTTTGAACAATGTTGAAGCAATGTTTGCTTATTTTGGACTAAAGTGCAAATTGTCCAAGTTAAGGGGATAACTTACAAATGTTACATAATAATATGTTCCTCTTATGTTGAGACATCGTAAGAATGAATATGATGTAGTGGTATGGTTTCCACAAGCCTGGACACTAAGATAGAGCTTGTTGGACAATGTTTGTGCATTAAAACCTAGTTTTGGTGTAAAGTGCAATTTACCCAAAAGCTAAGGTTCAATATGCAAATTACCACTTCAATAAGGTCGCTAATGTTTCTTGACATCATTTAGAGCAAATAAAATGAGAGGGGCGTCTCATTTGAATTAAGTTGGAGGAGAGAGAATCTTGATATTAAAATAATCAAGATTTAATCCTAATTGAAACCCTAATTCAATTTAGGGCAAAAAATGAATGTATTAATTAAAGGGCTTTCAACCAAAATTAAAATGGTTGAGTTCAGATATGTGTGGTCGTCTTTGTGCTTTGCAAGAGCCACGAAATATCTCAAGGAGGTGGAATTTCCACTCACCTTATTATAAGGAAAAGAAATATCCACTAAGTCATGGATATTAATATAAAAAGGGTTAAGGTGCTTATTTTGCTTTTCTTTAAAATGTGGATAATTGAAGGTAATAAGAGGCCAAGAGGATAGACTCGTCTCTAAGGAAGGAGAGGGCTCAAGTGGCAAGGGAATTGAGAGGATAATTCCTACTTTCTCTCTCCTAATTGAATTTTTAATAAAATTCACATATAAGCTCATTTATCCATAGAATGAAAGGGAATTTCGGATTTACTTCCACCCCTTGCTTGGAAAACGACCTTGGGATCTTGGGAGCAAGAAGAGAACGACCCCCAACCTTTTGGTAAGTCCTTGACCTTCGTTCTCATTGATTCCATGGTGGAAATCGAAAATAAATTATGGATTTCTTCTTAATTCGATCTCCTCTTCAACCCTAGCCAAACTTTTCAACCAAAAGCTTGAGGACGAGCCTAAGGGGAGTTGAAAAAGCTTCATCCACCATTGTTGGCGTGATCTTGGAGCTTTGGAGCTCAATTGGAGGCGGTTTTTATAACTTGAAACCCTAACTTTGTTATTGTATTCAATCCCCCATCAAATAATGATCATTTCTCTATTTACAATTATTGATTTGGTTGATTGATGCAATCTCCATGGAAATCACAGCAGGTTTCGTGGGTCTAGAGATTGATGATTATGAAATCATCACAAGCACACACCTCCCCAAATATCTAGACCAAACAATTTCAATCAAATGTCCAAACGGTTTCACAAACCGTTTGGGAGCAAACAGTTTCAAACCGTTTGGAATGAAACAGTTTCACTAAACCGCATAGAAGCAAATGGTTTAAGACCGTTTGGTGATGTTGACCAGGGTTTACCATTTGGGGATTTGTTAATAATGATATAGGTTAATGAACCATCAATTATTATTGATTAACTCTAATTGGTTCATGATTTGAAGGTCCATCAATCACCTAAACCCTAATCGGGTTGCGTGCTGATTTCATAAGTGATTGAGTTTGAAACTAGGGTTGATTGACCCAAACGGTTTCAAAACCATTTGGGAATAACCCAAACGGTCTCAAGACCATTTTTAGGTCAACCAAGAACGTTTGGAGGTCTAGGGTTGAGTATGGTTAGGTATTTGAATATTCCAACATATGGTATAAACCCTAATCGGCTAAGTGCTGATTTTGCAATTGAATGAGTTGATGCTTTGGGTTGATTGACCCAAACGGTTTCAAAACCATTTGGGGATCACCCAAATGGTATCAAGACCGTTTGGGGGTCACCCAAGACCGTTTGGAGGTTTAGGGTTAAGTATGGTCAAGTGTTTGAAGGTCCACAGATACCAAATTGAAATACAATTAAGTGCTGATTTGGTGACCAATCCTAGGACCCAAACCCTAATTGAATGACATGGTTAATGATGATATGATGGGAAAACGGTCTCAAGACCGTTTGGAGGTTATCCAAACAATCCCAAGACTGTTTGAGGGTCACCCAAGACCGTTTGGAGGTCTAGGGTTGACTATGGTTAGGTGTTTGAAGATCTAAAGGTACTAAGTTGAAGTGCAATCAAATGCTGATTTGGTGATCAATCTAATGATCCAAACTTTGATTGATTGACTTGGATTTTGATGTTGACATGGGAAAACGGTCTCAAGACCGTTTGGAGGTCATCCAAACGACCTCAAGACCATTTAGGGTCAGGTCATGTCCAATTTGGATAATGGTCCAATAGTTTTAAAGTAACTAGTTTCACATTGGTTAATGTTGAAGGATCATCGATTACAAACCCTAATCCAATTGATTCAAACCCTAATTAATGATCAATTGAGGGTCAAAACAGTTGAAGGTTGACCAAATTAATTCAATTGAAGTATGGTGATAGGTTCAATTGATGATTGGTTACATGAATTCAATGGTTGAAGGATTCAACATTGGAAACCCTAATTTAAATTGGAGTGGTTGAGACCCTTTTTGGTCCTTACGGTTTTGAGGGGGTTTGGACGAAACGGTCTCAAGACCGTTTGGGACCAAACGATCCCAAACCGTTTAGGTGCATGCGGTTTCAAAAAGTCAACCTTTGCAAACGGTCTTCACCACCTACTTTACTAAATGGTTTTGAGTATTCAACCAAGACCGTTTGAGGTTTGATTGGTCAAGACCATTTGAGGTGTAAGTGACCAAGATCATTTGGAAAGTAATTAATCAAAATTGTATGAACACTTAAAGTGAATAAAGGTCAATGGTTTAAGTGGTCAATTACATGATGCAAATCAATGGTGTTTATAATAATTGTACCCTTAATGAGATAGGGTGATTAGTACCCTTCAAGTAGCTAAGCCCTAATGATCATGGTGATAATGACATAACCCATGATGTCAATTCTTCTTCAAGATTGAGTTGACTTAGCTTAATCAAGGTTGAAGCAAACATCATCTTGTAGAAGATGAAAGAGAAGATTTCCTACATGATTGATAATCAAGTAGTAGACTTCCTATATGAATGAATGTTCACTTAGGGTATGATCCTTCATAGTGAGATCATGAAACCCTAATTATGAGGGTTAATGAATCATAACCCTAACTGAGGATATTAATGGAAGTAATCTTACTACATGATGATGGTATGATCTTAATTCATAGTGATGGTGTAGTAAACCCTAATTCAGGATACTTTGATGATCACTCCTACTTGGGGTGAATAGTAAACCCTAATCTAGGGTAATGTGATATGAATAGTAAATCCTAATCTAGGGTGATGTGATATGAATAGTAAATCCTAATCTAGGGTGATGTGATGTGAATAGTAAACCCTAATTGTGGGTTACGGAATAAGAAACCCTAATGGAGGGTGATGACATGAGAAACCCTAATTAGGGGTGATGTCATGAGAAACCCCAATTGGGATAAATAGTAAGTCTAATTATGGTTTATTGAATATGAAACCCTAGTTTTAAGTGATCTTATGTGGAACCCTAATATTATGATATAGTCTATGACTCAATTCAGGGTGATGTCATGTGATGATATATGAAACCCTAGAGATGACTTAATAGCCAGTACACCAAAGAGAGGTGTGGCTAAAATAATTAATTAAGATGAATATGTTATAGACATGAAGGATAGGGTTGATGAACCATGTGAATGGTAATGTGGTGATTTGAATGAATAAGGATCTAAGAGACAAGATGATACCTAGATCCTTGCACAACCATATCTATACATGAGTAATAGCCTATACACCTTACAATAATGAGGACATGAACCTTTTAGGAATGATGTATGCTATACTAATTAATGATGTGGAAAACATCCTAAGATTTGAAATACCTAAAATAGTTGATAATGGTTTATCCTATATCAACAATGTCTATTAGTTGGATAAGTCCATGTCATTAAAGACAATTGGACAATTCTAATGTGTGACCCATGCACCATATGATGAAAGTAACAAGTTAGTGGATAAAGTATTAAGAAGGAAATACCTTAATACAAAGTTAGTTGATTAACTTAAGAAGATGGAAATGAAAAGAAAGTGATACATTCATATATGATAGATATCACATTCTACATTTCATTGTAGACTTACCTTGATGAACCTCTAATTCAATACTCTTGGTTAAGAAACACATGAAATGTGTGTTATGCAATTGTTACAATAAAGATGTAATGAACTCAATGTACTTTGATAAATGTTGACCAATATACCTTGAGAATAGGGTAAGCTAATCAATGAGTATGATGTAATCATACCACGACAAGGATGAGAAATGAACTCATGCCTTGAATTGATGATCATTAATAATATATGATGAGAATAGTGATCATAAGAAAATACTTATGATATCTTTAAATACTTCTAGAGGTGTGGAGCAATACATTAGGGTTGAACTAATAATGTGAGCATGAAACCCTAACTAAAGCATGATGGGAAACCCTAACCCTAATTTTGGGTAAAGGGAATGAAAAACCCTAATTGATAAATAATCCCTAATCCTGATAAAGGATGGTGGTGTTACTAATGTTTCATATGATGTGACAAATGACTTACATGATTGTTATCATGTCTATTAATCATGTAGACATCATGAGATGATGAACATAGACAGATATGAGATATGACTTTCATATAATAAACATGTTGTATGGCCTTATGTACCTAATGTTGTTGTTGCTTAGTAAAAGTAACAAAAAGTGCATGAACCTTATGAGTTTCATGAGTAAGTTGTTGCCTAGTAAAGGGTGGAAAAACAGTTAATGGGCTTTAAGAGCCACGTGAGATACTTGTGTAACAAGTATTATGCATACCTCGGTCTGAGGACCTGGAGGTAATGGTTACCTAACAAGTGGTAACAGTGATAGTGATGAATTGTGGGTATGAATACCCAAAGTTGATAAGTATGATAATGATGTAGTTGAGGGATGTGAACTTCCAAAAGAAATGAAATGAGGGACTGAGATCCCAATGTCCTATAAGGACTGAGAAAGTGATTGGTGAAAATAGTACATGTTTCCTTATAGCATTTGTCTGAATAAGTTATGTTTGAAAACTTGACTGATGCTAAAAGAATATGCTAATGTACCTAATTAATTAAGTGAAATCATATCATGCAGAGCCCTGACCATAGATCCATCATCGTCAGCAATAGGTGATGGTGAAACGGGTGCTCCGCTGCAAAACCTGGAACGCATATTTTGAATATGTGGGGGTAATCGACAAATATATCATGACGTCCTAGTGAGGGAATTGATGAAAGGTAAACAACAAACCTCTCAATCCTTCATTACTTGTACCGAGATGGATGTATCATGAATCCCCTGATGATTGGGATAGATGCACTACACATCTCCCAATAATGTTAATGCCGGATCGATGGAGACAAAACATGAAATCTCACGATCGTGAAGAGAGTACAACACGCTACTGTAACTCTAATAGTGAAGTTTCCAGTATACCCTGGAAAGCTATATATAGCAGAGACACAAGATGTCCTGCATGTAATCTTGCACTGACTGAGATATGGGAGGTCTTGGTAGCTGGCTCTACCTTTGACCTTGTATGGTACCGATTTTGACTTCACAATGGTCGGTTGGAGTATGAGCGGTATACCTCATCTCCTCAGGGCATAAGTGTGATTGTAAAATGTAATCATCCATCTAGCATGTTTGCTTAAGGATTGAATACGGAAATTCGTTAGATGATGTTATACTTCTTTTATGCAACACAAGTTGATAAATGTTAGTCATATCTCTTTACATTCAATGCAAGTAGATATGTGAAATATAAATCTACCATGAGTAGATACAATGCTCTCCTTAGGAAAGGAAATTACTTTACTTTGTTCATTCAATGATTAGTACTGCTGTTATTATATAAGAACTCCTGCTCAGTTTTAATTATAATAAACTACTATAACAATGTTTTGGCAGAGGGTTATATCTCCCGCTGGGACAATTTACAATTGTCTCACCCCCATGGGATCCAATGTTTTTAGGTAATCACAGAAGAAGAAGCAGGAACCCAATAGCAAGAGAAAAGTAGCAGCAATATCAGGGACAACAGTGATGACTCAGGTGGAGGCACTGGCTACCAAGTTTTGTCTAGATAGTAGTCTTATGTGTCGTCTCTGTACTCTCAGGTCCTCAGAATTTATAGTTAGTGTTTTAATGAATCGATCCGAGATTTTGGCTTGATGCCTTGAAGTTATATGTTGTTTATATATTATGTCTTGAGACAGCTGATGTTGTAAATCTTGAGAAGAGATAGTGCAAGACATGTACTTTGAAACAGAATGTCAATGTTACACTTTGGTTTTTGAAGAAAAAGATTTCCTATGTGTGGATCTCTTTGCAAAAAGTTTTAATTTTTAGTGATTTTCAATAATCCGCTGCAAATGATTTGCATCCGCATTAATTAATCTTGTTTTCACGAGTCGGTCATTACAGTCACCATCCAGATCACATACTGACAGCTCCAAAGATATAGAAATCCAAATGAAGTTGTGGGCCCCCTATACAGGCGTCAGGCACACAAAAGCGTCACCGTGGGCTAGATGGCTCGTCACCACACGGATCATACACTTACGACCTCAAGGAAACCCATTCCATTTCTAGTTTGGGAGTCAACCATGTTAATCGACATTCAAAACCTATGCATTGAAGTTATCGCAACATAGGAAATGAACAAGATAAATGCAAGCAGGTGATCAATCCACAAGCACACATCGACGATTAACAATGATATGAAAGATTATATACATGCCATAGAATGTTTAACAAAAAGATATGAGAGCATGGGCAGTGGGGCTAGTCCCCGCACCCCAGTGAAAGTAAACTACTCGCTCATGGTGAGAGAAACAAGAATAACAAGAGAGAGAGAAGTTTCTACCATTAGCATGGTGAAGAAGATGATCGCAACTCTATCGAGAAACAGTCTTCTACACAACATCGAAGCAGATCTAGAAGAAGAGAGAAGTACACCACGACAGACGGGGCAGATCTTCTCTCTCCACCTTCTTCTTCTTCTCATAGTCCTCGCTCACAGCAGGAGGAGCAACTCGTGGATGAGATGGTGGCTTGGAAATGGCGTAGACGTAGCAGATCTAGATCCAGATCTAGATCTAGATCCAGATCTGAACGAGGTGGCTTGCAGATTCGAGTCTTCACTCCAGATCTGGGTGAACAGACCGCAAAACCACCACAAGTGCAGGTTCTTGGCTATGTAGATCGTCTCCTTAGGCCCACGACAGTCCTGCAGCCTAATGGTGTCTGGAGACAATCCTTTGACTGGCTGGAGTCGTGTTCTATTTATAGGCAGGTTGGCACCGACTTAAAATCATGACCTTTGTAATTTTGCAGTAGGTCGCAGTTTTTCGAATGATGCCGCGGTCGCGGCCTTTTGCACGATCGTAGCTTTTTGCACGGTCGTGATTTATCGTTCTGCAGGTCACGATCTTTTACACGATCGTGATCTTTTTCATGGGTCGTTCCTTTACTGGTCGCGATTATGCAAACTTCGACCACGGTTGTGGGGAAGATAGGTCGCAGGTTCTTATCCGCATGTCACTATTCTTCCTTTGGGTCATGGTCTGTAGACATCACTTGGCCCCGGTGCAAGCAGAGGCATGCGGGCGACTGCTGAGATGAAGAAGGAGGTGAGGCTGGTACCATCGATGAGGTAGCAGCAGCGGGTGCTTGCTTGTTGCTGTGAGTGAAGGCAATGGTCGGTGAGAGGTTGCAGGGGCCATCGCAGGTGGGTATGGAGGGAGGTCGGGAGCGAATGATCGCGGGCAAGGGAAAGAAATCGCGACCGCGGTTAAGGTTGTGAGGGGAATCGCGATCGCGACACTTGGGGGAGATAGGTCGCGATTCTAGAGTGGTGGTCGTGGTTGTGCGTAGGCGACGTTGGTCGTAGTTTGTAGAGGAGGAGACCGCGGGTGCTAGGAGATCTGTTGTCTTCGCGAACGTCTGCCATTGAGATAGAAGAAGAAAGTGGCGACGTCGATCAGAGGAAGTGGTCATGGTATGAGGACAGGAGATGCAGGAGCAGGTCGCAATCCCTTTGGCGGCTGATCGCGGACAACAAACCGTGACCGCGGTAGTCATGGCCAGGTTGCAATGTCACCCTCAGCTAGGTCACGGTTAAGCGGAGGGGAGGTCACAATTCTGAGGGAGCAGCAGGTCGTGGCCACAGGCAAATGACCTGGTCGTGATGTAGCAGAGCTCCGGGTCGCGGCTTTTTGGATGTGGTTGGATAGCTGTAACCGCGGGTAAGATCTCGAGCGGAGTCACGATTGTGGATGGGTAGAACCGCGGGCGCGATCATGGAATCATGGATAGGTGTCTGCGGTGTTTTGCAGGTCATGATTGTTGTGGCTGAGGGAACCGCGGTTGAGAAAACAAAGAAAGACCGCAGACAGGTGGCAGGGAAGATCGCGACCAGGCTGTAGTAACCGCGATCACAGTTAGGGTTAGCTGGGAGAAGAAGGGGACCCGCTGACTGCTGCTGACCCCAAGCATGCTCGATCAGACCAAGGCCCAAAATAGAGTATTGGGCCGAGAAGACAAGGCCCAAATGCCCAAAGTGACATGCACAAAGGTGCAAAAATTCAATAAAAATAGGGATAATTTTAATTAAGCCAAGTAAATGAACATATTAGAAGATAAATCCAATAAATGCACGAATGCAACCAAAACTAGGCTAAATGAGATGATTGAACCAAGATGAATACGCATATAAGAAGATATGGCCAATAAAAGCTCAATAAATTAGTTAAGCAAAGTCATCTCGCATATAAGAAGATAGAGCTAGTAAAAGCGAATAATCAGGGCAAAACTGGGCCAAACGAGGTGATTAGACTCAGATGAATATGCATTCATCAAAATACCCAAAACTTAAACGTTGCTCATCCTCGAGTAACACAAAATCTAAAACACTAGCCAAATGAATACTTTCATCTCATGTTATTGCCTCGTCTTCACATCACAATTATTTCTTTTCTACTCGGTATGACTAAGTGTCTCAACATCCTGAGATCACAGAACACATTTTACCATATCTTCGTTCCTGAGTTCACTTCCCAATATCAATTCCTCTATACTTTTTCCAAAATCAAGCATGTCAGAGAGTTTCGTAAGAGTCCAGAGATACTCGCAGAATAACAAGTGTGCACCTGATCTGACACTGGTGTTTTTAGGATGTTGGTGAGCATAGGCATTCATTGTGCCAGTAGGTGGAAAAGGGAGTGAAGGGTGGTATGGAAGGAAGAAATAAATATCTCATCTATTCGACTCGAGATTTTTATTATATGATTTGCAATTTCATTGATTGCATTTTTTTCGTGCGAATCTCTCCTCTATTCGACTTGAGATTGCATTTGTTTTTGTGTGTGCTAAGGCATCTTTTCTTGGTGATACGCCCCTATTTTGTAGTGAGGGGTATGGAAGAAGCAAAAAGAGAGAGAGAGAGTGCCACCTTGAACTTAGGGTTTGACACTATTGTGGTTATTTTTGTTTCTTTTTGATGGACGGAGGGGTAAGAAGATGATGGAAGAAGTGTAGAAGAGAGTTCAGATCAGAGTGCAACTTGATTTAAAATTCAGTGCACCGGGTCATTCTCCTTATGATACTCTGCTCAAATAATGACTTGATGAGGATCTGGTGGAGATTCCATGCTATTGTTCTACTAGTCAAATATAGGAAGCACAACGTGTTTGATCCCTCTCAGTTTGATAGATACTTGCCATATCTACTGATCATGATGTTAGGATTCATAAGCTTCACACGGTGATTTCTAATCATTGGCTAGTTTTAGAAATTGTTCTCCTTGAGGCTTCGTTTCGAATAAGGAGGGTATAATGATTCAAAATTGCATGGAAAAATGAGATAGCCAACTAGGTAATGGCTTTGATTGAAACAAAAGTGTCAAAACTGCATCAAGCTTCTATACATCTTCTTTGAAAACTTCAAAATTTTGAAAAATTTGCTCAAAATTGCAACAAAATTGCAATGATGAAATCTTAAGTCTGAAATGGATAGGAGAGGGTGGAAAGTAAAGTACATACCACCCACCCTCCACCCCAAACTTAGAAATTTGCTCGTCCCGAGAAAACTCTAAATCCGAGATGGAGGGGAAAAATTGTGCCGGTTGGTCCACCAGATGTGGTTGCATTCCTTTTGGCAACGCGACCTCCATCTGAAATCTCAAAATTGGTAACTATCAGAACTTAAGACTGCATCTTGCGATGCATTGTCTACCAGGTGCAAAATTTTCTTAAAACAAAACTAAAAGTAAAAGCTAAGTTAAAGATTGGGTTGCCTCCCGACAAGCGCCTTTGTTTTACGTCGATGGCTCGACGTGATTTCTTCAGCTTTCTGGTAGGTATGTCAATTTGGACAAATTCATCAATTCATCAGTGCTAGTATCAGCTGTGGTGAAATATCTCTTCAAGCGTTGGCCATTTGCCACAAAATCACCTGACTTCTCACTCCATAAAGTAAATGCACCATGTGGGTAGATGCTCTTGACAATGTATGGTCCCGACCAGCGAGAACGGAGTTTTCCTAGGAATAACTTCGGTCTTGAGTTGAATAGTAGAACTTAGTCTCCCACATGAATATCCTTCCTCTTCAGATGACCATCATGCCAAAGTTTCGTGCGTTCCTTGTAGATTCATGCATTCTCATAAGCTGTCATCCGAAGTTCTTCTAGCTCTTGAAGTTGCAGAATCCTAGTTTCTCCAACTTTCTTAATGTCAAAATTCAGCTGTTTTATTGCCCACCATGCTTTATGTTCTAGTTCCACGGGCAAGTGACATGATTTTCCATAGATAAGTCTAAAGGGTGTTGTTCCAAGAGGATTTTTGAACGTGGTTCGGTAGGCCCATAAAGCGTCATTGATTTTCACTGACCAATCCTTTCGGTTGTGTCCTACTGTCTTTTCCAGGATAACTTTGAGTTGACGGTTTGAAACCTCTACCTGCCCACTTGTTTGTGGGTGGTAGGGGGAAGCTACTTTGTGCGTTACACCATATCTTCTCAACAACGCTTCAAAGCTTCTTTCCAGAAAATGAGAACCTCCGTCGGATATCACAGTTCGTGGGATTCCAAAACGGGGAAAAATAATATCTTTAAACATTTTAATGACGGGTTTTGAATCGCTAGTGGCGGTTGGTATGGCCTCTACCCATTTAGAGACATAATCCACTACAACAAGGATGTAGGAAAGTCCATGTGAGGATGGGAATGGGCCCATGTAGTCCACTCCCCAAACATCAAAAATCTCGACTTCTTGCCATAGCTTAAGTGGCATCTCATCTCTTTTCGTGATGTTTCCCGTTCTCTGACACTTGTCACATGACAGAACAAAATTGTAAGCATCTTTGGATATGGTTGGCCAAAAGAAACCGCATTGCAAAACCTTCAAAGAAGTTTTCTTAGAACTCATATGGCCTCCGCCTGGGTCTGCGTGGCATTACTCTAAAATAAGTTGGGCTTCTTCCTCAGTGATACAACGTCTGTAGAGACCATCAACACAGAGCTTGAAGAGGTACAGGTCATCCCAATGATATCGCCTCACATCATGCATGAATTTCTTTAGAGCATTGCCAGTACACTCAGGGTGGATGACACCAGCGGCATGGTAGTTCACATAGTTCGAGTACCAAGGAATAGCTTCTGAGACTTTCATAAGCTGGTCATCTGGAAGAGAGTCATTAATTAGTATCTTCTCAGTTTCCAGAGTGTGGATACGACTTAAGTGGTCTTCTACAACATTTTCTATGCCTCTCTTACCTCTAATCTCAAGATCAAATTCTTGCAATAGGAGAATCCATCTTATCGGCCTTGGTTTTGCATCTTTCTTTTTTAGAAGATAACGAATAGCAGTGTGATCGGTGTAGACAATCACCTTTGAACCAATGAGGTAGGATCTAAACTTATCAAAGGCATATATGACTGCTAGGAGTTCCTTCTCAGTAGTTGCATAGTTCCTCTGAGCTTCGTCAAGGGTCTTCGATGCATAATAGATGACATGATGTTTCTTCTCTATACATTGGCCCAGAACGGCACCCACAGCGTAATCACTGGCATCACACATAATTTCGAATGGGTGATCCTAATTCGGAGCTCGGATGATGGGTGCTGTTGTAAGGGCATGCTTTAGGTTGTTGAAACTCTTGATACACTCTTCATTAAAATGGAAATCTGCATCCTTTAGTAATAAGTTCGTCATCAGTTTGGTTATTTTGGAAAAATCCTTGACAAATCTTCTGTAAAAGCCTGCATGACCAAGGAAAGAACGAATGTCTCTTACATTGGTTGGGATAGATAGTTTGGAAATCACTTTGATCTTTGCCTTGTCCACTTCAATTCCTCGATTGCTGACCCTATGGCCAAGGACAATACCTTCTTTTACCATAAAATGACATTTCTCCCAATTAAGCACAAGATGTGTTTCTTCACATCGTTTGAGGACCAAGGAGAGGTGCTTCAGGCATGAGTCGTATGAATCCCCATATACAGAGAAATCATCCATAAAAACTTCCATAATGGTTTCGGTTAAACTAGAAAATATGGATGCCATGCAGCGTTGGAAGGTTGCAGGCGCATTACAGAGCCCAAATGGCATCCTTCTAAAGGCATATGTTCCAAAGGGGAAAGTAAAAGTAGTATTCTCTTGATCATCTGGATGTATAGGAATTTGATAGAATCCAGAGTAACCATCGAGATAGCAGAAATATTCTTTGTGAGCCAGAGTAACCATCGAGATAGCAGAAATATTCTTTGTGAGCCAATCACTCTAAGACTTGATCTAGGAAAGACATCGGGAAATGATCCTTGTGTGTGGCCTTGTTCAACTTCTTATAATCGATGCACATCCTCCACCCGGTTACTGTTCGAGTGGGAATGAGTTCATTATCTTCATTCTGTATCACAATAGTGCCACCTTTCTTTGGAACAACGTGTACAAGACTCACCCACGGTGAGTCTGATATCGGATAGATGATTCCGGTAGTGAGCAACTTGATGACTTCACGGCGGACTACTTCCTTCATATTAGGATTCAACTTTCATTGATGCTCAACATTCGGCTTGTGGTCTTCCACCATAGGGATTTTGTGCATGCAAAGCACTTGACTGACTCTAGTGAGATCGCTCATCTTGTAGCTGATAGCTTTCTTTCTTTCCTTTAATTCTTTCAGGAGTTTATCTTCTTGTTCGGTCGTTAGATCAGAATTTATAATAACTGGACAAACCTTGAGATCATCCAAAAACACGTACTTCAGTCCCTCGGGAAGGGGCTTCATTTCAGGGGCTTCTGGCTTTTCGCATGGTTCTTCAGTTACATTCACAGCCTTGATTTCCTCAAACCTAGCTTCAGGATCTTCTTCTACAGAGTCGAGGTGAAGGATATAATCCTTAACTTGTTCGCTGATGGAATTATCAGCAGATGGGTTAGTTAGAGCCATTTCTAAAGGATCGTCTTGTTCATACTCCTCTTGTGTGAGGAGTGACATTTTCTCAATGCAATCAATCAAATAGACTTCTTCCTGCATGCTTGGTCTTCACATGCTTTCAAAAACTTTGAAATCGAGGGTTTCTTTCCCTAGTCTGAGCAGCAAGGTCCCTGCTTCAACATCAATCAAAGCTCTTGCAGTGGCAAGGAACGGACAGCCAAAGATAAGAGGGTATCTGGCATCTTTCTTTATGTCCATGATGAAAAAGTCACATGGGACATAAGAGTTATTTCCAACCTTTACCGGGACATCTTCAATGATTCCTAAGGGAAGAGTCATAGAGTTATCTGCAAGTTGTATGGTCATTCATGTTGGGAGAAGTTCTGCAAACCCTAACCTCTTACAAAGGCTAAGAGGCATGATAGAGATGCTAGCACCGAGATCGACCAATCCCTTCTTACATGAAGAGTCACCTATATGGAATGAAATCCCAAAGGATCCTGAATCTTTCTATTTCTTGGGAATCTTGCTCTAGATGATATCGGAATTGGTTGTTGCTATCTTAACTGTCTCGTATTCTTCAGTTATATATTTCCTTGTGAGAAGAGACTTTAAGTACTTAGTCCAGGCTGGTATCTCGGCCAGCGCATCAAGGAAGGGTATATCATCATGAAGCTTCTTCATGGCTTCCTTGAACTTATTGAAACATGTATCAAGCTTCGTCCACTTCAAATGAGCTGGGAAAGAAGGACGAGGCTTGTATACTGGCACATCTGGCTTAGGTGTGTCTTCTGCCTCCGCAGCCGATGGTTCCTCCAATATTGCTTTGTCTGTCTTATCAGCGGTTGGTTGTTCCTTCGGTTGAGACTCATGTATTGTAGAGTCTTGGACATTCACAAAGTCACCATCGTCTGTTGCCTCCATTGGTATCTTAATGGGGGGGTCGGAATAGTCTTTTCCAGACCTGGTGGTGACAACCTTCAATTGCTCTGGGTGCTTAGGATTGTTCTCTGGTTGGCCAACAAAGGCTCCAGCAGGTGGCTTCATGCTAGCTGCAAGTTGAGCTAGTTGAGATTCAATAGCCTTCTGATGGGCTTGCTGGTTAGCTATCATAGTCTACTACGATTGCAGCATCTTCTCAATAGCTGACAATTTGTCATCAGGAGAGATGGGACCGGCTTGTTGCCCTTGTTGTTGCTGTTGATAGGGGACTTGGTTGGGGTTCTAAAACTGAGAATTGTTCTGATAATTGTTGTAGTTTCTATTCTGGTAGTTTCCTCTAAAGTTCCCTTGATTCCCAAAATTTGGTTGTTGGTTATACTGGAATCCTGGTAGGCCTCGTTGTTGAGTATTTGAACCAAGTTGTCATGAGTTTTCCACTCCAGAAGGATTTCCATATTGAAAACCTGGGTGGTTCCTATTCTGATTCGGATTATAGTACCCTTGACTAGGGATGGTGCTGACATCATTGAGATTTTCCATTTGACCATTATTTCCTTGGGCACAGGTATTGCTCAAAACAACATCGTAGAGAATGTTGCAGGCTAGAGTAGAATGACCAATTCCTTTGCATGCTTCACAGAAGAGTGAAGCTGACTTAACTTGTTCTTATTGTCGAGGGGGTGAGTGTCTTCTTTCATAGGCGGCAAAAGATTTTTCAAGTTGGTCTTGCTTGGTGACTAGAAGCTTAAGAGACTCTGCAATAGATTTGTACTTAGGAGTAGCTTTTGACATAGCAACCTTTAGTACTCCTTTGCTTATGGGTCTACCCTAGTTGGCTTGATTTTCAGCTCCAAGGGTGAAAACTTTCCACGCGCTATCATAGCTTTGACGCATGAAGTTTCCTCTAGATGAGAAATCCAAAAACTTCTTTATGTCATCATCCACACCCCTATAAAAGATTTCGATGAGTTGATTTTTAGGAATGTCGTGGTGTGGACACTTGCGCAGGAGCTCTTTGTATCTTTCCCATGCTTCAGCTAGGGATTCTCCAGGGACCTGGGTGAATTGCATTATTCGTCCCCTAATTTCATAGGTGAGAGAAGGTGGATAAAACTTTTCCAGAAAAACATTTTGAAGTTGTTCCCAAGTGGTGATGGGTTCGCATTGTAAGGAGTTATACCAACTGATGGCTCTATCAGCAAGAGAGTATTTGAAGAGACAAAGTCTGATGGCATCATCCGTGACTCCATTTTGCTTTGTCATGGCACATAGATCTATAAACCTCAGAAGATGTTCTTGACTATCTTCTCCTTGCTTACCATAGAAAGGACTGTTTTGAAGCAACGTAACCCAATGTGCTCTTATCTCAAAATTCAGAGCGTTGATGGGAGGAGGTTGTACTGGGTGGTAAACATCAGAAGCTTTAGGGATTGAGAATTCTCTAAGGTCTTTTTGTAGCTCAGCTTGTTGAGCTGCTGCTTGAGCTGCTTGGATTTCTTCTTGAACTGTGGCTCGAGCTTCTTGCATGAGCCTATCTCTTTGTGCATTAAGGGATTGAGCTACCCTTCGAGTAATTTCCTCCTCTTGAGCCATTCTTGCTTGGTTCTCTCTGTACTGACGGTGAAAGGTTTTGTCTATCTCAGGGTCAAAGCTAGCAGAGAGTCTGGGACTATCCGAGTGGCGCATACACTAGACTTTGTGGGCACCTAGGATGAAAAGATCTCTCACTAGTAAGATGGACGGAGTAGAAATGAATTCAAGTTTATATGATCGATAGTATCAAAAGTAAAAGAAAAACCTAAATTAGTCTCAAAAGAACTCAATTTAACTAGATGATTCCATTGTCCCCGACAACGGTGCCAGAATTTGACGTGGCTTATATCATCGCACTAACAAACTCACTTAGGGTTGAAATCCCTAAGTTTTTAACCAAAACAACGTGCAATTATACCACCTACAAGCGGATGGGTCTTATCGTAGTATAGTTGAGGATCGAATCCCAAGGGACAACATTTTTAAGAATCTTTCTCTAGTCGAATCTAGTTGAATCAAGACTAATATTTAGAACAAGGTTGGTTGATTTGAGTTTAATTAAACTAAATGCAAGGAAAGTAAAAGAGCAGGATTAAAGGTTGATTAAAGATTAATGATGGAAATCACTAGGATGGTCCTGGGTTCACCACCACTACACATGCAATCACATCCAAACATCAAACATCCAGGCAAGATATAACCATTCAGATAGAGCTGCTGTAAAAACCCCCATACGGGTGTCAGGTTCGCGTAAGCATCACCTTAGGTATCAGATGTCTCGTCACCATCCAGATCACATACTTACAGCTCCAAAGATACATAAATCCAAATGAAGTTGTGGGCCCCCTATATTGGTGTCAGGCACACAAAAGCATCACCGTGGGCTAGATGGCTCGTCACCACATGGATCATACACATCGACGATTAACAACGATATGAAAGATTATATACATGCCATAGAATGTTTAACAAAAAGATATGAGAGCATGGGCAGCTGGGCTAGTCCCCGCACCCCAGCAAAAATAAACTACTCGCTCATGGTGAGAGAAACAAGAATAATAAGAGAGAGAGAAGTTTCCACCATGAGCATGGTGAGGAAGATGATCGCAGCTCTGTCAAGAAACTGTCTTCTACACAACGTTAGAGCAGATCTAGAAGAAGAGAGAAGTACACCAGGATAGACGAGGTGGATCTTCTCTCTCCACCTTCTTCTTCTTCTCATAGTCCTCACTTGCAGCAGGAGGATCAGCTCATGGATGAGATGGCAGCGTGGAAATGGCATAGACGCAGCAGATCTAGATCTAGATCTAGATCTGAACGAGGTGGCTTGCAGATCCGAGTCTTCACTCCAGATCTGGGTGAACAGGCCGCAAAACCACCACGGGGGTAGGTTCTTGGCTATGTAGATCGTCTCCTTAGGCCCAGGACAGTCCTGTAGCCTAACAGTGTCTGGAGATGATCCTTTGACTGGCTGGAGTCGTGTTATATTTATAGGCAGGTTGGCACCGACTTAAAATCACGACCTTTGTAATTTTGTAGCAGGTCGCGGCTTTTTGAATGATGTCGCGGTCATGACTTTTTGTACGGTCGTGGCTTTTTGCACGGTCGCGATTTATTGTTCTGCAGGTCACGATCTTTTGCACGATCGTGATCTTTTTCACAGGTCATTCCTTTGCTGGTCGCGATTATGAAAACTTCAACCGCGGTTGTGGGGAAGATTGGTCGCGGGTTCTTATACACAGGTCACGATTCTTCCTTTGGGTCATGGTATGTAGACATCACTTGGCCCCAGTGCAAGAAGAGGCATGAGGGCAGCTGCTGAAATGAAGAAGGAGGTGAGGCTGGTACCATCAACGAGGTAGCAGCAGCGGGTGCTTGCTTGTTGCTGTGAGTGAAGGCAATGGTCGGTGAGAGGTTGCAGGGGCCATCGTGGGTGTGTATGGAGGGAGGTCACGACCGGAGGTCGGGAGAGGATGATCGCGGGCATGGGAAAGAAACCGCGACCGCTGTTAAGGTTGTGAGGGGAATCACGATCGTGGCACTTGGGGGAGATAGGTCATGATTCTGAAGTGGTGGTCGTGGTTGTGCATAGGCGACGTTGGTCGCAGTTTGTAGAGGAGGAGACCGCGGGTGCTAGGAGATATTTTTTCATCACGAAAGTCTGGCGTTGAGATAGCAGAAGAAAGCGGCGACGTCGATCGGAGGAAGTGGCCGCGGTATGAGGACAGGAGATGCAGGAGCAGGTCGCAGTCCCTTTGGCGGCTGATCGCGGACAACAAACTGCGACCGTGGTAGTCACGGCCAGGTCGTGATGTCGCCCTCAGCTAGGTCACGGTTAAGCGGAGGGGAGGTCATGATTCTGAGGGAGCGGCAGGTTGTGGCCACGGGAAATGACCTGGTCCTGATGTAGCAGAGCTCCCTTGGTCGCGACTTTTTGGATGTGGTTGGATAGCTGTGACCGCGGGGAAGATCTCGAGCGAAGTCGCAATTGTGGAAGGGTAGAACCGCGGGCGCGATCATGGAATTGTGGACAGGTGTCCGCGGTGTTTTGTAGGTCGCGATTGTTGTGGCTGAGGGAACCGCGGCTGAGAAAACAAAGAAAGACCGCAAACAGGTGGCAGGGAAGATCGCGACCAGGCTATAGTAATCGCGATCGCGGTTAGGGTTAGCTGGGAGAAGAAGGGGACCCGCTGAGTGCTACTGACCCCAAGCATGCTCGATCAGACCAAGGCCCAAAATAGAGTATTGGGCTGAGAAGACAAGGCCCAAATGCCCAAAGTGACCTGCACAAAGGTGTAAAAATTCAATAAAAATAGGGATAATTTTAATTAAGCCAAGTAAATGAACATATTAGAAGATAAAGCCAATAAATGCACGAATGCAACCAAAACTGGGCTAAACGAGATGATTGAACCAAGATGAATATGCATATAAGAAGATATGGCCAATAAAAGCTCAATAAAGCAGTTAAGCCAAGTCATCTCACATATAAGAAGATAGAGCTAGTAAAAGTGAATAATCAGGGCAAAACTGGGCCAAACGAGGCAATTAGACTCAGATGAATATGCATTCATCATACATACATACATACATACATACATACATACATACATACATACATATATACATACATACATATAGACATACATTCATACATACATCCGATAAGGAGTTGCTCAAGTGGTCAACCATGGTGTCCCCTAACTGTGATACACCGTTCGAACAAAACATTATTGGCTAATGCGGAAGCGGTCGTTAGCAGTGGAATTACCGAAAATCACTAAAAATTAAAACTTTTTACAAAGAGATCCAAAAACTAAAAAACTTCTTTCATAAAGAACCAAAGTAAGTTATTTACATTCTAGTTCATCAGTACATCTCTGGTATCATCTCCTTCTCGAAGGTTACAAGCATCAGCTGCCCTATTAAGATATACATAGGCAGTATAAAAATCTCAAGGCATCAAGCCATAATCTTAGATCAACATTAAACTAACTACTGACTCCTAAGCCTTAAGAGTACAAAGACGACACATATGACTCTCTATTTACAGGACATGATAGCCAATGTTTCTACCCGAGGATTCACTGCTGTCCTCATTGATGCTGCTACTACTGTTCTTCACCCACTGTAGGGTTTCTGCCTCTTCCTCAGCATCTACCTAAAAAGTTGGATCCCACAAGGGTGAGACAATTGAATAATTATCCCAGCGAGAGATATAACTATCCGCTAGAAACATTATTATTGTAGATAATAGAATAAAATTGAGCAGAAGATTCATAAATATTCAACAACAGCTGAATCATTGACTAAACTATATAGAGCAGTATTCTCTATTCAAGTCATTTCAATTATATCTTGATAAAGAAGCATGTCATTTATTCAATACGGAATATGAAGAACATGTATAACATTTATTCACTAAGACATACTAAGCAATGTATCATCAACCATTGATTCTCATATTTCAACCCTAAGCAAATATGCTACATAGCTGATTACATTTTTACAAACATACTTAAGCCCTGAGGAGATGAGGTATACCGCTCATACTCCAACCGACCATTGCGAAATCAAAATCGGTACCATACATAGGTCAATAGAAGAGCCGGATTCCCATGACCTCATCTTCCTCAATCAGTGTGAGGACCACATGCAGGGCATCTTGTGTCTCTGCCAAATAGCTTTCCAGGGTATACTGGCAACTTCACTATTAGAGTTACAGTGGCATACTGTACTCTCTTCACAATCGAGAGATATTATATTTATCTCACATCGGTCCGGCATTAACATCATCGGGAGATTAGTGATACATCCATCATGGCATATATATAATGAAGGATTGAGAGATTAATTGTTTATCTCACATCAATTCCTCCATTAGGGCGTAAGGATATTCGCACCCATAACCCCCACATACTCAAAAGTATGCCCTCCAGGAGTTCCCGTGGGAAATCCTGTTTCACCATCACCAAACTACTGACGATGATGGATCTATAGTCAGGGCTCTACATGATATCATTTCACTTGATTATTTAAGTACATTATAGTATTATTTTAGCATCAAACATGTTTTCAAACATAAACCATTATAACAATTGCTATAATGAATAAGTACTTATTTCTATCAAGTTCTTTTCACAACTTTATTATCATTGGGATCTCAGTCCCTTATCACCTCATCATCATGATTCAAGAATATGGGTGTTTAACCCTTAGATCATCAAAACACTTGTTACCACTTTAACATGTAACTTAATGCCTTCAAGTCATCTGATCAATGTAAACACGATAATAGCAATGCATGAATTTCACATGGCTCTTTAAGCCCATTAATATCTCTTGTTACCTTTCTCTAGGCAACACTGTATATTATGACTCACCAGGCCCATAAGGCAGTTTCAATAAATAATAAAACATCATAGATCATACCTGGCTATGTTCATCATCTCATGATACCTGAATGATTAGTACAAATGATAACAGTTACATCAGTTTCATATCAGTATCATGCAAAACAATTATAGTATCACTATTCAAGGGTAATACCACCATTCCCATATTAGGGTTAGGGTTTCCCTTTTTATTTTAATCAGGGTTACTTATCCCCTTTGCTCAATTAGGATCAATGATTCATCATTTCATTGTCCAAGATTAGAGTTTCATGCTATATAGTATAACTCAGGATTAGGTTTTCACATACACCTTCACCTTATTTAGAATTAGGGTTTACTATTCACATCACATTACCCTAGATTAGGGTTTATATTCAATAACTCACAATTAGAGTTTACTATTCACATCACATCACCCTAGATTAGGGTATCACATACACCTTCGCCTTATTTAGAGTTAGGGTTTACTATTCACATCACATCACCCTAGATTAGGGTTTATATTCAATAACCCACAATTAGAGTTTACTATTCACCCCAAATAGGGTTGATCATCAAAATACCCTAAATTAGGGATTCTCATGTCATTTTTCCCTAAATTAGGATCGTACCATCATCATGGATTAGGGTTTCATCTATTATTGCCTTCAATTAGGGTTAGGGTTTATTAACCTTCTCAATTAGGGTTTCATGATTTCCTTATCAAGGATCATACCCTAATTACACATTCATTCATGTTGAAAGTGTTGAGACTTAACCACTACATGATTATCATTCATGTAGGAAGTTCTCTCTCTCTCATCCTCTATAAGATGATACTTACTTCAGACTTGATTAGACTAAGTCATCTCAACTTGAATGAAGAATTGACATAATGGATTATGTCATTACTTCAAGGATCATTAAAGATTAATTATTTAAAGGGTACTAATCACCCTATCTCATTAAGGGTACAATTATTATAATCACCCTTGGTTTTCATCATGTAATTGTTCAATTAAAAAATTGACCTTTAACCACTTTAAGTGTTCATACGGTTTGGTTAATTACTTACCAAACGATCTTGGTCACTTAGACCCCAAATGGTCTTGACCAACCAGACCTCAAATAGTCTTTCTTGAAATACCTCCAAACGGTCTTGATCAAACACTTGAAACTGTTTAGCAAAGTAGGTGCTTGAAACCGTTTAACAAAGTTGATACTTTAAATAATTTGAGTCTCAATCAGTTTGGGATCGTTTTGTCCCAAACGGTCTTGAGACCGTTTGGTCTAAACCTCCTCAAAACCGATTGGACCAAAAAGGGTCTCAACCTCTCACATCGATTTAGGGTTTCCAAGGTTAATTCCCTCATCAATTGAATCCATATAATTACTCATCATTTGAGCCTAAGCACCATGATTCAAATGAACTTAAAGAATAATCCTTCAATTGATTCAATCTTCAATTGATCATCAATTAAGGTTTTGAACCCAATTGAATTAGGGTTGAAATCGATGAAACTTCAATATTAGTCATTATGGAACTAATTGCTTAAAAATCATTGATCCATCAATCAAATTGGGCATGACCTGACCTCAAACGGTCTTGAGGTCATTTGTATGACCTCCAAACGGTCTTGAGACCATTTGCCTCATCCTAACCTTGGAATTTGTGAAATTTCATTAGGGTTTAGATCATTGGATTGATCATCAAATCAACACTTAATTGCATTTCAATTTGGTAACTCAGGGCCTTCAATTACTCAACCATACTTAACCCTATACCTTCAAACGGTCTTGCGTGACCCCCAAACAGTCTTGAGACCGTTTGGGTGACCTCCAAATGGTCTTGAGACTATTTGGGCTCAATCACCCAAAAATCTAAGTTAACCAAATTGAATTTCAGCACTTAACCCAATTAGGGTTTGCTAATTGATTAACCTTCAACTGATGAACCTTTTGGAATTAATCAATCAAATTTGATGGGTCATTAACCGTCAATATTAGCATCAAGTTCTCCAAATGGTCAACCCTGGTCAACTCTCCCAAATGGTTTGAAACCGTTTACTCCCAAATGGTTTGATGAAACCGTTTAAGTTCAAACGGTCTTGTGGAAACCGATTGAACACTTTTGTTGAAACCATTTGGAATAGGATTTTCTTGGGAAAAGTGTCCAAGATGATTTCATCATCATCTTCCTTCGTTCATCCAAGAACTACTGCCATTTTCATGGAAATTACAACAATGAATCAAAGGAGTTCCAAATAGAAGAAAATAATCAACAATTATTGGAGAATTGAATGCAATATCAATGTTTAAGGGTTTAAGTTATGTAACCCACCTTTGAATCTGATTCCATTATTCAAGTTCCACGTTCTCTAATGGTGTATGAGCTTTGACAACTGCCCAAGGTCCGTTATCAAGCTTTTGGATGAAAGGATTGGCTAGAGTTGGAAATCAAGTGGAGAAAACAAGAAATCAAGCATTAATTTTCGGTTTTCACCATGAAATCAAAGTGAAAGAAGGTCAAGAGCTTACCAACAGGTTGGGGGTCGTCCTTATCCTGCTCCTAAGATCTCTTGTGATCGGCCAAGGCAAGAAGAGAAAGGAATTTCCGAAAAAGATCCTTAAGTGGGTGAAAAATTAGATATGTATAAGGAAATCCAAGGAAAGAGAAAATGAAATTAATTCCTTTAATTTCCAAAATTATTACCACAACTCCCCCTCAATTCCTTGGCCACGAAGCCATCTTATTCCTTTTGCAAAACCTCTTCATTATCCAAGAATTAAAAGAAAATAAATTAAGCACCTTAATCATATTATACTAATATCCAATTTTTAGTGGATAATACTTTTTATTAACTTAATGTGAGTGGAGTCTCCACTAACTCAAGATATTTTCGTGCCTTTTCAAGGAATAAGCTCTTACAACCCTTTTAAAAATTCATCCCTCAACTTTTGGTTGAAGGGATCTTCAATTAATATATTTCTTTTTGCATTAATTTGAATTAAAGTTCCATTTATGCTTAAATCTTGATTATTTTAATATCAAGATTCTCTCTCCTCCAAAATAATTCAAATGAGGTGCCCCTATCAATTTATTTTCTCTACATGATGCCAAGAAACTTGGGGTACCCTCTAGAAGTGCTATTTTGTATATTGAACCCTAGGTTTTGGGTAAATTGCACATTACACCAAAACTAGGTTTTTATGCACAAAGATTGCTCAACAAGCTCTATCTTGGTGCTCAAACTTGTGGAAACCATACCACTGCATCATTCTCATTCTCATGATGCTTCAACATTTGAGGAACATTTTATCATGTGAAATTTGCAAGTTAACCCCTCAACTTGGGTAATTTGCACTTGAGTCCAAAATTAACAAAACAATGTTTCAACATTATTAAAAAAGGACTGAAATTGAAATATAAGTTCCTATTAAGCCTTAATTACTTTTCAAAAGATAAGAGTAAGCATCTAATAAACTTTATTAAGCAAAACACCTAGGGTTAGAGCATAACCCAGGTCAGGGATGTTACAAATTATCCACCCCTTACAAGGATTTCGTCCCCAAAATCATCAACAAAACATTAAGAGAAAAGAGTAGGGTATTTCATCCTCATCTCTTCTTCTAGTTCCCATGTGGCTTCTTCAATGCCACGGTGATTCCAGAGGACTTTTACAAGATAATGGTCTTTCCTTTTTAGCTTTTTAATTCTTCTGTCAAGGATTGTCATAGGTCCTTCAACATAAGATATGTCATCATTTAATTCTACTTCCATAGGTTGCAGAACTAATTCTGTGTCAGGATGACATTTCCTTAGAATGGAAATGTGGAACACGAGATGCAGCTTATGCAACTTAGGTGGTAACTCCAGCTTATAGGCTACCTTTCCAATTCGTTCAATGATTGGATAAGGCCCCATAAATCTAGGAGCTAACTTTCCTTTCCTCCCAAATCTAAGGACTCCCTTCCAAGGTGAGACCTTGAGATATACTCTGTCTCCAACTTGGAATTCTAAAGGTCTTCGCCGTTTGTCGACATATGATTTCTGTCTATCCTGCGCAGTCTTTAATTGTTGTTGTATTATTTTAATCTTCTTAGTTGTCTGCTGCACAAGCTCAGGACCCAAAAGTTGGTATTCTCCAATTTCATACCAACATAGAGGAGATCTACAACGTCTACCATATAAAGCTTCATATGGTGCCATGTCAATCCTGTGCTGATAGCTATTATTATAAGCAAACTCTACCAAGATCAGGTGTAGATACCAACTTCCTACAAACTGAAGGACACATGCTCTAAGCAAGTCCTCCAAGGTTTGTATAGTCCTTTCAGATTGTCCATCTGTCTGTGGATGGAAGGCTGTACTAAATCTTAACTGTGTACCCAAAGCTTTGTGAAGTCATTCCCAAAAATGACTCATAAACTGGGGACCTCTATCAGAAACAATGGTAGCTGGAACCCCATGTAGTCGCACTATCTCATCTACATATAACTGTGCTAGCTTCTCAGCAGAGTAGGTTGTTTTGACAGGTAAGAAATGTTTTGTCTTTGTCAACCTATCAACTATCACCCAAATGGAATCATAACCTTTGGTTGTTCTAGGAAAACAAACCACAAAATCCATGGTTACATGATCCCATTTCCACTGCGGTATAGGCAAAGGCTGCATCGTTCATGCAGGCTTCTGGTGTTCAGCTTTAACCTGTTGACACATCGGACACCGCATAACAAACTCAGCTACATCCTTCTTTAATCCAGGCCACCAATACATATCCTTTAAGTTATGATACATCTTGGTGCTCCCTAGATGCATAGCATACATAGAAGAATGAGCTTCTTCTAGAACTAAGTTTCTCAAGTCATTGGCATCAGACACTACCATCCTACTATGGTAACAGACTACCTGATCCTCTGATTCATGAAAACCATCTCGTTACTCATTATCATATTGTGATCTAATCTACTGAACTACATCATCCGCTTGTTGTGCTTCTTTAATCTGCTGTCTCAGAGTTGGTTTTATGTGCATCTCAGCTAACAACCCAGCTAGCAATGATACTTTTAGCTGTACATTGTTTTGCCTCAAGGAGATAAACATATCCCTCCTAGAGCACACTAAGGAGTTCATCTGAGCTTTATCTAGGGCTGGTGTTGCTGATTTCCTACTTAGTGCATCAGCTACTACATTAGCCTTCCCTGGATGATAATCAATTGTACAATCGTAATCCTTGATTAATTCCATCCAACGGCGTTGCCTCATGTTCAGCTCATGCTGTGAGAAGATATACTTTAGATTCTTATGGTCTGTGAAAATCTAGAATGTCTCTTCGTAGAGATAATGTCTCCAGATCTTCAAAGCATGGACTACAACAACTAGCTCTAGATCGTGTGTCGGATAATTCTCCTCGTATTTCTTAAGATGTCGAGAAGTAAAAGAAATCACTTGCTTATCCTGCATCAACACACATCCTAGTCCATTCTTAGATGCATCACAGAAAACCATGTACCTCTTTCCCTGCTCAGGTAGCACCAACACAGGTGCACTTGTCAACCTTTCTTTCAACAACTGGAAAGATTGTTGACATTTGTCATTCCAGACAAAAGGAACCTCCTTTCTGGTCAACTTGGTTAGGGGTAAGGCTATAGAACTGAAGTTCTTAATAAATCTCCTATAATAGCCTACCAGCCCTAGGAAACTGCGTATCTCCATGGGTGTCTTCGGCTGTTCCCATTGCAGGACGGATTCTACCTTCTTAGGATCAACACGAATACCTGAAGCAGATATCATGTGTCCTAGAAAAGAAACTCCTGGTAACCAAAACTCACATTTGCTAAACTTAGCATATAACTTATGCTCTCTTAGCAAAGTTAGAGCCTGACGAAGGTGATGCTCATGCTGTTGAGCATCTCTACTGTAAATCAAGATGTCATCTAAGAAGATGAAAACACACTGATCAAGAAAAGGTCGAAAGATTATATTCATGAGTTCCATGAATGCAGCTGGTGCATTAGTTAGTCCAAATGACATAACTGTGAACTCATAGTGACCATACCTTATCCTAAAAGCAGACTTAGGTATGTCACCCTCCTTAATATGCAACTGATGGTATCCTAACCTTAGATCTATCTTAGAGAAGATAGTTGCACCACACAACTGATCAAACAGGTCATCTATCCTTGGCAAAGGATACTTATTCTTTATAGTTACTTTATTCAACTGTCTGTAATCAATGCGTAACCACATCGATCCATCCTTTTTCTTAACAAAGAGAACCAGAGCACCCCATGGTGAAGTACTCAGTCGAATAAAACCCTTCTCAAGCAACTCTTGCAATTGTTTCTTAAGCTCTGCCATCTCAGCAGGTGCCATCCTATACGGTGTTTGTGCTATAGGTTGCATCCCCGGGATTAGATTAATCTCAAAGTCAATCTCTCGGGGCAGAGGTACACCTAGAAGTTCCTCAGGAAACACATCCTCAAATTCCCTGACTACAGGAAATTCAGAAGGATGAGGGCTCCCCATGGTGGTATCTACCACATGCACTAAGAATGCAAAACATCCTTGCCTCATCAACTTCTCAGCTACCATAGCTGACACAAGATAGGTAGGAAGAATCTTTCTATCTCCCTGAAAGATCCATGTGTCACTATCATCTGTGAACACAGCTTGCTTGGATTCACAATCTAAGACAACCTTGTACTTTTCTAGAGTGTCCATTCCAAGAATTATATCAAACCCGAGCATCTCTAGTGGTATAAGGTCCACTTGAATGCGATGTTCAGAAAAGTTAAGAGTACAGGGAGAATACACCTCCCGCAACACAGCAGATCCCATCAAAGGAGTTTCTAACTTTAAACTCTCTGCCCTATGACCAGTTGTCATATTGCAGTCAAGAATCACTCTTCGAGTGATAAAGGAATGTGTAGCACCTGGATCAATTAAAATAGATACGATGTAGGATGTAGACAAATCGGGATAAAACAGTTCCATCTGACCTGTCACAACCCGAGGGTTGACTACTGCATTAGGCTGATTCATCGCATAGAATCTCGTTGTCGCCTGCGGTTGATTTGGTGTTCGATTAGTGGGTGCCGACAATCCAGCTTGGGACGCTTGTCCATGTCCTCTAGCGCCACCTGGAAACTGTCGCCTTTGAGAACCTTGTTGACTCTGCCTCTGAGGTTGAGTCACACTTGCCTCTCTGGCTCGACAATCCTTCATCAAATGTCCCATCTTTCCACATATAAAGCAACCTCTATTCCCTGGCTGTGGTCTAGATGGTCCTGTAACTGACACAGATGTTGAGTTATGGGCTCCTTCTGTTGGTAAACTATGCCCTCTACCCCTATTTGACGTCCACTACATCTGGGTATTGAACCTTGGTGGTGCTATTGGTGTAGAAAACCTCGGTTTCTTAAAACTTTTGGATAAGGGTCCTTGAAATTGGGGGTACACTTTCTTATTCTTAGTTTGTCATTTCTCAGTCACAAACCTCTCTATCTGTCTAATAGATTCCAAAAAAGTAGAAAACCTCTCCATGTTCTCCAGTACAGACACAGGAGTGGTCAAATCAGCGTTCAACCCTTTTTCAAAACATTGAATCCTCTCTTCATCTATAGCTGCCATATGCGGACAGAATCGCAAAAGCTCCATGAACTTAGCCTCATACTCGCTAATGTTCATTGGTCCTTGCCTTAATCTCTCAAACTGAGAGATCTTCTCATCTAGAAACATCTTAGGGAAGTATCTATTAACGAATTATCGTCGGAATACTTCCCATTCGATCTCCACACCTGGCCTCTTTCCCTCCTCTATGGTCCACCAACGACCAACACTCCCCTTAAGAAGGAACACAACATGTCTAACCTTCTCATCTTCTAGAATGTTAAGGATTCTAAAGGCCTTTTCCAGCTCAGTCAACCACATGTCAGCATCTGCTGGGTCAACTATCCCAGCATACTCTGTAGCTCCAACCCGACAATATCATTTAAATGTCTTGTCGGCTCCCTATCCTTCATGGTGGGTAGGTGCCCTAGGTGCAGGTAGTGGCATCCTATCAGTCATATGAGTCATGGCGGCCATAAACTGTCCAAACATAGCTTGGAAGGTTGGGTTCCCCATATCTGCTTGATTGAACTGGGGTTGTTTAGGTACGGGCTCCTCCCTATCTTGGTCTCTTGCACCTCCTCCAGGTGCAGCAACGCTGCTCTCGGCATCATGTTCATCGTGTGATCCAGACATCTTTAGTTCTTCTTCTCCTCCTATATGAGCAGAAGACACTATCAGATAAATTGGAAGACACTAGAACAGACTCAACAACCTTAATCCTATGTCTCTGTAGACTCAGCGAACCTAGAGCTCTCATACCACTAATTGTGATACACCGTTCGAACAAAATGTTATTGACTAATGCAGAAGCGGTCGTTAGCAGTGGAATTACTGAAAATCACTAAAAATTAAACTTTTTACAAAGAGATCCAAAAACTGAAAAACTTCTTTCATAAAGAACCAAAGTAAGTTATTTACATTCCGATTCATCGGTACATCTCTGGTATCATCTCCTTCTCGAAGGTTACAAGCATCAACTACCATGTTAAGCTATACATAGGTAGTATATAAATCTCGAGGCATCAAGCCATAATCTCATATCAACATTAAACTAACTACTGACTCCTAGGACCTAAGAGTACAGAGATGACACATAGGACTCTCTATTTATAGGACATGACAGCCAGTGTTTCCACCTGAGGATTCACTGTTGTCCTCGTTGATGCTACTACTGCTGTTCTTCACCCACTATAGGGTTTCTGCCTCTTCCTCGGCGTCTACCTAAAAAGTTGGATCCCACGGGGGTGAGACAATTGAATAATTGTACCAGCAAGAGATATAACTCTCTACCAGAAACATTATTATTGCAGATAATATAATAAAACTGAGCAGAAGATTCATAAATATTCAACAACAGATGAATCATTGACTAAACTATACAGAGCAGTATTCTCTATTCAAGTCATTTCAGTTATATCTTGATAAAGCAGCATGTCATTTATTTAATAAGGAATATGAAGAACATGTATAGCATTTATTCACTAAGACATACTAAGCAATGTATCATCAACCATTGATTCTCATATTTCAACCCTAAGCAAATATGCTACACGACCGATTACATTTTTACAAACATACTTAAGCCCTAAGGAGATGAGGTATACCACTCATACTCCAACCGACCATTGAGAAATTGAAATCGGTACCATACATAGGTCAATAGAAGAGCATGATTCCCATGACCTCATCTTCCTCAGTCAGTGTGAGGACCACATGCAGGGCATCTTGTGTCTCTGCCAAATAGCTTTCCAGGGTATACTGACAACTTCGCTATTAGAGTTACAGTGGCATGTTGTACTCTCTTCACAATCAAGAGATATTATATTTATCTCACATCGATCCGGCATTAACATCATCAGGATATTAGTGATACATCCATCCCGACATATATATAATGAAGGATTGAGAGATTAAATGTTTATCTCACATAAATTCCTCCATTAGGGCGTAAGGATATTTGCGCCCATAACCCCCACATACTCAAAAGTATGCCCTCCAGGAGTTCCCGTATGAAAACCTATTTCACCATCACCAAACTGCTGATGATGATGGATCTATGGTTAGGGCTCTACATGATATCATTTCACTTGATTATTTAAGTACATTACAATATTCTTTTAGCATCAAACATGTTTTCAAACATAAACCATTATAACAATTGCTATAAAGAATAAGTACTTATGTCTATCAAGTTCTTTTCACAACTTATTATCATTGGGATCTCAGTCCCTTATCACCTCATCACCATGATTCAAGAATATGGGTGTTTAACCCTTAGATCATCAAAACACGTGTTACCACTTTAACAAGTAACTTAATTCCTTCAAGTCATCTGATCAATGTAAACATAATAATTGCAATGCAGGAATTTCACATGGCTCTTTAAGACCATTAATATCTCTTGTTACCTTTCTCTAGGAAGCACAACATATTATGACTCACCAGGCCCATAAGGCAGTTTCAATAAATAATAAAACATCATAGCTCATACATGGCTATTTCATCATCTCATGATACATGCATGATTAGTACAGATGATAACAGTTACATCAGTTTCATATCAGTATCATGCAAAACAATTATAGTATCACTATTCAAGGGTAATACCACCATTCCCATACTAGGGTTAGGGTTTCCCTTTTTATTTTAATCAGGGTTACTTATCCCCTTTGCTCAATTAGGATCAATGATTCATCATTTCATTGTATAAGATTAGAGTTTCATGCTATATAGTATAACTCAGGATTAGGGTTTCACATACACCTTCACCTTATTTAGAATTAATGTTTACTATTCACATCACATTACCCTATATTAGGGTTTATATTCAATAACCCACAATTAGAGTTTACTATTCACATCACATCACCCTAGATTAGGGTTTCACATACACCTTCACCTTATTTAGAATTAGGGTTTACTATTCACATCACATCACCCTAGATTAGGGTTTCACATACACCTTCACCTTATTTAGAATTAGGGTTTACTATTCATATCACATCACCCTAGATTAGGGTTTATATTCAATAACCCACAATTAGAATTTACTATTCACCCAAATAGGGTTGATCATCAAAATACCCTGAATTAGGGTTTCTCATGTCATTTTTCCCTGAATTAGGATCATACCATCATCATGGATTAGGGTTTCACCTGTTATTGCCTTCAATTAGGGTTAGGGTTTATTAACCTTCTCAATTAGGGTTTCATGATTTCCTTATCAAGGATCATACCCTAATTACACATTCATTCATGTTGAAAGTGTTGAGACTTAACCACTACATGATTATCATTCATGTAGGAAGTTCTCTCTCTCTCTCATCCTCTATAAGATGATACTTACTTCAGACATGATTAGGCTAAGTCAACTCAACTTGAATGAAGAATTGACACAATGGATTATGTCATTACTTCCATGATCATTAAAGATTAATTATTCAAAGGGTACTAATCACCCTATCTCATTAAGGGTACAATTATTATAATCACCCTTGGTTTTCATCATGTAATTGTTCAATTAAACAATTGACCTTTAACCACTTTAAGTGTTCATACGGTTTGGTTAATTACTTACCAAATGATCTTGGTCACTTAGACCCCAAATGGTCTTGACCAACCAGACCTCAAACGGTCTTGCTTGAAATACCTCCAAACGGTCTAAGACTATTTAGACCTCCAAACGGTCTTGATCAAACACTTGAAACCATTTAGCAAAGTAGGTGCTTGAAACTGTTTAACAAAGTTGATACTTGAAACCGTTTGAGTCTCAATCGGTTTGCGATCGTTTGGTCCCAAATGGTCTTGAGACCGTTTGGTCCCAAACGGCCTTGAGACCGTTTGGTCCCAAACGGCCTTGAGACCGTTTGGTCCAAACCTCCTCAAAATAGATTGGACCAAAATGGCTCTCAACCTCTCACATCGATTTAGCATTTCCAAGGTTAACTCCCTCGTCAATTGAATCCATATAATTACTCATCATTTGAGCCTAAGCACCATGCTTCAAATGAACTTAAAGAATCATTCTTTAATTGATTCAATCTTCAACTGATCATCAATTAAGGTTTTGAACCCAATTGAATTAGGGTTGAAATCGATGAACCTTCAATATTAGTCATTATGGAACTAATTGCTTAAAAATCATTGATCCATCAATAAAATTGGGCATGACCTGACCTCAAATGGTCTTGAGGTCGTTTGGATGACCTCCAAATGGTCTTGAGACCATTTGCCTCATCCTAACCTTGGAATTTGTGAAATTCCATTAGGGTTTAGATCATTGGATTGATCATCAAATCAACACTTAATTGCATTTCAATTTGGTATCTCAGGGCCTTCAATTACTCAACCATACTTAACCCTATACCTCCAAACGGTCTTGGGTGACCCCGAAACGGTCTTCAGACCATTTGGGTGACCTCCAAGTGGTCTTGAGACCGTTTGGGCTCAATCACCCAAAAATCTAAGTTAACCAAATTGAATTTCATCACTTAACCCGATCAGGGTTTGCTAATTGATTAACCTTCAACTGATGAACCCTTTGGAATTAATCAATAAAATTTTATGGGTCATTAACCATCAATATTAGCATCAAATTATCCAAACGGTCAACCCTGGTCAACTCTCCCAAACGGTTTGAAACCGTTTACTCCTAAACGGTTTGATGAAACCGTTTAAGTTCAAACGGTCTTGTGGAAACTTATTGAACACTTTTGTTGAAACCGTTTGGAATTGGATTTTCTTGGGAAAAGTGTACAAGATGATGTCATTATCATCTTCCTTTGTTCATCCAAGAACTACTGCCATTTTCATGGAAATTACAGCAATGAATCAAAGGAGTTCCAAATAGAAAAAAATAATCAACAATTATTGGAGAATTGAATGCAATATCAATGTTTAAGGGTTTAAGTTATGTAACCCACCTTTGAATCTGATTCCAAGCTTCAAGATCCACGTTCTCTAATGGTGGATGATCTTTGAAAACTTCCCAAGGTCCGTTCTCAAGCTTTTGGATGAAAGGATTGGCTAGAGTTGGAAATCAAGTGGAGAAAACAAGAAATCAAGCATTGATTTTTGGTTTTCACCATGAAATCAAGGTGAAAGAAGGTCAAGAGCTTACCAACAGGTTGGGGGTCTTCCTTATCCTGCTCCTAAGCTCTCTTGTGGTCGGCCAAGGCTAGAAGAGAAAGGAATTTCCGAAAAAGATCCTTAAGTGGGCGAAAAATGAGATATGTATAAGGAAATCCAAGGAAAGAGAAAATGAAATTAATTCCTTTAATTTCCAAAATTATTACCAAAACTCCCCCTAAATTCCTTGGCCACGAAGAAATCTTATTCCTTTTGCAAAACCTCTTCATTATCCAAGAATTAAAAGAAAAGAAATTAAGCACCTTAATCATATTATACTAATATCCAATTTTTAGTGGATACTACTTTTTATTAACTTAATGTGAGTGGAGTCTCCACTCACTCAAGATCTTTTCGTGCCTTTGCAAGGCATAAGCTCTTCCAACCCTTTTACAAATTCATCCCTCAACTTTTGGTTGAAGGGCTCTTCAATTAATATATTTCTTTTTGCATTAATTTGAACTAAAGTTCCATTTATGCTTAAATCTTGATTATTTTAATATCAAGATTCTCTCTCCTCCAAAATAATTCAAATGAGGTTCCCCTCTCAATTTATTTGCTCTACATGATGACAAGAAACTTGGGGGACCCTCTAAAAGTGCTATTTTGTATATTGAACCCTAGGTTTTGGGTAAATTGCACATTACACCAAAACTAGGTTTTAATGCACAAAGATTGCTCAACAAGCTCTATCTTGGTGCTCAAACTTGTGGAAGCCATACCACTGCATCATTCTCATTCTCATGATGCTTCAAAATCTGAGGAACATTTTATCATGTGCAATTTGCAAGTTAACCCCTCAACTTGGGTAATTTGCACTTTAGTCCAAAATTAACAAAACAATGTTTCAACATTATTCAAAAAGGACTGAAATTGAAATATAAGTTCCTCTTGAGCCTTAATTACTTTTCAAAATATAAGAGAAAGAATATAATAAACTTTATTAAGCAAAACACCTAGCGTTAAAGCATAACCCAGGTTAGGGATGTTACACTAACAAAGGGACCCGGGTTAAAGTCCCAGTTGCTACCTTGATTTAGCACCCTCCTTGGCGTTCGGCCTCCGCCAGGAGCATGGGATAGGGGGAGAGAATGCCCCTCTTAATCCCATACATACATACATACATACATACATACATACATACATACATACATACATACATGCCGACAAGGAGTGGTTCAAGTGGCCAAGCATGGTGTCCCCTAACAAAGGGACCGGGGTTCAAATCCCAACTGCCGCCTTGATTTACCACCCTCCCGGGTGCGGGGGGGGAATCTTTCTCTCTTAATCCCATACATACATACATACATACATACATACATACACGCCGACAAGGAGTGGCTCAAGTGGTCAAGCACGGTGTCTCCTAACAAAGGGACTCGGGTCTGGATCCCAATTGCCGCCTTGATTTACCACCCTCCCAGGTGTTGGACCTCCGCCATAGGGGTGGGAGAGGGGGGAGAAACCTTCTCTCTTTATCCCATACATACATACATGCATACATACATACATACATACATACATACACACACACATACATACATATTTGTTAGGGGGAACGTCAGAATATATTTACCAGATTCCGATACATACATACATACATACATACAATACAAAAAAAATGCGCACTCCATCCCCTAGGGTTACGGCTGGGGCGATCCAGGTGATCAACGCCCTAGGCGCATGGTGCCCATGTCGGCGGCCATCCCAGTCACCCGCTCACACCACCACCGCCACCTCCCAACCCCACCCCGCACACCCGCAACCAAGCTAGGAGAGAGAGAGAAAGGAGAAGACCACGGAGTTCCCAACCCCGACAGTGTTGGGAACAAAGGAGGAGGAGGCACTGCTTTGATAGGCGCTACTACTGGGAAGACGAACACTGTCCCATTGGCCTCTGGCGATGGAACGACGACGATGACCAACCAGAAGGAATGGAACAAGGTTCTTAAGGAGCTGCCTCCTCGTGAGACTGGTGATGAAAACTTCCGAATGCCAAGAAGACTAGAGGGACAGGTACATGTAGACCTGGCGGAGGAGGAATTTGAGAGAATGAAATATGTGTGGGAGTACGCAATTATGACCTACGTAATGGGGAAAAGTCCCTTCCACCCACATCTTCTCGCATGGATCAAACGAACCTAGAGTCCCAAGGGGTCTTTCGACCTGATCTCGAAGGACAATGGTGAGTTCCTTGTTAGATTCTCCAACTCGACGGACAAGCAGGCAATATTGAATCTTGGGCCGCGGTGGTTTGATGGTCAGTTGGTGGTCACCAAGGATTACCGATTCGGGGATGAATTGAAGCATGATGCCTTCACCACGATCCCAGTGTGGATCACTTTGGGATCCATCGACCACTCCTGGACAAGGTGGGCGGCAGGGACCATAGCCGTTGGCACCAAAACGGTACTGCATATAGACGATAGATTGCTGGTGTCTGACGAGGCTCGTATTCTGATCGAACTCAAGGCGGAGGAGGAGCTCGTCGAACATGTGTGGCTGAATGTTCGAGGATGGGAGGCCACCCTGGTTCGGATCGTATATGACCATAAGCCACCTCGTTGCAGCCACTTCTTGGCGTTCGGCCACCCTGACAGAGCGTGTAGGGACGAGCCTATGAAGGCCTCCAAGCAGGAGCCGAAGAAGCCTAGTTCTGGCGTTAGGCAGTGGGTGGAGAAAGTCAAGAAGGTCGGACCGAGAAAGTCCGTTGTGGGTGAAGGTGCGGTCGTGGGCGTTGCAGAGGGCCATCCTGCTGCTAATACGGAGAAGACAAGAACTAATAATGGCGTGAACAAGCAACCTGAACATGCGGAAGGTGCAAAGAAGATGGCTGCTGATGAGAACCTGACTGCTAACAGCAATGATGTCGAAGCAAATAAAAAAGAAGATGGTGAATTCACAGCTGCATCTATAAGAAAGACCATGAGTGGTATTCTAAAAAACCAAGGAGTGGGGTCTATCCTAGACTCTACCAACAGGTTTGAAGCCCTCAATGAGTCGGATGTTGAAGAGTCAGAACAGGTGGAGCCCAAGAAAAAGAAAGATGGCAACAAGAAGAAGGAGCAGCCCAGGCATACTCGGGCAAATAAGAACCCTTAACTATGTCTATTGTCATGTGGAACATCAAAGGAGGGTGTGATAGGAACAAGAAAAAAGAAATCCGGGATTGGATTGGTGTTAGTGGGCCCTCTATTGCAGCTTTAGTTGAAAAAAAGATTAGAGAGAAGAATAAGTAGAGTATTGGGTACTTGTTTCTATAAGGCTAGGAACACGTATCTAACCTACCACATTCTGAACTAGCAAGGGTGTGTGTGGTGTGGAAGCCCAATGTATGGTAAATGACAGTGATGACAATGACGGACCAAAGCATTACTCTAGATTGCAGGAATGCAGCTGGCTTGCACATGTGTCTGACAACAGTGTATGCTCATAATGATGCTAAGAGAAGGATTGAGCTCTGGCGTGATCTAAATTTGATGTCCACACAGATCAAGACACCAGGGATGGTGATTGGTGACTTCAATAATGTCAGGCTACATGGTGAGAAGATTGGGGGCAGACTTGCGCTTCATGCTGTGATTGAAGCATTTAACAGGGCCATTGATAAAGCGGAGCTGACAGTGCTACCCATGATAGGTGGAGATCTCTTCACATGGAACAATGAACAAGACCCAGAGGACATAATAGCAAGCAAACTGGATAGAGTGTTGGTTAATGATGAGTGATTGAAACTATTTCCTAATGTGCAGGTAAAGGCATGTGGCTCTGAGCTAAGTGACGATGCCCCTCTTCTTATGCAGATCATTGAGAAGAAACAAAAAAGAAGACCATTCAGATTTCTTAACTACTGGGCTAATTGGGAAGGCTATGATGAAATTCTAAAGGAAGTGTGGGGCACACATTCATGGGAATCCCATGTTTGTATTTGCTAAGAAGCTCTCACTGCTGAAATCAACTTTGAAGAAATGGGCAAAAGAAAAGGTCAACATTCCCAACCCGATCTTAGCGAAAAAAGGGAGTGTAGCGATGTGAGAAAGCTTATGTTGTCTGATCCGCTAAACAAAGAATTAATAGAGAAGGATAGAGAACTAAGGAGGATGCTTGAGGACCTAAAAAAAGCTGAGGAAAAATTCTACTGGCAAAGAAGTAGGGAAAAATGGATGGAAGATGGTGACAGAAACACAAAGCTATACGATACTACAGTGAGGAAAAGGGAGGCTTCTAATATCATCTGTGAGCTGATTGATAAAAATGGGCAAGTGGTCAATAAACAGGAGGACATTGAAGACCAAGCTGTATAGTTCTACAGCGAGATCTACAACAAAAATCTTGCCGCCAAGGAGGAGGAGGAAGATATAGACTGGAAATTCAAGCTTTCAAGCACCCACAATAATATTCTTACGAGGGAGGCTACTGAGCAAGAAGTTAAGGATGCTCTATGGAGTATAGGCTGCAACAAATCACCCGGGTCAGACAGATCCAATGCTTTCTTCTACAAAACTGCTTGGGATACAACTAAAGATGATCTCTTGAAATATGTTAGATGGTTCTTGGAGGGAGGTAACATGGTGAGACAAGTCAATCATGCTTTTCTGGTCCTCATTCCTAAGAATAAGATCACTGCATCGCTTACTGATTTCAGACCTGTTGCTTGCTATTCTGTCCAATATAAAATCATTGCAAAAATTCTAGCTACTAGGCTGAAGATGGTCTTCGCTTTCCTTACTTCTGAAAACCAAGGAGCTTTTATTATTGGAAGGAGTATTAGTGATTGTGCCCTTCTTGCTGATGAGTTCTTAGATGATTATAATGTGATGCGAGGGAGCCAGAAAGCTTTCCTAAAACTTGATGTGTCCAAGGCTTATAACAGTGTTAGATGGGACAAGTTGTGGTGGATCATGCGACAGATGGGGTTTTCCCAAACATGGATAGACTAGATGAAACAGTGTGTTAGCACTATGAGTTTCTCTGTCTTGGTTCATGACACATCGGCTGGTATGTTCAAAGGTAGCAACAGGTTACGACAAGGTGATCCTCTTTTGCCACTCCTCTTTACTCTTGTCATGGAATATTTTACAAGGAAGCTGAAGGTAGCAGAAGATAGAAAATTGATTAAAGCATATAACATTTACGGGATCAAGGTAATGAGCCATCTCATTTTTGTTGATGATGTTCTTCTATTTCTGGAGGCCAAACTGGATATGCTTCTTGAGTTGAAAAAGTTTGTTAGAGATTTCGGTGAGCAGACGGGGATGCCAATTAATGCGAATAAAACTCATCTCTTCCTCTCAAAGAATTGTCTTCAGATGGAAAATAGGTTGCAGGAAGCCATGGGCGTGGAGTTGGGCAAGTTCCCAACTAAATATCTAGGCTTTCCGCTTGCAGGTGGCAATCTACAAGTCAAAGATTTTGCTGGATGCATTGACAGATTGGATGAAATGATTGCTCAGTGGCCGACCCAAAAGACATCTATGACAGGACGAACAACTCTTATTAGAGCAGCCATTGAGGGCCTTCTTATTTTCTAGGTGCAACAAGGAGAGATTTCGGGTGCTGTACTTGATAGGATGGAGATGAAAATTGCCAACTTCATCTGGGCAGGTGATTTTCATCCTATGCGCTATGCAAGGTTGGCCTTACCAAAGGAGGAAGGTGGTCTACAGTTGAAAACACCCCAGGATATTGCTTGATGGGGGACATTAAAGAGAATCATTATGTACCAAACACGGGGCTCCATATGGGGAAGATGGATGAGAGATAGATATCCACAGGTGAAACATCTTTTCTCTATGAATCATGCTGTTGATTGGTATATGATAAATCTAAAGGCTGATCTATGGGAAATCATAAGGACAAAGGCTGAAAAAGATGGAATTATGGAGCGAATATGGGCTGGAAAACACATTCCTAAATGGTCCATGTGCGTCTTCAAGATCTTGCATGGGGCATTAGCAACTTTGGACAAAATACAAAAATGGAACATCAATATATACCCTATTTGTTTGCTGTGTAAGGAGAGGGAGGAGTCCCATAACCACCTGTTTGGTGGCTGCAATTTCACTAAGGATGTGTGGGATAAAGTTTGCAAAGATTTCCACCTACAGATAGAGTTGATTGTAGATACCAAGTAGATGGTCAAGCATTGTGGTAATGGTGAGAAGAAGATGCTCTTGTTGGCTGCCTTGTTCTTTCATATTTGGACCAAAAGAAATACATGCAAGCATGGAGGAGTAGCTAGGAGTGTGAGTACTATTGCTGCAAAAATTTGTAAAAGTGTAAAAAAGAAACTACGAATTAGCTAGATGTGTGAGTTGCTCATGTGCGTGTTGTATAGCGAGCAAATAGGCTATATGTAACTCTTGACCCCCTACTTTTGTAGGGGGAAGTTGGAATATATTTACCAGATTCAGATACATACATACATACATACATACATACAAGGTTTAACTCTAGAGAAACGCCAGGCGTTCGCCCAGGTGACGATGCCTACAATGGGGAATCAAACCTCCATTGTTCAACCCACCTCCACCGCTGCCAACAACTGCCCAACCCCTTCAAACCCTATCCCTAGATCATCCACCACCGAGAATGGAGAGAAGTCTGGATCTGAGGGGAGTCCAAGATGTGGGACAAAAAAAATGGGAGCCGACATCGCGTCGTAGAAGACTGCTACTAACACCGATGCCACGTCATAGAAGACTGGTGCTGATGTCGACACCACATCGTAGAAGACTGGTGCTGACACCGATGATGTGTCATAGAAGACTGGTGCTGATGCGACGATGCGTCTTAGAAGACTGGTGCTGACGTCGACACATCACATAAGGCGATGCTCAAATGGGCATGGAATCAGATCCTAAAGTAGCCACTACCAAGGGGGGATGCTGAAGAGTTCCCCCAACCAAGGAAGTCTGATGGACTCGTTCACGTCGACCTTGATGAGAAGGAGTTTGAACGAATGTGGAACATTTGTGAATACACCGTCATGGTGTATGTTTTGGGAAATGGCCCTACTACTCACACTTTCAAGCATGGATACAAAGAACGTAGAAACTAAAGGGATCGTTCAAGTTGCTATCGAGGGAGAAAGGGATTTTCCTAGTCTACTTCTCAAATGCTATTGATAAGAAGACAGTTCCTGACTTGGGCCCACAATGGTTTGATTCACATTTGATTGTTACTAAAGGCTACCGGCATGGTGATGAACTGAAGAGGGATACCTTCTCGACGATACCGTCTTAGATTACACTAAAGTCTTTTGGATCCTCTTGGATGAGGAGATCAGTCGACATGATCACTGTTGGGGTAGGGAAAGTGTTGCATGTTGATGATCGAGCGTTGGAGAAAGAAGAAGCGAGAGTCTCGGTGGAGTTGTGAGCCGAAGATAAGATACTGGATACAGTTTGGATCAACGTTCATGGTAGGGATTCGATCCCTGTGAAAGTCGAGTTTGACTATGTCCCAGTCAAGTGCAACAGATGTTGCTCCTTTGGGCATGGGGAAGACCATTGTGACAACGATGCTAAACAACATGAAGACAAGGTTGACAATGGAAGAGCAAAGAAGGTATGGAAAGAAAAGGTGGCCATACATAAGGATGATATGAGTGGAGAAGCAGCAACAATAGTGGATGCACTACCAATGGCAGACACTCCCAATAGTGGGACAAAAGAGGACACTAAAAATAGCAAGGTGTCTGAAGTATCACATTCAATGAATCCTAAGGAAGCTACAACAACAACTAATGATATACATGAAGAGAAGGAGATAGAAGCATTTACGTCATCCAATCGGAAGAAGGGGTATAAGAAGATTGGAATTCCCAAGAGTCAGGGGATGGGCGCCATCCTTGACACATCAAACAGTCTTGACACATTGAGTGAATCTGACCAAGAAGAGGAGGAACTCATCAGCTAGAAGGACAAGTAAGATGGGAGGAAGGCTGGCAAGAAGGAGCCCACAAGGCGGACTAGAAATCACAAAAATCGGTAATATGTCTGTTCACTTATGGAATATTAAGGGAGGGTGTGATAGGCAGTGGTGGATCTTAATAGGGGCTAGGGGGCCACGCCCCCCCCAAGATTTTTAGAAAAAATATTTTTATATTATGATACTATGTTAAATATTTTAAAAATAAATATTTTTATAATATCATTTTTGAAAATACTTTATTTGAATAGTGGTTGCATATATGTAAGACAATTTTTTATTTATTCATTTAACACAAAAGTACTATGCACAATTACATCAATTTTTAATAAGTATACATTGATTGATGGAATGCATTGAGTAAATTACAATCAATCAATTAGAAATGTCTGAAGTTGGTCAAAAAATGATCTAGTATAAACTAAGAAACTAATAAATATAGATCAATATCAAACCTCCATTTAATAAATGACTACGTCAGTCAAAGTTTTGTTATGAATCACCTTATTAGTTTACTATTTTCCTAGACTAACGAAGGGACATGGAGAAGAAGAGAAAGGATGAGAGACAAGAGATAATTATTTTAGTACATTTAATTTTTATATAAAATGTAAACTAAATATAAGGAAATGAAATGAAATGATACCATGTAAATCACTTATATATTTTCTATAAGATGTAAACTACTTGTATATTTATATGTTAAATTTTTAAAAACAAAAGTATTTTTCTATGTATCTTCACATGTTTTCTAGAAATATTCTATCCAATTATCAATGTTTGCTATATAATTTAGTTCTTCCTCTTAATTAGTGAAAGAATCAACCAATTATCTATATTTCGAGTCAAATTTCTCTCCGATTTTCCCACAAGATTTCATTATAGATTTTATGGTTTCATCAATTTTTAATTTTGTTTTCAAAATCTTTCTACATCTATTTCTTTTCATTTTCTATTTTTTATATTTCAATAATGTTTACTCTTAAATTTTGATATGTCTCTTGTAGAATCCTTCTTTTATGTGTATTCACTCAATTTTTGGTGGGGAAAGATGTAGTATTAAAAACCATAATATGATAATTATTTTTCATATTCATTACCTTCTCTTTCTTATCACTTTGTCTAATTAAAAATAAAAAGTATGTTCTCTTCTCCCCTTTCCATCTATTTTCTCCTATGATATTGATTTTCCATTTTTAGGCAATTATATCTATTAGAAAGGTGGATTAATTGGATCATTCTGTTAACATAATTTGTTTTCGTGGCATTAGTAAATGTATATTTCTTAAAAACTTAATTTTTTTTGAAAAATCTTAAAATCCCCAATAAACTATTAAATATGTAGTAGTTAGTTTTCTCATACCATATTTTAGGATTATGAGTTTAAGAGACACATCTGTAAGAGAGGTACGTTATTCAACCTACCTGTATGCTACAATGTATATTGTTTTACAAACTTAACATCTTATATTTAATTATAATATAGACTTAGTCATTTTGCTTCGGTCCCTTTAATTTTTACCACAACTCTTATTTGTTGTGTCAACCAAATTGTAATTTCTAAAAAAAATAACGGGTTTATTATAGATAGGTTTATTTGGAAAAAGATATTTTCTAACTATTATGATATGTATTATATGTTTAAGATCTAAAAATAAAATATTTCTGAAGTAGAAAATTTTAAGTAAATTTTAGACCTATACATTAGTTTCAGAGTTATATATATTTATTTTATACTAATATTTTACTATATATAGTTAATTTTACTTATGGATATCTAAAGTAATAGTTCATGAAAGAAAATTTACATTGAGTTGAAATCAGTCATGCAAGAAGTTGTGCCACAGGGTCCTTTATAAATGGCAAAACTAAAACTCTAAGCTTCATCAGTTGTTTACTAAATAGGGCCTTTGGCCCCCCATGACTTCTTGTCAAAATCCGCCACTGGTGATAGGTATAAGAAAAAAGAAATTCTGGAATGGATTAATTCTAGTGGTACTTCTCTTGTTGCTTTAGTTGAAATCAAAATTCAAAAGTAGAATAAATGTAGCATTAGTCACCTATTTCCACAAGGGAGGGAACATATGTCTAATATGGAACACACCAATCTAGTTAGGGCGTGTGGGGTGTGGAAACCAAATGCTTGGCAGGTGACAAGGAGGATGATGTCAGATCAACATATCACAGTTGAATACAGGAACATAGCAGGACTTTATATGTGCATGACAACATTTTATGCTCACAATGGTGCAAAACAAAGAAAGGAATTATGGATTGATCTGGGTACAATCTCAAGGAAAATGGTGGTTGCCTGGTTAGTGATTGGTGATTTTAACAATGTCAGACTACATGCTGAGAAATGGGGAGGGAGACTTGTGCTAAACTCAGTGATTGATGCTTTTAATATTTCTATTGACAAGGCCAAGCTATTTGAAATTCCCATGACAGGTGCTAACTTATTTATATGGAACAATAAAATGAAACTAGAGGACATGATTGCTAGTAGGCTGGATAGGGCACTAGTGAATGAGGTATGGCTACAAATGTTCCCAAGTGTTCAGGTAAAGGTAGGAGGATCATATTTGAGTGACCATTCACCTATAATGGTATAGATATCTGAAAAGAAACAAAAAAGATAGCCTTTCAGGTTCCTAAATTATTGGGCAGATTGGACATGATTTTATGACATCATCAAAGAAAGTTGGAAAGTTGAGGTTAGAGGTAACCCAATGTTTGTTTTTGCCAAGAAACTTGCAAATACCAAAGCTAATTTGAAGAGATGGGCCAATGTAGAAGTGAACATTCCTAAGATGCTAGAAGAGACAAAGCAGAAGTGCGCGGAGGTGAGGAAACTACTTCTTTCAGATCCACTCAATGAAGAACTAATCAAGAAAGACGACGAGTTGAAGAGAATGTCGAGATACCTAAGAAGGATGAGGAAAAAAATTTCTGGCAAAGAAGTAAAGAGATGTGGCTGGAGGATGGTGATAGAAACACCAAGCTATATCATTTGACAGTTAAAAGGAGGTAGGCAAATAATATCATCTCTGAGTTGTTTGATGCAGAGGGAAGGGTGGTGAATAAATAGGAAGATCTAGAGGAACAAGCTATCCAATTTTACAGCTCGCTTTACAACATTTTTTTGAACCAATAGAAGATGAAGAAATGAACTAGAAATTTAAACTCTCTGGAACACACAATAATATTCTCACAAGGGAGGTAAATGAGCAAGAAATAAAAGAGGCTCTATGGAGCATTGGCTATAATAAATCACCTGGTTCAAATGACTTTAATGTCTTCTTCTACAAGAAGGCTTGGGACATAATCAAGGAGGATATGGTGGCATATGTCAAATGATTCCTGGAGGGAGTTAATATGGTGAGACAGGTGAATCATGCTTTTCTCATCTTGGAACCGAAGAAAAAGATCTCTGCATCTCTTGCTGATTTTAGACCTATAGCATGCTGTTCTGTGGAGTGCAAAATTATAGAAAAAAATCTAGCATCAAGATTAAAGCTCATCTTGTCATACCTCATTTCTAAAAATCAAGGAGCTTTAGTCTCAGGAAGGAGTATTAGTGATTGTGCCCTTCTGGATGGTGAGTTTCTTCTCGACTATAATATTATGCGAGGAAGCAGGATAGCATGTCTGAAACTTGATGTGTCCAAGGCTTATGATAGTGTTAGATGGGACAAACTGTGGTGGATTATGAAGCAAATGGGATTCATTGAATAGTGCATTAGTTGTATGATATAGTGTGTGGCAACAACGAGCTATTCTATCCTTGTTAATGAAAAATTAGCATGTCTGTTCAAAGGGTGTAATGGTTTGTGAAAGGGTGACCCTCTTTCTCCCCTTCTTTTCATGATGGTCATGGAATACTTTACACAGAAGATGAAGAAAGCAGAAGAGAGGAAGGTTATCAAGCCATATACGGTGCATGGAATGAAGGTAATGAGCCATCTGATTTTTGTTGATGAAGTTCTTGTATTTTTGGAGGCTAAGACCAGAATACTAGAAGAGTTGAAAATGCTACTTAGGGAGTTCAGACAACAGACTGGGTTGTGCATAAATGCAGACAAAATCCAACTCTTCTTATCCAAAAATTGCCACCAAAGTGAAGGTAGATTGGATGATGCAATGAGAGTGGAGTTGGGCAGGCTTCCTACCAAATATCTTGGGTTTCCGCTTGCTGGAGCAAATCTACAAGTGAAGAACTTTGTTGATTGCATTGATAGAGTTGATGAAATGATAGAAAGATGGCCCACACAAAAGACTTCTATGGATGGAAGGGCAACATTAATCAAGGCTTCATTGGAGTGTCTTATCATCTTCTGGGTTCAACAAGGAGAAATTTTGAGAGCCGTGCTTGATAGGATAGAAATGAAACTATCTAATTTTCTATGGGAAAGGGAATACCATCCTATGCGGTATGCTCGGTTGGCGCTACCAAGAGAGGAAGGAGGTCTGAATTTAAAAGCTCCTAGAGACATTGCAAAATTAGGGACTTTGAGAAGAATAATAAACTATCAAGAATGTGCCTCGGTGTGGGGGAAGTGGATGAGGGAGAGATATCCATGGGGCCTAGAATTTCAGCCAAATACTAGGGAGGACTATTCACGCACAATCAATGTTATGCGAGAGTTATGGCAGAAAATAAAGCATTTATTTGACCCCTATGAAGTTGGAGGATGTCACCTAAAAGACTTGAAGATGGTTCTTTGGGAGGCAACAAGAACTAGAGCTGCAAAAGACAAAGTTTTTGAACAAATATGGGCTGGAAAATATATTCCTAAATGGAGCATGTGTGTTTATAAAATCATGCATGTCGCATTGTCCACACTAGATAAAATACACAGATGGAATCAAGACAGTTCAACTACTTTCTTGTTGTTTGATGAGGAGGAGGAGTCCCATAACCACTTGATGGGTTGCTGCAAATTCACGAAGGAAGTATGGAGCTTGATTTGCAAGGAGTTCAGATTGCAAATACCATTGAAGGATGATGCAAAACTGATGATAAAGAGTTGAGGAACCAAGGATCTGAATAGAATGTTGTTTGATGCACTTTGTTTTTATATATGGAATGAACTGAATGGAAGAAAGCATGGGCGTTCAGCTAAAAATGCAAAATATATTACTGTAAAAATTTGTAAATGTATCAAGCGTAAGCTACACACTAGATACATGTGTGAGTTGTATGCGCTGATGGGGTGTAGTGTTGGGCTACATGTGATATTTGACTTCCTACTCTTACAGGAGGGGTTGGAATACATTTACCTTATTCTTATACATACATACATACATACATACATACATACATACATGTCGTGGCTCAAGTGGTCAAGCACGATGTCTCCTCACGAAGGGACCCGAGTTCAAATCCTAGCCGTCGCCTTGGTTTACCACCCTCTCAAACGTTCGGACTCCGTCATGGGCGTGGGAGAGGGGGAGAAAATTCCTCTCTTTATCCCATACATACATGCTGACGAGGAGTGGCTCAAGTGGTCAAGCACAATGTATCCTAACAAAGAGACCTGGGTTCGAATCCTAGTTGCCGCCTTGATTTTCCACCCTCTCGGACATTTGACCTCCATCATGGGTATGGGAGAGAGGAGAGAATGCCTCTCTTAATCCCATACATACATACATACATACATACATACATACATACATACATACATACATACATCAAATGTGTCAATTGGCTCATGGAAGGGGGTGCGGTGCTAAGACAAGTTAACCACACATTTCTTGTCTTAGTCCCAAAGAAGAAGACTACTATGTCCCTCTCAGATTTTAGGCTGATCACCTGCTGCAACGTCCAATACAAAATTATGGCGAAGATACTAGCTGATCGACTGAAACTGGTGTTGCCACTACTGATCTCTGAACAACAAGGAGCTTTCATCTCTGGCAGGAGCATTGCAGACTGTAGCTTACTTGCGGGGGAGTTCATGGCAGATTTCAGAGTCAAGCGAGGACATAAGAAGATGAGCATGAAACTCGATGTGTCAAAAGCTTTTGATAGTGTCCGATGGGACAAACTGTGGTGGGTCATGGATCAACTGGGGTTCAGAGCTAGCTAGATATCATTAATCAAGCAATGTGTCTGCACTAGTAGTTTCTCAGTTCTAGTCAATGGCACTGCGAATGGTATATTCCAAGGCATGAATGGCTTGCACTAGGGTGATCCCTTATCGCCACTCTTGTTCACCATTATAATGGAATATTTCACCCAACTGATGAATGGAGCAGAAAAGAAGAAGGATATCAGAACATATACTGTTCATGGGACCAGAGTATGGAGCCATCTGATATTTGCTAATGATGTAATTGTATTCCTTGAGGCAAAGACACACTATCTAAACAATTTAAAGAAGACACTAACCAAGTTTGGCGAACAAACTAGATTGCATATCAACCAACATAAGACCCAACTCTTCATCTTGGAAAACTGCATGCACATCAAGGACTCCATTGAGGAAGTTCTAGGGATTGAAACCAGTGCCCTTCCCATGAGATACTTGGGTTTCCCTCTTGCTGGGGGCAATATCCAAGTTAAACACTTTACTAACTGCACTGATAAGCTTGAAGACATGATCGCTCGATGGCCTCTCACCAAGACATCAATGGTGGGCAGAATCATTCTCACCAAATCAGCTATAGAAGGATTGCTCATCTATTGGGTCCAACAAGGTGAAATCCCAATGGCGGTTCTAGAGCGAATGGAGATGACAATCTCAAAATTTGTCTGGGCGGGAGGAAGTCATCCTATGAAATACACTAGGCTTGCCCTACCGAAGGAAGAAGGTGGAGTGGGACTCAAAAATCCTCAAGAGATTGCCAATTGGGCCACCGTGAAGAGAATCATTAGCTACAACCATGGCATCTCACCCTGGGCAAGATGGATGAAAGGAAGATACCCAAAGGGCCTCGACTACGAACCAAACACCAGGGAGGGTTATTCCAGAGTGATTAATAGAATGATGAAGCTTTGGAAACAGATCAAGCATCTCTTCTTCCTGGAAAATGGGGTCTGGATGCAAATCAACCCAAACATGGATGTCTGGAGCATGATTCGCAACAGAGGTGAAAACAACTGTACCAGGTTCATTTTGACTAAATTCGAAGTTCCCAAATGGTCTATCAGCCTCTACAGGGTGGAAAACGACTCTTTTCCAATCATGGACAAGCTTGAAAGATGGTACTCGGGGACTACTAACAAATGCCTCTTCAGTGAAGGGACTGAATCTCATGAACACTTATCTAGGACCTGCCCCTATGTCAAAGAACTATAGAAGTCAGCGTGCATGTGCACTGGGTTCTCTCATCTACAATTGAAGGCCTCAAAGGAGATGATCACCATGCTTGGGAAGGACATTGGAACCTGTAAGAAGAAGCTTCTTCTCCTTTATTCAGGCATCATCTATCATATATGGAGGGAAAGGAATGATAGGAGGCATAGCAACAAAAGCAGAAGTGAAGAATCCATAGCAAAAAAGATTTGTAAAATTTACAAAAGTAGAATCAATGTATAGGAGTGTGTTTTTTTAGTTTGGAGTTGTGTAGTAGCGTATGAGCTATCATGTAATTTTGACCTAACTTTGTTTGGGACTTCAGAATCAAATTTACCCAATTCCAATACATACATACATACATACATACATACATACATACATACATACATACAAAATAACATAATACATATGTGGATGTCCATAGGGTTTCATGCTCTGGAAATTGGCGCCGCAAGGGAGGAGATCCCAAGGTTGGAGGAGGGGGTCATCCCCTCCTACCTGATTGTGGAACAACCAATAAAGAAGGCATGGAATCAAGTCTTGGGTGGAGCGAAAACTTACAAAGAACACAACTATGCTCTAGAAGAGGTCATTGACGGGAAGTGTTTCATCACCATAGACAATGATACTTACGTGAAGATGGAGAAGAACTGGGCACAAACAACGGTAATGTATGTTATGCGTAAGAGACCCTATTACTATCATTTACTGGCATGGATCAAGAGGGTGTGGAAACCTAAAGGAGGTTTTGATCTTTATTCAAAACCTAATAAGTTCTTCCTACTACGCTTTAACAATGAGGAAGATAAGCATACAATCATCAATATGGGACCTAGTGCTTTGACAGGCAACTGGTAGTGGTGAAGGACTTCAAGGTCAGTGATGATCTAAAGAGGGATCTCTTCAACTCTCTTCCTGTATGGATCAACATGCCGTCCATGGGTAGAAATTTGTCTGAGAAAGCAGTACGGATAGTTGCAAGCGGCGTGGGTAAACTTCTATGCATAGATCTCAGAACCTATCACAAGAATCCCTGGGAGAAGCTCACGCCTTGGTAGACGTCTGAGCCAATGAAGAACCACCAAAAGAGATTTGGGTTAACATGCCAAATTGCGAAGCCATTCCAGTAGAATAAAACTATGAACACATTCCCAAACATTGTACAAAGTGCAGAGTTTTTGGCCATGCTGATAAGGAGTGTCTACTCAAGCCCAGAGAGGAAGAACCAAAGAAAGCAGAGAAGCCCAAGAAACAAATCTGGGAGAAAGTAGTTGGAAAGAGAAACAAGACTCAACAGGTGGAAGAACCTGAGGAGGAGGCAAATGAAACAGATGAGAACCAGGAAGTTGAGGGGATTGTGAACCCAGAAGAGAATGTCAGGGAGAAGGAGAAAGATAAGAACACATATTAAGCTGAGGTGATTGAGAACTAGGTTGTTGATGATAGATAGAAGGTCAAAGACACAAATCACAACAGACTTAAGAATAAAGAGGCACAGAGTGCTAATACTGAAGTGAAAGGGCCGCGAAAGACCTGATCCTCTGGTAAGGTTAATTAATGACCATTTATATTGATAATGTTCATGGCTCAAGGAAACCACAGAAGATGAAAGAAGAGAGAGGTAATAAATTCTATTAAGATCTTTCAAGAATCTATTGTAATTCTGGTGGAAACTAAAATCAAATCTTATAATAAAGAAACGATGAAGAAGTTGTTCCCCAATGGTTGGAGATATCAATCTAACCATCATCATGATGATAATGGTAGAGTTTGTATTGGTTGGGACCCTCATTCCTGGGATCTATGGGTAATTGATTCAGATGATCAACAAATTACCACTCATGCCATTAATAAAGAAGGTCTGCGCATAGTAGTTATAGCTATATATGCTAGAAACTTGATGCATCAACATACATATCTATGGAATAAAATGGAGAACATCTCAAATACCATACTAGATCCCTAGATCGCTATTGGTGACTTTAACAACATTAGGAAAAGGGAGGAAAAATCTAGAGGTAGAGATGTGCTTAATCAGATCCATAGCTCTTTCAATTCAGATGTCGATAATGCATGACTTGTTGAACTCCCAACAGTGGGAGGCGAGATCTTTACATGGAGTAATAAACTTGCAAAATAAAAAAGAATCACATGTAAGATCAATAGATTTCTTATCAACAATGAGTGGCTAGTGAAATTCCCTGGCACTAAATCCAAGATTCTTACTTCTATGTTTTTGGATCACTCAGCTATTAATATTAATCTTAGAGAGATTTAAAGGAAAACTAGGCCTTTTCATTTTCTGAACTACTGGCAATAATGGAGTGGGTGTAAAGAGCTCATAAAAGATACCTGTTCTAAAGAACCAAAAGGCAATCCTCTCCATATGTTCAACCATAAGCTTAAAGATGTGAAGAAGAAGATCAAATAGTTGGCAAAACATGTCAATCTCAAAAATCTTCTTCAGAAGGAGCACTATGAGATGGATGATATCTCAAGAGATCTAAGGAGGGACCTCTCGATGAACAATTGATACAAGTGGAGAAGATAACACAAGACCGCATCAACCTCCTGGACAAAGCAGAAGAAAAATTTTATTGGTAGATGAGCATAATGGATTGGATCAAAAACGGAGATAGATACACAAAGTTGTATCAATCCACTCTTAGAACCAATTCTATTACTGAAATAAATGATAGCAAAGACACATTTCTAAATGATGAGGAAGTGATTGCTAAAGACACTACCCAATTCTTTGATAATCTTTACAATTAATCACATTCTGATCAAACCTTCAATGATTTAGGTTGGGAAAAACTCATCACGGAGGAAGACAATGACATCCATTGTAAGATACCAGAAATTGATGAAATTCGTAAGGCTATTTGGTCCATTGGTGCCTCTAAAAGCCCAAGACAAGACTGCTTTAATGGTTTTTTCTATCAAGAAAAAATGGAACTTCATCAATAAGACCTGACAAATGCTATTTTATGGTTCTTCAGAGGTGGACATATGGTCAGACAAATAAACCATGTTTTTCTTGCTTTGATTCTAAAGAAAGAGATCATCTCCTTGAGGGCTGACTTTAGACCAATTGGATGATGTTTAGTGCTATACAAAACCATCACAAAAATCATCACCATTCACCTAGCTGAGCTCATGCTGAAACTAGTCTCACCAAATCAAGGACGTTCAATCAGGGGCAGAAATATCCAGGATTGCTCATTACTTGATGTTGAGTTCACATTAAATTTTAATGTGGGGAGAAGCTCACCTTCTTCCTGCGTCGAAATTGACATAACAAAAGCATATGATTCAGTGCAATGGCCGTACTTGTGGAATTGTCTGAGACAACTTGGATTCAGGGAATATTGGATTCAAATAGTACAACAATGTGTAATGACACCTTCATTCTCAGTTTTATTGAATGATGCATCAGAGGGATTCTTTAGGAACACAAACGACCTTCGACAAGGAGATCCTTTATCCCATCTCCTTTTCACTATTGCAATGGAGGGTCTCAGTAAGAATCTCAAAAAAGTAGTCGTAGAAAAGAAGCTCAAAACATTCACCATCATAAACATGCAAGTCCTATCTCATTTATTATTCACTTATGATGTGTTGATCTTTTGTGAAGCTAGACCATGAAGTCTGATCAACCTTAAACAACTTCTTCTTGACTTTGGAAATGATTTTGGAATGAAGTTGAATGCATCAAAATCCTGTTTGTATCTGTATAAATCTACAAAAGATAAAAAGGTACCGGTTAACCTTCTTGGTATTCAATTAGGTGGACTTACAACAACATATCTTGGGTACCCTCTTACTAGAGAAAATCTGAGGAGAGCTGATTTCAACTCTTGCCTCGACAAGTCAAGGACTTGACTATGAAGTGGCCAGGAAACAAGTTATCTTTTCTAGGCCGACTTATTCTCATCAAAACCAATGCTATTGGACTTATACAGTACTGGCTAGCTCAAGGTGAACATACCAAGTCCACATTATGAAGAATGGAGATTCTATTGGGGGGACTTCCTATGGGGGTCTGCTATACATCCTGCGAGCTGGTAGAGAATAACTTTTCCTATTGAAGAAGGAGGTCTAGGGGTTCAAAACCTAGAGGATCTAGACAATTTCCATACATTTAAGAGAACGAAGAAACTATTACAAGGTGGACCAGTATGGGCAAAATGGATGGCAAAATGATATGGAATAAATGAATTTCAACAACCATCACACAGATGGGTCTTCTCGACACAATGGAGAAGGATCACTAAAACTTGGCCTATGTTCTGTAACACTACTGATAGTGAGTTATGGGATATATGCAGAAGCAAACAAGAGAGAGATGAAGCTGCCAATAATCTATGGAGTAGCACACACAATCCACGATGGAGCTTCACTGCTTTTAGAGATCACAAAGACCTTCTTCCAACAATGGAGAAAATACATAAATGGAGTCCTAATGTCAACCCTACTTGTGGATTATCCCATGAGGTTGTGGAAAGTTCTTCACATCTTTTTTCATCGTGCAAATGGTGGAAGTACTTATGGGGAAGATCTGCTTTAAAACTAGGTCTGGATCCTAAATGAGACATTGTCACTACCTTGATTCATCTCAATGATCATAGTAGAGATGAGAGAAATGTTATTTTGTGGGCCATCACGCTCTGTATACATACTATCTTGATCGAGAGGAATTCAAGGAGGCATGGTGGGAGAAAAATGGATGAGGTAAAGGCATTCAAAAGAATGGAGAAATAAATGAATAGGTCCTATAGTTTCCATATCCCTAACCTTTCTAAAATTATTGTTAGAAAATGGGAGTTTAGCCAATTCTGATAAGATTAGGCTTAGCAATCATTTTTATTTGTAAACTGCTTTGCAAAATAAGGCATTTTGTAACCTACACGTATTGGGTGTAGTTCTGTAATCCCCCCCTAGTGGGGTCTGGAATATATTTACCAAGAATTTTTGATACATACATACATACATACATACATACAATGCCGAAAAACAAAAACATGTGGCCCTCCCCCTAGGGCTACGTCCAGAGATCGACCAGGTCACTCCGGCCTAGGGCATTACACCCACACCTCCGGCCACTCCAGCCAGCGGTATCCACTCCTGTAACCTCCCACCCCAAATGACCACCACTTCCAAAGCTATGATGACTGCTGGAGATCATTTGTTAATTTTTCTTTTGCCATCAACGGTAACCGGTCCAGGAAGATACTACCATCCCGCGGCCTCAGGCAAGGTGACCCTCTCTCCCCCTACTTGTTTATTCTTTGTGCTGAAGCCTTCTCAAAATCTATTTCTTTAGCTTTAGCAAATAAATCTATTAGGGGGGTCAAGACCAGCAGAACTGGACCCCCTATCACTCACCTCTTCTTTGCAGATGATAGTATTCTCTTTGCAAAAGCAACCAAGGAAGAATGCCTGATATTAGCTAATATTATTAGCCAGTACGAATAGGCATCGGGACAAAGAATCAACCTAAGTAAAACTGAAGTTGTTTTTAGCAAAGGAGTACCACACCATCAAAGAGGGGAGCTGTTGAATGTTCTAAAAGTAAAAGAGGTACAGAGACACACCAAATATTTGGGTCTGCCGGCGTCCATTGGAAGATCAATGAAGCAGGTTTTCAACTATATCAAGGAGCGAGTATGGAAAAAGCTTCAGGGATGGAAAGAAAAATTCCTATCTAAACCGGGAAAGGAGGTGCTTGTTAAAGCGGTAGTCCAGGAAATTCCAATGTATGTTATGAATGTCTTTCAACTACCGGTGGGTCTCATTGATGAGATACAAAGCTGCATTGCTAGGTTTTGGTGGGGTGCAAAAAATAATGAAAGGAAAATATCTTGGACGAGTTGGAACAGCCTTTGTAAGCCCAAGAGAGCGGGTGGTTTGGGTTTTAGAGATCTCCATGCATTCAACCAGGCCATGCTCGCTAAACAACTTTGGAGGCTGCTCACGAAAGAAGACTCCTTGGCGTATAAAATTCTAAAGGCAAGATACTTCCCGAGGTCGATTATTTTGGAGGCTAGACGGGGCTACAACCCCAGTTTCACATGGAGAAGCATCTGGGGAGCCAAACCGGTGTTAATGGAGGGAGTTAACTGGAGAGTGGGTAATGGTAGAAGCATCAGCATATGGAAGGATAGATGGACGGTAGGTCAACAAGAGAGCTTCCAGGATTCTTACCTGAGCCACATCAATGATTTGGTTTTGGTCCAGGATATAATTGCAGAAGAGGGGGGGTGGGACAGCCAATTGATCACAACAGCTTTCCCACAAGAGGTGAGCTCCAGTATCTTGCACACACCAATCAGCAGCCGTCTCCAAGAAGATTCGCCCTACTGGTGGCCGGAGGACAAAGGGTGGTTTACGGTAAAGTCTGACTACTGGTTAAGCCTACTGGGAAAGGCGGAGTATCGCTCATCACGAGTAGCAAACCGGAATGAAATATGGAAGCTGGTCTGGCAGTCACAGCTGCCACCGAAGCTCGCCCATTTCCTGTGGCGGGTGTGTACGGGAGGGTTGGCGACGAGAGGCCGACTGTGGGACAGACATTGTATTGCTTCTGGCAACTATACTCGCTGCAATGCACCTAAAGAAACTATCTCCCATGTGTTCTTCGGATGCACTGCGGCGAGGGAGGTGTGGGCAGCTGCTCAAATCCCACTCCAGCCCGACGAGCAGGATCAGGTGAGCCCAGCGGAGGCTGTGTGGGAGATGCATGAAAAGCTGAGTCAATCGGAGTGCTTACGAGCATTTGGGATTCTATGGGGGCTATGGTCTCACAGGAACAAGGTCGTATTTGAAAGCAGCAGGGCGTCGCCGGAACAGTTCATCCGGCAGGCCATCACATACATTGAGGATTTTAGAAGAATCAATGAGCAGACACGGACGACAGTGGAAAGGGAAGATGTCGCAGAAGGGGCGAGATGGACAAAACCATTGTAGGGGAGGTACAAGCTGAACTGCGATGCCGCGATGGGCCAAGGAGGTTCGATCGGCCTGGGAGGAGTCATCCGGGATACCGAAGGTAACATTCAGGCGGTGGTGGCGGAAAGAATTCAGAGCACAGGTGATGTCCGAATCGCGGAAGCACTAGCTATACTGGCTGCTATGAATCAAGCTACGGAGTGGGGTTTCACGGCCATTGAAGTGGAAACGGACTCGGAGTCTGTTGCAGATGCTGTCCGGAAGCTGACCAAAAGGGGAGATTATCTCGGCCTTCTGGTTGATGACATTAAGTCAGTAGGAAATTTCTTTGCTTTCTTTTCAGTTAGTTTTGTTCGACGATCAAGTAACAGACTAGCCCATGAAGTAGCGAAATGTGCCCTCCTGGGCATCGTTAGCTCCTCTAGGGAATTAGTTGACGTCCCACCTTTGCTTTTTGATGTAGCTCGTACTGATATCTCTTAATATATAAGGCGTTTAACTTCAAAAAAAAAAGTGGTTTGATCTTCAGTTGGTGGTGACGAAAGACTATCTCTACGGAGACGATATGAGGAAGGACCTCTTTGCCATGATCCCATCTTGGATCACACTGGACTCATTTGGGAGGACCTAGACCATAAGAGCTGCAGGGACCATTGCCGCCGGCATCAGGAAGGTCCTAAATATAGATGAAAGGTATCTGGAGGAGGAGAGTGCCTGGGTTCTTGTAGATCTAGAGGCCGAGAGCACCATATCGAAGACCATCTAGCTGAATGTGAAAGGACACACTGCGATTCTAATCAAAGTGGAGTATGATCATATTCCTCCAAGATGTAGCCACTGTAATTCTTTTGGGCATGAGGAGTGCAAGGACGAACCAGAGGCAGAGGAGGATGAACCCAAGAAGGTTTGGCATAGAAAGCAGATTGCAACGATCACATATGAGCAAGTTGTGTAGGCCAGTAGCAAGGGAGCAGAGTCAGGTGCAAACCAGCAAACTCCACACTCATAGACAGGGGACCAAGGGATGTCAAGCATGAAGGTGGATGCTCCACCTGAAGCAACAACTGTAGATAGTGGCAATCCTAAAGATGCTAAATGCGAGGAAGGTGAGTTTGTATCCTCATCTAGGAGGAAAGGGCCAAGGCCAACAGGCATACCAAAGAATGTGGGGGTAAGTACCATCCTGGATACCACTAATAGCTTTGAGGCTCTCTCTGGCTCAGACAAGGAGAGGGGAGAGGTTGTGGCACAGAAAGAACAGGTGGTGAGAAGGAAGGATAATAAGAAGGAGCTGAGAAGGCAGATAAGATCAAACAAAAACCTTTGATATGTCCATGCTTCTATGGAATATCAAGGGTGGATGTGACAGAAGCAAGAAGAAGGAGATCCGTGAGTGGATCGCTGCTAGTGGTCATTCCTTAGTTGCTTTAGTGGAAACTAAAATAAAGGAACATAATAAGAATAACATTAGATATCTCTTTCCGTAGGGATGGGAGTATGTGTCTAATATTAAGTGTGCAGAAGTTGCTAGAGTTTGTGTGGCATGGAAGCCATGTGCGTGGTAGGTATCAATGATAAAGATGACAGACCAACAAGTTACATTTGATTGTAGGAATAATGGGGGATTACACATGTGGATGACAGCTGTATATGGTCACAATAATGGTAAGGCCATACTAGATTTATGGAAGGATTTGGTATCTCTCTCCAAACAGGAAAATCTTCTGTGGCTGGTAATAGGGGACTTCAATACTATTAGTCTACAGGATGAGAAGAGGGGGAAGAGATTAGCATTGAATGCAGAGGTAGATGTTTTTAATCAGACTATAGATAAAGTTGGACTCTTTGAGCTACCAATGGTGGGCGGTGATATCTTCACATGGAACAATGAAAGGGGACCGAAACACAAGATAGCGAGCAAAGTGGATAGAGCTTTAGTGAATGATGAGTGGCTGCAAATTTTACCTAATGTGCAGATGAAGGCAGGGGGATCTAAGCTAAGTGATCATGAACCTATCTCAGTTTAGATTACAGAAAAGAAACAAAAGAGGAAACCTTTTAGATTTTTAAACTACTAGGAAGAATGGAAGGGATTTGAAGAGGTCATAAAAGAAGGATGGAGCATGTAAGTGATGGGAAATCTGATGTTTGTCTTTGCTAAAACAACTGACAAATACCAAGGTTGTACTTAAGAGGTGGGCCAAAGATGAGGTGAATATTCCAAACCTGATCAAAGAAACAAAAAGAGAATATGCAAGGAGGCTAGAGAAAATTTGACGAGGGACCCTCTTAATCCTACGCTGATAGAGAAAGACAGGGAGATGAAAATGATGCTAGAGGATTTGAAGAAAGCAGAGGAAAAATTCTACTGGCAAAGAAATAGGGAGAAGTGGATGGATGATGGGGATAGAAACACTAAACTCTACCATACTGCTGTTAAAAGTAGGGAAGCTGATAATATTATTTTTGAACTAGCTGATGCTGACAGGAGAGTGGTCAATCAACATGAGGATCTAGAAGACCATGCCATAAATTTCTATACCTCACTATATAATAATGAGTTCAAAAATGACATAGAGGAGGAGGAGATGGAGTGGAAGTTTAGACTTACAAGCACACACACTAATATTCTCACAAGAAGGACTAATGAACAAGAAGTCAAGGGGGCAGTATGGAGCATTGGCAGCAACAAGTCCCCAGGGCCAGATGGTTTTATTGCTTTTTTCTGCAAGAATACATGGGATATCATCAAGGAGGATCTGGATGCATACAATAACTAGTTTCTGGAAGGAGGCAACATGGTGAGATAGGTTAATCATTCTTTTTTGGTTCTTATACCTAAGAAGAATGTTACTTCCTATCTTACTGATTTCAGACCTATTGCATGCTGATCAATTTAATATAAAATTATTACTAAGATTTTGGCTGCTAGATTGAATTTGGTACTTCCTTATCTTATTTATGCAAATCAAGGAGCCTTTGTGATAGGTAGAAGCATCAGTGACTGTGCTTTGTTGGCCAGGGAATTTCTGTTGGACTATAATGCCATGTGAGGAAATAGGAAAGCCTGCTTAAAGCTAGACGTATCCAAAGCCTATGACAATGTTAGATGGGAGAAACTGTGGCAGATTATGTAACAAATGGGTTTCAGTGAGTAGTGGATTTGTTGGATGAAGCAATGTGTTTGCACCACAAGCTTTTCTATTTTGGTTAATGGCGCATCTATATGAATGTTTAGAGGAGGTAATGGATTACGCCAAGGTGACCCCCTCTCACCTCTTATGTTTGTGATTGTTATGGAATACTTTACATAAAAGATGCATCAAGATGAGGTAGCAAAGGAGATCAAGCCCTACACAGTACATGGCACAAAGGTGATGACCCATTTGAATTTTGCAGATGATGTGTTAGTTTTTATTGAAGCTAAGCAGCAGTCTCTGGAAAATCTCAAAAAACAATTAGGGAGTTTTGGAGAACAGACAGGACTGCGTGTGAATGCTAACAAAACACATATATTCTTTTCCAAAAACTATTACCAGATAGAGGACAGGTTTGTAGATGCAATGGGTGTGGAGAGGGGAAAATTTCCAACAAAATATCTAGGTTTCCCATTGTATGGAGGTAATCTATAGGTCAAGGATTTTGCTGAATGCATGGATAAAATAGAGGAAATGATGAATAGATGGCCGACACAGTAGACTTCAATGGCAAGATGAGATAAATTGATAAAGGCTGTTGTTGAAGGACTTCTCATCTTTTGGGTACAACAAGGAGAGATCCCTACTTTAGTCCTAGATAGAATGGAAATGAAGATGGCAAATTTCATGTGGGCAAGTGGACATCATCCTATGAAGTATGCAAGAGTCGTGCTACCAAGAAGCGAAGGAGGGCTGAATTTAAAAGCACCTAAAGACATAGCTAAATGGGGGACATTGAAATGAATAATCAGCTACCAAGAAGGAATCTCAACTTGGGGGAAATGGATGAGGGAAAGATATCTAAGAGGATTGGACTTCAAACCGAAGACAAGAGAAGGTTATTCACACACTATCAACGTCATGATAGATACATGGCAACTGTTAGACATATGTTTGAGACTCTAAACAAGGAGGAATGGAGGCTAAAAGACCCAAAGACAAGTCTGTGGGAAGTGAAGTGATGTAGGAGTACAAGGGTCACACATGGGGGAACAAATATGGATCGGGCTGCATGTACCGAAATGGAGTATGTGTGTATATAAAATCCTGCACAGTATTCTTTCCACTCTTAATAGGATAGAAGGATGGAACTATGATGTTTCTACATTATGCTTGTTATATGAGGAGGCTGAAGAATCTCACAAACATCTTGTTGGTGAATGCAAATTCACAAGGGAGATTTAGAAAACACAATGTAAGGAATTTAAGGTACACATATAGCTAGAAGGTGACCCAAGAAGGATGTTAACAAAGTGTGGGAATGATGACAAGAAGAAACTTCTATTTTTGCCATGTGCTATCATATTTGGGAGGAACGGAATGCTAGGAAAAACCGTGGTGCTTCTATGAATGCTACAAGCATTGCTGCAAAAATTTGTAAATGTGCTAAACATAAGTTGCACATTAGCTACTTGAGTGAGTTGTAACTTTGTTCTATGTGATGTATGGCATAGGGCCTACATGTAACTTTGAACTCCTATATTTTTAGAAGGAAGTCGGAATATATTTACCTAATTCTGATACATACATACATACATACATACATATGCCGACAAAGACATACATACATACACCCCCGCCCCCTCCGTCTCCTAGGGTTTCTCTGGCGACAGTCAGGGCGATCCTGAGAAGGACCGGCGATCATGGCATCCTCCTCGAGGCAGGCCAATCCATCCACCCCACCAAACGCCCCACCCAACACCCCACCCGCAACCCAACCTTCCCAACCACCAAAAAACCCTACCTTGGAAAACCCTGAGAAGAAAGACGCCAAACAGAGGAAACTTTGGATCGATGTCGTGAAGAGAACCCCTGCATAAGAGAAGGAAACTTTGAGTTTTCCCAAACCAAAGAAGAAGGACGGCAAGGTGATCGTGGATCTGGATGCAGAAGAATACAGACACATGAAAAATGTCTGGGAATTCTCTGTATCTATCTACATCATGGGAAAAAGACCTTTTTATCCACATCTTCAAGCCTGGATTCGTAGGGTTTGGAACCCTAAAGGAGACTTTGATCTTCTATCAAAGGAAAATGGATTCTTTTTTATCAGGTTCTCCAATGCAGATGACAAAAAAGCTTGCCTGAATAGTGGTTCGCGCTGGTTTGACAGTCATCTTGTTGTTGCTAAGCACTATGACTATGGTGATGAACTAATAAAGGAAGACATGGCTACCATCCCTATTTGGATCCGAATCCCTTCAAATGGGAAGACATGGACGAGAAAGGCCGCAGGCACGGTTGCCTCAGGTGTGGGGAAAGTCTTGCACGTGGAGACTAGATCCATGGAGACATCTGGTGCAGATGAAGCAAGAGTCCTAGTTGAGATCGAAGCAGAAGAAGAAACTCCGGATAAGGTCTGGGTTAATATCCTGAGAAAGCAGGAGATATCCTTCTCTATAAATTATGAATACCTACCAAAAAAGTGTTCCCATTGCTGCGCTTTTGTCCATGGAACTGAGGATTTCCCTAAAGGCGAGAAAGATAAGGTGAAGGAGAAGGAGTCCAGCGATGGATTCCAAGTTCCTAAGAAGGTCTGGAAGCCCACTGCCACAAATAAAGAAGCTGTCAAGGAGACGGAAGAAGGAGAAATCCCAAACCCGGACACAAACCCATACAGTGTGCTAAGTGATTCAGACCATGAAGAAGAAGAAATAATAGCATCCATAGAGGCAGACAAAACCCCGCAAACCTCTCAGAAGGAAAAAGGAAGCCAATCGAAATCTAAAGGAGGTGAGAAAGCAAAAGAAAAGGAGCCCACAAGGCGAACTAGGAACAATAAAAGGACTTAATGTCTGTTCTTTCCTGGAATGTTAAAGGAATCAACAAGATTACAAAGAGAAGGGAGGTCAGGAACTGGATTAGCTCCAGTGGAGTTTCTTTAGCTGCAATTATTGAAACAAAAATAAAGAGATGCAATTCAAAGTATACAGACACTGTTTTTCCGAAAGGCTGGACACATATAAATAATCTGGAGGAAGTGGATCTAGGACGAATCTGTCTTGGATGGAACCCGAATATTTGGGAAGTCAATACCTATAGAAAGACAGATCAGATGATTACTGCCACCTGCACTAATAAGGGAGGTCTGAAGATGGTTTTCTCTGCAATCTACGCCTTCAATCACCATAAACAGAGACAGAGTTTATGGAGGGATATTGTCGATCTATCAAAGACCATCAAGGACCCTTGGATCCTGATGGGAGATTTTAACAACGCCAGACTACAACAAGATAAGCAAGGAGGTCGACTTGTTGAGGAGGCAATCCTAAAATCATTCAACTATGCAATCAATATAGCTGAATTATGTGAACTACCCATGAGCGGAGAGGAAGTGTTCACGTGGAATAATGAGGGAAAACCTGAGAAGCGCATTGCAAGTAAACTAGACAGAGCCCTTGTCAACACAACTTGGCTCAATCAACTACCCATTGTTCAAATCAAGGTAGCTAGTGTTGACATCAGTGATCATGCTCCTCTAATCATGCAACTTAATGAAAAAGAAAGGAAACCTCGCCCTTTCCGATTTGTGAATTTCTGGACTTCTTGGAAGGGTTATGACGAGATTCTAGAAGAATCCTGGCAAATTAAAGTTGAAGGCAATCCGATGTTCATATTCGCCAAGAAGCTTATGCATCTAAAACAGAAACTGAAAATCTGGTCCAAGGAGTACGTCAATATTCCAAATTTGTTGGAAGGAACAAGAAAGGATCTAATCCGTGTAAGAAGTCTTCTGCTGACTGAGCCTCTAAACACCAACCTAATTGAAGAAGAACTTAATCTTAAGAAGATGCTAGAAGATCTCAAAGCAGCTGAAGAAAAGTTCACATGGCAGCGAAGTAGATAGAAATGGATCTCAGATGGGGATCGCAACACCACCTTATATCACAATGCCATGAAGAAAAGAGAAGCTCAAAATGCAATCACTGAACTTGTCACACCTGAAGGAGATATGGTGAATAGTCAGCGGGAACTCGAAATCCAAGCTACGGACTTCTATACAAAGCTCTACAATAAGCCCTTGAATGATAATCTAGAGGAAGAAGACGATCTTCAATGGCGAGCAAAACTTAATAATACTCACAATAATTTCCTTTGCAGGCCTATTACTGAAGATGAAGTTAAAGAAGCTCTATGGAGCATTGGCACAGATAAATCCCCAGGCCCAGATGGTTTCAACTCCCATTTTTATAGAGAAGCTTGGAACATAATTAAAGATGACCTATATCGAAGCATCAAATGGATTATGGAAGGAGGAGCAATGCTGAGGCAAGTAAACCATGCTTTCCTGGTTCTTGTTCTGAAGAAGAAAACAACTATGTCGCTCACAGATTACAGACCAATAGCTTGCTGCAATGTTCACTATAAAGTCCTTACCAAAATTCTCACTGAACGTCTGAAAGTGGTGCTTCCTATTCTCATCTTGGAACAGCAGGGTGCTTTCATTTCATGCAGAAGTATAGCAGATTGCGGGCTGCTTGCTGGGGAATTCATGGCAGATTTCGGAGTCAAACGAGGACATAAGAAGATAGGACTGAAGCTGGACATTTCAAAAGCTTTTGACAGCGTTCGTTGGGAAAAACTCTGGTGGATTATGAATCAGTTGGGATTCAGAGATAGCTGGATAAAGATAATCAAGCAATGCATTTGCACTCCTAGTTTCTCAGTTTTGGTTAATGGAACACCGAATGGTATCTTCAGAAGCACCAATGGTCTGAGACAGGGAGACCCATTGTCGCCGCTCCTCTTCACGATCCTGATGGAATACTTCACCCAGCTGATGAAGAAAGCTGAAGCAAAGAAAGATATCAAAACCTACACAGTACATGGTACAAAAGTCTGGAGTCATCTAATATTCGCTGATGATGTCCTGGTCTTCCTTGAAGCTAAACCACAATACCTAACTAATCTCAAAAACCTTCTTCTCAAGTTCGGCAAGAAGACAGGATTACACACTAATCAACAGAAGTCACAGCTGTTCATGTCGGATAATTCCATGCATCTAAAAGAAACCATTGAGGGAGTCCTAGAGATTGAATGCAGCACCTTGCCCACAAAATACCTGGGGTTTCCCTTGGCAGGAGGCAACCTGCAGATCAAGGATTTCGCAGACTGTACTGACAGACTGGAAAACATGATAGCTCACTGGTCCATAACCAAGACCTCAATGGCAGGAAGAATTTTCCTCACCAAGACGGCTATAGAAGGATTGCTGATCTATTGGGTACAACAAGGGGAAATACCAAATGATGTTCTAGATCGAATGGAGATGAGAATCTCAAATTTCATTTGGGCTGGAGGTACCCACCCAATGAAATATGCAAGATTGGCACTGCCAAAGGAGGAAGGAGGTGTGGGTCTTAGAGCACCACATGAAATAGCCAACTGGGCTACTATCAAAAGAATCTTTGCTTACAACCATGGGATCTCTCCTTGGGCGAGATGGATGAAGGGAAGATATCCAAAAGGACTTGATTTCATTCCAAGCACCAGAGAAGGTTACTCACGGGTGATTAACAGAATGATGATGATCTGGCAACAAATAAAGCATCACTTTACCTTACATAGGGGCACCTGGATTCAAAATGACTTGAGCAGAGATGCTTGGGAGCTGATTCACAATAGAGGAGAAGGAAGCTGTACCAAATACATATGGACCAAATATGAAGTTCCTAAATGGACTATGAGTCTATACAGAGTGGTGAACCATTCACTAGCCACAATGGATAAACTGGAGAAATGGTATCCGGGAACCATTAACAAATGTTACTTCTGCAGAGGATCTGAAACACATGAACATCTTTTCAATATGTGCCCCTTTATCAGGAATCTATGGAGATTGGTCTGTAGCAGTACTGAATCAACCATCATTCAGCTTTGTAACCCTAGAGAGATGATCACTCTTCTAGGGAAGGATACTGGACAGAGAAAGAAAAAGTTACTGCTCCTCTACTCAGCCACCGTCTTCCACACTTGGAGGGAAAGGAATGATAGAAAGCACAAATCCAAAACGAGCAACATAGAAGCAATAAGTAAAAAGATTTGTAAAGTTTACAACAGTAGACTCAATGTATAGGGAGTGAGTTGTTATAAGTTTTTTCTTCTTGATATGGGTATAGTAGTGAAGGTGGACTACTATGTAATTTGACCTAACTATGTTAGGGACTTCGGAATAAAATTTACCCAATTCCGATATGTCGACAAGGAGTGGCTCAAGTGGTCAAGCACGGTGTCCCCTAACAAAGGGATGTAGGATCAAATCCCAGTTGCTGCCTTGATTTACCACCATCCTGGGCATTCAGCCTCCGCCACAGGCATGGAAGAGGGGAAAAAATCTTTCTCTCTTAATCCCATACATACATACATACATATGCCGACAAGGAGTGGCTCAAGTGGTCAAGCACGGTGTCCCCTAACAAAGGAACCCGGGTTCGAATCCCAATTGCCACCTTGATTTACCACCCTCCCGGGCGTTCGGCCTCCACCACGGGCATGGGAGAGGGGGAGAGAAATCTTTCTCTCTTAATCCCATACATACATACATACATACATACATACATACATACATAACAACCGTTCTCTCCCCCTATGGTTGCTCTGGTGACTCGCTAGGCGATCTAGGGATGATGACCACGTTGGAGAACCTTACCCCCATCATCCACCCCACCTCCACATCCCACACCCCAATCCCTAACCAATCACCCACCCAATAGCTTGAAACCCATACATAATCGATGTCATCGAAGACTGGAAGCCCTAGACAGTTGGACGTGGAAAAGAAGACGGCCAAGGTGCCGATGGAGAAACAAGCATGGAACAATATTCTCGAGCAGTCAGCCCCGTGAAAGGTAGAGGAATGATTACCGAAACCCAAAGTTGCAGAGGGGAAGGTGATTATCAAAATAGAGGAAGAAGAGTATGCTCAAATGCAGAACATCTGGGAGTTCACCATCCTCACCTACGTGGTCGGGAAAAGTCCCTATTACCCTCACTTTCAAGCATGGATCCAACGTACCTGGAGGCCAAAGGGATCATTCACATTGCTATCGAGGGATAAGGCCCAATACCTAATCTGGTTCTCCAATGCAACAGGTAAAGATGTGGTTTTGCACCTTTGTCCCAGGTGGTTCGACGACCAGTTAGTCATTGCCAAAAGCTATAACCATGGGGATGAACTCAGACGAGATGCCTTCTCCACGATACCCACATGGACAATGTTGAATTCCTTTAGATGGTCATGGACTAGGTGCTTAGTGGGAACCATTGCCAGGGGAGTGGGGAAGGTTCTTCACATAGATGACATGTCCTTGGAGAAGGAGGATGCTTGAGTTCTTATTGAATTGAATGTCGAACATGAAGTGGTTGATACTATTTAGTTAAGGGTGAAATATAGAGAGATACCGGTGGAGGTGGTGATGGACTTCGTGCCACCAAAATGCAACAGCTATGTGGCGTTTGGCCACAAAGACGAAGACTGTGACTCTAGGGCAATTAAGCCTATTGTAGACAAGGGGGATAACAAGCAGAAAAAACAATGGAGGGAGAAGAAGAAAGAGAGTTTGAGGGAAGCTGAACCTAAACCATATCAATCAATGGCTGTTGAACCTGAGGCTGAGCGAGCTGAGACGAATCATGCTACTGACTCCCATGAGGATACAGATGAGGGAGAGTTCATGTAATGCCCCATAAATACGATTAAAAAACACATGTGGAAGCATAAGGAACATTAATCCAATCAGGGCAGAAACACTCCCTCAGTACGAGAATCAATCATAAAGAGAATATCTTTATCCATAAGTAAGATTCATCAATTAACAATGTTTCATAGAAAATAAAAATAGACCATGCATGGTTCTTTTATAACAATAAAATAACATTTCGTCTAAACTTTAAAGAAAGAAAGAACAAAATCTCATATCAAAATAAAATCCATGATCTGGTTTCCAGTGTTCATAATCAATGCCATAAGGATCATCATGCCGGTGTTAAGCCAAAATCAACTAGGTACCTGTAGGATCTAGATGTAGGGGAAAAGTTCCCAGTCACGTATGCAGCCACAAAGGTGTAATATACATAAAAAGATAGTCTAAATAGTAAATTCATGTAGGATAAATAGTAGCTAATGCCATTGCCATGATAACCAATTTTAGTAATTTTTATAGTCAAGGAGAAAAATATGCATCAAGATGCATTCAATAAATCTTGGATGACAAAGTAACCAAAGGTTGTATCCATACTATCATGCACCAATCGAACCAAACTTCATTCACTAAGTGGAAGCGATCATTAGCAGCAGATTACTGAAAATCACTAAAAATTAAAACCATTTACAAAGAGATCTGTAAACTGGAAAACTCTTTCAACAAGAACCAAAGTAATTCAATTACATTCTCGTTCACAAGTACATATCTTGTACAATTCCTTCTCGAGAATTACAAGCATCAAATGCCCTGTTTAAAACTATACACAGGCAGCATAAAAACATTGAGGCATCAAACCAAAATCTCAGATCGATTCATTAAACGAACTACTGACTCTGAGGACCTGAGAGTATAGGGATGACACATAGGACTCTATATATAAGACATGACAGCCAGTGTCTCCACCTGAGAATTCACTGTTGTCCCTTCTTCTACTGCTACTCTTCCACTGTTGTAGGGTTTCTGCCTCTTCCTCCTCATCTACCTAAAAAGTTGGATCCCACGGGGGTGAGACAATTGAAATTGCCCCAGTGAGAGATATAACTCTCTACCAGAAATATTAATATTGCAGGTTAATAGAATAAAACTGAGTAGATGGATCATATATATATATATATATATATATATATATATATATATATATATATATATATATATATATATATATATATATATATATATATATATATATATATATATATATATATATATATATATATATATTCAACAGTAGGCCAATCAATGTCTAACAAGTTAGAGCATCATTCTTAATCAAAGCATCTCGGTTATTTCTTGACAAAGTAGCATGTGACTTATCCCATAAGGAAATGAAGAACATGTATAACAATTATCCATCTAGGATATTCTAAGCAAGGTAACATCAACCAATGATTCTCGTATTTTAACTTTAAGCAAATACGCTACACGGATGATTACATTTTACAATCATACTTATACCCTGAGAAGATGAGGTATACCACTCATACTCCAACCGACCACGATTATGGAAAGCATTGGTACCACACAAGGTCAATGGAAGATCCAAACTCCAAGACCTCATCCTTCTCGGTCAGTACAAGATTATTCAGCAGAGACATCACGTGTCAAACTGCAATTAGCTTTCCTAGGTATATTGGCATCTTTGCTATAGAGTTATAGCCCGCAACATATACTCTCTTTAGGGTTATGGCCCGTAGCCAATCCCTGGTATCATATCATGGAGTCATGGCACGTAGCCATACTCATACTAGGGTATGGTCCGTAACCAATCACGTACATAGGATATAGCCTACAGCCATTCCTTTGGGGCATGAGGATATAATTGCCCAATTACCCCCACATATTCAAAAATATGCGCTCCGAGTTTAACTCGTTTCACCATTCAGCAAATTTTGACGCTGATGGATCTGTGGTCAGGGCAACTACATTATATGATATCACTTGATTAATTAAGTGTATTACCATATTCTTTTAGCATCAACAAGTTTCCAAACATCAGTTATTATATTAGTTGCTATAAAGAATGTGTAATACTTCCATCAAGTAATGTTCAAACCTTTAATAAAGCATTGAGATCTCAGTCCCTCATCTCATCAGGGGTATTCTCATCCCTTAATAAACTCATCATTATGATTATAGAAAATGGGTATTCAAACCCTCAGTTCAACATAGAACAATTGTTACCATTTATCAGGTAACTAATACCTTCAGGTTGTCTGACCAAGGTAAACATGATACTTTCTAAACAAGCATCTCACATGGCTCACAAAGCCCATTTCATCTCTTGTTACCTCTCACTAGGCAACAAAGCATATTATGGCTCACAAGGCCCATTAACAATAATAAATGAAACATCATAGCTCATACCTGGCTATGCTCATCATCTCATGATACATGCATGATTAGTACACTTGATAACAGTTATATCAATTACATTTTAGCACTATGCTATACAAAGTAACACCACTTATACCCTTATTAGGGTTAGGGTTTCCCAATTCATATCAATCAGGGTTACTCATCCCCTTACACAAATTAGGGCTAGGTTTTCAAATTAGGGTTTCATAATACATAACATCATCCTGGATTAGGGTTTCATATCACATTACCCTGTATCATGGTTTCACATTACATCGTTACCTTAAATTAAGGTTTCTTATAACATTTCCCCTAAAATTAGGGTTTCATGTAGATTTACTCAAAATTAGGGTTTTCATGAAGCATTACCTTAAATTAGGGTTTTTCATTAAAATACCCTGAATTAGGGTTTTTCATATCATTACCCTAAATTAGGGTTAGAGATCATCAACCTTCTCGATTAGGGTTTCATGATCTCATCATCATGGATCAAACCCTAATTACATATTTTATTCATGTTGAAAGTGTTGAGGATTAATCACTACATGATTATCACTCACATATAAGTTTCTCTCTCTCATCCTCTCTAGGAGGTTAATTGCTCCAACTTGATTGGATTAGATCAACCTGAAAGAACGATTAGCATAGTGTATTGAGTTACTTCTTTCATAAGCATCAAAGACTAACCACTCAAAAGGTACTAATCACTTAAGTACCTTAAAGGTACAACCATTTTAATTATATTTGATATACATCATTAACAATCATGGGGTTTAATAGTACTTACATGGTTTGAGTTAATTAGACCTTCAAACAGTCTTGAGGTATTTTGACCTTCAAACGGTCTTGAAGTATTTTGACCTTCAAATGGTCTTGAAGTATTTTGACCTTCAAACGGTCTTGAAGACCATTAGACCTTAAACGGTCTTGATCCCAAAACCTTCAATCGGTCTTAAGACCATTAGACCATCAAACGATCTTGACCTCAAAGTCCCTAAATGGTTTGAGACCGTTTGAATTAAATATAATTAACCCCAAATGGTTTGAAATCGTTTAGACCTCCAAACGGTCAAAGTACCCTAAAAGGTTTGAGACCGTTTGAATTAAATATAATTAACCCCAAATGGTTTGAAACCGTTTCGACCCCCAAACAGTCAACTCCTTCAAACGGTAAAAGCACCCAAATGATTTTGAAGTTCAATTTATCCATTCGGTCTTGAGATCCATTACCCATTCAGTTTTGAACTCAATTACCCATTCGATCTTGAAGTCAATTACCCATTCGGTCTTGAACTCAATTATCCATTCAGTTTTGAGGTAAATTACCCATTCGGTCTTGGGTTCAATTACCCATTCGATTTTGAGGTAATTTACCCATTCGGTCTTGGAACCGAATCAACTCAATCAGTCTTGAAACCGAATCAACTCAATCGGTCTTGAAACCGAATCAACTCAATTGGTCTTGAAACCAAATTAACTCAATCAGTTTTGAAAACCGTTTGCCATTCCTTTGTTGAGGTGTGTGCTTAAGATGACATTATCATCTTCAAGCTTCAAACCTTCGAAATCAATTGTGATTCATATGGTGATTTCAACAACTAATCAAAAAGAAATCGAGAAAGAAGAAAGGTTCAACACATGATGGACACATTGCAAGTAATAATAACATTTAAGGGTTCAAGTTATATAACCCACCTTCAAAATTGATTCCAAGCTTCAAGTTTCACGTTCTCAATGGTGAATGAAGCTTCCTCAACTTCCCAAGGCTCATCCTCAGGTCTTTGAGTGAAATGAATGGCTAAGGTTGAAGATTGAATGAAGAAAAGAAGAAATGAAGCATTAAATTTTGATTTCCACCATGAAATTAAGGTTTAAGATAACTATGGAGCTTACCTACAGGTTGGGGCACGTCCTCCTGTTTCTCCTAATCTCCCTTGTGTTCAACCAAAGCAAGGAAAGAAAAAGGAAATCGAAAAAGCCTTTCATGTGGGTTGAAAATGGGATGTATATAAGGGAATTTCAATGAGAGAGAAAGTGATAAATAATTCCTTCAACTCCCAAAATTGGTGCCACATACTCCCCTCAATCCCTTGCATACGAAGCCATCTCCCCCACCTTGTAATTCCTCTTCATTATCCATGAATTAAAAGAAAACAAATTAAGCACCTTAACCATTTTAATAATAATATCCAATATTAGTGGATATTACTTTTTAGTTAACTAATGTGAGTGGGCTCTCCACTCACTTTAGATATTTAGGTGCCATTGCAAGGCACAAAGACGTCCATTCTTATAGAATTTCAACCAACACATTTTTGGTTGAAGGGCACTTTAATTAATATATTTACTTTTGCATTAAATTGAATTAGGGTTTCAATTATGCTTAAATCTTGATTATTTTAATATCAAGATTCTCTCTCCTCCAAAGTGATTCAAATGAGACACTCCTCTCATTTTCTTGTCTCTAATTGATACCAAGAAACATTAGGGACTCTCTATAAGTGGTATTTTTCCTATTGAACCCTAGGTTTTGGGTAAATTGCACATTACACCAAAACTAGGTTTTAAGGCACAAACATTGCTTAATTAGCTCTTTCTTGGTGCTCAGGCTACCACAACCCATACCTCTACTTCATTCTCATTATTATGATTCTTAAACACCTGAGGAATACTTTACCATGTAACATTTTCAAGTTAACTCCTCAACTTGGGTAATTTGCACATTAGTCCAAAATAGGAAAAACATTGTTTTTAACATTATTAAAAAAGGACTAAAATTTAAACATAAGCTCCTCTTGAGCCTTAATTACTTTTCAAGAGATAAGAGCAAGCATATAATTAAATTTATTAAGTGAAACATATAGGGTTAAAGCATAACCCAGGTAAGGGATGTTACACATACCTCGAGTGTACAATATGTAAACAGTTACACCACAAGGGTGCAGTCACCACGAGGGTGTAGTCCATCAGTCATAGCACAAGGGTGCCATCAGTATGTCACACCACAAGGGTGAAATCACCACAAGGGTGCAGCCAGTCAGTCAACCTATGGATTTTTGTCACCTAGATATTTCAGTCAACCCGAAGTGGGTAAAGCTCTCAAATTTCATTACCCAAGATTGGGCACAGTTACCACAATGTGACATATTGATATCATGGGATGGATGTCAACAGTTGACCCTAAGAAAAGGTCCTAAAAGCAGTATTCAATGTATGATCATGTAATATAGGCACAATCCATATTAATTTAGTTTCCATCTTTATTATCTAGTATTTTCTCACAGTAGAGACACATAGTTCATGAGAGCATAACCTTTTATACAATATTGATATTCCCTTTTTAGATAGGATTTAGCCTATGTATGGTTATTTTCATCCTAGGTTAATTATGATCAGGATAAGACATAGTTGGTACATAGAAGGTAGTACATATTTTAGAATGAGATAAACAAAATGAGCATTTTTGTTCACCATAGATAATGATTTAGAACATAGTATTAAAGTCATAATTTGACAACAATTATTAATATGTATATAGATAGTGAGATCAAGAAGATTGTTATATATATTAAGCCTCACATATGATCCATGTATTCCGGGAAACAATTATCTTAATACAAATAATTTATAAGACATGTTTCATATGATCATGCCCATTTAACAAAGATGATACCTTAACAACATGGATCTTTATTTTGTCTTAGAATATATTGAATCATAATTGTTTAGCAGATCAGGCATACATGAACACAAATTTTTTTATATATAATAGATTCTACTATGGAAACATAAATATTAGGATACAATAAATTGGTTCATGGGGTGCAATCAAAGCAAAAACCTTGGCCATGGATCCGACTGCATACCTTGAAAGGATGCGCCAAACCGAGAACCTGAGATCAAAAGAAGCATGACACCTAGCTTTGTCTTCCCATCCTACTTTGTTTCTTGCGACTTCCCCAAACCTGTCCGTGAGCCAAACTCCTTGTTTCGGTCACAGATGATGAGCCTTCATGTGTGTTTGCATCATCTGACAACACATCAACAAGAGAGGAGATGCTACTGCTTTTGACTCATGAAGGATTCATAAAGGATAAAACCAAAATGAGTGAGAGAAAGAATGGATAATGTGTTTAGTTTCTTTCACCATGACAACAGCTAAGAGAGGTATATATAGATATATTGGGAGGGCGATAGGGTTCCTGATTGGTTTTGATTTGGAGTCCAATAGAAATTAGACTCCTGACCCCAATCTAACTCTGTATTCTATGATGATTTAAAAAGAAATTTTCATCCTCGAAAACAAAATAAAAAACCACAAGACTTACCAAAAAGGTGAGGGTACTTGTCCTTCATATCCGACTCAAGATCCATTTAGTCTCTTCATCTCTATGATGTTTCTAGGCCACCTTTACCATAGGAATAGTACATCTTTTCAATTGATGAGCCCGTCGCTCCACTATGCGTACCGGTCTTTCTTCATAAGTCCTGTCAGGAAGGATTTCTGGTACATCAATGCTAATAACATGGGATGAGTCATGTATATATTTCCTCAACATTGAAACATGAAACACATCATGGATATTTGTGTAAGTTGGTGGCAAGGCAAGCTTGTAAGAAGAGTCTCCATATCGCTCTAAGATCTAAAAAGGTCCAATGTACCTTGGACTAAGATTTCTCTTTTTACCAAAACACAACACTCCCTTAGTTGGAGACGTCCTCAGAAAAATGTTGTCCCCAACTTCAAAGATCAACTCCCTTCTTCTTTTGTCAGCATGGTTCTTCTGTCTACTATGGACATTCTTCAACTTTTCTCAAATCAGATCAACCTTATTAGCACATCCTTGAATAATGGCAGGTCCTATCAACTTTCTTTCTCCCACTTTACTCCAACACACTGGCTATCTACATAGTTGCCCATACAAAGCTTCATATGGTGCCATCCTAATTTTTGTGTGATAACTATTATTATAAGAAAACTCCACTAGAGGTAATTATTCCTCCCAACTGCCCTTCCATGATAGAACACAAGCTCTCAACATGTCCTCCAATGTTTGTATTGTCCTTTCAGATTGCCCATCAGTTTGTGGATGAAAGGCCGTGTTGGGCCAGTTTTGTTCCTAAATCTCTATCAGAAACAATAGATTTTGGAACACCATGAAGCCTCAAGATTTCATCAATGTACATCTTGGCTAGACTATCAATAGATTGACCCATTTTCATAGCAAGAAAATGTGCAGTCTTTATCAATCTATCCAACAGAACCCATATGCAGTCATTTTGCTTCTTTATTTTAGGCAACCCCACAACAAAATTTGTCGCTATAAATCCCATTTCCATTTAGGTAAGTCTAGTGGTTGTAATAACCCAACATGTCTTTGATTTTCAATCTTCACATGTTGACAAACCAGACATTTGGAAATAAAATCAGCTATGTCCCTTTTCAATCCTGGCCACCAAAAACTTCGTTGTAGGTCTTCGAACATCTTTTTGCTTCCTAGATGGACAAAGAATTTTGTCATATGAGCATTCTTCATTAACCCCTATCTCATATTGGAAGTATTAGGCACCCAAAGACGTGCCATAAATTTTATACTCCCATCTGACCCTATGGAAAACTAAGATCCTTCTTCTTCAACTGTCTTCATCATTTTCTCTCTCTTCAACATCTTCAAGTTGGGACTCCCTAATACTATTTATCAACTCAGGTTGTGCTATAAAACATGCCATAGATATCTTCTTTGGGCCTTTGACAGATGGTCTCCATTGAGTAACATTTTCTAGTAGCTTCCATTCCTGGATCAGCCATTGTACCGTCCGTTTCTTACTAAGAGAATATGCCACAACATTGGCTTTTCCTGGATGATAATTAATGGAGAAATCATAATCCTTCAGGAATTCCAACCAAAGACATTTTCTCATATTCAACTCCTTCTGAGAAAAGATATATTTTAAGCTTTTGTGATCAGAAAATACTTGAAATTGCTCCCCATAAAGATAATGATTCCATATCTTAAGAGCATGTACAACAACAGCCAACTCTAAGTCATGTGTGGGGTAATTCCTCTCATGATTTTTTAGCTATCAAGAGGCATATGATACCACTGTGACGTCCCCAGATTTTCTAAAACTTAATCTTATGTGTGTCATCTAAATTGAAACCCTCACCTCAGTAAGAATCCCAATTTAAACACCCCACACTAGGCTAAGAATAAGAAAATCAAAGGAATCCAAAAGGAAACAACATTAGCACATGCACATGGACAATAATAAAACCATACAACACATGTTCACCATTCAACATATAATTACATAATGAATTGTTACAATATTTGATATTACATAATGAACAACAAACTTCTACATATACATGTACTACCACTAACCAACAAGATCTTAAGACAACAGGTCCACCTGTACATCAGCTCGCCACACAACTCACAACTATCAAGGTCCTGATATGATCACATGTCCACATACCTAAAACAAAAGATTACATGTGGTACACATCAGCACAATATTGAAGAATATTGTACTGAGTACGCCTACGTGTCTTTTATATACCTCTCATCATATCTTGGCAATAAGATAAAATTTAATACCTGGCAGTTATAAAGAAGTATAAGAAAAAGAATATACTTGCACAAAGATGTTCATTAACAAAAGAGAACACATATTTTAATCTCATTTTCCATCATATATCTCATACATCTTCCACTAAGGGCTTTGATGTTTTTAGGCCTTATGATCTACTACCAAAGAGTTTGAGATCATTATGCGTGTAATCTACTACCAAAGAGTTTGAGATCACTAATGCATTAAGGCCTTTATGATCTACTACCAAAGAGTTTGAGATCATTTACATGTGATCTACTACCAAAGAGTTTGAGATCACTTTCCAAGCACTATACTACCAAGAGAAATAGTGATTTCTATGATGGATCAAATATCTTACGTTTCATGTGTTCATAGCCATAAGTATGGAAAATCAAGCAAGCTATCATACAAGAATAATCATTTCATCCAATACCATATTCCAAGTATTTTACTACACATACGACACAAGCATATTATATAATAACCCAAGTAAGAGGTAATGGTGTACCTTGAAAAGAGACATCCTAATCATCACATATTCCCGAGTCAACTACATTCTTGGTCAACCCTGATTAAGGCAAGATCATATATCACCACCAGGTTCTCATCATCTTAACCCTAGTTATGTCCATTAGGGTTTAGCTTAGTTCATTAGGATATGTGCATCATTACTTGCATTCTTATCTTAGATTTGTCTTACTGATGTCATTTTCCAAATTATATCCTCTAATAGGGTTCAACATTTGAATACCAGGTTCCATATCATTTTGTGCATATATTAACCCTAGATCATATTCATTAAGCATATTAGGGTTACAACCCATGTATTAAGGGTCATCTTCACATAACATGGATTTCATGTATAAAACTAATCTCATATTTATATATTAACTTCCAATTACATATATGAGGGTATTTCATAAATTCCATCATTTATTGGTCATTAATGTATTTTATACATTTTTTTGACAGTTATTAGCCCTAGATAGCCATTCTAAACAAATTACATGATTTCATGCATCAACATCATAATATTTGTCATCACATCAAATCTATATCATGTTCTAGAGTTACTAGTAAATTATCATAATTTTAGGTCACTGTTTGATATTTATTATCCATGAAATAAGTATAAAGCATCTTACATGATAACACTTTTATTTAAGCATAAAAAGTCTGATAAGATGGTTCCATCTTATTCTATGAATTTTTTTGAACGTTTTGGTATATTATTTGTAATTTTCTGATGATCATATTAATTTCTACAGATTATTGAAATTCTGAGCATTTACTAAAACATTTACCCTTTTCGGCGAACAGAATGGCACCACGTGTCCACTCAGGCTGTGTCTCCTACACTTGGTTGAGCCGACTGGTTCATGACTCTAGTTTTCTTGGTTTTTGGGCTGGTCTGTGCTTCTGAACCCAGTTCAACCTTCTTTCCTTCTCTCACGCGATCTCGATCTTGAGAACTCGCCCATCTCCTCTGTGTCGCATGGGCGCCGCCGCATGGTGGATCTCCGGCATGTGATCAGCTATCCTCTAGTAACCCTAGAAACTTACTTGATCTCCATTGAGGTTCGTCCTCTCTCCCTCCACGTCTCCGGCCTCTTGGCTTTGGTGCTGGTGGCTCCTTCAGGCAGATGGGGGAGCTCGCCGCCGCTTGCGTCTGTTGCGGTAGAGCAGAAGAGGCGAAAGGCCTATGCTCATTGAAACTTGTTCCAGAACCCTCCATTGGCTCCGCCGGATCTTCCTAAACTCCATCGAGGCTCCAAGGCTCGGAGGGAAGGCAACCATTGTTGTCCCCAACTCGCCCTTCATCTCCATCTAATCTTGGCTTCGGAGGTCATGTAAGGCTCCACGAAATCCACTGCAAACACCACCTTTCTTCTCCTTTAGTCATCCTCATCCATTTTCCTTCCTTTGGTTGCCTCAGAGGGCCTCTATATCCATTCTATGACTCTGGCTTCCACCTGCTTACTACGATGGAGAAGACATAATGATGGGGAGGTTGATCTCCCTCGTCTCTACTCTAACTGATGCAAAAGAGGGGTCGGTATGTATATCTCGATGAGATGTGATAACACTCCTAGTTATTTTCCCCTCTCACCCCATGACACGCAAGCTTGGAATCATGGGATTTCACCATTTTGAGGCTTGTTGTAACTACTACAAAGGAGATAAAGTCCACAACCGTCCGATCATATCGAATGCCCAGGATTAGGGATCTGACTAGGTCGATCCATGACTTCCTCTCCTTTAGAGAAGCCGCCACTAGATGAAAAGTATAGGGCCAGGATTTGGCCATGCAGCCCACCCAAAACTAAAGGGGGCACGTAACATCAGCTGATATCCGAACATATCCAAACTTAGTTCTATAAAATCATCAATAACACATTATTTCACTATATTCAAACCTACATAACTTCTTCTAGGAATATCCAATTGCCACCAAATTTTAACCATAGCTTCCTCACAACTCAAGATACCAATAAACTACATTCTTATCAAATTTGGTGCCAAAAATCATCTATTTGTTTATCCAACTAAATACTCCAGAAAGACATGAACTTAGGGACCTTAATCATGATACCAACCTCAATCAACACTCAAACTTTACCAAAACACTTGGGATTCTCAATATGACTTAAATAATGAGTTCACTTATGTCACTAAGCATTCAAAAGGTTCCAAAAGTTCAGTCTATCACATCCTACACACCTTAAAATAAATTTCATCCTCGAAATTAAGCTGAAATCCTATCTTTCACAACATATATATACATCTTAAAAGAAATTTTGTCCTCAAAATTAAGCCATCCTATTACTTCAAGGAAAAACCAAAAGGTCTTCATCTATATGTAGGACACCACTCTATGTGCAACATATCTAAAAACAAAGTCCCATAATTATACACAAACCACTACTAAGAGGTTTTAAGAGCTTTTAGGGTTAAACACTCACCATATAACATGTTTACCATGCTTAGGTTATGTCATGCCATAACTTATATGTTAGGCTTGCATCCATATCTTTACCCATGCACTAGGGTTCCCACATCATATTACCATGTTCTAAAGGAGTTAACTGAAATTAACACATTATATTAAGGTATCATCAACATTTTGTTGAGCTAATTGTTAGAACATGTTCAACATTACCATATGTCTTTTAGGAGGGAGTTCACTATAATTAACTCTCTTTATATATCTAGATTATATCAAGGTGTCATAATCATTATGTTGTGATAACTATAAAACTATATTTTTCATCTTTATTAAGCTCTAAGATTAACACATTATTGACATATGCCATTAATATGATCTCATTCAACATTCACATTAGGTCACAAACTTTATTAGTGATTTCATCACTAGATTCATTATCCATATTATATCATCATTAATCATGCATATGATTAAACATATATACCTAGGAACTACTAAACCATCTCTAGGTTTTTCATCATGTCATATCCACTATCGTATCTCAAGATTGGATCACATATTATGATCATATATACATATATTATATCATGGTTGTGCTACACAAACTTATGTGAGTGGCTTATTAAACATATATCAAAACTTCATCTAGTCTCATTGAAGTTCTCCTGACCCATATCATGAGGGTAGTGCCATGCTCAGTCTCTCTGAGCTAACTCAACTCTATGAGTATCTCATATGCATATACTTTATCCTTCCTCTCTTAGTCTAGGGTTCTCGAATTACCTCATTGGCACTAGTGATAGCCTTACAAGCTCTATCCACATGGGCACAAACCAAACCACAACATGACACTCTTTTCATAGGTTCTCTACCCATGAGACATGCTTACCTAAAACTCTCTTATACATGCAACCACTAGATTCCTACAAGGAACCACCAACCCGAGTATGAGGCTTCATAGAAACTAAAACACTTACCTCCTCCAGGGTCTTAGGACTCTCACTCCCTCACCCAGATGGTAGGTTCTCATATTCATATTCCCATATACATGTATAACCAGCCTCTCTTTGACTCTAGGGTTTGGTCCTCCCAAGGACATCTAGGGTTCAACAAGACTATATGAATCATGCATAAAGTGACTCAACTCAATCACTCAGGAGTATTCTAGTTTAGGACATATCATATCACATATTTCTCATAATTCTATACCATGGAGTTTAGGTTCTCTAACCTTCTCCCTCTGGGTCTCACTCTCTCTGGAGTTAACCCTAAAACTGGTCCTAACACTAGCGATCCTCCTTCGTAAAAGAGCTTGAGGTTCATGCTGATTCACAACCTTGTCTTATCTTATCTTATCTTATCTTATCTTATCTCAACTTATCTTATCTTATCTTTAAAAAATATACATACTTTCATCATCAAAGCCTATCTCAAATCCTCAAAGCTGAACCTTAAACCTTAAAGATAACATTGATCATCATAAACCATCTTATATCATCTATATAAGACCTACATCATATCATCAAAACTTATTTCATTTATTCCGTCTATCATATATTTTAACAAGGCTCTAGACATATAATCTAGAACTACTCTCTTCTAGACTGATGTCATTCACTTTCACTTAGGTTGCATGACCACCTCCTACTCATACATGTGTGGGGACACATTTTTGTAATACTTACATATATAATAAAATATGATATAGTTTTTCTCTGATAAAACAAGCATCAGAGAAAACTATCGAGGTTCGATCTGATTGGAATCAAAAACCAAATCCAAAAAATGAGTGCCCCACACAAAGTAGAGAGTATAGTGTCATGTCACATAGTGAAAAGGGTGAGGATAGGGTGTAGACTGGTGTAGCTACCCAAAACATAGATGCATCATATGCCAAAGGTTTCTCTTCCAATTATGTACCTCATTTCCAAATAGTGCAACGTCCCATACCGCTGCACTACAAGGAAAGAATGACATCTAAGGACTTGGTATACAACAAGCACCAGTCTAGATCTAGTTCTCAGACATCTAGGTGCTAACCTAGAGTCTAGGTCAGATCTAGTCTCTTAAAGATGACTAATCTAATCCTAAAAGATTATTAAGTTTAAGGTTATTTAGTTTTTAGTTTCATAGTGAGCAAATGTTAGGCTTTGCTATTGTTCATGCTCTGATACCACCTGTGACGTCCCCGGATTTTCTAAAACTTAATCTGATGTGTGTCGTCTAAATTGAAACCCTCACCTCAGCAAGAATCCCAATTTAAACACCCCACACTAGGCTAAGAATAAGAAAATCAAAGGAAGTCAGAAGGAAACAACAGCAGCACATGCACATGGACAATAATAAAACCATACAACACATGTTCACCATTCAACATATAATTACATAATGAATTGTTACAACTTTTGATATTACATATTGAACAACAAAATTCTACATATACATGTACTACCACTAAGAAACATGGTCTTAAGACAACAGGTCCACATGTACATCAGCTCGCCACACAACTCACAACTATCTAGGTCCTGATATGATCACATGTCCACATACCTAAAACAAAAGATTACATGTGGTACACGTCGGCACAATATTCAAGCATATTGTACTGAGTATGCCTACATGTCTTTTATATACCTCTCATCATATCTTGGTAATAAGATAAAATTTAATACTTGGTAGTTATAAAGAAGTATAAGAAAAAACATATACTTGCACAAAGATGTTCAATAACAAAAGAGAACACATATTTTAAGCTCATTTTCCATCATATATCTCGTACATCTGCCACCAAGGGCTTTGATGTTTTTAGGCCTTATGATCTACTACCAAAGAGTTTGATATCATTATACATGTAATCTACTACCAAAGAGTTTGAGATCACTAATGCATTAAGGCCTTTATGATCTACTACCAAAGAGTTTGAGGTCATTTACGTGTGATCTACTACCAAAGAGTTTGAGATCACTTTCCAAGCACTATACTACCAAGAGATATAGTGCTTTCTATGATGGATCAAATATCTTATGTTTCATGTGTTCATAGCCATAAGTATGGAAAATCAAGCAAGCTATCATATAAGAACAATCATTTCATCCAATACCATATGCCAAGTATTTTACTACACATATAACACAAGCATATTGTATAATAAGCCAAGTAAGAGGTAATGGCATACCTTGAAAAGAGACATTCTAATCATTACATATTCCTGAGTCAACTACATCCTTGGTCAACCCTGATTAAGATAAGATCATATATCACCATCAGGTTCTCATCATCTTAACCCTAGTTATGTCCATTAGGGTTTAGCTTAGTTCATTAGGATATGTGCATCATTACTTGCATTCTTATCTTAGATTTTTCTTACTGATGTCATTTTCTAGATTATTTCCTCATAATAGGGTTCAACATTTGAATATCAGGTTCCATATCATTTTGTGCATATATTAACCCTAGATCATATTCATTAAGCATATTAGGGTTACAACCCATGTATTATGGGTCATCTTCATATAACATGGATTTTGTGTATAAAACTGATCACATATTTATATATTAGCTTCCTATTACATATATGAGGGTGTTTCATAAATTCCATCATTTACTGGTCATTAATTTATTTTATACATTTTGTTTAGGGCTATTAGCCCTATCTAGACATTCTAAACAAATTACATGATTTCGTGCATCAACATCATAATATTTGTCATCACATCAATTATATATCATGTTCTAGAGTTACTAGTAAATTATCATAATTTTAGGTCACTGTTTGATATTTATTATCCATGAAATAAGTATAAAGAATCTTACATGATATCACTACTATTTAAGCATAAAAAGTTTAATAAGATGGTTCCATCTTATTCTTCAAATTTTTTTGAACGTTTTGGTATATTATTTGTAATTTTATAATGATCATACTAATTTCTATAGATTATTGAAGTTCTGAGCATTTACTAAAACATTTACCTTTTTCGGCAAATAGAATGGCGCCATGTGTCCACTCAGGCTGCAGCTCCTGCACTTGGTTGAGACGGCTGGTTCACGACTCTAGTTTTCCTATTTTTTGGGTCAGTCTTCTCTTATAAACCCAGTTCAACCTTCTTTCCTTCTCTCACATGATCTCGATCTCAAGAACTTGCCCATCTCCTCTGCGTCACGTGGGTGCTGTTGCAGGTGGATCTTCAGCATGCGATCAACTGTCCTCGAGTATCCGTAGCAACTTACTTGATCTCCATTGAGGTTCATCCTCTCTCCCTCCATGTCTTTGACCTCTTGACTTTGGTGTTGGTGGCTCCTTCAGGTGGATGGGGAAGCTCGTCACCGCTTGCGTCTACTGCGGTAGAGCACAAGAGGCAAAAGGCCTCTTCTTATTGAAACTTCTACCAGAACCCTCCATTGGCTCCACCAGATCTTCCTAAACTCCATTGAGGCTCCAAGGCTCTGAGGGAAGGCAACCATTGTTGTCCCCAACTCTCGCTTCATCTCCATCCAATCTTGGCTTCGAAGGTCATGTAAGGCTCCGTGAAATCCACGGCAAACACCACCTTTCTTCTCCTTCAGTCGTACTCATCCATTTTCCTTCCTTTGGTTGCCTCAGAGGGCCTCTATCTCTGTTCTCTGACTTTGGCTGCCACCGACTTGCTGCGATGGAGAAGCAATAATGACGGGGAGTTGGATCTCCCTCGTCTCTGCTCCAACTGATGCAAAAGAGGGGTCAGTTTGTATATCTCGACAAGACGTGATAACACTCCCATTTATTTTCCCCTCTCACCCCACAACACCCGAGCTTGGAATCGTGGGATCTCACCATTCTGAGGCTTGTTGTAACTACTACGAAGGAGACAAAGTCCACAACCGTCTGATCATATCGAACGCCCAGGATTAGGGATCTCACTAGTCCGACCCACGACTTCCTCTCCTTCAGAGAAGCTCCCAGTAGATTAAAAGTCTAGGTCCAGGATCTGGCCATGCAGCCCACCCAAAACTAAAGGGGGCGCGTGACATCTGTTGATATCCGAACATATCCAAACTTAGGTCTATAAAATCATCAATAACACATTATTTCACTATATTCAAACCTACATAACTTCTTCTAGGAATATCCAATTGCCACCAAATTTTAACCATAGCTTCCTCACAACTCAAGATACCACTAAACTACATTCTTATCAAATTTGGTGCCAAAACTCATCTATTTGATTATCCAACTAAATGCTCTAAAAAGACATGAACTTAGGGACCTTAATCATGATACCAACCTCAATCAACACTCAAATTTACCAAAACACTTGGGATTCTCAATATAACTCAACTAATGAATTCACTTATGTCATTAAGCATTCAAAAGGTTCCAAAAGTTCAGTCTATCACATCCTACACACCTTAAAAGAAATTTCATCCTCGAAATTAAGCCGAAATCCAGTCTTTCACAACCACCTTACCATGCTGCATCAAAACACAACCCAAACCAGTACTAGAGGCATTAGTATAAATTTCAAAACCTCCATTTCCACTTGGAAGGGTAAGCACTGGTGTTGTAGTTAGTTTTTTATTTAATTCAAGAAAACTATCTTCACACTTTTCCATCCATAAGAACTTAACACCCTTCTTTGTCAGATTAGTTAGTGTAAGGGCTATACTAGAGAAGTTCTCAATAAACCGCCTATAGTAACTAGCCATTCCCAAAAAACTCCTGATCTCTGTCACTATCTTGGACATGTCTCAATCCATCATAGATTCAACCTTGACATGATCCACAAATATACCATCCTTACAAATAACATGTCCTAAGAACATAACTTTGTCCAGCCATAAATCACATTTAGAGAATTTTGCATAAAACTTGTTGTCTCTCAGAATTTGAAGCACCATCTGTAAGTGTTATATATGTTTCTCCTTGTCCGGAGATAAAACTAGAATGTCATCTACAAAGACAATAAATTTTTTATCAAGATGAGGTCAAAACACTCGATTCATCAGATTCATGAATGCAGTCGGGGCATTGATTAACCCAAAAGGCATAACACAAAACTCATAGTGTCCATATCTTGTTTGAAAAGGAGTCTTAGGAATGTCTTATTTAGAGATCCTAAGTTGATGATATCCTGACCTCAAGTTAATCTTTGAGAAAATAGAAGCAGATTGTAGTTGGTCAAACAAATCATAAATACGAGGAAGAGGATATTTATTTTTCAACAACATGTAATCAACACAGAGTTGTAATGATCAGTCCTTCTTCTTCACAAAGAGTACTAGATATCCGTAAGGGGACACACTGGGTCGGATAAAACCCTTATCCAAAAGTTCTTGCAATTGCCTCTTCAGCTCTAGTAATTCAGCAGGGGCCATTCGAAAAGGTGGTTTGGATATAGCAGTAGCCCCTCACAAGATATCAATAGAGAAATCAACCTCCTTATGTGGGGGCAATCCAGAGAGATTTTTTGGAAAAACATCAAAACAATCCTTCACTATCTCTAACTCCTCAAGCTTAGCAACATGAGAGTCAATCTTCACTACACTAGCTAGAAAAGTCTTACAACCATTCAACAACATTTTGTGAGCCTTTAAAGCTGAAATCACTTGTTGACCGTCTCTATGTCTCATACACCTAATGATTATTCTAGGCTTTTAAATAGGCCCTATAAGAACCTTCTCTTTATAGAGAACGCTCACATCATTCTGATCTAACCAATCCATATCCAGGATTAAGTCAAACTTAGTCATCTCAAGAACTACAAGATCAGCCCTGAAAATCTCATTGTTCACTGTCATAGGCACATCACCCACATATCTACTACAGTTGTTGTGGAAATCAAAAGGTGTATATATCACTAGATTATAAGCTAAAGGTTTTGTCTTTATATTTAGCTTGGTAGCAAAACTTTTAGAGATAAAAGACAGACTAGATCCAGTATCAAATATAACTGAAGTATAATGATTAACGACATCAAGAATACCTCACACCACCTTGTTAGAAGCATCTAAATCTTATTTCTTAGAGAGTAGACTCGAGCCTCCACTTTCTTGTTTGTAGGCCCCATGGAATCCTTCTTCTCATGACAATCCCTAATCAAGTGACCCTTCTTCCATATCTTAGGCAAACATCAGTCATGAAATAGCTTTCTCATCCTGGATGATGCCTCTGATAGTGTTCACATATCTTCTTTTTCCCATCACATTCCTTATCATCATTCTTGAACCTCTTCTTAGATTTCCCACCAGAATTGCCCTTGTTCTCCCCATAGTAGTCTCTGTTGTGTCCTGAATGTCTGTGATTATTTTTTCTTTCACTTCCTTGAATCTCCTTGTTGTCCTTCTCCATAATAGAAGTCATCTCAATAGTAGAAGAGAGAGTGTCAAATCTGCTTGAACAAACCTATGTCCTCAACTTTGGACTTAAGCCATTAACAAACTTGTCTGCCCATTTCCTCTTAGATTCACATAAGTTTGGATGATAGCAATCTAGCTTGTAGAGGGAATGAACATAATCCTCCACTGACTGCCCATCTTTTTGCACTAGGTTCACAAAATCCTTCTTCTTATTGTCCTTTAGGTGGTACGGAAGATACATCCCCTCAAACTCAGAAACGAACTGCTCCCAAGTGATGTCTGCGCTAGGACACTTAATGTCACAGGTGTCGAACCACCAATTCTCTGTAGATCCATCCAAAAGGAAGGTACCAAGATCCATCTTGAAGTCTTTAGGACAAGCCAGATCTCTAAAGCACTTCTCTATCTTACAAAGCCATGCCTCAGCCTTGTCTGGGTCAGAGTCACCCTCAAACTTTGGCAGATCCAACTTCATGAATTTCTCCAAAGCAAGGGCATGAATGAGAGGTAGGGAAGTAGGGACTCCAAGCACCGGTTGACGATGAGGAGGCATCTGTTCATATATGTAAAGAAGATTTTACTAATGGAACTAAGTATTAATATTACTAGTTGACATGATGATGATTTTTCCTTCGACTCTTGTCTGCACACTGGAAACCTTGGCTCTGATACCATAAAATGTAACGTCTCTGAAATACGTTTTAAAAACACATGCAAAAGAATAAGGAACATTAATACAATCAAGACAGAAACACTCCCTCAGTATGAAAATCTGTCATAAAGAGAATATCTTTATCCATAAGAAAGATTCATCAATTAACAATGTTTCATAGAAAATAAAGCATAGACCATGCATGGTTATTCTATAACAATAAAATAACATTTAGTCTAAACTTAAAAAAAAAGAACAAAATCTCATATCAAAATAAAATCCATGAACCAGTTTCCAGTGTTCATAATCTATGCTAGAAGGATCATCACGCTGGCCATCAACCAAAATCAACTAGGTACCCATAGGATCCAGATGTAGGGGAGAAGTTCCCAGTCACGTATGCAGCCAAAAAGGTGTAAGATACATAAAAGATAGTCTAACTAGTAAATTCATGTAGGATAAATAGTAGCTAACATCATCTCCATGATAACCAATTTCAGTCATTTTAGCAATCAAGGAGCAAAATATGCATCAAGATGCATTCAGTAAACTTTGGATGTCAAATTAACAAAAGGCTGTAGCCATACCATGAGGGTACAACCAGTAAAAAATCACACTACAAGGGTGCAATCACCACGAGGGTGCAGTCACCACAAGGGTGTCGTCAGTCAGTCAACCTACAGATTTTTGTCACCTAGATATTTTAGTCAACCCGAGGCGGGAAAAGCTCCTAAATTTCATTACCCAAGATTGGGCACAATTACCACAATGTGGCATGTTGGTATTATGGGATGGACGTCAACCGTTGACCCTAAGACAAGGTCCTAAAAGAAGTATTCAGTGTGGTCATAATTATTCATATGATCATGTAAAATAGGAAAAATCCATATTTGTTTAGTTTCCATCTAGTTTGTTATCCAATATTTTCTCACAGCAGAGCCACATAGTTCATGAGAGCATAACCTTTTATAAAATATTGATCTTCCCTTTTTAGATAGGCATTAGCCTATGTATGGTTATTTTCATCCTAGGTTAAGTATGATCAGGATAAGACACAGTTGGTACATAGAAGGTAGTACGCATTTTAGAATGAGATAAACAAAATCAGCATTTTTGTTCACCATAGATCATGATTTAGAACACAGTAATAGAGTAATAATTTGATAAAAATTATAACATGTATATAGACACTGAGATCATGAAGATTGTTCTATATATTAAGCCTCACATATGATCCATGTGTTCCAGGCAACCGTTATCTTAAGACAAATAATTTATAAGACAAGTTTCACATGATCATGCCCATTTAACAAAGATGATACCTTAACAACATGGATCTTTCTTTGGTCTTAGAATATATTGAATCATGATTGTTTAGCAGATCAGGAAGACATGAAAATATTTTTTTATATATAATAGGTTCTACTATGGCAACATAAATAGCAGGACACAATAAATTGGTTCATGGGGTATAGTTAAAGAAAAAGCCTTGGCCATGGATCTGACTGCATACCTTGAAAGGATGTGCCGAACCAAGAACCTGTGATCAAAAGAAGCATGCTATTTAGCTTCATTGTCCTGTCCTAATCTGTTTCTTGCGTCTTCCCCAAACCTATCCATGAGCCAAACTCCTCATTTTGGTCACAGATGATGAGCCTTCCTGTGTGTTTGTGTCACCTGGAAACACAACAATGAGAGAGGAGATGCTACTACTTTAGACTCACAAAGGATTCACAAAGTATAAACTCAGAATGAGTGATAGAAAGAACAGAGAATGTGTTTAGTTTTTTTCACCACTACAGAAACTAAGAGAGGTATATATAGATATATTGGGAGGGCGATAGGGTTCCCGATTGATTTTGATTTGGAGTCTAATAGAAATTAGACTCCTAACCCCAATCAAACTCTATATTCTACAAGGATTTACAATTCATCTCTTCATCGTCCAAGAAGAAGGGGGCAAAGAAGGTGGGAATCCCAACCAACCATGGTGTGGGAGATATCTTTGATACAACCAACATCTTGGAGGTGTTGAGTGACTCATACAAGGAGGAAGAGGTGCTGATAAGCTAGAAGGAAAAAGAGGTGGAAAAGAAAACCAATAAGAGGGAGTCGAATCAGTGTACTAGGTCATATTCAACCCGTTGATATATCCATGTTCCTATGGAATATTAAGACTGGGTGCGACAAGTACAAGAAGTAGGAGATTCGGGGGTGGAACACAACAAGTGGGCATTCTCTGGTTGCATTGGTGGAAACAAAAATAAAGATGCAAAATAAAAATAGCATTAGATACTTACTTCCACAGGGATGGGAGTAGGTTTCTAATGTAAAGTGTGTTGAGGTAGACAGAGTCTGTGTGGCATGGAAGCCGAGTGCATAACAAGTGTCAGTGATACATATGTTAGACCAGTAGGTTACAATTGATTGCAATAATAATGGAGGCTTACACATGTGGGTGACAGCTGTATATGACCATAATGATTCCAAGTCCAGACTAGACTTATGGAAGGACTTAGTCTCTCTATCCAAATAGGTAACTATACCATGATTGGTTATTGGGTATTTCAATACTATTTGTTAACAGGTGGAAAAGAAGGGGAAAAGGCTAACATTGAATGCAGAGATAGATACTTTCAACCAAGATATTGATAAAGCCGGTCTGTTTGAATTTCCAATGGTAGATGGTGATATCTTTACATGGAATAATGAGAGAGGGCCATAAAATAGAATAGCAAGCAAACTAGACAAAGCTTTAAAGAATGATGATTGGCTACAGTTTCTTCCTAATGTGTAGGTAAAGGTAGGTGGATCTGAGATGAGTGACCATGGACCTATCTCAGTTCAAATCATAGAAAGGAAACAAAAGAGGAAACCCTTAAGATTCTTAAATTATTGGGCTGAATGGAAAGGTTTTGAAGATGTCATAAAAGATGTTGGAGAACACAAGTGACAGAGAATCTGATGTATGTCTTTGCATAAAATATGGCAAGCACCAAGACTGTAGTTAAGAGATGGGTCAAGGCTGAAGTGAACATTCCAAATCTAATTAAGGAAACAAAAAGAGAGTGTAAGGAAGTTAGGGAAAAATTGAGGGTTGATTCTCTTAACCCTGAACTGATAGAGAAGGACAGAGAACTGAAAAGGATGATTGATCATCTGAAGATAGAAGAGGAGCAATTCTATTGGTAAAGGAGTAGGGGAAAATGGATGGAGGATGGGGACATGAACACTAAACTCTACCACACTGCTATTAAAAGAAGGGAGGCTGATAATATTATTTGTGATTGATGTTGAAGGGGGGGTGGTCAACGAATAGGAGGATCTAGAAGAACATGCCATAAACTTCTATACATCATTATACAACAAGAAGTTTGAAAATGACATAGACGAGGAGGAAGTGGAGTGGAGGTTTAGACTGACAAGCACACATAATAATATTCTTATAAGAAGAATCAATGAGCAAGTGGTCAAGGATGCAATATGGAGTATCGACAACAACATGTCTCTGGGGTCATTGGTTGCAATGCTTTTTTCTACAAGAAGACATGGGATATCATCAAGGAGGACTTGGTTTCATACGTCAAATGGTTCCTAGAAGGAGACAACATGGTGAGATAGGTTAATCATTCTTTTTTGGTTCTCATTCCTAAGAAGAAGGTTACTTTCTCTCTTGTTGATTTCAAACCCATTGCATGCTGCTCGGTACAATATAAAATCATTGCTAAGATTTTGGCCGCTAGATTGAAGACAATACTTCCCTATCTTATTTTTAAAAATCAAGGATCCTTCGTGACCAGAAGGAGTATTAGTGATTGTGCTCTTCTAGTGGGGGAATTTATGATGGACTACAATGCCATGAGAGGTAATAGGAAAGACTTCTTAAAACTAGAGGTTTTCAAAGCCTATGATAGCGTCAAATGGGAGTTTGTGATGGATTATGAAACAAATGGGATTCAATGAGTAATGGATTTGCTAGATGAAGCAGTGTGTTGGTACTACAAGTTTTTCCATCATGGTCAATGGCACATCTACATGCATGTCTAGAGGAGGTAATGGTTTGCGCCAAGGAGACCCCCTTTCACTTCTTCTCTTTGTGATTGTTATGGAGTATATTACACAAAAGATGCAACAAGCTGAAATTTAGAAGGAGATCAAGCCCTACATAGTTCATGGCACAAAGGTGATGACTCATTTGATTTTTGCAGATGATGTGCTAGTATTTTTTGAAGCCAAGAAACAATCTCTGGAAAATCTTAAAAATTTACTAGGGAGGTTTGGAGAGCAGACGGGGTTGTGTATGAATGTAAGCAAAACACATATTTTCTTATTTAAGAACTGTTACCCGATGAAGGATAGGTTAGTATATGCAATGGGTGTGGAGAGAGGGAAATTTCCAACAAAATACCTTAGATTTCCCTTAGCTGCAGGTAATCTACAGGTTAAGGTCTTTGTTGGTTGCATAGACAGGTTGAATGATATGGTTAACAAATGGATGACACAGAAGATATGCATGGTGGGGTGAGCAACACTGGTAAAGGCTGCTATTGATGGACTTCTTATCTTCTAGGTACAATAAGGGGAGAATCCTGGGTTAGACCTAGACAAAATGGAGATGAAGATGACAAACTTGCTATGGACAAGTGAACATCATCCTATGAGATATGCAAGAGTGGTGCTTCCAAAAGATGAAGGAGGGTTGAACTTAAAAGCACCTAGAGACATAGCAAAGTGGGGGGACAATGCGAAGAATAATCATTTATCAAGAAGGCACCTCTATTTGTGGGAAATGGATGAGAGAGATATCCAAGAGGATTGCACTTCAAGATGAAGACAAGGGAAGGATACTCACGTACTATAAATGTCATGACTGAAACATGACAGCAAGTTAGACACCTATTTGAGGCTCAGGGCAGGGGAGGTGGAGACTTAGAGATCCAAAGACATGCTTGGTGGGAAGTGACATGCTCAAGGGTCACAAAGGACTTGCATGGGGTGCTAATCTGGACTGGTGTGTACATGCCAAAATGGAATATGTGTGTATACAAAATTTGGAATAGGGTTCTTTCCGCTCTTGATAGGATAAAATGGTAGAACTATGTTGTTTTCACAGTGTGTTTTCTATATAAAGATGTTGAAGAATCCCATATTCATCTTATGGGTGGATGCAAATTCATAAGAGATATTTGGGACACGTTGTGCAAGGATTTCAAAGTGCAACTCCAGCTTGTGGGCGAGCCAAGGAGAATGTTGACAAAGTGTGGAAATCATGATAGGAAGAACCTTCTATTTTTTGCTCTATGCTACCACATTTGGGAGGAACGCAATGCCAAGAAACACTGAGGTGCTTCTGAAAATGCTATGAATATTGCTGAAAAATTTGTCAATGTGTTAAACGTAGGTTGCACATAAGATAGATGAGTTTGTTGTTGCTCTTTTTTTCTTGATGTATGGCATTAGGGATACATGTAACTCCAAACCTCTTATAATTTTAGGAGGAAGTTGGAATATATTTACATGATTCCAATACATACATACAAATAAACAAACAAACAAACAACCATACATACATACATACATACATACATACATACATGCATAAATACATACATACATACATACAACAGAGCTGACAAGGAGTGGCTCAAGTGGTCAAGCACGGTGTCTCCTCATGAAGGGACCCAGGTTCAAATCCTAGTTGCCACCTTGATTTAACACCCTCCTGGGCATTCGGCCTCCGCCACGGGTGTGGGAGAGGGGGGATACATACAACAGTGTTCGTCCCCTAGGGCACTATCTGGGCAATTCTTAGGCGATCAAGACCCTAGGCATGGCGCCCACGCCGTCGGCCATCCTGACCGGGAGCGTCCACCACCATACCACCCAACCCATCTCGCACACCACCATCACCAACCCTAAACCTAGTTCAAAGACTGAGGACCCAAAGAAGAAAGCAAGTGGCAGTCCTAGCCCTAGATCGGGAGGTGCACGACAGGGCACTAAGATCATGGGGGTGTCATAGGGGAAATAGAGGGCAAGTAGGACAATGCCTGATGTGGCATTGTGCCTGATGTGACAGTGTCGTGAGGGATTATGCTTGACAAGGAGTTTCAAACAATGATGCCCAACGCAGCATCGCGAGGGAGGACGCCCAATGCAGCATCATGAGGGATGATGCCCGACAAGGCAATGCAAAGAACAACGTCCGACAGGGCATTGTGGAGGATGGAGGAGAGCCCAGCAGAGGTAGAAGAGCATGGATGAAAGTTCTGAAACAATTGTCGGGGAGCATCAAGGATGTGCAGTTCCCACAACCAAAGCGTCTGGAGGGCCAGGTCCATGTAGATCTGGAGGTGGAGGAATTTGAACACATGAAGTATGTTTGGGAGTTCATGGTGATGGCGTATGTGCTGGGCAAGCACTCCTTCTACCCTCATCTCAATGTGTGGATACAATGTATATGATGGCCAAAAGGAACTTTGAACTACTGTTGAGAGAGAAAGGCATCTTTCTTGTTCGCTTCTCTAATGCAATGGACAAACATGCAGTTATCAATATGGGGCCGAGATGGTTTGACACCCAACTCATGGTAGCTAAAGACTATCACCATGGAGATGAGCTAAAGCAGGATGCGTTCACTACAATCCTAATGTGGTTAATGCTCAAGTACTTTGATAGAGTGTGGACGAGGAAGGCTGCTGGAATGATTGCGACAGGTGTTGGAAAGGTACTCCGCGTTGACGAGAGATCACTCAAACATGAAGAAGCAAGAGTACTGGTTGAAGTGAATGCTAATGATGAGATGATAGACACTGTATGGCTGAATGTATGTGGACATGAGCCCATCCCAGTACAGGTTCATCCAAATTATATTCCTCCAAAGTGTAGTGGATGTAAAGCTTTTGGGCATACTAATAGAAACTGTGATAAGAAGGGGGAAGACAAAGGTGCTAAAGGTCTTAGGCAAGAATGGAGGGAAAAAACTAATCTTGGACCCGAGTCCAGTATGGAAGAGAACACTAGCACAGAACATGGTCAGACTAGAAATGGAGGGTACGGCTCGGGGAATACAGTGCAAAATGAAGAAGAGACAACAACGCCTCATAAGGAGTCAGACAAAGCACAGGGGAAAGATGAATGTAGTAACCCAGGCGGTGAGAAGGAAGAAGGAGAGTTCGTTGCTTCTACAAAGAGGAAAAGCTTCAAGAAGAATGGTATTCCCAAAAATCAAGGAGTGGGTTGCATCTTAGACACAAGAAATAGCTTTTAGGCGTTAGCCGACTCATATAGTGAAGATGTTGCTGTACTGAGGCACGATAAGAAAGAAGACAAGAGGAAGGATAACAAGAAGGAGCTGAGTAGGCAAACCAGATCCCAAAAAACCTATTAATATGTCCATGTTGTTATGGAATATCAAAGGGGGTGTGATAGGAGAAATAAGAAGGAAATCTAGGAATGGATTGCTACTAGTGGTCACTCTTAATTGCATTGTTGGTAACAAAAATATAAGAAAAGAACAAAAATAGCATTAAATACTTGTTTCCATAGGGATGGGAGCATGTATCTAATGTATCATGCGCTGAGGTGGCTAGAGTCTGTGTGGCCTGGAAACCGATTGCTTGGCAGGTGATAGTGATACATATGTCAGATCAGCATGTTATAGTGGACTGCATAAATAATACGGGGGGCTGTAGATGTGGGTGACACTAGTGTATGCTCATAATGATGCAAAGGCTAGATTGGACCTATGTAAGGAGCTGATTTTTATCTCTAGATAGGTAACACTACCGTGGCTTGTGATTGGAGACTTTAATAGCGTCCGGATGCATGTAGAGAAAAGAGGCAGAAGACTAGCTTTAAATGCAGAGATTGATGCTTTCAACCATACTATACATAAAATTGGTTTGTTTGAGCTACCAATGAATGGTGTTGATATCTTTGTATGGAATAATGAAAGGAGCCCAGGAGACAGAATTGCAAGCAAGCTAGAAAGAGCACTGGTGAATGATGAATGGCTACATATTTTTCCTAAGGTACATGTGAAGGTAGGTGGGTCTGAATTAAGCGACCACGCTCCTATCTCAGTCTGTATTATAGAAAAGAAGAAAAAAAGAAGACCATTCTAGTTCCTAAACTACTAGGCTGATTGGAAGGGTTTCAATGACATTATTAAAGAGGCATGGAATGTGCAAGTGACAAGGAACCCAATGTTTATTTTTGCAAAGAAGCTGGCAAACACAAAAGAAGTGCTTAAAAGATGGGCCAAGAATGAGGTGAATATCCCAAATCTACTGATGGAAACAAAAAGAGAATGTAGAGACGTCAGAAGAAAAATTATTATGTGACCCACTCAATGTCGATGTGATAAAGAAGGATGACGAGCTGAAAATGACGCTACAGGACTTGAAGAAAGCAGAGGAAAGTTCTACTAGTAGAGAAGCAAAGAGAAGCGGATGGCAGATGGGGATAGAAATACCAAACTATACCATATTGTTGTTCGGAGAAGGGAGGCAGACAATATTATTTATGAGTTGATTGATATGGAGGGAAGAGTAGTCAACAAATAGGAGGATCTAGAAGAGTAGGCTGTAAATTTCTATTCCTCTCTATATAATAAAAATTTTGTGAAGGAAATAGAAGAGGAGGATCTAGAGTGGAAATTCAAGTTCACTGGCATGCACAATAATATTCTTACTAGAAAGACCAATGAGTAGGAAATCAAGGAAGCAATTTGGAGTATTAGATGTAATAAGTCTCTGGGCTTAGACGGTTTCAATGCCTACTTTTATAAGAATATGTGGGACATCATCAAGGAGGATATGATTGCATACGTCAACTGGTTTCTGGAGGGTGGCAACATGGTGAGACAGGTCAATCATTCTTTTTTGGTACTCATTCCTAAGAAAAAGGTAACTTCATCCCTTGCTAATTTTAGACCCATTGCATGTTGCTCGGTACAATATAAAATCATTGTAAAAATTATGGCTGCTAAGTTGAAGCTGGTACTCCCTTAACTCATATATGTAAATCAAGGAGCCTTTGTGATAGGAAGGAGCATTAGTGACTGTGCTCTCTTGGCAGGAGAATTCCTACTAGATTAAAATGTCATGAGAGGAAGCAGGAAGACATGTCTCAAACTGGATGTGTCCAAAGCATATGATAGCGTCAGATGGGAAAAGATGTGGTGGATCATGCGGAAAATGGGGTTTAGTGAATAGTAGATCAGTTGGATGAAGCAGTGTGTTAGAACTACTAGTTTCTCTATTCTGGTCAATGGCACATCTGTAGAAATGTTCAGGGGTGGCAATGGGATGTTCCAAGGGGACCCTTTGTCTCCTCTCCTCTTTGTCATTGTTATGGAATACTTCATACAAAAAATGTAGATGGCGAAAAAAAGAAAGGAGATAAAGCCTTACATAGTACATGGCACAAAAGTTTTCACTCACCTAATATTTGTAGATGATGTGTTGGTATTTGTAGAAGCAAAACAAAACACGCTAGGGTGCTTGCAAAATCTGCTCAAAGATTTTGGGAAACAGTTTCTCCAAAAATTGTATCCAGGTGGAAGAGAGATTATTGGAGGCAATGGGTGTAGAGAAAGGAAAGTTTCCTACAAAATATCTTGGCTTTCCTCTTACAGGGGGCAACCTGCAGGTAAAGGACTTTGCTGATTACATAGATAGACTAGAGGAAATGATCAACAGGTGGCTATCACAAAAGACATCCTTGGCGAGGAGAGAAACTTTGATACAAGCAGCTATAGAGGGGCTTCTTATTTTCTGGCTACAACAAGGAGAGATTCGTAGTTTGGCCCTGGACAGAATGAAGATGAAGATGTCAAATTTTCTATGGGCAAGTGGCTACCACCCGATGAGATATGCAAGATTGGCTCTACCTAAGGAGGAAGTGACTTGAATCTAAAAACACCCAGAGATATAGCGAAGTGGGGGATAGTACATAGAATCATAATCTTCTAGGAAGGCTCCTCAACATGGAGGAGATGGATGAGAGAGATATATCCTAGAGGGATGGATTTTAAACCAAACACAAGGGAGGGATACTCATGTACCATCAATGTCATGATGAAATTATGGTGGCAAATTAGACATTTCTTTGAGCCTCACGCTCAAGGGACATGGATGCTTAAAGACAAAAAGATGAATATATGGGAAATAACACAGACAAGGGCAATAAAAGATACATGTGTATAACAGATTTGGACGGGTAGTTTTGTTCTGAAATGGAGCATGTGCGTCTACAAAATTCTGCATAGTACTTTGGCCACCCTGGACAAGCTGGATGGATGAAACTATGATATCTCAGTGCAGTGATTTCTATGAAAGAAGGAGGATGAGTCCCATGATCATCTGGTAGGAGGATGCAATTTCAAAAAGGAGGTTTGGAGGATTATATGTGAAGAGTTTTAGCTACAAATCATGCTAGAAATAGACCCGAGGAAAATGGTAACAGGCTGTGGAAGAGAGAACACAAAGAAGAATTTATTTACTACTCTCTACTATCATATTTGGGAGGAACGGAATGCTAGAAGACACCATGGCACAGTTGCAAATGAAAGGAGTATTGCTATAAAAAATTGTAAATGTGTTAAACGTAAGTTACACATTAGATAGCGGGTGAGTTGTTGCTCCTTTTTATTTATGAGTGTATGGCATTGGGCCTACATGTAACTCTTGATCTTCTACTATTTGGTAGGAGGAAGTCGGAATATATTTACTTGATTCCGATACATACATACATACATACATGCATGCATGCGCTGAGATGGAAGGAGGGTCGATGCTGAGACAAATTAACCACACTTTTCTAGTTCTTGTTCCAAAAAAGAAGACAACTTTGTCACTCATTGACTTCAGGACGATTGCCTATTGTAACGTACAGTACAAGGTTATTGCAAAGATCCTAGTTGAGCGCTTAAATATGTTGTTACCTCTCCTTGTCTCAGAACAACAGGGTGCCTTCATCTCTGGAAGAAGTATTTCAGACTGTGGCTTACTGGCAGGTGAATTCATGGCAGATTTTAATGTCAGAAGAGGTCATAAAAAGGTCTGCATCAAACTTGATGTCTCCAAGGCCTTCGACAGTGTCCGTTGGGATAAACTGTGGTGGATAATGAAGCAACTTGGATTCAATGAGAGATGGATTGCATTAATGAGGCAATGTGTGTGTACAACCAGTTTCTCAGTCTTAGTTAACTGTACCCCTAATGGCATCTTCAAAATTTCTAATGGGTTGTGACAGGGAGATCCTCTCTCTCCCCTCCTATTCACCATCTTGATGGAGTACTTCACACAAATCATGAATGAAGCAGAAGAAAAGAAAGAGCTTAAGTCCTACACTGTCCATGGGACTCGTGCATGGAGTCACATCATATTTGTAGATGATGTTCTGGTATTCCTTGAAGCCAAAGTCCATCACTTGCTCAATCTTAAAAGACTCCTAACAAGGTTTGGGGCTCAGACTGGTCTAAATATGAACCAATAGAAGACACAAGTGTTCATATCAATAAATTGTGACCATATTAGAGACTCCATCAACGAAGCTTTGGAGACTGAAATATCTCACTTGCCAACAAAATACCTGGGATTCCCTCAAGCAGGAGGAAATCTATAGGTAAAAGACTTCACCGATTGTACTAACAAGTTGGAGGAGATGATTGCCAGATGGCCGCTCACCAAAACTTCAATGGCTGGAAGAATCATCTTGGCAAAGTCTGCAATCGAAGGCCTACTAATTTTCTAGTCCCAGCAGGGTGAGATTCCTAAAGTTGTACTTGATCGTATAGAAATGTCTATGTCCAACTTTATTTGCGCAGGAGGCACACATCCTATGAAGTACACGAGGCTATAACTACCAAAGGAAGAAGGAGGAGTAGGTCTCAAAACCCCCCTCAAGATAGACAATTGGGCTACGGTTAAGAGAATTATAAACTTCAATCTGGGCACCTCCCCCTGGGCTAGATGGATGAGAACTAGATACCCTAATGGTCTGGACTTTGAGCCTAGCATAAGAGAAGGTTACTCTAGAGTTATTAATAGAATGAAAACTCTATGGAAACAAGTGAAGCACTGCTTTCATATGAGAAACAGAAACTGGAAGCTAATTGATTCTAATGTGGACATATGGCAGCTAGTTCGAAATAGAGGAGATCACAATAACTGCACTCAGTTCATCTGGACTGAATACAAAATTCCCAAGTGGTCTTTATGCCTATATCGTGTAGTGAATGAATCCATGCCCACTCTGGATAAGATTGAGAAATGGTACCCATGTACTATCAACAAATGCTACTTCTGTGAGGAAGAAGAATCCCACTCTCATATTTTCAAAGACTGCAATCTCGTCACTGAGATCTGGAAAAGGACCTGCAATACTTTGAAGTTTACTGCTCTCCATTTGAAGAATCCAAAAGAGATGACAACCGTGCTAGGAAAAGGAGTTGTCCCCCAGAAGAGGAAGATGTTAATGCCATACTCAGGCATAATATACCATGTCTGGAGGGAAAGGAATGATAGAAAGCATAACAGTAAGAGAAGGAACGCAGAAGCCATTGCAAAAAAGATTTGTAAATTTTACAGCAATAGGACAATTGTATAGCTTTGTATTTACTATTTGAGAGAGTGAGAGAGTATATTAGCATGGGGCTATTATGTACTTTGAGCCTAACTTTTGTTAGGTGCTTCAGAATAAAATTTACCCAATTTCGATACATGCATGTGCCGACAAGGAGTGGCTCAAGTGGTCAAGTACAGTGTCTCCTCATGAAGGGACCCGTGTTCGAATCCCAGCTGTCTCCTTGATTTACCACCCTCCCAGACATTCGGCCTCCGTCACGGGCATGAGAGAGGGGGAGAGAATGCCTCTCTTTATCCCATACATACATGCATGCATGCATGCATATATACATACATACATCACAACTCTAGGAACTCAGAAACGAGTACCTCAGGGAGAAATGACAAGGAGGAAGGGGAGATCCTGGACCAATCAAACTCCTTCAACGCTTTAAGCGAATCAGACAAGGAGGAAGATGAAATCTTGGAGATAGAGGAGAGCCCCAACGATGCACAAAAGAGAAAGGACATAGAGAAAGATAAGGATAAGGAGAATAGGAAGGGGAAGGAGAAGGAGAAGGAGTCTGGTAGGCACACCAAGAACAAATGTTAGTTTCCATGTCAACCCCCACATAGAAAGTCAAGGGTGTGTGTGACTTGGACAAAACGGGTAAGGTTAGGAACTGGATCAAATCTAGTGGAGTTTCCATGGCAGCAATACTAGAAACAAAAATAAAAAGAGGAAACATTAATTATGTAGCTTTGATCTTTCCTAGTGGATGGAAGCATGTGTCCAACCATGAGGAAGCGAAACTGGGAAGGGTTTGCTTGGGATGGAACCCAAATGTCTGGGAAGTGGAAGTGCTGGAAAAATCAGAACATGTTATTACTTCTAAATGCATCAATGAAGGGGGTCTGTAGCTGTGTTTCTCGACAGTATATGCACACAACCTACATTCCCAAATATAGGATCTGTGGAGAGAACTCATGGAGCAGGCAAGACAGACGAGCCTCCCATGGATCCTCACAGGGGACTTCAACAATGTAAGTCTATAGGAGGAAACAAATGGAGGAAGGATGGTACCTGAAGTGGTGATTAGGTCCTTTAACCAGATGATAAATATAGCTGAGTTATGTGAGTTTCCTATGTAGGGAGATGATACATTCACGTGGAACAATGAAGGTAAACCTGAGAAAAGAATAGCATGCGAACTTGATAGAGATCTCTTCAATAATGAAGGGTTTCATAACTTGGAAATACAAGCATAAGTGCAAGAGGAGTAGATATCAGTGATCATGCTCCATTAATTATGCAAATACAGGAGAAATCGAGGAAGTGTAGACCTTTTTTATTCATCAATTTCTGGACTTGGTGGAAAGGTTATAGGGAAGTGATGGAGGAGAGTTGGAAGGAACCAATACAAGGCAACCCCATATTTAGATTTGCAAGGAAGCTTATGAGGTTGAAGAAGGACCTGAAGGCATGGTCGGGGGAACATGTCAATATCCCTAGACTTATTGATGATACCAAACAAGAGTTGATAAAGCTAAAGAAATAACTAATGAAGGATCCTCTGAACCAGCTGATTATTAAGAATGATTTGAAGGTAAAAGGCATGCTAGAAGATCTGAAGAAAGTGAAAGAAAGCTTCATATGGTAGAGAAGTAGACAGAAATGGATGCAGGATGGTGATAGGAACACGAAACTATACCACAATGCAGTGAGGCAATGGGAAATGCTGAACATGATCTCTGAGCTGGTCAGCATGAAGGGTGAGATTCTAAATAGCTAGGAAGAGATGGGAAAAGAGGTGACATATTTCTACAATGAATTATACAATAAGAACTATGAGGGGGCCCTGTCATGAATGGTAATGATCTCAAATGAAAATACAAACTCACTAGTTCACATAACAACATTCTATGCATATAGGTTAATGAGGAGGAGGTGAAGGAAGCATTATGGAGCATTGGAACTGACAAATCACCAAGCCTAGATGGATTCAATGCCCACTTCTATAGAAATGCATGGGATACTATAAAGGAAGATTTTTGTGAATTTATAAAATGGTTTATGGAGGGGGGTTGCATGCTTAGGCAAGTGAACCACATTTTTCTGGTGCTCATACCGAAGAAGAAAACAACGGCATCAATGGTGGACTTCAAGCCAATTGCATGTTGTAACATCCAGTATAAAGTAATAGCTAAGTTACTAGAAGAACGACTGAAGACAGTACTGCCGCTCATCATCTCGGACACTCAAGGGGATTTCATCTCTGGAAGAAATATAAGCAGCATTGCTAGCTAGAGAACTCCTTCTGGACTTCAATGTGAAAAAGGGTCATAAGAAAGTTTGCTTGAAGCTTGATGTATCCAAACCATATGATAGTGTGAATTGGAAGATGCTATGGTGGGTGATGGACCAAATGGGATTCCAAGAAAGGTGAATTGAATTGATGAAGTAATGTGTCTCTACCACGAGTTTCTCTGTACTCATGAACAGCTCCCCGTGTGGTATCTTTAGAGGAGGAAACATGCTAAGGCAAGGTGACCCCCTCTCCCCGCTGCTTTTCACAATAATAATGGAGTACTTATCGAGGCTGATGGATAGGGATGAAGAGTTGAAGAGGATTGATACATTTACTATCCATGGGACAAAGGTACTTAGTGATCTTATTTTTGCAGACGATGTATTGGTGTTCCTGGAAGTAAAGCCAAAATACCTGGAGCATTTGAAGCAACTGCTCAATGAGTTCGAAGATCACACTGGATTGAAAACAAATATATACAAAACACAACTCTTCATGTCTACTAACTATGAAGGAAGGAGAGATCAAATTGAAGAAGCCATGGGTATTATAGTTAGTGACTTACCAACACGATACTTGTGATTCCCCTTGGTAGGTGGTAACCTCAGAGTATTCGATTAACTGAGTGATCAAACAAATTGATGGACATGATTGGAAGGTGACCCCTGGTGAGAACCTTCATGGCAGGAAGGATCACCCTCACCTAATCGGCGATTGAAGGTCTTCTCATCTTCTGGGTCCAACAGGGTGAAATTTTGAATGTTGTGCTTGAGAGGATGGAGATGACCATTGTGAACTTCATCTGGGTGAGCAACAACCATCCTATTAAGTATAGCAGGCTAGCAAGGACAAAAGAGGAAGGGGGAGTGGGTTTGAAAACACCCAAGATGATTGCTGATTGGGGTACAATCAAGAGAATCTTCAAGTATCTTATGAGCGACTCTCTATGGGATAAGTGGATGAGATCTAGATATCCAAAGGGCCTTGAATACAGAGTGAAAACTAGAGAAGGATATTCGAGGGTCATTAATCATATGACAGAGGTCTGGCACGAGATCAAAGGTTACAATGATGAAAGGAGGTCATGGAGCTTGAAGAAGAAGGAAGAAAGAACTTGGGAACTGGTCTAATAGAGAAGTGAGGATCACTTCATGAAATACATATGGAATGGAGGAGGAGTACCAAAATGGGAGACCTACAAGTACAGAGTGGCTCACGGCTCACTCCCTACTATTGACAGAGTGGAGAAGTGGTACCCAGGTACAAGTAACACATGCTATCTGTGTGGAGATGAGCCTGAGCCACACACACATTTATTCAGCAAGTGTGGTTACACAAATCATCTATGGGATGCAATCTTAGATAGGATGAAGATAAGGAGGGAGAGGACTAAAAGACACAAGCGAAATGATCAAGCTACTAGGTAAAAGTCTGAGGAAGGTCATGAAGAGAGAACTCCTAGTGTTGTCTTCTCTCTACTTTCATGTTTGGAAAGAGAGGAATTGCAAGAAACATAGTGAGAAGAAGAGAGACGTGGAGAGTCTAGATTGTAAGATTCATAAAATCATCTATAGAAGGCTTTGTGTTTAGTTAGCTTATATCATATGGAGTGAATATTGTAGTGTTTTGGACTACTTTGTATCTTTCCCCAAAGTTTTCTTTGGGTTCAGAATATATTTACCTAATTCTAATACATACATACATCTTAATCACATACATACATACAACAAAAAATGCAGTGTCACCCCTAACGCTCTGTCCAGGTGATTATTTAGGCGATTAGGTGTCGGGCATGGAGCCCATGACGACAACCACTCTGAGCATTCTCGTCCACCAACGCAACATCAACACAACACCACCCAACATCCCTACACTACTGAAAGCATAGGAGGATGGAGGAGCAACCAACGATGCTGGAAGACCTAGCCCTAGCGGGGGAGCGTCGGGTGGCAATGGGTCATTTCCCTACTACGTCAATGCAACATCATTGATAGGTGGGGTGTTGAGAAGCAATGGGGTATCTACCTGTAGAGTCGATGCATCATCTTCGACACATGGGGCATCAGGCAGCAATGGGGTGTCTACTTGTAGAGTTGACATAGTGTTGTCGATGGGTGGGGCGTCTGGAAGCAACGAGGTGTCTACCTGTAGAGTCGACATAGCATTGTTGATGGGAAAGGATGGAGGAGGAGCATCGGGTAGCAACTGGGCGTCTCCCTATAGAGTTGACGTAGCGTCAGTGATGGGAAATGATGTACACATCACTAACAGAGGAGCATAGGGTGGCAATGAGTCATCTCCCCGTAGCATTGATGCAGCGCTGTCGAAGGGTAGGGATGGACACAATGCCAAGAAGGATTGGTGTCAGATCCTGAAGTAGCCTTCCCAACACAACACCATGGAGTGTTTCCCAGAGTCAAGGTGCTGTGATGGACAAGTTCATGTTGACCTAGACGTGGAGGAGTTTGATCAGATGCACAACATATGGGAGTTCACCATCACGGCCTACACATTGGGCAAGAGACCCTCCTACCCACACTTCCAGGCATGGATAAGGAGGACATGGAGACCAAAGGGCTCGTTTGAGGTGTTGTTGAGGGAAAATGGTATCTTTCTAATCCAATTTAGCAACGCGGAAGACAAGAGAGGGGTCCTCAACTTAGGACCTCACTGGTTCGACACACAACTTGTGGTGGTGGGGAAGGATTACCAATATGGAAATAAAATTCGACGTGATTTCTTTGCCACAATTCTCAATTGGATCACCTTGAAGTTGATTGGCCACACCTAGACCCAATAGGTGGTAGAAACTATTGCTACTGGCATGGGGAAGGTGTTGCACATTGATAATCACTCATTGGATACGGATGGTGCATGAGTCTTGATCAAATTTAAAGTAGAGGCTGAAGTACCGGAGAGAGTTTGGCTGAACGTCTGAGGTCATGATCCAATCCTGGTGGATATCTCCTATGATGGGCCGTCAGTGAAGTGTAGCCATTGTTGTGATTTCAGACATAGCAACCAACAATGCGAGACAAGCAGAAAAGAGAAGACAGACAACAAGGCGGAGAAGAAGACATAGGTGCCTACGTAAGTCTGGAAGGAGAAAGGCCCTAGTATTGTGCCAGACAATGGGTCTTCTGGTGGAACGGCAGGGACACATGAAGAGACACATGCAGAGGTAGATAGGCAAGCAACTCCTAACACTGAGGTTGGCCTTGATTCTATGGATGACAGTGGCACACCAAATATGGGTCCAAATAACCCAGGAGGAACTATAAGGGAAGAAGGACAATTCATCTCTACTTCTAAGAAGAAAGGACCTAAGAGATCTGGTATTCCTAAGAATGTGGGGGTGAGCACCATCCTAGATACAACAAATAGCTTTAAAGCTCTTTCTGACTCTGACAAGGAGGATGGAGCAACAAAAGAATAGAAGGAAAGGGAGGTGAAAAAGAAGGACCAGAGGAAGGAGTTGGGCAGGCGTACCAGGGCAAACAAGAACATTTGATATGTCCATACTCCTATGGAATATTAAAGGTGGGTGTGACATGTACAAAAATAAGGAGATCTGGGATTGGATCGCTGCTAGTGGGCATTCCTTAGTAGTTTTGGTGGAAACAAAAATAAGGAGGCAAAATAGTAACATCATTAGATACTTATTTCCTCAAAGATGGGAGCATGTGTCTATTCTAGAGCATTCTGAGTTGGCCAGACTTTGTGTTGCATGGAAACCAAATGCATGGTAGGTTACTATGATACAGATGTTAGATAAACATATTATAATGGAGTGCAGAAATGTAGGTGTATTACATATGTGGTTGACAACTGTCTATGCTCATAATGATGCAAATAGGAGATAAAGTTTATGGAAGGAACTGATAAATTTTATCTAGACAAATATCTTATATGTGGTTGGTGATTGGTGACTTCAATAATGTCTGACTGTAAGCTGAGAAGATAGGTGGAAGACCAACAATGAATGTAGTGATTAATGCTTTCAATTATACCATTGATCATGCTAGACTTTTTGAATTGCCCTTGGTTGGTGGGGACTTGTTCACTTGGAACAATGATAGGAACCCAGAGGATAGAATTGCAAGCAAGCTTGACAGAGCTCTAGTAAATGAGAAGTGGCTGAAGATATTCCCTAATGTGCAGGTTAAAGCCGACGGATCCGAGTTGAGTGATCATGCCCCAATTTCATTGCAAATCATAGAAAAGAAACAAAAGAGAAGACCTTTCAGGTTCCTGAACTATTGGGCTGATTGGAAGGAATTCAATGATGTCATTAGAGAAAGCTAGAACATCAAAGTGAAGGGGAATCCAATGTATGTGTTTGTAAAGAAACTGGATAATACCAAGTGTGCACTCAAAAGTTGGGCCAAGGAGAAGGTTAACATTCCCAATATGCTAAAGGAAACCAAAGAATAATGTAAGGAGTTAGAAGATTGTTGCTACACGATCCACTAAATGAAGAGTTGATAAAGAAAGATAGTGAGCTGAAAATGATGCTTGAAGACTTAAAGAAGGCCGAGGAAAAGTTCTACTGGCAGAGGAGTAGAGAGAAATGGATGGAAGATGGTGGTAGAAATGTCACACTATATCATTCAACTGTTAAAAGGAAAGAGGCCGACAACATCATCTCAGAGATTATTGATAGTGATGGGAATGTTGTCAACAAGTAGGAGGATTTGGAAGAATAGGCTATCTAATTTTATTATTCTCTATATAATAAAGAGTTTGATGATGAGATGGAAGAGGAGGATATGGAGTTGAAGTTTAAACTGGCACGTACCCATAATAATATACTCACAAGGGAAACAAATGAAAAGGAAGTCAAAGATGCAATCTGGAGTATTGGCAGCAACAAGCCACCATGTTTAGATGGTTTTAATGCTTTTTTCTATAAGAAATCATGGGATATCATAAAGGAGGACATGAAGGCATATGTGAGATGGTTCTTAGTAGGATGAAATGTGGTTAGGAAGGTTAATCACTCTTTCCTTGTTCTCATTCCCAAGAAGAAAGTGACTGCTTCCCTTGCTGATTTCAGACCTATAGCATGTTGCTCGGTACAATATAAAATAATTGCAAAGATCCTGGCTGCTAGATTGAAGACAATACTTCCCTATCTTATTTATGCGAACCAGGGGGCATTTGTGATAGGAAGGAGCATTAGTGATTATTCTTTACTAGTCTGCGAGTTCTTACAAGACTACAATGTTATGAGAGGGAGTAGGAAGGCATGCTTAAAGCTTGATGTGTATAAAGCTTGTGATAGCATGAGATGGGATAAATTATGGTGGATCATCAAGTAGATGGGGTTCAACGAGCAGTGGATTAGCTGGATCAAACAATGTGTGGGGACCACTAGCTTCTCTATACTGGTTAATGGCACTTCTACAGATTTGTTCAAAGGAGGCAATGGACTACGTCAGGGGGACCCACTCTCTCCTTTGCTCTTTGTACGTGATTGTCATGGAGTACTTTACCCGGAAGATGCAAGAAGCAGAAAGAAGTAAGTTGATTAGACCTTATACAATGCATGTCACTAAATTGATGAAAGACTTGATCTTTGCAAATGACATCCTTGTATTTGTGGAAGCCAAGAAAAATACTCTGGGAAATTTGTAGGACATGCTTAGGAGGTTTGGGGAACAGACGGGGTTGCGTGTTAATGCTCACTAGACTCATCTTTTTTTGTCCAAGAATTTCTACCTAATAGAAGATCGAATGAAGGAAGCCATGGGAGTAGAGTTGGGGGTGTTTTATACTAAATATCTAGGATTCCCTTTGGCGGGAGGCAACCTACATGTCAAAGACTTTGCTGATTGCATGGACAGATTGGAGGAAATGACAAACAAATGGCCAACGCAGAAAAAGTCAATGGATGGAAGAGACACTCTTTTGAAGGCGGCAGTTGAGGGATTTATGATCTTTTGGGTAAAAGAAGGAGAGATTCTTGGGGTAGTGTTGGATAGAATGGAAATGAAGATCGCAAACTTGCTTTGGGCAAGTACACACCATCCAATGAAATATGCACGCTTAGCACTCCCGAAAGATGAAGGAGGGTTGGACTTAAAAGCACCAAGAGACATAGAAAAGTGGGGAACAATGAGAAGAATTATTATATATCAAGAGGGCATGTCTACTTGGGGAAAATGGATGAGAGAACGATATCCTATATGACTGGACTTCATACTAAAGACAAGAGAAGAATATTCACACACCATCAATGTTATGACGGAAATGTGGTAATGGGTTAGACATTTGTTTGATCCACATGAGGCGGGAGGATGGAAATTCAAAGATACAAAGATAAATATGTGGGAGGTAACATGATCTAGAGAAACAAAGGATAGGCACATGGAGCAGGTATGGGTTGGTATTCAGGTTCCAAAGTGGAGCATGTGCATCTATAAAATTCTACACAATGCTTTGACTATGCTAGATAAAATACATGAATGGTATCAAGATGTTGTTGTTGCTAGTCTACTCTGTATAGAGGAGGATGAATCTCATATGCACTTGTTTGGTTGCTTCACATTTACAAGGGAGGTATGGGACATTATATGTGAAAAATTTAGCTTGAAATATGCAGTTGAAGGAAGAGCCACAAAGAATGCTGTCTAGCTGTGGGAAAAATGATAGAAAGAGGATATTGTTTGCTGCTCTGTGATACCACATATGGGAGGAAAGGAATGAATGGAGACACAGAGGCTCATCCACAAATCCAATTACAATTGCTGTAAAAATTTGTAAATATGGAAAATGCAAGTTGCACATTAGGTAGGAGTGTGAGTTTTTACTCTTTTTTGATGGATGGTGTCGGGCTATATATAACTCTTGACCCTCTATAATTTTATAGGGAAGTTGGAATATATTTACCTAATTCTAATACATACATACATACATACAGACATACAGACATACGTACATACATGCATGCATGCATACATATATCCGATAAGGAGTGGCTCAAGTGGTCAAGCACGGTGTCCCCTAACAAAGGGACCTGGGTTGGAATCCTAGTTTCTGCTTTGATTCACAACCCTCCCAGGCGTTCGGCCTCTACCACGGGTGTTGGGGGGGAATCTTTCTCTCTTAATCCCATACATGCACACATACATACCTACATACATATATACATACATACAACAACATGGCCGCTCATCCTTTAGGGCTCCGTCTGGCGATGCACGAGTGATCGCATGGGTGACCATGACCCGAGGCATGGTGCCTATGCCTCCTGCCAGCCCGACCAGCAGTGTCCACCTCCACACCACCCACACCCCTTCGCACACCATGCCCAAATCACCTAAAGCTGCAAGAGAGAATATAGACGTGAGGAAACTCCAGTGATGGAAACCCTAGCCTCGACCCACCGGTGGCAGGGGAAGCATGAGTCATATCAATGATCAAGAAGGGTTGGAGCCATGTGCTCAAGCAGCCCCAGGTGCAAAAGGAAGATGAGATGAAGTTTGTCGAGCCCATCATGAAGGAAGGTTAGATCCTTGTCATGCTCAATGAGGAGGAATTCAACCAGATGAGAAATATTTGGGAATTCATGATACTCGTATATGTGGTGGGAAAACAACCCTTCTACCCACATCTATTGGCCTAGATGCAGAGGACGTGGGAGTCCAAGTGCTCCATGGAGTTGCTGTTAAGGGAGAATGATATGTTTCTGATACGGTTCTCCAATGCAGAAGACAAGGAGACAGTCCTTAACCTAGGACCTTGGTGGTTTGATTATCAACTGGTCGTTGTGGAAGATTACAGACATGGAGATGAGTTACAGAAGGACCTTCTTACTACTATCCCGGCCTGGATATCCCTAAACTCATTCAAACGATCATGGACGAGGTGAGAAGCGGGGATGATTGTGGTGGGAGTTGGAAGAGTCTTGCACACGGATGAAGCATCTTTGGAAGGAGACACATCGAGAGTCCTGGTTGAACTGGCATCCGAGAGTCTGACCCTGACGAAGGTATGGTTCAATGTCAAGGGCCATGAGGAGATACCAGTTAAGATTGAATACAACTATGTGCTGCCAAGATGCAATAGCTGTAAAGCTTTTGGGCACACTGACTGTGAGTAGGAGAAGAAGCGTAAGAGCCCAAGCCAGAAAAGATATGGAAAATGAAGAAGAAAAAAAGCCAGAGGAGAAAAGGGCACAGTAAGAGCCCAAGTATGATCGTCCGGATAAATAAGCAACAAAGAGTGCAAGAAATGGAGAAACAAACTCCAAGCACACAGAGCAAAATGAATAGCGGCCAGCAACACCATACAAGGAGTCAAACAAAGTACAGGAGAAAGGTTAAAGTAGCAACCCAGGTGCTGATAAGGAAGAGGGAGAGTTCATCGCTTCTATAAAGAGAAAAAGCATCAAGAAAAATGGCATTCTCGGAAATCAAGGGGTGGGCAACATCTTGGATATAGGAAATAACTTTGAGGTGTTAACTAATTCGGATAGTGAAGATGTTGCAGTACCGAGGCCAGTAAAGAAAGATGATAAGAGAAAGGACAACAAGAAGGAGCCGAGCAGGAGAACCAGATCCCAAAACCCTATAATATGTCCATGCTTCTATGGGATATTAAAGGGGATGCGATAGGAGTAAGAAGAAGGAAATCCAGGAATGGATTGCTAATAGTGGTCACTCTTTGACTGCATTGGTGGAAACAAAAATAAAATAAAAGAACAAATTCAATATTAAATATTTGTTTCCACGGGGATGGGAGAATGTATCTAATGTAGCATGTGTTGAGGTGGTTAGAGTCAGTGTGGCTTTGAAACTAAATGCTTGGTAGGTGACACTGATACAGATGTTAGATCAACATGTTACAATAGACTAGAGAAATAATGGGGTGTTGCAGATGTGGTTGACAACTATGTATGATCAATCATTCTTTTGTAGTACTCATTCCCAAGAAAAAGGTGACATCCTCTCTTGTTGATTTTAGACCCATTGCATGTTGCTCGATACAATATAAAATCATTGCAAAAATTCTGGCTGCTAGACTGAAGCTGGTCCTCCCTTATCTCATATCTGTAAATCAAGGAGCCTTTATGACAGGAAGGAGCATTAGTGAAAGTGTCCTCTTGGTAGTATAATTTCTACTAGACTAAAATGTCATGAGAGGAAGTAGGAAGGTGTGCCTCAAGCTAGATGTATCCAAATCATATGATAGTGTCAGGTGGGAAAAGCTATGGTGGATCATGCAGAAAATGGGGTTCAGTGAGAAATGGATTATCTAGATGAAGTGGTGTGTTGGAACTATAAGTTTCTCTATTTTGGTCAATGGCACATCTATAGGAATGTTTAGGGGTGGCAATTGGCTACGCCAAGGGGACCCCTTGTCTCCTCTCCTTTTTGTGATTATTATGGAGTACTTTACACAGAAGATGTAGATGGCAGAAAAAAAAAGGAAGGAGATAAAGACTTATACAATATGTAGCACAAAAGTGATGACCCATCTAATATTTTCAGATAATGTGTTGGTATTTGTGGAAGCAAAACAAAACACACTAGGATGTATGCAAAATCTGCTCAAAGTTTTCGAGAAAAAAACACGTATGTGTGTGAATGCAAACAAAACACACCTCTTCTTCTCCAAGAATTGCTGTCAAATGGAAGATAGATTATTGGAGGCTATGGGTGTAGATAAAGGAAGGTTCCCTACAGAATATCTTAGTTTCCCTGTAGTGGGGATTAACCTGTAGGTAAAGGAATTTGTTGATTGTATGGATAAATTAGAGGAAATGGTTAATAGATGGCCGTCATAGAAGACTTCCATGGCAGGGAGAACAACTCTAATACGAGCAACTATAGAGGGGCTTCTTATTTTCTGGGTTTAGTAATGAGAGATTTCTAGTTCGGTTCTGGACAGAATGGAGATGAAGATGGATAATTTTCTATGGGCAAGAAACCATCACCCAAGGAGATATGCAAGACTGGCTCTTCCTAAAGAAGAAGATGGTTTGAATATGAAAACACCCAGAGATATAGCAAAGTGGGGGATAACGAGAAGAATCATCATCTACCAGGAAGGTTCCTCAACTTGGGGGAGATGGATGAGAGAGAGATATCCTAGAGGGTTGGATTTTAAGCCAAGAACAAGGGAAGGATACCCACGTACCAACAATGTCATGATGGAGGTATGGTAGTAGATTAGACATCTCTTTGAGCCACACGCTCTAGGGAACTGGAGGCTTAAAGACACAAAGATGAATCCTTGGGAAGTAATACAATCAAGGGCAGCAAAACACACATGTGTAGATCAATTTTGGACGGGTATTCATGTTCTAAAATGGAGCATGTGTGTCTACAAAATTCTGCATAGTGCATTGGCCACCCTGGACAAGTTACGTGGATGAAACTATGACGTCTTAGTGCAGTGTTTGTTGTACAAGAAGGAGGGAGAGTCCCATGGTCATCTGATGGGAGGATGCAACTTCACAAAGGAGGATTATATGTGAAGAGTTTCAGCTACAATTCATGCTAGAAGGGAACCCGAAGAAAATGCTAACAAGCTATGGAAGCGAGGATATAAAGAAAATTTTATTTACTACTCTTTGCTATCATATTTGGGAGGAACAAAATGCCAGAAGACACCAAGGTGCAACTGCTAATGAAAGGAGTATTGCGGTACAAAAATTTAAATGTGTTAAACATAAGTTACACATTAGTTAGCCGAGTGATTTTTTGCTATTTTATGGGTGTATGGCGTTGGGCCTACATGTAACTTTTGACCTTCTACTTTTTGGTAGGAGGAAGTCAGAATATATTTACTTGATTCTTATACATACATACATACATACATACAGCCGACAAGGAGTGGCTCAAGTGGTCAAGCACGGTGTCTCCTAACAAAGAGACTCATGTTCGAATCCCAGTTGCTGCCTTGATTTACCACCCTCCCCAGCGTTCAACCTCCACCACGGGTGTGGGAGAGGGGGAGAGAATGCCTCTCTTTATCCCATACATACAAACAGAAAGGCTTGGACTTGTGCGTCGTCTCCTGGGTTGGCTCCGGGAGATTCTAGGATCACCAGCTGCCTAGGGCATGGCACCACACCCCCCGACCACCCAGGTCGCCGGCGTCCACCCCCAACACCCCTCCACCCAACCCGATCCATCCACAACCGAAGCATATTCAATTAGGAACCCCTCACCCACTGCGATGACACCAAACCCTAGAAGCGCGACGATGGGTGAAGCGACGACTACTGCGGTTCTGAAGACAATCAGAGCCAAGAAGGAGACTGGACGGTGCGCTTTAGCCTGGAATGAAGTTCTGAAGCAACCGACGAGCAAGATGAAGGATGACCTGGTGTTCCCACAACCCAGGGTCGACGGTGACGAAGTCCATGTGGAACTGGATATTGACGAATTCGACATGATGAAAAACATCTGGGAATTCACATTAATGATCTATACGCTGGGAAAGAGACCTTATTTCCCTCACCTACAAACCCGGGTGAGAAGAACCTGGAGGACAAAGGGTTCATTTGATCTGCTATCGTGGGAAAATGGGATCTTCCTGGTGAGGTTCTCCATGGTAGCGGACAAGAAAGCGGCTCTGGCCATGGGGCCGAGGTGGTTTGATCAGTAGGTTGTAATAGCAAAGCACTATAACCATGGTGATGAATTGCACAAGGAGGCCTTGACAACCATCCCTACTTGGACGTCGTTGAAGTCATTTGGGAGGACATGGACAAGGAAAGCCACAGGTACTATAGCAGCTGGAGCTGGTCGTGTTCTTCACATTGATGAGAAGTCCCTAGAGGGAGATGAAGCAAGGGTTCTAGTCAAGCTGAAGGTGGATAGACCAAAGCAAAAGACGAACTGGAAAAATGTCAAAGGCCACGACCCCATCCCAGTATCCATCGAATATGACCATATCCCATCAAGTTTTAGCAACTATCGTGCATTTGGTCATGCTACTGGACACTACGATGTGCAGGCCAACAAGATCGAGAAGAAGGTCTGGAAGAAGATCGATGAAGCGGCAAAGACGAATGAGGATTCGTCCCCATCTAGCACTAAGCCTAGCAAGGGGACGGGGAATGAGGAAGCGTCCCAAAGAACACAATGCGCAAAGCATCAAGTAAAGGGTGGAGAAGAAAAGACTGAGGCTCCCAACCGGGATGATGATGGGAACAAGGAACATGATGCATCAAAGAAGACCCACTCGGAAGGAGCAGATGGTGACTTCACACCTGCATCTAGTAGTTCTAGGTCACGAAGGATAGGTATCCCAAAATCTCAAGGAGTGGGGTTGATTCTTGATACTACTAATAGTGTCGGGGCACTCTCAAACTCTGACAAAGAAGAGGGAGAGATCATCAAAGAAAAAGGGGTGAAGAAAAAGGATAACAGGAAGGAGCCAAGCAAGTGAACTAGATCTACAAAAAACCCTTGATATGTCCATGCTTCTTTGGAATATTAAGGGAGGGTGCGACAGGAATAAGAAGAAAGAGATTCGTGAGTGGATGGCTGCTAGTGGCCACTCGTTAGTTGCTTTGGTAGAAACAAAAAAAAGATCCAGAATAGCAATAGTATAAAATACATATTCCCACAAGGATGGAACCACGTGTCTAACGTGGAATGTGGTAAGGTTGCTCGAGTTTGTGTGGCATAGAAGCCCAATGCTTTGCAGGTGTCAGTGATACAGATGTCAGATCAGCATGTCACAGTTGATTGCAAAAATAATGGTGGACTGCAGATATGGATGGCGGTTTTCTATGGTCATAATGATGGCAGATCAAGACTTAATTTATGGAGAGATTTGGTTACACTTCCCAAATAGGTGAGGACTCCATGGTTGGTTATAGGTGATTTCAATACTGCCCGGCTACAGGCAAAAAAAAGGAGGAAAAGACTTGCTACTACTACTACTGAAGTGGATGTGTTTAATCAGGCCATTGACAAAGCATGTTTATATAAGCTACCTATGGTGGGTGGTGAATTGTTCACGTGGAACAATGAAAGAGCTCCAGAGTATAGAATATCAAGCAAACTTGATAGAGATTTGATGAATGATGATTGGCTAAAAATTCTTCCTAATATCCAAGTAAAGGCTGTAGGGTCTGACATTAGTGACCATGCACCTATCTCAGTTCAGATTATAGAGAAAAAGCAGAAAAGGAGGCCTTTCAGATTTCTAAATTACTGGGCAGACTGGAAAGGTTTTGATGATGTCATAAAGAAAAGCTGGAACATTCAGGTGATTGGTAATCCTATGTATGTGTTTGCTAAGAAGTTGATGAACACCAAGACGACTCTTAAAAAGTGGGCAAAAGAGGAGGTGCATATCCCAAATCTGCTGAAGGAGACAAAAAGGGAGTGCAAAGATGTCAGAGAAAGATTGTTGGCTTATCCACTAAATCCTAATCTGATAGAGAAAGATAGAGAGTTGAAAATGATGCTTGAAGATCTAAAAAAGGCAGAGGAAAAATTCTACTGGAAAAGAAGCAAAGAAAAATGGATGGAGGATGGGGACCGAAACAAAAAGCTCTATCATACTGTAGTTATAAGAAGAGAGGTAGGTAATATTATTTCTGAACTAATTAATGATGAAGGGATGGTGGTCAATAAGCAAGACGACCTTGAAGAACAAGCTATAAATTTCTACACGTCCTTGTATAACAAAAACTTCCCCAATGACATTGATGAAGAGGAGGAAGTTGAATGGAAGTACAGACTTACAAGCACTCATAACAACATTCTCATAAGAAAAACCAATGAACAAGGGGTCAAGGAAGTGGTTTGGAGCATTGTCAGCAATAAGTCCCTGAGGTCTGGGAGTTTCAATGCTTTCTTTTATAAGAAGACTTGGGAAATTATCAAAGATGATTTGTTTGCTTATGTAAATTGGTTCTTAGAAGGAGGGAACATGGTGAGACAGGTTAATCATTCTTTTCTTGATTGTATTCTGAAGAAGAAAATCACCTCCTCTCTTACTGATTTTCATCCTATTGCTTGCTGCTCGGTACAATATAAGATTATTGCAAAAATGTTGGCTGCCCGGTTGAAGATGGTCCTCCCTTACTTGATTTCTACAAACCAAGGAGCCTTTGTAACAAGTAGAAGCATCAGTGACTATGTTCTTCTGGCTGGAGAATTTCTTCTGGACTATAATTTCATGAGAGGAAGTAGGAAGGCATGCCTAAAACTTGATGTTTCCAAATCTTATGATAGTGTGAGATGGGAGAAATTATGGTGGATCATGAAATAGATGGGATTCAATCAATAATGGATTGGTTGGATGAAGCAATGTGTTGGGACTACTAGCTACTCCATTCTGGTTAATGGAACGTCTACAAGTCTTTTTAGAGGGGGTAACGGGTTACACCAAGGCGACCCCTTGTATCCTCTTCTTTTTGTGATCTCATGGAGTATTTCACAAGGAATATGCAACAAGATGAAGAACAGAAGGAAATAAAGCCTTACACAATCCACAAAACAAGGGTAATGATGTATTTGATTTTTTTATGACGTTCTGGTTTTTTTTAAGACAAACAATAATATTTGGAAAATCTAAAAAGTCTTATGAAGAAGTTTGGGAAGCAAACGAGGTTGTGTGTTAATGCAAGAAAAACTCATATCTTCTTATCTAAGAACTGCTACCAGATGGAGGACAGACTTACTCAAGCTATGAGTGTGGAGAGGGGTGAATTCCCAACAAAATATCTGGGATTCCCTCTCACCGGTGGCATCCTTCACGTCAAAGACTTTACCGAGTGCATTGATAAAGTGGAGGAAATGATTAATAGATGGCCAACACAAAAGACATCCATGGCGGGACGCAGGACTTTGATAAAAGCTGATGTAGAGGGACTTCTTATCTTCTGGGTACAGCAAGGTGAAATTCTCAGATCCATCCTGGAAAGAATTAGATTACAAACTCAACTTTCTACTGATCCGAAAAGAATGCTTGTTAGGTGCGGCGGTGATGAAAAGAAGAATCTCTTGCTTTCTGGATTATGCTACCATATTTGGGAAGAGAGGAATGCTAGAAGACACCAAGGAAATTCCACAAATGCTATAAGCATTGCTGTAAAAATATGTAAATGTGTTAAACGTAGATTACGTATTAGCTAGCTGAGTGAGTTGTAGCATTTCTTTGGGTGTATGGTGTTGGGCCTACATGTAAACTTGACCTCCTATATTTTTAGGGGGAACATCAGAATATACATACATGCCGATAAGGAGTGGATCAAGTGGTCAAGCACGGTGTCCCCTAACAAAGGGACCTGGGTACAAATCCCAACTACCGCCTTAGTTTATCACCCTCCCAGATGTTCAGCCTCCATCACATGCATGGGAGAGGGGAAGAGAATGCCTCTCTTAATCCTATACATACATACATACATACATACATACATACATGCATACATACATACACCGACAAGGAGTGGCTTAAGTGGTCAAGCACAATGCCTCCTAAGAATGGGACCTGGGTTCGAATCCCAGTTTCCGCCTTGATTTACCACCCTCCTAGGCATTTAGCCTCCTCCACGGGCATGGGAGAGGGGGAGAAATCTTTCTCTCTTAATCCCATACATACATACATAAATACATACATATATATGCTGACAAGGAGCGGTTCAGGTGGTCAAGCATAGTGTCCCCTAACAAAGGGACTCGAGTTCGAATCCTAGTAGCCACCTTGATTTACCACCCACCAGGGCGTTCAACCTCAGCCATGGGCATGGGAGAGTGGGAGAAATATTTCTCTCTTATAAACATACATACATACGTACATACATACATACATACATACATACACACATACATACATACGTACATACATACATACATACATACAACATGCTGACAATACAAAATAGGCGTCGTCTAAGGGTTCCGTCTAGCGATCTCCAGGCGATCACGATCCTAGGCGCATGGTGCCCACGCTGGTGGCTATTCCGGTTGCTGACGTCCACCCCTGAACCACCCTCACACCCTCCAACCCTCCCTCCCACTTCTCCCAACAACAAACCAGAACACGATGGATTGAAGAAGAACGCCCGGCGTCGTCCATCCCTAGCGACGCTGGGAAAGATGTAGACGCAAGCACATCCTAGGAGAAGACGATCACTGGAGCGTAGACGATGGAGACTGAACGCAAGGTCTAGAATCAAGTACTGAAGGAATCACCACCAAACAAGGCCGACGCGGAGGAGTTTCCTGAACCAAGGAGATCGGAAGGTCATATTCATGTCGATGTTGCGGAGGAAGAATTTGAGACGTTGAGAAATGTTTGGGAGTATATTGTCATGGCCTATGTCTTGGGAAAACGCCCTTACTACCCACACTTTCTAGCATGGATCAAGCGGACATGGCAGTTGAAAGGCTCGTTTGATCTAATTCACCAAAAAAAACGATGTCTTCCTGATTCGCTTCTCAAACACGATGGACAAACGTGATGTCCTAGCTCTCGGACCTCACTGGTTTGATTGTCAATTGGTGATAGCGAAGGATTACAGGTTCGGCAATGAGTTGAAGAGGGATGCCTTCACAACCATCCTGACATGGGTGACGTTGGGATCCATAGGCCGATCGTGGACGCGACGGGCAGCAGGAACCATTGCCACCGGAGCCGGCAAGGTTCTCTTTATCGATGATCGGTCTTTGGAGGATGACAATGCCTGGGTTCTGATCGAGCTCAGAGCGGAGGACGACCTGGTCGAGTAGGTTTGGCTCAACGTCAAAGGGCGAGAGGCCATGCTTGTCCACATCCAGTACAAATACATGCCACCCAAGTGCAACCTGTGCAGATCTTTTGGCCACCCGGATGGAGCCTGCAATGGTGATCAAGCAACCAAAGTCAGTGTCATGGCCAAGAAGACGGGGAGGAACACCCGACAGTGGGTGGAGAAGATGAAGAGGAACATCACAATTGAAGGGAGGTCGATGGTTGTGGACAATAAAGATGTGAAAGATGATCCTTTGGATGCTGGGAAATCTGCTAATTCGGCTACTGAGAAGAATCCAGAAGATGCAGATGATGGGGTTCAAGCTGAACCTGTCGCTACTGAGAATGCACGAGCAGATGTTGACACTGATGGACACACTGCTGCTGGTGCTACATCAACCTATGGACAAACTACAGGGGAGAAAGCCGCATACTCTTTTGACAAAGGAGCTAAGAGCAATGTGATTGAAGCAACTCAAAAGGAAGAAGGTGAATTTATGCCTGCATCTAGAAGAAAGACCATGAGTGGGATTCCAAAAATGCAACGGGTGGGGTCTATTCTATACTCTACTAATAGGTTTGAAGCCCTCAGTGAGTCAGATGTAGAAGAGCCAGAACGGGTGGAGCCCAAGAAAAAGAGGGATGGCAATAAGAAGAAGGAGCAGCCCAGGCGTACTCGGGCAAATAAGAATCTTTAAATATGTCTATAGCCATGTGGAACATCAAAGGGGGGTGCGACAGGAACAAGAAGAAGGAAATCCGGGAGTGGATTGGTGGGAGTTGGTCCTCTATTGCAGCTTTAGTTGAAACAAAGATTAGAGAGCAGAATAAGCAGAGTATTGGGTACTTGTTTCCACAAGGATGGAAACACGTATCTAATCTACCACATTCTGAGCTAGCACAGGTGTGTGTGGTGTGGAAGCCCAATGTATGGCAGATGACAGTGATGACAATGACAGACCAGCACATTAATCTAGATTGCAGGAATGCAGTCGGACTACACATGTGTCTAACAACAGTATATGCTCATAATGACGCTAAGAGAAGGAATGAACTCTGGCATGATCTAGTTTTACTATCTATGCAGATAAAGACACCCTGGATGGTGATTGGAGACTTCAATAATGTCAGGTTACAGGGTGAGAAGACTGGAGGCAGAATGGCGCTCCGTGCTATGATTGATGCTTTTAATAGGGCTATTGATAAGGCAGAGCTGATGGAGCTTCCCATGATAGGTGGAGATCTCTTCACATGGAAGAATGAACAAAACCCGGAGGACAGAATAGAAAGCAAACTTGATAGAGTGTTGGTCAACGATGTGTGGTTGAAACTCTTTCCTAAAGTGCAAGTAAAGGCAGGTGGCTCTGAGCTTAGTGATCATGCCCCTCTTCATGTGCAGATAATTGAGAAGAAACAGAAAAGAAGACCGTTCAGATTTCTTAATTTTTGGATAGGTTGGGATGGTTATGATGATATTCTGAAGGAAGTGTGGATGACACACATTCATGGAAATCCCATGTTTGTCTTTGCTAAGAAGCTTTCACTATTGAAAACAACCTTGAAGAATTGGGCGAAAGAGAAGGTCAACATTCCCAATATGATCACGACAACTAAAAGGGAGTGTGGTGAGGTGAGAAAGCTTTTACTGGAAGATCCACTAAACAAAGATTTAATAGAGAATGACAGAGAACTAAGGAAGATGCTTGAGGATCTAAAGAAAGATGAAGAAAAATTCTACTGGAAAAGAAGCAGGGAAAAATGGATGAATGACGGGGACAGGAACACAAAGCTATATCATGCTACATTTAGGAAAAGGGAGGCTGCTAATATCATCTGTGAGCTGATTGATAAAGACAGGCAAGTGGTTAACAAACAAGAAGACATTGAGAATCAAGCTGTGCAGTTCTACAATGAGCTATACAATAAAAATTTCACAGCCAAGGAGGAGGAGGTAGACTTAGACGGGAAATTCAAGTTGGCTAGCACCCACAATAACATTCTTACAAGGGAGGTTACCGAACAAGAAGTTAAAGACGCCCTATGGAGTATAGGTTGCAACAAATCACCTGGGTCAGATGGTTTTAATGCCTTCTTCTATAGATCTGCTTGGGACACAATCAGAGAGGATCTTCTAAAGTATGTTAGATGGTTCTTGGAGGGAGGTAACATGGTGAGACAGGTCAATCATGCTTTTCTGGTCCTCATTCCAAAGAAAAAGATTATTGCTTCTCTTGCTAATTTTCGACTTATTGCTTGCTGCTCTGTCCAGTATAAGATCATTGCAAAAATTCTGGCTACTAGACTGAATATGGTCCTTCCTTTCCTTATTTCTGAAAATCAAGGATCCTTTGTTACTGGAAGGAGTATTAGTGACTGCACCTTGCTTGCTGATGAGTTTTTAGCTGACTATAATGTGATGAGGGGAAGTTGAAAAGCTTGCCTAAAACTGGATGTGTCCAAGGCCTATGACAATGTTAGATGGGACAAGCTATTGTGGATCATGCAACAGATGGGGTTCTCCAAAATGTGGATAGACTGGATGAAACAATGTGTTGGCACTACGAGTTTCTCTGTATTAATTAATGGCACTTCAACCGATATGTTTAAAGGCAACAATGGATTACGGCAAGGTGATCCTCTCTCGCCACTTCTCTTTACTCTGGTCATGGAATATTTCACAAGGAAGTTAAAAGCAGTGGAAGACAGGAGATTGATTAAAGCATATACTGTACATGGAATGAAGGTAATGAGCCACCTCATTTTTTCTGATGATGTTCTTTTATTTGTGGAGGCCAAAGTGGACACACTGCTTGAATTGAAAAAGTTTCTGAGTGATTTTGGTGAACATATGGGGTTGCATATTAATGTAAAAAAAACTCATCTCTTCCTCTCAAAGAATTGCTATCAGATGGCTAATAGGCTGAAGGAAGCAGTGGGTGTGGAGTTGGGTAAGTTCCCAACCAAATATCTAGGATTTCCGCTTGCAGGTGGCAACTTACAAGTCAAAGATTTTGCTGAATGCATTGACAAATTAGATGAAATGATAGCGCGGTGGCCTACCCAAAAGACTTCTATGGCGGGAAGGACAACGCTTATTAGAGCAGCCATTGAGGGACTTCTTATATTCTGGGTGCAACAAGGTGAGATTCCGGGTGTAGTGCTTGACAGAATGGAGATGAAAATTGCTAACTTCATTTGGGCGTGTGATTTTCATCCTATGTGCTACTCTAGGATTGCACTACCAAAGGAGGAGGGTGGTTTACAGCTGAAAACTCCCCAGGATATTGCTAGACGGGGAACACTAAAAAGAATCATTCTATACCAATTACGAATGTCCACATGGGGAAGATGGATGAGAGAAAGATACCCACAGGGATTGGATTTCCAGCCAAGAACCCGAGAAGGATTGACACGCACTATCCATATGATGAGGAGTCTCTGGCCACAGGTGAGACATCTATTTTCTATGAATCACAAAGATGACAGGCTTATGATTAATCCAAAGGCTGATCTATGGGAAATCACAAGGTCAAAGGCTAAAAAAGATGAAGTCATGGGACGTTTATGGGCTGGAAATTATGTTCCCAAATGGTCTGTGTGTGTTTTCAAGATCTTACAAGGGGTGCTAGCTACTTTGGACAAAATACAAAAATGGAACAACAATATATCTTCTACTTGTCTTCTCTGTAAGGAGAGGGAGGAGTCCCATGACACCTATTTGGTAGCTACAAATTCACTAAGGACGTGTGGGCTAACGTCTGCAAAGAGTTCCACCTGCAGATAGAGCTGATTGAAGATACTAGGAAGATGGTCAAGTGATGCAGTAACAACGAGAAGAAGATGGTCTTGCTGGCGGCCTTGTGCTTTCATATATGGGCTGAAAGAAACACACATAAGCATGGAGGAGTAGCTAGGAGTGAGAGTACCACTGCTGCAAAAATATGTAAAAATGTGAAAATGAAACTACGTAGTAGCTAGAAGTGTGAGTTGCTCACGTGCGGGTTGTATAGCGAGCATAGGAGCTATATGTAACTCTTGACCCCTACTACTTGGTAGGGGAAAGTTAGAATATATTTACCTGATTTTGATACATACATACATACATACATACATACATACACCAACAAGGAGTGGCTCAAGTGGTCAATCATTGTGTCTCCTAACAAAGGGACCCGGGTTCAAATCCCAGTTGCTACCTTGATTTACCACCCTCCTGGGAATTTTGGCCTCTGCCACAGGCATGGGAGAGGGGGAGGGGGGAGAAATCTTTCTCTCTCAATCTCATACATACATACATACATACATACATAACATACATACAATCCTTCTGCTTGCATCAATACTTGGGATATCTTTGGAAATGTCTTAGTGGTCTTCGCTTCTCTGATAGATGGATCAAGATGGTAAAGCAATGTGTCATGACTCTCACTTTCTCACTTCTAACAAATGGCACGTTTGAATGTTTTTTCTATGATTCCAATGGACTCTGTCAAGGAGACCCATTGTCTCATCTCCTCTTCAAAATAAGGGAAGGGTTGAGTAGGATGCTGGATAAAGAAATTGCAAACAAAAATTTCAAAATATATACAATCAGGAAGAGTAGGGTACTATCCCATCTTCTATTCATAGATGATATCTTGGTGTTTGTGGAGGGAAGACAAAAAATCTTACAGATGCTGAAGAAACTTCTCAATTGATTTGGTAACCTCTCAAGAATTATAATAAATGACAACAAGTCTAGCAATTACTTGTCTACTTCATGTAAAAGAAGGGACATACTAATTGAAGTCGTTGGCATACAAAAGGGAGAGTGGCCTACGAGGTACTTGGGATATCCTTTGGAAGGTGGTAACTTGAGAAGAAAATACTTTCATGAATGGTTAGACAAGTTGAAAGATAAGTTAGGCAAATGGCATGGTCCAAAAATGTCTATGGTAGGCTGATTGGTACTGATCAAAAGCTCAACCATGGGCACTATTAGATACTGGATGAGCCAAGGAGAGATTCCAAAGTATGTACTTACAAGAATGGAAATCATGTTATCAGACTTCATATGGGGTAGCACAGTTCACCCGACTTGTTGGAAAAGACTTTCATACCCAACAAAAGAAGGAGGTTTAAACTTGCAGGCATTAGGTGATCTTGTTGATTATTACACCATGAGAAGAATTAAAAGATTGATGGATGGTGACTCAACATGGGCAGTATGGATGCATACCCAAATCGAGGAGGAATTACATCAAACTCCTAAGCATAGATGGGGCTATTAGACACAATGGAGGAGAATGATGGACCTTTGGACCAGTTGGAATGTTGTTGATAATGAAGAAGACTTATGGGAATACTGCATACAAAAATATGCCAAAGATGAAGGAGCTTCAAATCTATGGATCCAATTTCACAACCCAAGGTGGAGTCTGACAACCTTTAGGGCTTACAAAAATCTACTATTGACATTGTCTAGAATTCAGAATTGGTGTCCTAGAGTTAGAACAAAATGCTACATGTGTGATGAAGGTGAAGACTCTATAGAACACTTATTCGGCTCATGCAATATGTGGAAATACTTGTGGGGGAGAGCTAGTATCAAGCTAGGAGAGGTAAAGAGTGAGCCACTACATCAAGCTTTGAGAAGACTCACTGATATGAAAGGAATAAAAAAGATCATGCATCTTTGGTGTGTCACATCATGTGTTCACGTGTTGTGGAGAGAAAGAAACAAGGGGAACATTGGTGGAAAGAAATTGGATATGCTTAGTCTGTTTGAGATAATTGAAAAAGAATTTATTCTTTTAGTTAAAGTGTAAAGGACTCAGCTAGGCCCTATTCCACATGTAATCAGTAGAAGCTAGAATCTGATGCAAATCAAATCTAATCTCTATGGTTATATTGATGGAAAAATAAGCCTACTAGTTTGCAAGTAGGTTTTTAATATTGTCCCATAATTTTGGGGGTCGAAAATATAGTTACCAATACTTCTGGTACATACATACATACATACATACAACCCGCATGGGTGTATCTCACTGGTGATTGGACCGTGAACGCAGGAAGGGGTCTCAGATTCGAATCCTCATAGGGACAAATAAGATTGGGATTTATGTTTGACATGGTTTGCGTCAAAACTAATGGGTTGCACACTTGGTTTACCTTACTCCTCCTATGTCGGGCCTCCACAAGTTAATGAGGGTTCGGGGAGATGAAGTCTCCTCAATGACTCATACATACATACATACATACGTACATAAAAAGATCAATTTGTGGGAAGTAACACGATCCAGAGTAGAAAAGGACATGCACATGGAGTAGGTATGGGCTGGTATTCAGGTTCCAAAGTGGAGCATGTGCATCTTCAAAATTCTGCAAAACACTTTGGCTACGCTAGATAAAATACATGAATGGTATCAAGACGTTGCTTCTGTTTGTCTACTCTGTAAAGAGGAGGATGAATCCCATATGCACCTATTTAGTTGTTGCATGTTTACAAGGGAGGTATGGGAGATTATATGTGGAAAACTCAGTCTGAACATGCAGTTGAAGGAAGAGCCACGAAGAATGTTGTCTAGATGTGGGAAAAGTGACAGAAAGAGGATCTTGTTTGCTGCTCTATGCTACCACATATTGGAGGAAAGGAATGCACAGAGACACGAAGGTTCAGCCACAAATCCAACCACAATTTCTGTAAAAATTTGTAAATGTCTCAAATGCAAGTTGCACGTTAGTTAGGAGTGTGAGTTTTTACTCTTTTTGATGTATGGCATTGGGCTATATGTAACTCTTAACCCTCTATAATATTAGAGGGAAGTCAAAATATATTTACCTAATTCTGATATGTACATACATACATACACACACACATACATACATAGATACATACATACATACATGCATACATACTTGCATACATACATACATACATACATTCATACATACCAACAAGGAGTGGCTCAAGTGGTCAAGCACGGTGTCCCCTAACAAAGGGACCCAGGTTTGAATCCCAGATGCCGCCTTGATTTACCACCCTCTCAGGCATTCAGCCTCCGCCATAGGTGTGGGAGAGGGGGGGAGAAATCTTTCTCTCTTAATCCCATACATGCATTCATTCATACATACATACATACATACATACATACCCCCTAATATTTTTTAGGGAGATCATCAGAATATACTTACTAGATTCCAATACATACATACATACATGCATACATGCATAGATACATGCATACATGCATACATGGGATATTATTAAAGATGATTTGTTAGCTTATGTGGATTGGTTTCTAGAAGGCCGGAACATGATGAGATAGGTCAATCATTCATTTCTTCTTCTTATTCTGAAGAATAAAGTCACATCCTCTCTTGCTAATTTTCGACCTATTGCCTGCTGCTCGGTACAATATAAAATTATTGCAAAAATTCTGGTTGCTTGGTTGAAGATGGTCCTCCCGTATCTAATTTCTACAAATCAAGGAGCCTTTGTAACAGGTAGAAGCATTAGTGATTGTTCTCTTCTGGCAGGAGAATTTCTTTTGGACTATAATGTCATGATAGGAAGTAGGAAGACCTTCCTAAAACTTGATGTTTCTAAAGCTTATGACAGTGTTAGATGGGAGAAACTATGGTGGATCATGCAGTATATGGGATTCAATGAACAATAGACTGACTGGATGAAACAATGTGTTGGGACTACTAGCTACTCTATCCTGGTTAATGGCACGTCTACAGGCCTCTTTAGGGGAGGTAACGGGCTGCGCCAAGGTGACCCCTTATATCCTCTTCTGTTTGTGATCGTCATGTTGTATTTCTCAAGGAAGATGCAACAAGCTAAAGAACAGAAGGAAATAAAGCCTTATACAGTCCATGGTACAAAGGTAATTACACATTTTAATTTTACAGATGACGTTCTGGTTTTTGCAGAAGCCAAACAACAATATTTGGAAAATCTTAAAAGCATTCTGGAAAATTTCGGGAAGCAAACAGGGATGTGTGTTAATGCAAACAAAACACATATCTTCTTGTCTAAGAACTACTACCATATGGAGGACAGACTTACTCATGCTATGGGAGTGGAGAGGGGTGAATTCCCAACAAAATATTTGGGATTTCCCCTCGTTGGTGGCAACCTTCACGTCAAAGATTTTACCAAGTGCATGGATAAGGTGGAGGAAATGATTAACAGATGGCCTACGCAAAAGACATCCATGGCGGGACGCAGGACTTTGATAAAATATGTGATAGAGGGACTTCTCATTTTCTGGGTATAGCAAGGCCAAATTCTCAGATCTATTCTGGATAGAATTGAAATAAAGATGTCTAATTTTTTGTGGGGAAGTGAACATCATCCTATGAAGTATTCCAGATTGGCTTTTCCAATAGATGAAGGAGGGCTGAATTTGAAGACCCCTAGAGACATCGCTAGATGGGGATCCATGAGAAGGCTTGTTGCTTTTTAGGAAGGCACGTCTACTTGGGGAAAGTGGATGAGAGATAGATATCCAAGAGGGTTGGATTTTAAGCCAAAGACAAGGGAAGGATATTCAAGGACCATCAATGTCATGAGGGAAACATGGTCGCAAACCAAACACTTGTTTGTCGCTAATGATTTTGGAGGATGGCAGCTTAAAGACAAGAAGATATGCATATGGGAGGTGACCCGGGAAAGAGGTGCAAAAGACCTATTGGGAGACCAGATATGGACCGACAGGTATGTGCCAAAATGGAGCACATGTGTTTATAAATTTCTGCACAATGTTCTTGCTACTTTGGATATAATAAAGAGCTGGAATTATGATATCAGTATTGTATGCTTGCTATGTGGGGAAAAGGAATAAATTCACATCCACCTTGTGGGTGAATGCAATTTCACAAAGGAGATTTGGGAGTATCTTTGCAGAGAATTCAGATTACATATTCAACTTCTTTCTGATCCGAGAAGAATGATTGCTAGGTGCGGCGGTAATGAGAAGAAAAATCTCTTGTTTGCTGGTCTATGCTACCATATCTGGGAAGAGAGGAATGCTAGAAGACACCAAAGAAAGTCCATGAATGCCATAAGAATTGCTGTAAAAATATGTAAATGTGTTAGACGTAGATTACGTATTAGCTAGCTGAGTGAGTTGTAGCTTTGCTTTGGGTGTATGGCATTGGGCATACATGTAATCTCGACCTCCTATATTTTTAGGGGGAACGTCGGAATATACTTACCTGATTCTGATACATGCATGCATGCATGCATACATACATACATACATACATACATACATAGAAGAATGATTGCTAGGTGTGGCGGTAATGAGAAGAAAAATCTCTTGTTTGCTGGTCTATGCTATCATATCTCGGAAGAGAGGAATGCTAGAAGACACCAAGGAAAGTCCATGAATGCCATAAGCATTGATGTAAAAATATGTAAATGTGTTAGACGTAGATTACGTATTAGCTAGATGAGTGAGTTGTAGCTTTGCTTTGGGTGTATGGCGTTGGGCATACATGTAATCTCGACCTCCTATATTTTTAGGGGGAACGTCGGAATATACTTACCTGATTCCGATACATGTCTGCAGGCATGCATACATGCATACATACATACATACATACATACATACAACGGACAAGGAGTGGCTCAAGTAGTCAACCATGGTGTCTCCTAATAAAGGGACCTGGGTTCGAATCCCAGTTGCTACCTTGATTTACCACCCTCTCGGGCATTCGGCCTCCGCCACGGGCGTGGGAGAGGGGGGGAGAAATCTTTCTCTCTTAATCCCATACATACATACATACATACATACATACATACATACAAACATACAAACATACATACATACATACTTACACACATACATACATACATATTGCCGGGCTTAAGGGTTCCGTCTGGGGATCTCCAGGCGATCATGACCCTAGGCGCATGGTGCCCATGCCGGTGTCTACTCCAGTCGCCGATGTCCACCCCCTACCCACCCTCACACCCTCCAACCCTCCCTCCCACTCCGCCCAACCACAAACCAGAATAGGAAGGATTGAAGAAGAACACACGGCGTCGTCCAGCCCTAGCGATGCTGGGTAAGATGTAGACGCAAGCACATCCCAGGAGAAGACGATCACTGGAGCATCGAGGATGGAGACTGAACGCAAGGTCTGGAATCAAGTACTGAAGGAGCCGTCGTCGAACAAGGCCGACGCGGAGGAGTTTCCTGAACCAAGGAGATCGAAAGGTCAGATTCATGTTGATCTTGCGGAGGAAGAATTTGAGAAGATGAGAAATGTTTGGGAGTATACTATCATGGCCTATGTATTGGGCAAATGCCCTTACTACCCACACTTTCTAGCATGGATCAAGTGGACATGGTAGCCGAAAGGCTTGTTTGATTTGATTTCAAGAGACAACGACGTCTTCCTGATTCGCTTCTCAAATGTGATGGACAAACGTGATGTCCTAGCTCTCGGACCTTGTTGGTTTGATTGTCAATTGGTGATAACGAAGGATTACAGGTTCGACGATGAGTTGAAGAGAGATGCCTTCGCAACCATCCCAACATGGGTGACATTGGGATCCATAGGACGATCATGGACGCGACGCGTAGCAGGAACCATTGCTGCCAGATCCAGCAAGGTTCACTTTATCGATGATCGATCTTTGGAGGATGACGATGCCTGGGTTATGATCGAGCTTAGAGCGGAGGATGACCTGGTTGAGTAGGTCTGGCTCAACATCAAAGGGCGAGAGGCCATGCCTGTCCGCATCCAGTATGATTACACACCACCCAAGTGCAACATGTGCAGATCTTTTGGCCACCCGGGTGGAGCCTGCAATGGTGATCAAACGAGAGCAACCGAAGTCACTGTCGTGGCCAAGAAGACGGGGAGGAACACCTGACAGTAGGTGGAGAAGACTAAGAGGAATGACACAACTGAAGGGACAACGATGACTGTGGCCAATACAGATGTGAAAGACGATCCTTTGGATGTTGGGAGATCTGCTAATTTGGTTGCTGGGACATCTGATAAGAAGAAGCCAGAAGGTGCAGATGATGGGTTTAAAGCCAAACCTGTTGCTACTGAGAATGCATGAGCAGATGATGACACTGATGGACACACTACTGCTGGTGCTATGCCAACCAATGGACAAACTACAGGGGAGACATTACTATCAGCCACAGACTCTTTTGACAAAGGATCTAAGAGAAATGTGAGTGAAGCAACTCAAAAGGAAGAAGGTGAATTTATGCCTGCATCTAGAAGAAAGACCATGAGTGGGATTCCAAAAATGCAAGGGGTGGGGTCTGTTCTAGACTCTACCAATAGGTTTGAAGCCCTCAGTGAGTCAGATGTGGAAGATCCAGAATGGGTGGAGCCCAAGAAAAAGAGGGATGGCAATAAGAAGAAGGAGCAGCCCAGGCGTACTCGGGCAAATAAGAATCTTTAAATATGTCTATAGCCATGTGGAACATCAAAGGGGGGTGCCACAGGAACAAGAAGAAGGAAATCTGGGAGTGGATTGGTGGGAGTGGGTCCTCTATTGCAGCTTTAGTTGAAATGAAGATTAGAGAGAAGAATAAGCAGAGTATTGGGTACTTGTTTCCACAAGGATGGGAACACATATCTAATATAAAACATTCTGAGCTAGCACGGGTGTGTGTGGCGTGGAAGCCCAATGCATGGCAGATAACAGTGATGACAATGACAGACCAACACATTACTCTAGATTGCAGGAATGCAGCTGGACTGCACATGTGTCTAACAGCAGTATATGCTCATAATGACACTAAGAGAAGGAATGAACTCTAGCATGATCTAGTTTTACTGTCTACACAGATAAAGACACCCCAGATGGTGATTGGAGACTTCAATAATGTCAGATTATGGGATGAGAAGACTAGAGGCAGAATGGCACTCCGTGATGTGATTGATGTTTTTAACAGGGCTATTGATAAGGCAGAGCTGACAGAGCTTCCCATGACAGGTGGAGATCTCTTCACATGGAACAATGAATAAGACCCAGAGGACAGAATAGCAAGCAAACTGGATAGAGTTTTGGTCAATGATGTGTGGTTGAAACTCTTTCCTAAAGTGCAGGTAAAGGCAGGTGGCTCTGAGCTTAGTGATCATGCCCCTCTTCATGTGCAGATAATTGAAAAGAAACAGAAAAGAAGACCGTTCAGATTTCTTAATTTTTGGATAGGTTGGGAAGGTTATGATGATATTCTAAAGGAAGTGTGGAGGACACACATTCATGGAAATCACATGTTTGTCTTTGTTAAGAAGCTTTCACCGCTGAAAACAACCTTGAAGAGATGGGCGAAAGAGAAGGTCAACATTCCCAATATGATCACGGCAACTAAAAGGGAATGTGGTGATGTGAGAAAGCTTTTACTGGCAGATCCACTAAACAAAGATTTAATAGAGAAGGACAGAGAACTAAGGAAGATGCTTGAGGATCTAAAGAAAGTTGAAGAAAAATTCTACTGGCAAAGAAGCAGGAAAAAATGGATGAATGACGGGGACAGGAACACAAAGCTATATCATGCTACAATTAGGAAAAGGGAGGCTGCTAATATCATCTGTGAGCTGATTGATAAAGATGGGAAAGTGGTTAACAAATAAGAAGACATTGAGGATCAAGCTGTGCAGTTCTACATCGAGCTATACAATAAAAACTTCACAGCCAAGGAGGAGGAGGTAGACTTAGACTGGAAATTCAAGATGGCTAGCACCCACAATAACATTCTTACAAGGGAGGTTATCGAACAAGAAGTTAAAGACGCCCTATGGAGTGTAGGCTGCAACAAATCACCTGGGTCAGATGGTTTCAATGCCTTCTTCTATAGATCTGCTTGGGACACAATCAAATAGGATCTTCTAAAGTATGTTAGATGGTTCTTGGTGGGAGGTAACATGGTGATATAGGTCAATCATTCTTTTCTGGTCCTCATTCCAAAGAAGAAGATTACTGCTTCTCTTGCTGATTTCTGACCTATTGCTTATTTCTCTGTCCAATATAAGATCATTGCAAAAATTCTAGCTACTAGACTGAAGATGGTCCTTCCTTTCCTTATTTCTAAAAATCAAGGAGCTTTTGTTACTAGAAGGAGTATTAGTGATTGTGCCTTGCTTGCTGGTGAGTTTTTAGCTGACTATAATGTGATGAGGGGAAGCTGGAAAGCTTGCCTAAAACTGGATGTGTCCAAGGCCAATGACAGTGTTAGATGGGACAAGCTATGGTGAATCATGCAATAGATGGGGTTCTCCAAAATGTGGATAGACTGGATGAAACAATGTGTTGGAACTACAAGTTTCTCTTTATTAATTAATGGCACTTCAACCGTTATGTTTAAAGGCAACAACGGATTATGGCAAGGTGATCCTCTTTAGCCACTTCTCTTTACTGTGGTCATGGAATACTTCACAGGGAAATTAAAAGCAGTGGAAGATAGGAGATTGATTAAAGCATATACTGTGCATGGAATGAAGGTAATGAGCCACCTCATTTTTGCTGATGATGTTCTTTTATTTTTGGAGGCCAAAGTGGACACACTGCTTGAATTGAAAAAGTTTCTTAGTGATTTCAGTAAACATGCGGGGTTGCATATTAATGTAAACAAAACTCATCTCTTCCTCTCAAAGAATTGCTCACAGATGGCTAATAGGTTGTAGGAAGCCATGGGCGTGGAGTTGGGTAAGTTCCCAACCAAATATCTGGGATTTCCGTTTGCTGGTGGCAACTTACAAGTCAAAGATTTTGCGGAATGCATTGACAAATTAGATGAAATGATAACACAGTGGCCTACCCAAAAGACTTCTATGGCGGGAAGGACAATGCTTATTAGAGCAGCCATTGAGGGACTTCTTATATTCTGGGTGCAACAAGGTGAGATTCCGGGTGCAGTGCTTGACAGAATGGAGATGAAAATTACTAACTTCATTTGGGCGAGTGATTTTCATCCTATGCGCTACTCTAGGCTTGCACTACCAAAGGAGGAGGGTGGTCTACAGCTGAAAAATCCTTGGGATATTGCTAGATGGGGAACACTAAAAAGAATCATTTTGTACCAATCACGAGCGTCCACATGGGGAAGATGGATGAGAGAAAGATACCCATAGGGATTGGATTTTCAGCCAAGAACCCGAGAAGGATTGACACGCACTATCCAGATGATGAGGAGTCTCTGGCCGCAGGTGAGACATCTATTTTCTATAAATCACTTAGATTACTGGCATATGATTAATCCAAAGGCTGATTTATGGGAAATCACAAGGTCAAAAGTAGAAAAAGATGAAGTCATGGGACGTTTATGGGCTGGAAATTATGTTCCCAAATGGTCCGTGTGTGTTTTCAAGATCTTACATGGGATGCTAGCTACTTTGGACAAAATACAAAAATGGAACAGTAATATATCTTCTACTTATCTTCTGTGTAAGGAGAGGGAGGAGTCCCATGACCACCTATTTGGTAGCTGCAAATTCACTAAGGATGTGTGGGTTAACATCTGCAAAGAGTTCCACCTGCAGATAGAGCTGATTGAAGATACCAAGAAGATGGTCAAGCGATGCAGTAACGGCGAGAAGAAGATGGTCCTACTGGCGGCCTTGTGCTTTCATATATGGGATGAAAGAAACACACGTAAGCATGGAGGAGTATCTAGGAGTGAGAGTACCATTGCTGCAAAAATATGTAAAAATGTAAAAATGAAACTACGTAGTAGCTAGAAGTGTGAGTTGCTCACGTGCGGGTTGTATAGCGAGCATAGGAGCTATATCTAACTCTTGACCCCCTACTATTTGGTAGGGGGAAGTTGGAATATATTTACCTGATTCTGATACATACATACATACATACATACATACATGCATACATAAATGCCCTAGTTAATGAAGAATGGTTGAAGATGTTTCCTAATGTACAAGTGAAAGTTGGCGGATCTGAGCTTAGAGACCATGCTCCTATGCTTTTGCATATCATAGAGAAAAAACAAAAGAGAAGACCTTTCAAATTTCTAAATTATTGGGCTGATTGGAAGGGCTTTGATGATATTCTGAAGGAGGTATGGGGTACACACATTCACGGGAACCCTATGTTTGTCTTTGCAAAAAAGCTATCGCTGCTGAAAACTACACTGAAAGAATGGGCAAAAGAGAAGGTGAACATTCCCATGTTGATTGCAACAACAAAAACGGAATGTAGCGAAGTTAGAAAGCTCTTGATGGTTGATCCGCTCAATGGGAATTTGATAGAGAAAGACCGTGAGTCAAGACTGATGCTAGCTGATCTAAAGAAAGCTGAGGAGAAATTCTATTGGAAAAGAAGCAGGGAGAAATGGATGAAAAATGGTGATAGAAATACCAAGCTCTATCACATGGCAGTTAGAAGAAGGGAGGCAGCTAATATCATATGTGAGCTGATTGACAAAGATGGGAAGGTGGTTAATAAACAAGAAGACATTGAGGACCAAGCCGTGCAGTTCTACAGTGAACATTACAATAAAAATTTTGAAGACACAATTGAGGAGGAGGACATAAACTGGAAGTTCAAGATCTCTAGCACCCATAACAACATTCTTACTAGGGAGGTCACCGAACAAGAAATTAAAGATGCACTATGGAGCATTGGCTGCAACAAATCCCCCAGGTCTGATGGATTCAATGTTTTCTTTTATAGGACAACTTGGGAAACAATTAAAGAAGATCTACTGAGGTATGTGAGATGGTTTCTTGATGGCGGTAATATGGTTAAATAAGTCAATCATGAATTCTTGGTCCTCATTCTAAAGAAGAAGATTACGACCTCTCTTGCTGACTTCATACCTATTTCATGTTGCTCTATCCAACATAAGATTATAGTAAAAATCCTAGACTCAAGGCTAAAGATGATCCTCCCTTTCCTGGTTTCTGAAAACCAAGGAGCCTTTATTACCGACAGGAGCATTAGTGATTGCGCCCTTCTTGCAGATGAGTTCCTAGCTGATTACAATGTGATGAGAGGAAGTAGAAAGGCTTGCCTAAAACTTGATATCTCAAAGGAATATGATAGTGTTAGATGGGATAAACTGTGGTGGATCATGCAAAATATGGGATTCTCTGATGCATGGATACAATAGATGCAGCAATGTGTTGGCACAAAAAGTTTCTCGATGCTTGTCAATGGCACATCGACTGGTATGTTTAAAGGCAGCAATGGTCTCTGGCAAGGCGACCCCCTTTCTCCACTCCTCTTCACCATTGTCATGGAATATTTTACAAGGAAGTTGAAAGTTGTAGAAGATTCAAAACTGATCAAAGCATACATGATCCATGGGATGAAGGTAATGAGCCACCTTATCTTTGTTGATGATGTTTTACTATTTCTGGAGGCCAAAGTTGATATGTTAAAGGAGCTGAAAATTTTTCTGGGAAAGTTTGGTGGGCAGACGGGGCTGCGGATTAATGCTAATAAAACTCAACTCTATCTCTCAAAAAACTATCACCAGTGGGAAGCTAGATTGCAAGAAGCCATTGGTGTGGAGTTAGGAAAGTTTCTGACAAAATATTTGGGTTTCCCACTTGCCAGGGGTAATCTACAAGTCAAAGACTTTGCCGAATGCATTGATAGATTGGATGAGATGATAGCCAGATGGCCTACATAGAAGACATCCATGGCAGGCCGAGCTACCCTCATTAGATCAGCTATAGAGGGACTCCTTATTTTCTGGGTGCAACAAGGCAAGATACCAGGTGATGTGCTTGACAGGATGGAGATGAAAATCTCAAACTTCATTTGGGTGGGTGTGTACCATCCCATGTGCTACTCTAGGATGGCTTTGCCTAAAGATGAAGGGGGATTGTAGTTGAAATCTCCAAGAGACATCGCTAGATGGGGAATTCTAAAGAGAATTATCTTGTACCAGACAAGTGGCTCTGTATGGGGAAGATGGATGAGAGATAGATACCCACAAGGACTAGATTTCCAGCCCCGTACTAGGGAAGGCTACTCGCACACCATTCATATGATGAGGAGTCTATGGCCGCAGGTCAAGCATCTTTTCTGCCTGAATCACGTGGGAGATTGGTACATGCTAAATCCAAAAGCTGACATGTGGGAGATCACATGGACCAGGGCTGAAAAAGACAGCACCATGGCGAGGATATGGGATGGTAAGAAAGTTCCTAAATGGTCCACATGTGTTTTCAAACTTTTGCATGGGTCCTTAGTGACTTTGGACAAAGTTCATGAATGGAACTGCAATAGTTCTGTCACCTGTTACCTATGTAAAGAGAAGGAGGAAAACCATAATCACTTGTTTGGTAGCTGCAGTTTTATGAAGATTTTGTTGGGGGAAATTTGCAAGGAGTTCCTACTGAGAATAGAGTTGAATGAAGACTTATAAAAGATGGTCAAACAATGCGCCAACGAGGAGAAGAAGATGCTCCTTTTTGCTGCAATGTGCTTCCATGTTTGGAATGAAAGGAACACTCGCAAGCATGGTGGTTTAGAAAATAGTGTGAGTTATATTGCTGCAAAAAATTGTAAAAATGTAAAAAAGAGATTACATCTTAGCTAGCTGGGTGAGTTGCTCATGTACACGTTGTATAGAGAGCATAGGGCTATATGTAACTCTTGACCCTCATACAGTTGTAGGGGGGAAGTCAGAATATATTTACCTAATTCTGATACATACATACATAAAGTTGAAGAACTTTATTACTGGCAGAGGAGTAGAGTGAATTGGATTGAGAACAGTGATCGTAACACTAAACTGTATTACTCCATTGTGAAGAGAAGAGAGGCAGTGAACACCATCATTGAATTATATGATGCGGAGGGTAACTACATTGACAATGAAGAGGATATCATCTAGCAAACTACTGGTTTCTTTAATGAGCTCTATAACAAACCACAAATTGATAGCCAGTTGGAAGACATTCAATGGGAGAATATCATTTATGAGAAAGATAAAGAAATGTTGTGTAGCATCCCAGCAGAAGTAGAAATAAAAGATGCACTTTGGAGCATCGGTCCAGAAAAAAGCCCAAGTCCCGGTGGCTTCAATGGAAACTTCTTCAGACATAATTGGAAAACTATTAGTAGATCTCTTATATCAGCTATCCGTTGGTTTTTCAATGGAGGTAATATGGTTAAGCAAATCAACCATGTGTTCCTTGCATTGATACCTAAGAAGGAGATAGTGTCTATGACAACTGATTACATACCTATTTCATGCAGCTCAGTTCTCTATAAGATCATAACGAAGATAATAACTATCCGGTTATCATTCATCTTGCCCAAAATCATCTCGCCTAATCAGGGAGCTTTTATAAAAGGGAGAAGGATTGAATATTATGCCATGTTAGCCTCAGAATTCACCTTAAACTACAATGGGATGAGGAGTACACCTTCTGCTTGTGTTCAATTCGACATCACCAAGGTGTATGACACGGTTAATTGGCCATATCTATGGAGATGCCTTGAAGGTTGTGGCTTCCATAGCTCATGTATCAAGATGACTCAACAATGTGTCACCACGACCTCATTCTACTCTTGATTAATGGAAACTCTGAAGGGTCTTCCACAACTCAAATGGCCTTAGGCGGGGTGACCCGCTATCACCACTGTTGTTCACAATTGCAATGGAAGGTTTTACTAAGCTAATGGATGGAAAGATCACGAACAGAAGCATCAAAACATACACTATCAGGAAGGTGAAGGTCCTATATCATATTTTATTCATGGACGATATTCTGGTGTTCTTTGAAGGAAGGAAAACAATTCTTGCTAACCTCAAGAAGATGCTTTTGACATTTGGGGCTATTTCAGGCATGCAACTGAATGAAACTAAGTCTCATATCTTCTTTTCTGTCTCCTGTTAAAGCAAAGTTGAACTGAAACATACGATCGGGATACAAGAAGGTCACTGGCCTACTAAGTATCTAGGGTTTCCTCTTACTGGAGGTAACTGAAGGAGGAAACACTTCCATGAGTGTTTAGACAAGCTGAAAGACATGATCACCAAGTTGCCAGGAACCAAAATAACAATGGTTGGGAGACTTGTGCTAGTTAGGAGCTCAGCTATGGGTCTAATCAGGTTCTGGATGAACCAGGGTGAACTGCCTAATTCAGTGACAAGAAGAATGGAGATCATGTTAGTTGATTTTATATGGGGGAGCCTGATACATCTAGCAAGCTAGTGCAGACTAGCTTTTCCAACTGATGAAGGTGGACTCAACCTGCAATCCCTTAATGACTTGGCGAACTTTCACACATTAAAAAGGATCACTAAGATCATGAAAGGTGATTCCATTTGGGCCCGATGGATGAATACCAGATACACCTTGAACCTTACAGAAGAACCTAAGCACATATGGGGGTTCTCTACCACATGGAAAAGGATGGTGGAGAACTTGCCTAAATGGAATTCTAATATGGAGGAAATAAATGTATGGGAAACCTACAAACAAAAGCTTCCTTGAGATGCTTATTGCGAGATACTATGGATACCTTTTCATAGGCCAAGATGGAGTCTCACTACATTTAGAGCATACAAGGATTACCTACTGACACTTAAACAAATTCAAAGATGGAAACAAGATGTTATAACATCTTGCCTTCTATGTGAAGATGGTGAATATGCATATGAGCACCTATTTTACAGCTACAAGTACTAAAAATATCTTAGGGGGAGAGCTAATATGAAGATGAACCAAGGTGGTGTGGCTGGTCTGAGTCTCACAATATCACTTAGGGAGATCCATGAAATGCATTAGAGTGAAGCATTTATGCACCTGAAGTGTATTACCACCTATGTGCAAGCCATATGGAGAGAAAGGAACTCTAGAAGAACTACCGGGAAAAAGAAAGATGAGATCTAGTTATTTAAGATCATTGAGAAAGACATTCAGGGGTTGTATGGTAATTTTAGAGATAAATGGGGTGCCTTGCACCGATTGTCATGAGAAATTGGGACCTCTTATAATGTTACTACTTGGTCCTCTATTGTAAGTCACATGTAAGGTTGTGTCTTGTAATTTTTGTACCCTTTATAGGGTTCATATTATATTTACCCAGGATTCGGATACATACATGCGTACATACATACATACATACATACATACATACATACATACACATGCCGGCAAGGAGTGGCTCAAGTGGTCAAGCATGGTGTCTCCTCACGAAGGGACCCAGGTTCGAATCCCAGTTGCCTCCTTGGTTTACCACCCTCCCTAACGTTTGGACTCCGTCACGGGCGTAGGAGAGGGGGAGAGAATGCCTCTCTTTATCCCATACATACATACACATACACACAATACGTCTCCCCCTAGGGTTGGTCTAGCGATCACGAGTGCGACTTGGCCGGAAACACTATAGGAATGACATCAATGCCCCCAGTCACCCAAACCAAAGGTGTCCACCTCCATCCACCTCCTCCACCCACCAACCCTAATCCCTCCACCACCACAAACCAGAACCAGGCAGATAGCAATGATGCGGCACACCCTAATTAGGGAGAAGTATGAGAGAAGATAGGAGTGAAGGTGCCGCGAAGGATGTGATCTCAAATCTTGAAGGAACCAACGACGAAATGAGATGAAGACCTGAGCTTCCCGCAACCGATCAACAAAGATGGATCTATCCATGTTGAACTGGATGTGCAGGAGTTGGAGAAGATGCGGAACGTGTGGGAATACACCGTCCTCCAGTATGTCGTCAGAAGAAGGCCATTCTACCCCCATCTAAAGGCGTGGGTTCAGCAAAAATGGAATCTGAAAGGGAGTTTCGAGTTGCTATCTCGGGAGAAGGGAGTCTTTCTGGTTAGTTTTTCAAATCTGGAAGATAAGAAGGCAGTGCTTGATCTGGGACCGTGTTGGTTCGACGCTCAACTGGTAGTGGTGAAGGACTATCCTTATGGCGATGAATTGAAGAAGGAGCTATTTTCCACTATCCCTATCTAGATCACAGTCCACTCTATTGGGAGAGCATGGACGAGAAGGGCGGCGGGCACCATAGCCGCGGGGGTCGGTATGGTTTTGCATATAGATGACAAGTCCCTCGAGGGTGAAGAGGCCAGAATCCTCATCGAGTTGGAAATTGAAAGACCTACACGAAGCAGGTTTGTCTTAACATTAAGGGAGTGGAACCGATTCCGGTCAGAGTGGAATATGACTTCATCCCGCCCAAGTGTAGTCACTCCCTAGCCTTTGGCCATGGTGACGCACAATGCGAAGAGAAGAAGACGACCATAGAAGATGAGAAAGAAGGTCATGCTTGGGTTGTGAAGACCAAGAAAGGTGCGGCTCGCCAGCAGCAGGTGGAGAACAACCCATCTGGTGATAGCACATGTGCGATTCGCCAACAGCATGAGGAAAAAATGATGATAGCCACACACATACGCAAGAGGAAACCAAGGTGGCTGTAGTTCCCAATAATGGCAATCAGGGAGAGGCAGACAAAGCAGCGATCGGAGGAGAAGATAGAACCGAGAGTCCATCCATGGTACATGAAGGAAAAGAGGTAGAGGTAGAGAGAGAAGAGGGTGAGTTCACACAATCTACAAGGAGGAAGAGTAATCACAGGGTGAACATCTAAGAATCTAGGGGAGTTGGTGTTGTTCTTAAAAAGGGGAATAGATTTGAAACACTGAGTGATTCAGAAAAAGAAAAAGAACTGCTTGTTAAACATTCAGGGAAAGAAGGAAGTAAGAAGAATAGCAAAAAAGAGCCCCCAAGGCATACCAGAGCCCAAAACAAAGTGTGTTAAATGTACATGTTGATGTGGAATATCAAAGAAGGGTGCGATAGGAACAAGAAGAAAGAGATCCGGGAGTGGATCGCTGCTAGTGGACATTCTCTATTTGCTTTAGTGGAAACCAAAATAAGAATACAAAATAAAAATAGTATTGGATATCTGTTCCCGCAAGGATGGGAGCATGTATCTAATTTGGAGTGTTCAGAGTTGGCCAGAGTATGTATAGCATGGAAACCTAATGCATGGCAGGTATCAGTGATATAGATGATAGATCAACACATCACTATTGAGTGCAGGAACAAAGGAGGGTTGCACATGTGGATGACAGTTGTATATGCACACAATGATGCCAAAGATAGAGAAGAACTATGGGAAGATATGAACAAGTTGTCTAACCGTACCACCCTTCCTTGGGTAGTGGTTGGGGACTTCAATAATGTACGGTTGTAGGGAGAGAAGATAGGAGGGAGACTGGATTTAAATAATGAGATCAATGCTTTCAATCAGGTAATCAATATGGCGGACTTATATGAACTACCTATGGTAGGTGGCGACATTTTCACCTAGAACAATGAAAGAAGACCGGAGGATAGGATAGCAAGCAAGCTGGATAGAGCCCTCATCAATGAGGAATGGCTGAAATTTTTTCCTAATGTACATGTAAAGGAAGGAGGATCTGAAATCAGTGATCATTCCCCTATCTCGGTTCAGATCATAGAGAAGGTACAAAAGAGAAGACCCTTTAGATTCCATAATTACTGGGTTGATTGGAAGGGGTTTCATGATGTGGTGAAGCATAGTTGGGAGACACATATTGTTGGCAATCTGATGTTTGTGTTTGCAAAGAAACTGGAAAATACAAAATCTACACTAAAGAGATTGGCAAAAGAAGAAGTGAATATTCCTAATATACTAAAAGAGACCAAGCAAGAGTGCAAAAAGATAAGAGAATTGATGCTACGGGACCCACTAAATGTTGATTTGATTTAGAAGGACGGTGAGCTAAAGAGGATGCTGGAGGATTCAAAGAAAGCATAGGAAAAATTTTACTGGCAGAGAAGTAGAGAGAATTGGATAGAAGATGGTGATAGGAATACTAAACTTTACCATTTAGTTGTACATAGAAGAGAAGCAGGCAACATCATTTCTAAACTCATTCATAAAGATGGTAATGTGGTCAATAATCAGGAGGATCTGGAAGAACAGGCCGTGCAGTTTTATTCTTCTCTTTACAACAAACAATTTGAGGATGAACTGGAAAAGGAGGAGATGGAATGGAAGTTTAAGATTGCAAGCACGCATAACAACATTCTTACAAGGGACACGAATGAACAGGAGATCAAAGATGCTCTATGGAGCATAGGCTGCAATAAAGCTCTAGGATTTGATGGGTTCAATGCCTATTTATACAGGAAAAACTTGGGAGAGCATAAAGGAGGACTTGATTGCTTACGTGAGATGGTTCTTTGCTGGAGGTAATATGGTTAGATAGGTCAACCACTCTTTCCTTGTGCTTATTCCAAAAAAGAAAGTGATGGCTTCCCTTGCTGATTTTAGACCCATAGCCTGCTGTTCTATTCAATATATAATCATTGCTTAGATTTTGGTTGCTAGATTAAAGACTGTGCTTCCCTATCTTATCTCTGAGAATCAAGGTACATATGTGTAAGGAAGGAGCATAAGTGATTGTGCTCTCTTAGAAGGGGAATTTCTGTAGGATTACAATGTGATGAGAGGGAGTAGAAAAGTCTGTTTGAAGCTTGACGTGTTGATAACACCAAATTTTGTGACGTTTTTGCCCTTTATTCTGTTATCAAAACTACCCTTTTCTGCTATTTTCCTCCATTTTATTAGCATTTTCGCAATAATTGGCCAAGCAACGCTCTTATTCCAATTTTTCCTATCTTCTACAGAGTTTTCCTCATTTTTGTGCAAAAAGGCTGATTCCGGCCCACAATAAGTCTAAGCCCGCCTCGGCCTTCCTGACGCCGGATACAACCCAGCCCGACAGGGGCTGGGCGACACAAGAATGATCGGCGGAGAAGGGCGCCTTGCGAAAGGGACGTACCGGCCGACACACCTTCTACCCGACAGGGAGCCGAAGCCGCCCGACGACCCAGCTCGTCAAGCGACACGACCACCCACCGGCAGGCGTGCCGCCCATCACGTGACCAATAGCCAGCACCTCGTGCCAAGATATGCCTGTATCGGCCATCGACATCCATCGACCGACGTATAAGGGAGCTACGTGGCACTTCGAGCACCATGTTTTCTCACCAACCAGCTGACTATAAATAACATCTACAGGAAGCCGAAAAGACAGGTCGGAGACGTCGGAGGTTGGATAGGTCTGGACGGCTGGCCAGTTCACCGTTCGGACAGTTGGGGACTTGAGCGATCTGCGAGAGCAACCGTATCGTGCCCCAATGCTCGTACCGGGCGACACTAGGTGAGCTCTTCCTCATCCCGAGAGGGAGGGGATCAGTTCACCTAGGACTGTACCGGACAACACTGAGGGCCGATATCGGCCGACATAGATACGCGACACGAGTGCCTGACAACAATGCCCGACAGTAGTATATATGAATCCTTGGCCGACACGATACCGAACCCGATACGCTCTCCCCGTCGGTCGTGCCGCTCCAGAGGGTGTGCCGCCCGACATGAGCGTATCGGTCGGGGTCTTCGAACGATATAGTCGTCCGTCAGGCGTGCCGTCCGAGAGTTCGTGCCGCCCGACACGGCTGTACCGGGATAGGTCCCTGGACGGTATCGGGCTGGGAGTAGTAGTAGTCTGTCGCCCTTCTACATCAAGAAGGCGACATCTATCTTTAATTCTGTTATTTAAATTCTTAGTTTATGCATTGTATTAAGACCCTTATTGCTGATGGAAATAGAAATGCTAAATTGCTATTTGTTTAATGCTTAGTGCCTTATGATTGGGTAACTACTGTGTTGGATATCTGAACTCTAGCTTGCATGTTTTGGATCGCGTTTTGCTTTACCGAATCGTCTTTCCCGTCGCAACTACTTCGAGAGTTGGGTTGTGGCTCTAGTGTTCGGTCCGATTCTGGAGTACGAGAGTGCCCAGAATGGAGTTGTTTTAGTATCATTCCACTCTAACTTGAGTCCAGCAACCTCGAGAGGGGTGTTGAAGCTTGGTTAGAGGCACCCGCTCTGAGAGGAGGGGTGCAGGGTGTTACTGCTACCGCTTGTCTTTCTAAAGTCTTATCCCTTGCATTACGCCTTAAACTGCAGTTTACCTTTCTATTTTCTGTTGCATGAAAATTCCTAAAAACTGCTAAATGACAAAATCTTAATCTTTCTTGTAACTCCAGTTGGAGATAGTTTTCTTTGATTTAATCGTGACATCTGGTTGTTCCCTTTGGGGAACTTCAATATCTCTTTATATCCACCGGAGTGTAGAGTGTCGATTCAGAGTCGTCAACACAACCCACCTTGTCCCTGTGTTCGACCCCGTAAACAAATTTGTGGGGGCCTAGAAGGATTCGGGTTATAAATGCGAAGGCTCGACTACCTCAATACGCCTCCAATTTTAGGACGCGCGATTTAGGCCGGTCAACTTTCTGGCGCCGTTGCCGGGGACAAGGCAAATGGCACTGTTGACGAATCTGAATCCACTAACTACACTCTCGTGCCTCAAGCTTAGAAATAGGCTTGACAACACTTCTTTTTCTTTTTCTTTTAATTTTACTTTAAGCATTATTCTTTACCCCAATCATAATTTTCTAAACATGATTTTTATGTGGATTTCAGGTACTCTGATCTACTGAACACCGAGACTGTCAACCATGCCTCCTCGCGTAGAGCCATCTTCTGGAAACGAAGGCCCAGGAGGGAGGCCAGCTTTGCCTCCACCAGAAGACAACGACCGGTATAGTGATCATGAGCGGCAAGAAGATCTAGAATCACCAGGGCATGAGGAAGAGCATCATCAACATAGACGTCATCGGAGACACAGGAGGAATCATGATAACCGGGAGCGACGCCGAGACGCCAGCAACAGTGACGACTCGGAGGAAGAAGAGAAAACTCTGAGAGAATTGGCTTCTACCAAGGCCAATAGATCGAGGTGCCCCGTTATCATCCCAAGGTTCAATGCTACAAACTTTGAGCTCAAGCCATCTGTGATCTCCATGATTCAAAATAAAATCTTCAGGGGGAGTTCTAAGAGCGACAACCCTTACCATCACCTTGATGCTTTCAAAAATATCTGCGACACCATAAATATGCGAGGGGTTCCCCAAGAGGTCATTTACTGCAAGGGTTTCATCTTCTCTTTGGAGGATAAGGCTCTATCATGGTACCTTGGGCTACCCCACCAAGCGCTGAATGGATGGGGACAATTGGCTGACACATTTGTAAACAAGTTCTACCCCACGGAGAAGACGATGAGAAACAAGTTAAAAATCACGTCTTTCACGCAAAAGCCAAATGAAAACCTCCACGACGCCTGGGAACGATATCTAGAATATCAGAGGGACTGCCCTCACCACAATTTCAAGAAGGGTTACCTGGTCTCCACCTTCTACAATGGGCTAACTCCCGATGAAAGGGTATCGCTGAATGCGGCAGCAAGAAGTGACTTCTTAGGGAAGAAGCCAAGCAAGTCCGAAAAGATCATTAGGAACATGGCTGAGTTGAAGGCCGATGTTGACTATGATAGATCCGATAGAGGGAAGGCGAAGAAGGCAGGGGAAGGAATATCTCTTGAGTCCAAGGCTCTGGAAAACATAACTTCTCAGATTCAAAGGATAGCAACAGATGTGAAACAACTGAAGGATCATGGCGGAAAGGGGAAGAAGCAAGTTGAGAAAGTCATGAAATGTGTTACCTGCGGTGAAGGAGGACATGGGGTAGACAACTGCGTCTACACCAAACCCGTCACCGACAGCGACTCCGACTCGGAAGAAGAAAGGATCGAGAATGTGTCCTACATGGGCTTCAAAAGACCAGACCACCCTGGATTTAGTTATGGCAACAAAGACGCGGCCGAGAACTCGCATCAGCTAAACACCCTGGCCAGGCCCGTGCAACCTTTCGAAAAGAGGGGGGATCAGGCCAATACACCAAGATCAGCCAGTTCCAGCCAGCAAAAGGTAATTTCCAAGCACCAGGAAAGTACCAAGGCCCGCCCCGTGAACAGGAGAAAGGGGTGAACCAATCCGAAGTGATCGGCCAGTTGTTCGATTTTGTCAAGAAACAGGACACCGTTAATCACCAGTTAGCGCAAAGTGCGCTGTCCAACTCGGGGGTTTTGAACTCGTTGTAGGTCCAGTTGGCAGATATGCAGACACATCAGCGCCAAATCGACCAGTAGCTAGCGCAGCTCGCCGAAATTATGAAGAATCCTGTAAGGAAGATCCCGTCTAACACCGAACCAGCTAAAAGATAGATCAAGATGAAGAAGCTGAAAGATGTCTAGCTGTAGACAGGAAATGCAGCGCTCCTCGGGAGGCAGCCCATGTTTTATTTTCCTAGAATAGGATGTTATTTACTTTCTTGCAAGGCAGACATTACAAACATTATGGATTGTAATAAGGCCCGAGTCAGTGCATGCGCACGTGTGCTGACTCTTTTTGTTTTAAGGGCCACCGCTTTAGTTTTTCCAGGATGGGTAATACCATCTGAGGCTGGGTTTAGCCTTAGGCCAATGATGTTTTACCCGCCTGTCGCCTCTTGCTCTAAGTGGGTTTTACTTCGGAGTCTTGTCTCGAAAAATCTTGTATCGGTCGAGCGAAGTCTGGTCTAGCAACTTTACGGGCCGAACCGGGCGGCACACCAACTGACTTACAGATTGCGCCCGTCTCGGGAGGGAATGTTTTTACCGCGACATTCGGCCGCTATATATAAGGCAAAAACTTTACCGTGTCGCGCTCCCGAGCTTTACCTTTTTCAGCTACCGTATCGCGCAGTACTTTTCTTGCCCTCCGCTCCCGTGTCATGCAGAGACCTCTTTCGATCCCGTGACGCACAGCACCTTAAGGAAAACAAAGGTATCGCGCGACAGCCCTATCGCCCGAGCATACCCGATACGGACCTTTATCGCGTACGATGTATCGGGCGAGGATTTTACGTTGATTTTCTTGTTGCCCGACACTGTTATCGTGCAACACGCTTCTCTCGTGCCTGCCCGATACATCTGTGTCGGGCAGCGACCGTATCGTCCGTTTATTCTCATAGCGGGCAGCGTTCTTTCAAGACCCTACCGGGCGCTCAGATTCGTTTGGCCGTATCGCCCGACACGGTTGTATCGGGCAAGCTTCACCTGATCGTGTCTTGAAGCCCGGTACCGTCGTATCGGGGTGCCTTTCCCCTTATTAATTTTTTTGTTGATAACAAAATAGCATTTATTTGATTGATGATAGGGATGGCATGCACAAAGATAACCATTAGACTCGTTGGCGAGCAAGGTAGGAGAGTCGTCACCGAACCAGAGGCAGAGGTGGCCACTATCGGGCAGAAGCGCTCGAACCCTGAAGCAGCTGGACCCTCAACGTCTGGAAAGAGGGTGAGGATAGAAGAAGCGGCCACTCCAGCTGCAGCACCTGCTCCAACAACATAACCCTTGGAGCACACGCCAGGAAGGTTCGTGCCAAGAGATGAAGAGCACGGACGCCGGTATGCTGAGCTAGGAGCCAAGCTCTACAGGCCTAGCAGGTTCGGCCACCAGTCATCCTTCATGCAGTTGGCACCTTCGGGAGACTGGAGGACGTACTTATTGTAGCCGGTCTGAGGCAAATCTGCTTCAGCCTATCCGCCTCCTACACCGAGCTCACAAGGGAGTTCATGGCGTCCCTTCACCGAGTAGAGAATACACCTGCAGAAGCCAGAATGTATGGCGGAGCAGACAGACTCCAGGGGCGGCTTTACAATGCAGAGCACGTCATTTCGGAAAAGCTGCTCAACCGGATTTTCTCCTCCAGCAAAGAGGAGAGAAAGAGACTAGATAACGGTGCAAGGATCACCGAAGGAGACGGGTTCAACCCCGTAGAAATCTTGGAAAAGCTAACCGGGGAGTCATCTTTCAAACCCGGGAGCAAGGTGGCGGCAGTGCACTCGTGCTTCTGGAGGATAATACACAAGCTGGTGGCGTGCCTCCTCTTCAGCAAGAACGAGTCCAGCAACATTTACTCCGAGGAACTCCACGTCATGTGGCACATAATGGAGGGCCGGACTATCAACCTGGGGCGCTTCTTGCTGAACAGGCTGCACCCAATAAAGGATGCCACCAAGGAATATTGCATGGGTGGCATCGTGAACCTAATCGCGGTGGGGTTGGGGTACCCACGTGAGCCGCGTAGCCTCTCAAGAACAAGAGGGGACGAGTTGATCAACCTCAAGTACCTAATGAGGTCGGGTATAATAAAGAAGGAGGGGCGGAGTTACTTCTACAAGTTCGCAAGGACGAAGATCCTTCTCCCGCTTCCTCGTTGCGCCGCCTACGATGCAGAAAAGCTAGTCTTCACCACGACCGAGATCGAGGTTGTGGCAGCAGGCGCAAGCTGCGCTCCACCCCCAAGAAGCCAAGAGCGGGGAATCACCAGAGGGCCCATCCCGCTGGGTACTCGGCAGGACGTATCTTACACAGCTCTTGCCGAGCGGCTCATTGCCTCGGAGCCACCAACGACAGACACGACAACAAGGCCAGCGGTGGCAAGAGAAGAACCGGCGATCGTGGAGGTCGCCGAGACAAGGACTGGAACTGCAGCGAAAGAGACAGTTGCAGTCCCCGTAGTTTCTACTGCGCCCTTAAGGGCAACTGATGAATTACAACCGGATGTCAGCGATGAGGTATTCGCCGATATCCTACAAAAGGAGATCGAAAGAGCACAGGTGACGCCGACACCACCACCAAAGTCACCTGTTGCAGTTGTTGAGGAGATCGTCGACAGCGTCGATATGGGGCAGCATCCGTCCCCCACAACACGGTCTCCTCCGATACAACAAGAGGGTGGGGCAGTACCGACACCTCGCCCAGAAGCATCAGCCGCGCGGACAATAGAGGTAGGTTCTGCCTCGTCAGGTAGACCTTCGCGCGGGAGGAGCATTTCGAGGTCAAGGGGGAGACAAGAGGAAAACCCTCCTTCGCTCGGAATGATGCTAGGACAAGAACTCGATTTCTTGCGGGAGGTAACAGAAAACCATTCTACTACATTTCTTTCCCTAACCCGCAAGTTTTCGTTTTTCGAACAGAGGCTGGATAGGCAGGAACGAGAGCTGCTGGCTTTAGCCAGCCTACCTGGCCGGCTAGAGGTAGTGAATGCCACGCTTCAACAAGTTCTGCAGCACCTTAGCGAGATCGAGGGGAGGCTGAATAGGGAGTACGACCATCCACGTCCAAGGCAGCCGAGAAGATCGCCTCCGCCTCCTGGTCCGGGCTCTCAATCCTCGTCGTCAAGAGCATCGTCAGGATCGTCATCATCCACCTCCTCCTCCGGCAGATTGTCATCAGCAACCGGAGGAAATTCTTCACAAGGGCAAGGCTATGAAGCTCCTTCCAGACAAGAAAGCCCTTTTGACCTGAATGAGGCTGCTCCCTCAGCCCTCTTTGATGAAGCTGAGGATAACAACGAAGATATCAGCGTCGGGGAAGGCTCTTCTGACGTATCCGAGGGAGAAGGGGGGGACATCCGCACTGCAAACGAAAGACACCTCCCCAGTGGAAGGAGTTCAAAGGCCGACATCACCGATTTCTCCGCACCGACAGAGATACCTTCTTTCTAAATGGCTGACTTTGACAGAAGGGTCATAGGATATCTAACGATCAGAGACCAGAAACTGCTCAACATGGTCCTGAGATCGCAAGCCGACGAGGAAGAGGTACTCTGGAGCGACGATTATTTCTCGGTGTAGCGGGGAACTCTGAGAAACATCTTCCGCGCTAAGGCCGTCGTAGGGAAGAGTTTGTTCAGAGTAATACAAGGGGCCATTATAGAAAGCGCCGACCAGAAGAAAGGCCAACATATAGTTTACGCTGCCACCCCGACCCTAGCAAGGAGACTAATGATGGGGTTGTACAATTCTACGCAGGTAGAAAGTATGTTGGATTACATTAAAATGCACAATCCGAAATTGGTGCTGGCCCCTTACAAACACAGAAACAACTGGTTCCTGTGCATTGCCGACCTCCGAAATCATCATGTCCAACTGCATTGTTGCTGCAGCAAAGAGGTCCCGCACACAGGGAGTACGTTCCTACTCCCAAAGGACGTAAAGCTAAGACTGCTGCCGCTACGTCTCCACCGGGTCATCAAGTACGGAGTCCAGTGCCACAGCGGCGTCTGGAATTTCTACTCACTAAGGGACTTCCCAGTCCAAGAAGAGGAGGGAAGTGGAAATAGCGCATTCATAGTCCTCAGAGCCATGGAGATGATACATATCTTCGGATACTTCAAGCAACTCCAGAATAATAACTTCTACAATCTCAGAAGCAAATATGCATTGCTGCTGATAAAGGACAAGCGCTACTTCCAAGACGCGAGGATACCAGAAGAGCTGCTGGATGGTGAACAAGAAGAAGAGTCATCTAAACACAGCAGCTCTCCTGAAAAAGAAGCAGAAGTAGAGACGAACGTCTGTGGGGTAGGCAAACAGATAAACATCTTGCGGCAAGTTTTCGGACATGACGAACATGCCTCGCCCCAGAACCTGGAGGAGTCAATCCACAACTTCGACCGTTTCTCATGCGCTACCCTCACGCAAAAATAGGTCAACGAAATCCACATGAAGTTGGCTGACTCCAACCCTACAGACATAGCTTACTCGGCAGGCGATGTCATAGTCCCGATTGACGACTTAAGGGACATGGTAAAAGAGGGAGGGTGTCTGGCGTTATCTGTGGCGGTCGCCTACATCCAGATACTACGAAACAAGTCTGAACACACATACATAGCAGATCCAATGCTGTTCAACGACATTTGCTTAGCCGATGAACAAGGGGCAAAGGAAGCCTTCCTAGCCGAATTGGAATGTAGAGTCCCAGATACCATTCTCCTTCCAATCCTGCACAACAACCACTGGACGCTCTTAACGGTGTACACCCAACAACGAGCAGGGATTTTCTACAATAGCTCGAACAGCAATAAAGACCATCCAGTGCCTTGTACATCGACAGCGCTGACATCTCTCGAACAATTAGTACAAAAGTACTATATCGATATAGCAGCGCTGATACAACCATTCCTAGGAATGCAAGCAAGAAGCTGGCATGAACTCCAGTTCTGCCACCGCAGCCCGTAGCAAATTCAACTATCCAACGACTGCGGCATCTTCGTCCTGGAATGGATGGCAAACGAGGCAACGCCTGATCAGCTCCTCCACATCGACTATCACAGCAAAAGAGGAGAATATGTGTGGGAGCTCTTAGCTAGCCCAGGCGCGCTGATCATCTAACCCTCACTGATTAACATTTCCTTACCTCATCTACTTCACAACTCTGGGACAGAGTGTGGAGTAAGTTTGGGGGGGTACCATGTACCAGTGAGGGAGGTACAAAAATCCTCTGATCTCTCTGACTTAAATTCCTTATTCTTTTGTTCTTTATCTTAAATTCCTTATTCTTTTGTTCTTTCCTATATCATGTGTACATATATATGTTTATACCAAAATTTTTGAAAATTTTGAAAATTTTGCTTATTTTGTCCCCTATGCATATGTACAAAGTTGCTGTAATAATAATAAAAACTTGTTGTGACTTCTTGCAAAGTTTACTTTCTGTATATTTAACAAGTACACGTTCTGTCATATCTTTCTGATAATGTTGTCTCAAACAAACAAAAGATTGTGCCTTGCCATCCAAAAATTTTCGAAAAATAATAATCTCGCAAACAGCTAAGAGATGAGTATGGAGAAGGAAAAAGCTGCCCAAACAGCAGATATCTCTTTTGTTTTCCCTTACCCAGCAAAAATCCCAAAAAGAGAAAGAAGCCTTATGAGCGTGAATAAAAGTATGAGAGTTGTGCCCAATAAAAGAAAAGAAAAAATATATATACACCCTTGTTTTCCAAAAGTACCCATCTTTAGGCATGGTAGATCCGGGGCAGTGGTACGTAGGATGTGAAATCACTGCTCTAAAGCTAACTGGCTTGGACTGCAGGGACCACTTGCCCGTTAACGGACCCTTACCTGGATGGACTGATGGGAAACAAGAAGAAAAACCCAAAAAGCCTTAGCCTACCCTATACACAACTTTCTGCCCTTAAAATAAAGCTGTTTGGTGTGGAAGCTAACTTCGGAATCATACACCAAAGTCTCGCTGAAGCTGTGGAGAAGAAAAATTTTACTTAAATAATAAGGCAAGTAGGGCAAGGTCTTTTGCTCGCTTTAAGACAGCATTACCTCCAAGACATCACAAATCTTGTGCTACCCTTTAGCCTTAAAGTTTTGCTGTGCAAGAAGAAGCAACACAAAAGTTTAGTTTAAATATTGATTGAGGACAATCAAAAAGCTAAGTTTGGGGGAGTTGATAACACCAAATTTTGTGACGTTTTTGCCCTTTATTCTGTTATCAAAACTACCCTTTTCTGATATTTTCCTCCATTTTATTAGCATTTTCGCAATAATTGGCCAAGCAACGCTCTTATTCCAATTTTTCCTATCTTCTACAGAGTTTTCCTCATTTTTGTGCAAAAAGGCCGATTCCGGCCCACAATAAGTCTAAGCCCGCCTCGGCCTTCCTGACGCCCGATACAACCCAGCCCGACAGGGGCTGGGCGACACAAGAATGATCGGCAGAGAAGGGCGCCTTACGAAAGGGACGTACCGGCCGACACACCTTCTACCCGACAGGGAGCCGAAGCCGCCCGACGACCCAGCTCGTCAAGCGACACGACCACCCACCGGCAGGCGTGCCGCCCATCACGTGACCAATAGCCAGCACCTCGCGCCGAGATATGCCTGTATCGGCTATCCACATCCATCGACCGGCGTATAAGGGAGCTACGTGGCGCTTCGAGCACCATGTTTTCTCACCAACCAGCTGACTATAAATAACAGCTACAGGAAGCCGAAAAGACAGGTCGGAGACGTCGGAGGTTGGATAGGTCGGGACGGCTGGCCAGTTCACCGTTCGGACAGTTGGGGACTTGAGCGATCTGCGAGAGAAGTGCGAGAGCAACCGTATCGTGCCCCAGTGCTCATACCAGGCGACACTAGGTGAGCTCTTCCTCATCCCGAGAGGGAGGGGATTGGTTCACCTAGGACTGTACCGGACGACACTGAGGGCCGATATCGGCCGATGTAGATACGCGACACGAGTGCCTGACAACAATGCCCGACAGTAGTATATATGAATCCTTGGCCGACACGATACCGAACCCGATACGCTCTCCCCGTCGGTCGTGCCGCTCGAGAGGGTGTGCCGCCCGACATGAGCGTATCGGCCGGGGTCTTCGAACGATATAGTCGTCCGTCAGGCGTGCCGTCCGAGAGTTCGTGCCGCCCGACACGGATGTACCGGGATAGGTCCCTGGACAGTATCGGGCTGGGAGTAGTAGTAGTCTGTCGCCCTTCTACATCAAGAAGGCGACATCTATCTTTAATTCTGTTATTTAAATTCTTAGTTTATGCATTGTATTAAGACCCTTATTGCTGATGGAAATAGAAATGCTAAATTGCTATTTGTTTAATGCTTAGTGCCTTATGATTGGGTAACTACTGTGTTGGATATCTGAACTCTAGCTTGCATGTTTTGGATCACGTTTCGCTTAGCTACCGAATCGTCTTTCCCGTCGCAACTACTTCGAGAGTTGGGTTGTGGCTCTAGTGTTTGGTCCGATTCTGGAGTACGAGAGTGCCCGGAACAGAGTTGTTTTAGTATCATTCCACTCTAACTTGAGTCCAGCAACCTCGAGAGGGGTGTTGAAGCTTGGTTAGAGGCACCCGCTCTGAGAGGAGGGGTGCAGGGTGTTACTGCTACCGCTTGTCTTTCTAAAGTCTTATCCCTTGCATTACGCCTTAAACTGCAGTTTACCTTTCTATTTTCTGTTGCATGAAAATTCCTAAAAACTGCTAAATGACAAAATCTTAATCTTTCTTGTAACTCCAGTTGGAGATAGTTTTCTTTGATTTAATCATGACATCTGGTTGTTCCCTTCGGGGAACTTCAATATCACTTTATATCCACCGGAGTGTAGAGTGTCGATTCAGAGTCGTCAACACAACCCACCTTGTCCCTGTGTTCGACCCCGTATGACTACTTCGACCCCGTAAACAAAGTTGCGGGGGTCTAGAAGGATTCCGGTTATAAATGCGAAGGCTCGTCGAGCGACACGACCACCCACCGGCAGGCGTGCCGGCCGTCACGTGACCAATAGCCAGCACCTCGCGTCGAGATATGCCTGTATCGGCCATCCACATCCATCGACCGGCGTATAAGGGAGCTATGTGGTGCTTCGAGCACCATGTTTTCTCACCAACCAGCTGACTATAAATAACAGCTACAGGAAGCCGAAAAGACAGGTCGGAAACATCGGAGGTTGGATAGGTCGGGACGGCTGGCCAGTTCACCGTTCGGACAGTTGGGGACTTGAGCGATCTGCGAGAGAAGTGCGAGAGCAACCGTATCGTGCCCCAGTGCTCGTACCGGGCAACACTAGGTGAGCTCTTCCTCATCCTGAGAGGGAGGGGATCGGTTCACCTAGGACTGTACCGGACGACACTGAGGGCCGATATCGGCCGACATAGATACGCGACACGAGTGCCTGACAACAATGCCCGACAGTAGTATATATGAATCCTTGGCCGACACGATACTGAACCCGATACGCTCTCCCCGTCGGTCGTGCCGCTCGAGAGGGTGTGCCGCCCGACATGAGCATATCGGCCGGGGTCTTCGAACGATATAGTCGTCCGTCAGGCGTGTCGTCCGAGAGTTCGTGCTGCCCGACACAGCTGTACCGGGATAGGTCCCTGGACGGTATCGGGCTGGGAGTAGTAGTAGTCTGTCGCCCTTCTACATCAAGAAGGCGACATCTATCTTTAATTATGTTATTTAAATTCTTAGCTTATGCATTGTATTAAGACCCTTATTGCTAATGGAAATAGAAATGCTAAATTGCTATTTGTTTAATGCTTAGTGCCTTATGATTGGGTAACTACTGTGTTGGATATCTAAACTCTAGCTTGCATGTTTTGGATCGCGTTTCGCTTAGCTAGCGAATCGTCTTTTCCGTCGCAACTACTTCAAGAGTTGGGTTGTGGCTCTAGTGTTCGGTCCGATTCTGGAGTACGAGAGTGCCCGGAACGGAGTTGTTTTAGTATCATTCCACTCTAACTTGAGTCCAGCAACCTCGAGAGGGGTGTTGAAGCTTGGTTAGAGGCACCCGCTCTGAGAGGAGGGGTGCAGGGTGTTAGTGCTACCGCTTGTCTTTCTAAAGTCTTATCCCTTGCATTACGCCTTAAACTGCAGTTTACCTTTCTATTTTCTGTTGCATGAAAATTCCTAAAAACTGCTAAATGACAAAATCTTAATCTTTCTTGTAACTCCAGTTGGAGATAGTTTTCTTTGATTTAATCGTGACATCTGGTTGTTCCCTTCGGGGAACTTCAATATCTCTTTATATCCACCGGAGTGTAGAGTGTCGATTCAGAGTCGTCAACACAACCCACCTTGTCCCTGTGTTCGACCCCGTATGACTACTTCGACCCCGTAAACAAAGTTGCAGGGGCCTAGAAGGATTCAGGTTATAAATGCGAAGGCTCGACTACCTCAATACGCCTCCAATTTTAGGACACGCGATTTAGGCCGGTCACGTGTCCAAGGCCTATGATAGCGTTAGATGGGATAGATTGTGGTGTATTATGAAACAAATGGGGTTCAATGATAAGTGGATAGGATGGATGTAATAATGTGTTGGAACCACTAGTTTTTTCATCCTTGTTAATGGCACTTCGGTAGGAATGTTCAAAGGGGTAATGGCTTACATCAGGGTGACCCACTATCTCCGCTTCCATTTGTGATTGTCATGGAATTCTTCACACAAAAGATGCAAGAAGCGGAAAAAGGAAGATAATTAAACCATATATGGTGCATGGGACCAAGGTGTTTACACATATGATTTTTGCAGATGACGTGCTCATATTCATGGAAGCAAAACAAGACAATTTGGGTCACTTGAGGGAGATGCTAAAAATGTTCAAGAAGCATACGGGGCTGCACATAAATGCAAGTAAGACTCACATATTCCTTTCTAAAAATTGCTACCAAATGGCAGACAGATTGAAGGAGGCTATGGGAGTGGAGATTGGATAGTTCCCTACAAAATATCTGGGCTTTCCGTTAGGTAGTGACAATCTACAAGTCAAAAACTTTGTTGAATGCATAGATAGATTGGAAGAAAAGATTAATACATGGCCTATACAAAAAACCTTCACTGAGGGAATAGCTACACTTCTGAGATCAGCAGTAGAGGGGCTTCTTATATTCTGGGTACAACAAGGTGAGATCCCAAAGTCAGTTCTAGATAGAATGGAGATGAAGATGGGAAATTTTCTATGGGCAAGCACATACCATCCAATGAATTATTCGTGGCTGGCTCTACCAAAGGATAAAGGTCGATAGGACTTGAAGACTCCAAGGGACATTTCCAAATGGGGTACCTTGAGTCTTCAAGTACCAGGAAGGTACTACAACTTGGGGGAAATGGATGATAGAAAGATATCCAAGAGGACTAGACTTCATACCAAAGACAAGGGAAGGATACTCACGCTCAATAAATGTTATGATAGAGATGTGGAAGCAAGTGAAACACTTGTTTGTTCCCTATGCTACAGGAGGATGGTGTCTCATAGATGGGAAACTAAATCTATGGGAGATCAATAGAGGAAGAGCGGTGAAGGATGTGCATATGGAACAGCTATGGGTTGGGTTCCACACACCGAAATGGAGCATATGTGTGTTTAAAATTTTGCACCATGCATTGACAACGCTAGACAAAATACATAGATGGAACACTGCGGTAGCTGCTATTTGTATGCTTTGCAATGAGGAAGAGGAATCACACTCTCACTTAATAGGCTGCTGCAAATTTACTAAATAGGTTTGGAATATTATCTGTGAAGAGACCGACATGGACCTAGATTTGAATGAAGACCCACGAGGAATGTTAGAAAGCTACGGAAAGAAGAGAAGAAAAAGCTGATGTTTGCTGCTCTATGCTACTACATCTGGGAGGAACGGAATGCATGGAGACATGGTGGTTCAACCAAAAAATGCCAGGAGTATACCTGTAAAAATTTGTAATTGCGTTAAACGTAAGTTACACATTAGATAGAGTGTGAGTTGTTACGCTTTTTATTTGATGGGTGTATGGCGTTGGGCCTAAATATAAATCTTGACCTTCTACTATTTGGTAGAAGGAAGTCATAATATATTTACCTGATTCCAATATATACATACATACATACATACATACATACCTGCTCCCAACCTTGTGGAAATAAGTGTCTAATACACACATACATACATACAACCAACAAGGAGTGGCTCAAGTGGTCAAGCATGATGTCCCGTAACAAAGGGACCCAGGTTCGAATCCCAGTTTCCGCCTTGGTTTAGCACTCTACCGAACATTCAACCTCTATTATAGGCATGGGAGAGGGGGAGAGAATGTCTCTTAATCCAATACATACATACATACGCACATACATATATACATACATACATACAAAAAAACCTGCACGTCACCCGCTAGGTTGGGCTCTGGTGATATCCTGTGCGATCGCCGCCGACCCTCCGGGCATGGCGCCTACATCGTCGACCACTCCGGTCGGTAATGTCCACCCCAATCTAGCAGCCACCAGTGCCACTACCACCACCGCCGCTAACCTTAGTCACCAACCTGACAGAGAAATCGGAAGACTGAAGGACACGGTAGTGAACCCTAACCAGGCGGGTTCGAAGGAAGACGATGGAGGCCGCAAAGCTTGGAACCAGATTCTGACGATGCTGATGAAGGAGGGGGAAGAGAAGATGGAATTCCTGAAGCTAGTGGTGAAGGAAGGTGAGATTCACATTGAACTGGAGCCCGACGAATTTGAGAGGATGCGCAATGTGTGGGAGTTCACGATTCTCATCTATGTTCTTAGAAAATGACCGTTTTACCCACATCTGAAGGCATGGATGCAACAAAAGTGGAGGACCAAGGGATCCTTTGATCTCCTATTGAGAGAGAATGGCATATTTCTGGTCCGATTTGCAAATGCAAAGGACAAGGCAGAAGTGTTGAACTTGGGACCAAGATGGTTCGATTATCAATTGGTGATTGTAAAAGACTACAGGTATGAGGATGAGTTGAAGAAGGACATCTTCTCGACGGTTCCAACCTAGATCACAGTGCATTCCTTCAGCCGTTCATGGATGAAGCGGGTTGTGGGTACGATCACCAGCGGTGTGGGAATGGTGCTGCACATCGACGAGAAGTCGTTGGAAGTTGATGAAGCTCAGGTCCTTGTGGAGCTCGAGGTGGAGAAGGCAACACCTCATAGGGTCATGCTGAATGTGAAAGGAAAGGATCCCATCCCGGTGAGGGTGGACTATGACCATATCCCGGGGAGGTGCACCACATGCAAGGCCTTTGGACATGGGAATGATCACTGCGATCGGAAAGCGGCTAGCAGCACTGCAGAGATTCCAGCGGCAGGTGGACAGGTGTGGAAGGAGAAGACCCCAAAGGCCAAAGACCTAGTGGAAGACTTAACCGGTGAGATAGATGTTCCAAAGGAGGATGAGTAGCACACTCCCAAAGGGAAAGAACTGAACAACAACATAGAGAAGGAGAGAAAGGAGCAACAGGACGATTCTCCAACCAAAGAAACAAGTAGCCGTGAAGAGGGTGAGTTTGTGTCAAGCTCACGAAGGTAAGGGGTAAAGAAGCCAGTTATTCCTAGAAACCAAGGTGTGGGCACCATTCTTGATACAACAAATAGTTTTGAGGCATTATCTGAATTACATGTTGAGGAGGAGAATGCAACTAAACAACAAGAACAGATTGGGAAAGGCAAGAATGCCAGGAAGGAGCCTGCTAGACGTACCAGGTCAAACAAAAATCTTTGATATGTCCATGCTCCTATGGAATATCAAGGGAGGGTTCGACAGGAGCAAGAAGAAAGAAATTAGAGAATGGATCATTGCTTGTGGTCATTCGTTGGTTGCTTTGGTGGAAACGAAGATTAAGGTACATAATAAAAATAGTATTAAATACTTATTTCTACAAGGTTGGGAGCATGTATCCAACATAGACTGTGTTGAGGTTGCTAGGGTATGTGTGGCATGGAAACCAAATTCATGGTAGCTTTCTATGATACAGATGTCTGATCAACAGGTTACATTGGATTGTGTTAATAATGGAGGCTTGCATATGTGGTTGACAGTTGTTTATGGTCATAATGATGGAAAAGCAAGAATGGATCTATGGGACAACATGGTTTCTATATCACAACAGGTTCAGCTACCCTGGATGGTAATTGGTGATTTTAATACAGCACGTCTGTAGGCTGAGAATAGAGGCAGAAGATTAGCAATTAATGCAGAAGCGGATGCTTTCAACCGTGTCATTGATAAAGAATGTCTGTTTAAATTACCTATGGTCAGGGGGATATCTTCACGTGGAATAATGAAAGGGGACCTGATGATAGGATAGCAAGCAAATTATATAGAGCTTTGGTGAATGATGAATGGCTAAAAATTCTCCCTAATGTACAGGTAAAGGCTGAAGGTTCTGATATTAGCGACCATGCACCAATTTCAGTTCAGATTACGGAGAAAAAGCAGAAAAGGAGGCCTTTCAGATTCCTAAACTACTGGGCAAACTGGAAAGGGTTTGATGAAATCATAAAGCAAAGCTGGAATATTTAGGTGAAAGGTAACCCCATGTACGTGTTTGCTATGAAGATGAAGAACACCAAGATGGCTCTCAAAAAGTGGGCAAAAGAAGAGGTAAACACCCCAAAGTAGTTGAAGGATACAAAAAGGGAGTGCAAGGACATCATAGAAAGATTGTTGGATGATCCATTAAATCCAAATCTGATTGAGGAAGATAGGGAATTAAAAATGATGCTTGAGGATCTAAAGAAAGCAGAGGAAAAATTCTACTGGCAAAGAAGCAAGGAGAAGTGGATAGAAGATGGAGACCAGAACACAAAGCTCTATCATACGGTAGTTAGAAGAAGAGAGGTGGGTAATATTATTTCTGAACTCATTAATGCTGAAGGAATGGTGGTCAACAAATAGGAGGATCTATAAGAATAAGCTATAAATTTCTATGCGTCCTTGTACAATAATTTTTTTTTCTGATGACATTGATGAAGAGGAGGAAGTTGAATGGAAGTTCAAACTCACAAGCACACATAACAACATTCTCACAAGAAGAACCAACGAATAGGAGGTTAAGGAATTTGTGTGGAGTATTGGAAGCAATAAGTCACCTGGTCAGATGGTTTCAATGCTTTCTTTTACAAGAAGACTTGGGATATTATTAAAGATGACTTGTTAGCTTATGTGGACTGGTTTCTGGAAGGTAGGAACATGGTGAGATAGGTCAACCACTCTTTTCTTGTTCTTATCCTGAAAAAGAAAGTTACCTCCTCTCTTGCTGATTTCTGACCTATTGCTTGCTGCTCAGTACAATATAAAATTATTGCAAAAATTTTGGCTGCCCGGTTGAAGATGGTCCTCCCCTATCTAATTTCTGCAAATCAAGGAGCCTTTGTAACATGTAGAAGCATCAGTGATTGTGCTCTTCTGGTTGGAGAATTTCTACTAGACGTTTCCAAAGCTTATGACAATGTAAGATGGGAGAAACTATGGTGGATCATGCAGTAGATGGGATTCAATGAATAATGGATTGGCTGGATGAAACAATGTGTTGGGACTACTAGCTACTCTATCCAGGTCAATGGTATGTCTGTAGGTCTCTTTAGGGGAAGGAAAGGACTGCGCCAAGGCAACCCCTTGTCTCCTCTCCTGTTTGTAATTGTTATGGAGTATTTCTCAAGGAAGATGCAACAAGCTGAAGAAAGGAAGGAAATAAAGCCTTATACAGTCTATGGTACAAAGGTAATGACGCATTTGATCTTTGTGGATGACATTCTGGTTTTTGTTGAAGCCAAACAGAAATATCTGGAAAAACTCAAAAGCCTTCTGGGAAAGTTCGGGAAGCAAACGGGGTTGTGTTTCAATGCAAATAAAACACATACTTCTTATCTAAGAACTGCTATCAGATGGACGACAGACTTATTCAGGCCATGGGGGTGGAGAGGGGTGAATTCCCAAAAAAATACCTGGGTTTTCCCCTCGTCGGTGGCAACCTGCATGTCAAAGACTTTATGGAGTGCATTGATAGGGTGGAGGAAATGATTAACAGGTGGCCTACACAAAAGACATCCATGGCAGGACGCAGTACCTTGATTAAAGCTACCATAGAAGGGCTCCTCATTTTCTGGGTATGACAAGGTGAAATTCCTGGATTTGTTCTAGATAGAATTGAAATGAAGATGGCTAATTTTTTGTGGGGATGTGAACATCATCCTATGAAGTACTCCAGATTGGCACTTCCTACTAATGAAGGTGGGATGAATTTCAAGACACCTGGAGACATTGCTAGTTGGGGATCCATGAGAAGGCTTGTTGCTTTTCGGGAAGGCATGTATACTTGTGGAATATGGATGAGAGACAGATATCCAAGAGGGTTGGATTTTATACCAAAGACAAGGGAAGGATATTCCAGGACCATCAATGTGATGAGGGAAACTTGGCCACAAATCAAACACTTGTTTGCCGCTAACAATTCTGGAGGATGGTAGCTTAAAGACAAGAAAATATGCATATGGGAGGTGACTCGGACAAGAGGCGCAAGGGACCTATTGGGCGACCAAATTTGGACCGGTAGGTATGTACCGAAATGGAGTATATGCATTTATACATTTCTGCATAATGTCCTTGCTATTCTGGATAGAGTAAAGGGCTGGAATTATGATATCCCCACTGTATGCTTGCTATGCAGAGAAATGAAAGAAACCCACAGCCATCTCATGGGTGAATGTAACTTCAAAAAGGAGATTTGGGAGCATCTATGTAGAGAATTCAGATTATAGATTCAACTTTTTGCTAATTTGAAAAGAATTCTTGCTAGATGTGGTGGCAATGAGAAGAAGATTCTCTTGTTTTCTAGTCTATGCTACCATATTTGGGAAGAGAGGAATGCTAGAAGACACCAAGGAAAGGCCATGAATGCTATAAGCATAGCTGTAAAAATATGTAAATGTGTTAGACGTAGACTACGCATTAGCTAGATGAGTGAGTTGTAGCTTTGCTTTGGGTGTATGGCGTTGGGCCTACAAGTAATCTCGACCTCCTAGAATTTAGGGGGGACGTCGGAATATACTTACCTGATTCCGATACATACATACATACATACATACATACATACATACATGCATACATACAAACATACGCCGACAAGGAGTGACTTAATCGGTTAAGCACGAAGTCCCCTAACAAAGGGATCCAGGTTCGAATCCCAATTGCCGCCTTAATTTACCACCCTATCGGGCATTCGGCCTCCACCACAGGCGTGGGAGGGGGGGAGAAATATTTCTCTCTTAATCTTCTACATACATACATACATACATACATACATACATACATACATACACACATACATACATACATACATGCACACATACAGCCTATAAGGAGTGGCTCAAGTGGTCAAGCACGGTGCCTCCTCATGAAGGGACCCAGGTTCGAATCCCAATTTCCGCCTTGATTTATCACCCTCCCGGGTGTTCGGCCTCCACCACGGGCGTGGGAGAGGGGGGAGGGGAAATATTTCTCTCTTAATCCCATACATGCACACATACATACACACATACATACCTACATAGAAACATACATACATACATACGCCGACAAATACTTTTGATAATTTAATCCCGACCGAGCACGTGTGTCTCTGGGGTGCGGCGATATCTCGACGATCGGTGACCCTAGGGCATGGCGCCCACGCCGGTGGCCACTCCGGCCGCTGGCGTTCACCTCCACCCACCACGCACATCCTCACCCACCACTCAACTCACCCGCATGCCTGGAAACTGAGAGAGAAAGAGAAGGACGGTCCCTGCCATCCCTAGCCCTAGTCACGGGATTGACAGCGGACGGAAGCAAGGCCCGCTGGCTGAAGTGAGGGTCCGTACGGAGACACAGGATGGAGGTCGGAGGGTCCCTTGCCCTACCGGGGACGGAAACAAGGCTGCTCCCACGTCCGTAGGTGCAGCAGTGACAGCGTCCACTGGAAGCAACGCTGCGGGAGAGAGACCGCACGTACCTGCTAACTCAAGCCGGCCAAAGATGAAGGAGGATGGGGGCGGCCGCAAGGCATGGTCCCCTGTCCTGACGAAGCCAACGACGACGACCCGTGAATCTTTGGAATTCCCAGAACCGTCTGTGAAGGAGGGAGAAATCCATGTCGAACTCGATCCGGAGGAGTTCGACCGGATGCGCGATGTATGGGAATTCACTGTTCTGACCTACGTCCTTGGGCGGAGGCCTTTCTACCCTCATCTCAAGGCATGGATCCAGCGCAAATGGAGGCCAAAAGGATCATTTGATCTCCTGTCTAGAGACAATGGCATCTTCCTCGTGAGGTTTGCCAACGCCGCCGACAAGGCAGAAGCTTTGAACGCTGGTCCGAGGTGGTTCGACCGTCAGTTGGTGATCGTGAAGGATTACCGATTTGGAGACAAACTCAAAAGGGACATCTTTTCCACCGTCCTGACATGGATCACGGTGCACTCCATCGGACGCTCATGGACCAGGCGGGCAGTGGGTACGATTGCGACTGGAGTCGGAAGAGTCTTGCACATCGACGACAAATCACTGGAGACTGACGAAGCCCGGGTTATTGTAGAACTGGAGGTGGAGAAGCCAACACCGCAGAAGGTTATGTTGAATGTGAAGGGAAAGGAGCCCATCCCGGTGAGGGTCGAGTATGACCATGTGCCGGCGAGATGTTCAATCTGCAAGGCTTTTGGGCACGCTGATGACTACTGTGATAGGAAACCAGCGGATAGCAACAAGGAGGGCGGGCAAGTCTGGAAGGAAAAGCCAACCTCAGCCAAGCCGACTGCAACTACCCAAGGTGCCGGGAACGAGAAGAACAAGGCAGATGAGAACAAGGCAGAGCAATAAAAGGGGAAAGAAACCAGCCGTAGCAGTGCAGCCGAAGAAGAGGAGCAACGTACACCCAAAAATAAAGGGACGGGCAGCAGCAAAGGAGTCGAGAAGACTAATAATAAGGAGGAGGGTGAGTTTGTGTTAAGCTCACGTCGAAAAGGGGTCAAGGCAGGCATTCCCATTAACCAATGTGTTAGTGTTGTTCTGGATACAACGAATAGCTTTGAGGCACTTTCCGAATCAGACGCTGAGGAGGAAAATGTAATTAATCAACATGAACAGAAAAGGAAAGGCAAGAATGCTGGAAAGGAGCCTCCTAGGCGTACCAGGTCCAACAAAAATCTTTGATATGTCCATGCTCTTATGGAATATTAAAGGTGGGTGTGATAGGAATAAGAAGAATGAAATTAGAGAGTGGATCGCCGCTAGTGGTCACTCTTGGGTTGCATTGGTGGAGACGAAAATAAAGGTACAAAATAAAAATAGTATCAAATATCTGTTTCCGCAAGGTTGGGAGCAAATATTCAATGTTGATTGTGGTGGGGTTGCTAGAGTTTGTGTGGCGTGGAAGCCTAATGCTTGGCAGCTTTCAGTTGTACAAATGTCAGATCAGCAAATTACTGTGGACTGTGTCAATAATGGAGGCTTGCATATGTGGTTGACAGCTGTTTATGGGCACAATGATGGCAAAGTGAGATTGGATCTATGGGACACTATGGTTTCTATCTCTAAACAAGTTGCGCTTCCCTGGATGGTCATTGGTGATTTTAATACAATGCGGTTGCAGGCTGAGAAAAAAGGGAAAAGACTTGCTATTAATGCTGAAGTGGACGCTTTCAATCGAGCCATTGATAAATCATATCTTTTTGAGCTACCTATGGTTGGTGGGGATAATTTTACCTGGAATAATTAAAGGGGCCCGGGAGACAGAATAGCAAGTAAGCTTGATAGAGCTCTTGTGAATGATGAATGGCTGCAAATTTTTCCTAATGTGCAGGTGAAGGCTGAAGGTTCTGATATTAGTGATCATGCTCCTATTGCTGTCCAAATTACAGAGAAAAAACAGAAAAGAAGACCTTTCAGATTTCTAAACTACTGGGAAGACTGGAAAGGGTTCGATGAGGTCATAAAGCAAAGTTGGAGTATCCAGGTGACAGGCAATCCCATGTATGTTTTTGCAAAGAAGCTGTCAAACACCAAGGTGGCTATCAAAAAATGGGTAGAAGAAAAGGTGAACATTCCAAAGATGTTGAAGGAGACCAAGCAGGAGTGCAAAGACATTCGAGAAAGACTGTTAACTGATCCACTAAATCCTATTTTGATAGAGAAAGAAAGTGAATTAAAAATGATGCTTGAAGATCTAAAGAAGGCAGAGGAAAAAAATTTCTGGCAGAGAAGTAAGGAGAAGTGGATGGATGATGGAGATAGAAACACAAAGCTATATCATTCTGCGGTTAGAAGGAGAGAGGCAGGTAGTATTATTTCTGAACTCATTAATGTTGAAAGTATGGTTGTCAACAAACAGGAAGATCTTGAAGAACAGGCGATTGGGTTCTACACGTCTCTGTACAATAAGGTGTTTTCTGACAATATTGATGAGCAGGAGGAAATTGATTGGAAATTCAAACTCACTAGCACTCACAATAATATTCTTACTAGAAGAACTAATGAACAGGAGGTCAAGGATGTTGTTTGGAGCATTGGAAGCAATAAGTCACCGGGGTCTGATGGCTTTAATGCTTTCTTCTACAAGAAAAATTGGGATGTTATTAAAGGTGACTTGCTTGCTTACGTGGACTGGTTTCTTCAAGGAGGGAATATGGTGAGACAGGTTAATCACTCTTTTCTTGTTCTTATTCCGAAGAAGAAAATTACGTCTTCTCTTGCTGATTTCCGGCCCATTGCCTGCTATTCGGTACAATATAAAATTATTGCAAAAATCCTAGCTGCCCGGTTGAAAATGGTCCTCCCCTTTTTGGTTTCTGCAAATCAAGGATCTTTTGTTACAGGTAGAAGCATTAGTGATTGTGCCCTTCTTTCTGGTGAATTTCTCCTAGACTACAATGTTATGAGAGGTAGTAGAAAGGCTTGCTTAAAGCTTGACGTCTCCAAAGCTTACGATAGTGTACAGTGGATAAACTGTGGTGGATTTTGTGACAGATGGGTTTCAACGAGCAATGGATTGGCTGGATGAAACAATGTGTCGGGACTACCAGTTACTCAGTTCTGGTGAATGGCACGTCGGCTGGTTTCTTTAGGGGAAGTAATGGGCTGCGCCAGGGTGACCCCCTATCCCCCTTCTCTTTGTGATTGTAATGGAATACTTTACAAGGAGGATGCAGCGAGCTGAAGAAGAGAAGGAAATAAAGCCTTACACTTTACATGGCACAAAGGTAATGAAACATTTAATTTTTGCTGATGATGTTCTGGTGTTCATTGAAGCCAAACAACATTACCTAGAAAATCTAAAAGGCTCACTGAGGGACTTCGGGAAGCAAACAGGGTTGTGTATAAATGCAAATAAAACACACATCTTCTTATCAAAGAATTGTCATCAGGTGGAAGCCAGACTTACGCATGCAATGGGGGTGGGAAAAGGAATATTCCCAACCAAATACTTGGGATTTCCGCTTGCAGGTGGCAACCTTCAAGTCAAGGACTTTACAGACTGCATTGATAAAGTGGAGGAGATGATATATAGATGGCCTATACAAAAGACTTCTATGGCTGGGCGTAGTACCTTGATCAAAGCTTCTATTGAAGGTCTCTTCATTTTTTGGGCACAACAAGGTGAAATTCATGTCTCTGTTCTGGATAGAATTGAAATGAAGATTGTGAATTTTTTGTGGGGAAGCGAGCACCACCCTATGAAGTATTCCAGGCTAGCTTTTCCTAAGGATGAAGGAGGTCTGAATTTGAAGACACATCTACATGGGGCAAATGGATGAGAGATAGATATCCTAGAGGATTCGACTTTATTCCGAAAACAAGAGAAGGGTACTCAAGATCCATCAACGTCATGAGGGAAATATGGCCGCAAATTAAGCACATGTTTATTGTTAATAATTCTAGTGGTTGGCAGCTCATAGACAAGAAGATAAGCTTATGGGATATGTCCCGTAACAGAAGAGCGAAGGATATCGTGGGAGAACAAATATGGATGGATAGGTATGTGCCTAAATGGAGCATGTGTGTATATAAATTTCTGCACCATATTCTCTCCACTTTTGATAGAATAAAGAGCTGGAATTATGATATATCTACTGTATGCTTGCTATGTGAGGATAAGGAAGAAAGCCATAATCACCTTGTGGGGGAATGTAATTTCACAAAGGAAGTTTGGGACCATTTATGCAGGGAGTTTCGACTTCATCTTCAACTCATTGCTGAACCGAGAAGAATGCTTGCAAGGTGCGGAAGAGATGTGAAGAAAAATATTTTGTTTGCTGCCCTGTGCTACCATATCTTGGAGGAGAGAAATGCTAGAAGACACCAAGGGAAGTCTATGAATGCCTCTAACATTGCTGTAAAAATATGTAAATGCATTAGACGTAGACTACATATAGATTAAAGGTGTGAGTTGTAATGTTGTTTTGGATGTATGGCGTTGGGCCTACATGTAATCTTGACCCCTCTAATATTTTTTAGGGGGGATGTCAGAATATATTTACCTGATTCCGATACATATGCCGACAAGGAGTGGCTCAAGTGGTCAAGCATGGTGTCTCCTCACGAAGGGACCTGGGTTCAAATCCTAGCTGCCGCCTTAGTTTACCACCCTCCCAGACGTTTGGCCTCCATCACATGCACGGGAGAGGGGGAGAGAATGCCTCTCTTTATCCCATACATACATACATACATACATACATACTCAAGTGGTCAAGTACGGTGTCCCCTAACAAAGGGACCGGGTTCAAATCCCGATTTCTGCCTTGATTTACCACCATCCTAGGCATTTAGCCTCTTCCACATACGTGGGAGAGTGGGAGAGAAATATTACTCTGTTAATCCCATACATATAGACATACATACATACATACACACATAGATACACATACATACATATACACATACATACACACATACATACACAGAATCATACATACATACATACATACTTGCCGACATCTATGGCTGGATGAGCAACTCTTATTAGAGAAGCTATTGAGGGCCTTCTCATCTTCTGGGTGCAACAAGGCGAGATACCGGGAGCTATGCTTGACAGGATGGAGATGAAAATGGCAAAATTCATCTGGGCGGGTGAGTTTCATCCTATGCGCTATGCTAGGTTGGCCTTACCAAAGGATGAAGGTGGTTTGCAGTTGAAAACTCCTCGGGATATTGCCAGGTGGGGGACACTAAAGAGAATCATTTTGTACCAAACACGTGGCTCCGTATGGGGAAGATGGATGAGAGATAGATATCCACAAGGGTTGGATTTCCAGCTAAGAACCCGAGAAGGTATGACGCATACTATTCAAATGATGAGGAGCTTATGGTCGCAGGTGAAGCACCTTTTTACTATGAGTCATATGGGTGACTCGAAAATGATAAATCCAAACGCTAATTTATGGGAAATCACAAGGATGAGAGCTGAAAAAGATGGGATAATGAAGCAAATATGTGCTGGAAAGCACATTCCTAAATGGTCAGTGTGCGTCTTCAAGATCTTACATGGTGCCTTAGCAACTTTGGACAAAGTGCAAAAATGGAACAACAATGCTTCTTCTAGTTGTTTACTGTGCAAGGAGAAGGAGGAGTCCCATAACCATCTGTTTGGGGGCTGCAATTTCACTAGGGATGTGTGGGAAAAAATTGGTAAGGAGTTCCACCTGCGGATTGAGCTGATTGAAGACACTAAGAAGATGGTAAAGCGTTGCGACAATGGAGAGAATAAGATGCTCTTGTTGGCTGCCTTTTGCTTTCATATCTGGACCGAAAGAAATGCTCGCAAGCATGGAGGCATAGTTAGGAGTGACTACGAATTAGCTAGATGTGTGAGTTTCTTATGTACGTGTTGTATAGCGAGCATGGGACTATATGTAACTCTTGACCTCCTACAATTGTAGGGGGTAGTCGTAATATACTTACCTAATTCCGATACATACATACTTGCCGACAAGAAGTGGCTCAAGTGGTCAAAAATGGTGTTTCCTCGTGAAGGGACCCGAGTTTGAATCTCAGTTGCCACCTTGGTTTACCACCCTCCTGGATGTTCAACCTCTGTCAAGGGCATGGAAGAGGGGGAGAGAATGCATCTCTTAATCCCATACATACATACATACATACATACATACATACATACATACATACATACATATATACATGCCGACAAGGAGTGGTTCAAGTGGTCAAGCACTGTGTCTCCTAACAAAGGGACTCGGGTTCGAATCGTAGTTATCACCTTGATTTGCCACTCTCCCGGGCATTCGGCCTCCACCATGGGCATGGGAGAGGAGGGGAGAAATCTTTCTCTTAATCCCATACATACATACATACATACATACATACATGCATACAAGCCGACAAGAGTGTCTCAAGTGGTCAAGAATGGTGTCTCCTCATGAAGGGACCCGGGTTCGAATCCCAGCTGTCACCTTGCTTTATCACCCTCTGAGACACTCAGCCTCCATTACGGGCATGGGAGAGGGGGATATAATGCCTCTATTTGTCCCATACATACATACATACATACATACAACAACAAAAACACTCCATCTGATATGTCCCCTAGGGCTGTTCTGGGTGATCGTCTAGGCGATCATTGATGCCCACAATTATGGAGGCCATGCCCATGGTCAGGGCATGGTCATCCTGACTGGTGGTTTCCACCCATCACCCACCCCACCGCATCCTACCCAACCAGACCCTAAACCACCTAGTGGCCAGACACAGAAGGAAGTAACAGTGAACACATCATCATCCTTAGGGGAGACAAAGCCTAGCGTGATGCCAGCAGCTGCGGGACAAGTCCCTATGAGGAAGACATGGACACAGGTTATGTGGAAGCCGACTAGTCACAAGGAGGGTGAGGTTATGTTTCTAAAACCAACAATCAAGGAGGACGACATCCACATTGAACTGGAAGAGGAATAGTTCACACAGATGGAAAACACATGGGAACATACGATACTCGTCTATGTGATTGGTAAGCGATCCTTTTACCCTCATCTCCAGGCTGGACTAGGAGGACATGGTAGCCAAAAGGTAGCTTTGACTTAATCACCAAGGAACATGACATCTTCCTAGTATGATTCTCTAATGCAATTGATAAGGAGGGCTTTGGAGATGGGGCCACAATGGTTTGATGCCCAGTTAGTAGTGACGAAAGATTACAAGTTCGGAAAAGAACTGAAGAAGGATGTTTTTACATCCATTCCAGCATGGATGACTATTTACTCCTTTGACCTCTTGTGGATGAAGAAGGCGGCTGGGACCATTGCATCAGGCATTGGGATGGTGCTCCACATTGATTAGAGGTCACTGGAAGGTGATGAGTCTAGGGTGATTGTCGAACTTGATTTTAATAGGCCTATCCCAGACAATGTATGGCTGAATGTCAAGGGGAAGGAAGCCATCCCGGTGCGTGTGAAGATGGACTACAACCCACAAAAATGCAGTGTCTTTTGTCCTTTTGGACATGGTGACAGACAATATGTCAACAAGAATAAAGAAGCTTCAATCATGATGAGAGGAAAATGAATCTGGAGGAGGAAAGACACGACACAACAATAGGATGTAGGAGGAAACCAGACCAAAGACCCTAAGGGGAATGAGGTTCAAGCCGAGAAGAACATACAAGTTGAGGACAGACTTCCTAGCCAAGGGGAAGTTGATAGCACCACTGGTTCATCTACAAACAACAGCATGGAGAAGAAAGACAGTGAATTTACTACTTCTAACAAGAAAAAGTGGTATAAGAAACATGGAATACCAAGAAACCAAGGCATATGAACTATTCTTGACACTAGCAATAGCTTTGAGGCGCTCACTAATTCTGATTAGGAGGAAGAGGGAGGGGAAGTTGGTCCAACCAAGAAGGAGGATAGAAGGAAGGACAACAAATAGGAGCCAATCAGGCGTACTAGAGCACAAAAATCTCGTTGATATGTCCATGATTTTATGGAATATCAATGGGGGTGTAATAGGTACAAGAAAAAGGAGATCTGGGACTGGATCACTGCTAGTGGGCACTCTTTGGTTGCATTGGTGGAAAAAAAATGGAGGTGTAGAATAAAAATAGTATTAGACATTTATTTCCACATGGATGGGAGTAGGTATCTAATATAGAGTGTGCAGAGGTTGCCAGAGTCTGTGTGGCTTGAAAACTGGGTGCATGGCAGGTGTCAGTGATACGGATGTCATATCAACAAATTACAGTTGACTGCATGAATAATGGTGGATTGCACATGTGGGTGACAACTGTGTATGGTCATACTGATGCAAAGTCTAGACTGGATTTATGGAATGACTTGACATCTCTATCCAGACAAATAGTCTTACCATGGCTAGTGATTGGGGATTTTAATATTGTCCATTTACAGGAAGAGGAAAATGGAAGAGGATTAGCACTGAATTCGGAGATGGATGCTTTCATCCAAACTATCGACAAAGCTATACTATTTGAACTACCAATGGTGGGAGATGATATCTTTACATGGAACAATGAGAGGGGACCAGAAGATAGAATTGTAAGCAAGATGGATAGAGCACTGGTGAATGATGAATGGGTACATATCTTTCCTAATGTGTAGGTGAAAGAAGGAAGATCTGAACTGAGTGACCACGCTCCTATCTCAGTTCAGATTACATAAAAGAAGACCGTTCTGTTTTCTAAATAATTGGGCTGACTGGAAGGGCTTTACTGAAGTTATAAAGGAGGCATGGGGTGTAAATGTGATAGGGAACCCAATGTTTGTGTTTGCAAAGAAGTTGGTGAATACAAAAGCTTCTCTTAAAATATGGGCCAAGGCCGAAGTGAATATCCCAAATATGCTTGTAGAAACAAAGAGAGAATGTAAAGATGTTAGAGAAAAGCTTCTATTAGACCCACTCAATTCAAAATTGATAAAGAAGGATAGAGAGCTAAAGATGATGCTAGAAGACCTAAAGAGAGCAAAGAAAAAATTCTAATGGAAGAGGAGCAAAGAGAAGTGGATGGTAGATGGGGAAAAAAACACCAAAATCTATCATACTGTTCTTAAAAGAAGGGGCACAGATAATATCATATTTGAGTTGATTGATGTGGTAGGTAGAGTTATCAATAAGAAGGATGATTTAGAAGTCTGGGCCATTCATTTCTATTCTGCTCTATACAATAAAATCTTTGAGAAAGAAATAGAAGAGGAGGAGATGGAGTGGAAGTTCAAACTCATTGGCACACAAAACAACATCCTTATAAGAAAAACCAATGAACAAGAGGTCAAAGAAGTTGTATGGAGTATTGGCAGCAACAAGTTGCCAGGCTCAAATGGTTTCAATGCATATTTCTACAAAAAGGCTTGGGACATCGTCAAGGATGATTTGATAGCATATGTCAGCTGGTTCATGGAGAGTGGCAACATGGTGAAGCAGGTTAATCATTCTTTTCTAGTACTCAATCTTAAGAAAAAAGTGACATCTTCTCTTGTTGATTGTGAACCCATTGCATGTTGTTTGGTACATACAAAATTATTGCAAAGATTCTGGATGCTACATTGAAGATGGTTCTCCCTTATGTCATTTCTATAAATCAAGGAGCCTTTTGTGACAGGAAGGAGCATTAGTGATTGTGCTCTTTTGGTAGGAGAATTCTTATTGGACTACAATGTCATGAGAGGAAGCAGGAAGGCTTGTCTAAAGCTAGACATATCCAAAGTATATGACCGTGTCAGATGGGGGAAACTATGGTGGATCATGCGGCAAATGGGCTTCAGTGAATAGTGGATTGGATGGATGGAACAGTGTGTGGGGACTACAATTTTTTCTATCCTGGTGAATGGCACATATGTAGGAATGTTCAGGGGTGGCAACAAGCTACATCAAGGGGACCCCTTGTCCCCTCTCCTTTTTGTAATTGTTATGGAGTACTTCACTCAGAAGATGCATATGCTAGAGAAAAGAAAGGAGATAAGACCCAATACAATACACGGCACAAAGGTGATGACCCACTTAATATTTGTAGATGACGTGTAGGTCTTTGTGGAAGCAAAATAGAGTACGCTTGGAAATTTACAAAATTTGCTGAATGAGTTTGGTGAATAGAGGGGGTTGCACGTGAATACAAATAAAACACACCTCTTCTTATCCAAAAATTGCTACCAAGTGGAGGAAAGATTAATGGAGGCTATGGGAGTAGATAAAATGAAGTTCCCAACAAAATATCTTGGGTTCCCTTTGGCTGGGCGTAATTTAAAGGTAAAGGATTTTGTTGATTGCATGGATAGACATGAGGAAATGATCAATAGATGGCCGACATAGAAGACATCCATGGTGGGAAGAACTACCCTGATACGAGAAGCTATAGAGGGACTCCTTATCTTCTGGGTTTAGTAAGGAGAGAACCCTAGTTCAGTTCTAGACAGAATGTAGATGAAGATGGAAAATTTTATATGGACAAGTAATCACCACCCTATGAAATATGCTAGAATGGTTCTTCCAAAAGATGAAGGAGGTCTAAATTTGAAAACACCCATAGATATAGCAAAGTGGGGGACAATGTGGAAAATTATTTTATATCAAGAATGCTCTACAACATGGGGAAGATGGATGAGTGAAAGATACCCACGATGTCTAGATTTCAAACCAAGAACAAGGGAGGGATATTCACGCACCATCAATGTCATGACAGAAGTTTGGAAGCATATTAGACATATTTTTTAGGCCCATGCTTCAGGGAACTGGAGGCTTAAAGACATAAAGCTAAATCTATGGGAAGCAATATGGTCAAGGGTAGAAAAAAACATATATATAGAGTAGATTTGGACGGGCGTTCATGTCCCAAAATGGAGCTTGTGTGTCTATAAACTTCCGCATGGTGCTTTACCCACTCTTGACAAAGTACGTGTATGGAACTATGACGTATCTATGTTGTGCTTGCTCTACAAGGAGGTGGAGGAATCCCACGAGCATCTTGTGGGAGGCTGTAACTTCACAAAAAAAGTGTGGTGTTGTATATGTGAGGAATTTCAGCTGCAAATCACGCTTGAAGCAGACCCGAAGAGAATGTTGACAAGATGTGGAAATGAAGATACAAAGAAAATTGTATTTGCTGTTATTTTCTATCATATTTGGGAGGAGGAGAACTCAAGAAGACACCAAGGGGCGGCCACTAATGAGAGAAATATTGCTGTAAAAATTTATAGATACGTTAACTGAAATTTTTCTGAACTCAGCCAGAAGTTCCCTCAGGTATGAAAGGGTACCCGACCTACCCTCCATGAATATGAGAATATTTTCAGCAAAGAGAAAATGGGACCTAACCTTGGTCTTTCTAATTGTGTAGTACTTCAACTTCTTAGAACTGGAAGCTTCATCAACCAACCTTGTCAATCCCTCCATAGCGATTGTGAAGAGCAAGGGTGATAACGGATCACCTAGCTGCAATCCATTGGTACTGGTAAAGTGGCCATTCGGAGTGCCATTTAGTAGTAATGAGAAAGATGCAGAGGTAACACACTATTTAACTAATCTGATCCATACATCATTGAATCCCATACCTTTTAAATAGCTCCACAAGCAGTTCCATTTAACTATATTGTAAGGTTTAATAGTGTCCAACTTTAAGCAGGAAGCAGGTGAGCTTCGTTGAACATTAAAATTAAGAGTAAACTTTGCAGCCAGCATAGAGTAGTCTTCAATTCTTCTACCCTAAACGATGGCACCTTGGTTAGGTGCAATGATTCTCAGTAGTATAGATCCCAATCTAATGGTAAGGATCTTGGTTATGGTTTTTTACAACACTGAACAACAGGATATAGGCCTGAAGTCCATAGGGGTTGAGATGATCTCCTTTTTGGGTATTAGAGCTAAGAAAACATGATTTATTTGTTTAACCATGATTGAGTTTTACGTGTAGGGATACCTCCAGCATTGCTAGAGCTTGGAGATTTCTTCTTGCTAGAATCTGTGTCAGTCTCATCCACCCGAGAACCCTAATTCTGGTCTTGGGCTTCCTTCCCACTGGGATCCTGTTCTTCATTAACAACTGCCTCATTTGAGTCCAGTTGCTCGTAGCTACTGTGAGTAGGAACTTTGTCCACCTTATCTGTAGACTCCTTAGAGGTATTTGGCACCTTGGTCAACTTAATATTCCTAATCATAACTGGCACCCATTCAGGTTTATCTTTCTGAGTTGCTTAACTGTCAGCCGAATGAGGAAAGATTGGTCTATGAAGCTTGACGACGCACTATGGGCCTATAGGACTGCCTACAAAATGCCCATTGGAACCACCCCCTACAGGATGATCTATGGAAAATCCTGCCATCTACCTTTAGAACTCGAACACAAGGCCCTTTGGGCAATCAAATTCTTAAACATGGACCTCGAGAAAGCCGGGGAAAAGAGATTTTTGCAGCATCAAGAGCTTGAAGAGCTGAGGATGAACGCCTATGAAAATGCAAAAATCTACAAACAGAGGACCAAAGTGTAGCATGATTCCCACCTCAGGAGAAAAGACGTAAGCGAAGGGGATAAGGTTCTATTATTTAAATCCTCCATTCGTCTTTTTCCTGGGAAGCTACAGACAAGATGGTCAGGACCGTTTACTGTGTCAAAGATATACCCATCAGGAATGATGGAGCTCTACGACAAAGATGATCTGACAAAGGTCTTCAAGGTGAGTGGGAACAGGGTAAAGAGGTTTTATGAAGATGAATCTTTTGTCAGGAGAGCAGAAATTGACCTGCAGGATACGGGTAATGTTAAAAGCTGAATGCAAAGAACTTGCACCGGTCGAGCTGGCGACGCTAACTTCAGCGCTCCTCGGGGGGCAGCCTGAGTTTTTCTTTCTTTTGTAGAGTAGGATGCATTTTTCTCTTCCTTGTAAAATGAACATTATGGACTGTAATAAGGCCCGAGTCAGTGCACGCGCTGAGCGTACTGACTCTTCTATTTTTAGGGGCCACCGCTGTATTTTATGAGCTTTGAGGAGTAATACCTTCTGAGGTCGGGAACCTAACCCTGAACCGATGATGTCTTGCCCGTAAAACGTTTTTCCACTTAGTTTTAGTTTTTGGCCGCCTATTTTTAACCGCATCGGGAAGCAGCTCAGCTGGCGCGCATGACCGCTTGTATCGGGATGTAGTCTCTCGGGAGCCGCAACGGCCGTGACGGACTCTATTCTTGGGCGGTGTGCATGTGTATCGTGCATGCGAGTAATTGCCCTTAATAAGACTTATGGGACCGTCGTCTCGGGAACGACATGTCTCAACGGCCGACGCGCGCCCCAGAACTGCCCATTTTACCCCTAGCTGAGTTTGCTATATATAGTAAGGAGGGCTCAACGTGTCGGGCTACTACACTTTCTCTTTTTCACCACCTGTACCACATGCAGTAACACACTTGTTGCTCGCGTGTCGGCCAGCTCGCCTTTACCCTTGTATCGGGCAATGGCTCCAAAGAGCAAAGGTATAACCTGAGAGTCTGTTTGCCCGGCACAGGTTTCATATCGTGCGCTGCTTATCGGGTTGATGAACTTAGTCGATTTATCTCGTATTGCCTGACACTTGTGAAGCACGACATGTCGGCTGATCACGTTTGCCCGATTCGCCATATCGGGCGACACATTTTCCATCATGACATCCTATCGGGCAGTTGTTTTCATGCGACCTTATCGCCCGACATACCCGTGCCGAGCAGCGTGTTGTGCCCCGCACATCCCCCTTATCGCCCGATCTCGTATCGCCTCAGATTTTTCTTTTGACGAATGATACACCGGGCTTTACCTCACGACAATTTTTATCATGATTCTAGTTTTTACCGACCTAACATTTAAATGGTCAATAAATTTGATAATAGGTATGGCTCATACAAAACAAACCTCCGGCCGAGCTGACAACCAAGGCACAAGAATCAGAATTGCGGCCGCAACTGAAGCAACAACTGTTGGACAGAAACATCAGAATCCCAAGACAGCCGGGTTGTCAAAAGAAGTCTATTTCCTTATCATAGTCTGTATCCTGTGGTGGTTTAGGACCATCTCCAGGGACAACACAAGTCTTGCCCCGGTGGCCTCCGGATTGAAGATGGGCATTCCAGTTCCACCTCCTTCAAAGGGGGAGTATCCACAAGTGTTTTCAAGAGCTCTCTGTCTACGATAGGCCGGTTATCATTGTCATAATCTGCACGGGCCTTGCGCTTCCTTCTTAAGAACTTTGCACTTGTTCCGGCTGCATCCAGCTGGGGAAATAAAATGGAGGCAGCAAAGAAGCATATTGCAACTTCTCCAAGGCACAAGTGCAACCACCATCTAACCTTCACTGGACTAGCATGACCTCACCCTGTCTTCTTCACTACTCTGGGACAGAGTGTGGAGTAAGTTTGGGGGGGGAGTACCCATGTACCAGTGAAGGAGGTATAAAAATTTTCTTCTTCATCTCTACCCTTTGTGCCATTTTGTTCTTCTCCTATATCATGTGTACGTACCCATGCTCGTATAAAATGCCATGCTCATATAAAAATTTTGAAAATTTTTGCTTATTTTGTTCTCTCACATATGTACAAAGTCACTATATTAGTAAAAACCTGATACGACTTCTTGCCAAGTTTGTTTTCTATGTGCTCAATGAAATGCAAATATTGTTATATCTTTCTGATAATGCTACCTCAAACAAACAAAAGATTAGGTTTTTTCGTGCCAAAAATTTTGAAAATATATAATAATCTCGCAAACAGCTAAGAGATGAGTATGGAGAAGGAAAAAGCTTCCCAAACAGCAGATATCTCTTTTGTTTTCCCCTTACCCAACAAAAATCCCAAAAAGAGAAAGCAGCCTTACGAGGGTGAATAAAAGCATAAGAGTTGTGCCCAATAAAATAAAAAGAAAAAAATATATATACATACACACTTGTCTTCCAAAAGTACCCATTTTTAGGCATGGTAGATCCGGGGCAGTGGTACGTAGGATGTGAAATCACTGCTCTAAAGCCAACAGGCTTGGACTGCAGGGACCACTTGCCCATTAACGAACCCTTACCTGGATGGACTGATGGGAGACAAGAAAAACCCCAAAAAGCCTTAGCCTACCCTATACACATCTTTCTGACCCAAAAATAAAGTTGTTTGGTATGTAAGCTAACTTCGGAATCATGTACCAAAGTCTCGCTCAAGCAGTAAGAGAAAATTTTTACTGAAATAATAATGTAGGAAATGTAAGGTCTTTTGTTCGTAGAGAGGCAGCATTATCTCTAAAGGCGTTACGATACTTGTTTTACCTCTTGAACTGAAAACTACACTGAGCAAGAAGAAGCATCACTAAATAAAGTTTAAATATTGATTGAGGACAATCAAAACGCTCAGTTTGGGGGAGTTGATAACACCAAATTTTGTGATATTTTAGACTATTTTTCTGCTATGAAAACTGCCCTTTTAAACTGTTTTCCTCTCTTTTATATGTACTTTCGCAATAATTGGCCAAACAACGCTCTTAATTCAATATTTCCATCTTTTGCAGTATTTTCCTCCTATTTTGACCCATTTATCGTCAATAAGGCCGTCCCGGCCCACAAATAAGTTCAGCATGCATCGGCCTTCCTGACGACCGATACGATCAATGCCCGACAGGGTAGTGCAACACAACGACGCGCGACACAGGGATGTCGCGCGACACAGGGATGTCGCGCGAGAAGAAACTAAGGGGCGATACATCTTTTACCCAACAGGGAGCCCAAGCTCGCCCGACAACTAAAGCTTGTTGCCCGACACGGGCCACCCACCGGCAGGCACTGCTCGTCACATGACCGATAGTTGACATCCTCGTCCCGGGCGATAGGTGTATCGGCCGTCCACCGACCCCGCGAATAAGGAGGACACGTGGCGCTTCGAGCACCATAACTTCCCCCAACCACTGCCTATAAATAGTAGCTACAGGAAGCTGAAAAGACAGGTCGGAAGAGGGGAACAGGTCAGAACCCTGAGCAAATCTTCGGAGGGAGTTGTGAGAGAAAAAGTATCGCGCCTGAGTGTTCGTACCGGGCAACTCTAGGTGAGATTTTCCCCGTCCCGAGAGGGAGGGGATAGTTCACTTAGGACCATGTCGGGCGACACTGCAGGCCGATATCGGCCAACGTGGATGAGCGACACAAGTGCCCGACATAGATGCATCACTACTAGCCCGACACGATATCGAACCCGATATGCTTCGCCTATCATGGCGTGCCGCCTGAGAGGGTGCCGCCCGACTTGAGCGTATCGGTCGGGGTCCTTGAACGATACAATCGACCGTCACGGTGTGCCGCCCGAGAGGGTGTGCCGTCCGACACTGTTGTATCGGGCTAGGCTCCTGACCGGTATCGGGCTGGAGAGCCACTGTAGTTAGTCATCCTTCTACATCAAGAAGGCGACCTCTATCTTTATTTTTGTTATTTAATTCTTTACTTATGCATTGTAATTAAGACCCTTTTTGTTTATGGAAATGGAAGAGTTTAATTACTTGTTGCTTTATGTTTGGTGCTATTGTTGGATGACTTCTATGTTTAATATCCGAACTCTAGCTTGCACGTTGGATCGCGTTCCGATTAGCTGTCGAATCACGTTTTCCCATCACAACAGCCTTGAGAGAGGTGTTGTGGCTCTAGTGTTTGGTCTGATTCTGGAGTACGAGAGTGCCCGGAATCGGAGTTGCTTCAGCAACATTTCACTCTAACTTAAAGTCCAACAACCTCGAGAGTGGTGTTGATGCTTGGTTAGAGGTACCCGCTCTGAGAGGAGGGGTACAGGATGTTCCTGCTGCCGCTTGTTTTACCAGAGTTTTCTCCTTCGTACCTTGCGATAGCTCTAGTATTATCTCTCTGTTTCTGTTGCATGAAAACCCCTAAAAACTACTAAATGCTTAAAAATATAAGTTTTCCTTGTAACTCCAGTTGGAGATAGGGTTTTCTCTTGTTTTATCGTTCTTGTTCTGTTGTTCCCTTTTGGGAACTTTATCATATCTCTACCCTTGCCGGAGTGTAGTGTGTCGATTATGAGTTCTCAACACTACCACCCCCGTCCCTGTGTTCGACCCCGTATATCTACTTCGACCCCGTAATAAAGTTGCGGGGGCCTAGAAGGTCTCGGGTTATAAATGTAAAAGCTCGACTACCTCATATCCGCCTCCAATTTTAGGATGTGCGATTTAGGCCGGTCACCTATTTGTATGTTGTATATTGTATATCTTATACAACACAAGTTATTTACAACTTGCCAGCCTGTTTTAATATATGTGATGCTACAACATGTGTTAAATTGTTGTAATACACGATAGTATCACGACATACTCAAACCTATTGTAAAAGACCTTAATTACACAACATACTGTGACTCATTGTAGTAGTCACACATGATAACATATTGTAATAAACCATCATTACACAACATAGACTAACCCGTAGTAATATATCATAATCACACAACATGCGTTCACCTATTGTAATAGGCACATGTTGTAATAGACTACAATAGCACAACATGTTGAAACATGTTGTTATATACCAGGGTCACACAACGGACTCCAACCTATTGTTATATACTATAATTAGAGAACATGTTGTGACCCATTGTCATAGACCCACATGATAAATCAGTATAATAGACCACCATTACACAATGTAGACTAACTCATTGTAATATACCATAATCATACAATAGGAGTTTACCTATTGTAATAGCTACATGATGTAATAGACCACAATCACACAACATGATGTAACTTGTTGTTATATACTAAGATCATACAACATACTCTGACTTGTTGTTATATACCATAATTACATAATAGACTCGAACTCATTGTATAATCACGTGTCCTTATTATTCAACAAATTCCCTTAATATAAAAATACAAATCTTCTGGTCACCTTGAGCCCTTGACTTCCTCTTTTTTTAATTTGATGCGACAAATATGTCCTTCCTTCCCCTTTCATTCATCTTTCTAAAATATGTTGCTAAGTCTTTCAGTAAGGCCCCTGAATGTACTTAAAGTGTTATAAAAGCTTAAATACAATAATTGAATGCTTAGAACCTTGATCTAACCTTGTGATATGCTTTGGAAATATAATAAAAGCTTAAGGTTCAAATTTGGTCCAATTTGGACATTGTTTGAGCAAGTTATGAAATTTTATGTACATTCTAGACTTTTCTGCAAATTACCCAATTGAGAGGTTTTCTTTGTATATTGTCACAAGAATTACAATCCTTATAGGTTTCCTTATAGTTCTCGACCTTTTTGGGTTATGGGGCTCCTAGTTGTTCTTGGTTTGGAGGTGTTCCTCTTCAAGGACATTTTAGGGGTTTCCCCCTTTATGGATAAGGATAAGAGTAATGGTAAAGATAAGGATAAGGATAAGGGTCGATATAAGGATAAGGATAAGGATAAGGATAAGGGTATGGATAAAAGATAGAAAGTGTAGGTGGTAAGTGAGGGAGGTGTTGCATGGACATATAAGCTCTAGGCTATTGACACATGGAAAACTCGTGGGCACCTCATGCTTGACCCCTTCCTTATCCATGAAGCTATATATACCCCTTCCTATCTCCAAATTGAAATCATTGCTGACTCCCTCTTTCCTCTAGGTTAGAGAACCGACCTTGCTCTATTTGGATATGGAACAAAGTGGTCTAAGGTAGAAGACAACCTATTTTTGGAAAAGAAGGACTCCTAGAGCTCCATCTAGCCCTACCTAGGGTTTCTAAGGTCATCTTCTAGGGTTTTTGACCAAAGAACGTTATTTTCTTACTTCCTTCTCCATTTTTCTTGCTCTACTCCTTCCTTATAGCTTCCTCCAGGTTGGAACTCTGCTGTTTCAAGGTAAAAGTTGTTTTATAGCTCAAAATCCTACCTTTCTTGCTTCTTTTTCTAGGGTTTTGGTTCCTTATGAAGAAGAGTGCCTGCTTGGCTGAGTTCAAAGCTTCCTCTTGGGTTTTCTACCTTCTTGGCTCAAGTTTCTTGCTTTTATAAGTTTGTAGAGGTGAGTTTTATAACCCTTTCTACTTATATTGGTCACTATAAGCTTGTTAGCTCATGTTCTTGCTAAAAAATAGTGATTTAAGCATTAAGAAGCTAAGCTTGTTTGGGATTTTGATTTTTATGGTGTTTCTATTTTGTTTTCAGTTCTGAATGAACCTATAATTATGTGCATGTTCTTCCTAAGCAAGGATATGACTTAGTTCTGGTCGGGATCATGACCTATGGTGCTAAGCACCTATCAACCGATGGTCCATATTAGGGTTTCTATGTTGTTTCTTCTCTAAACACATGACTCGATGGTGTGGTCTTCATAACAACTGAATGTGACAAACAAGTGTAATGACCCACCTCCCCGATAACCCCCAATGAAGGAAGAATAGAGAGCCAGAGCCGCTATCCCAAAATAGGATCAATGGTTTTTCAAATAATAAAAAATTATTAATAAATTCTACCAAAAACTAAGCTTAAAACATGATAAAAATTTACTATTCACATACCTTTCAAAAATAGGAATCTGGAACATTACCCACTATAGAGTTCTATCTAACTAAATCCTCCTTTAGTAGATTAACTTTATTCTTCACAAATGCCACTTTACTATTTGTCCACTTTCAGATATTCCTAAAATGCCGACAAACAAAATGTCAGTCTGTATAAATGAATATACCGATATGTGGTGACAACCAAAACATTGCACACATATTCTAACAACCTAATCACATCAAATAGTGGTTAACAATTCAAGATTACATTTTTCAATGTGACTTCCCAACCACTTTTACTCATCCTCTAGGATACCCTCTCTCAGGGTTTAGTCCTTGCAAGTGACTTTAGGCTACCTTCTCCATCCTGAGCTCGGTACCTTGTGGGTCACCTCTCTAGGTGCCCTATGGTCTTCCATCTGGGGCTTGACCACCTTGACCTTCCCTCTGGGGCTTGGTCTTCTCAAAGCTAACATCTAAAGATGGTATGTAGGTTCAGGAAAGTCATATGTGTACTTAAATTGTGATAATCATTTTCACTTTAAAGATTGAAGAAATAAAATCATCCAAGTAGTTATTTCCATGCAATCGGTGAAATGCCAAAAAACACCGGGCAACTAAAGAGAGTAATCATAAATAACCACATAGCTGATTTGGAGATCTCATAGAAAATAAGCACAATCCAATCCAAGCAATCAATCAAGCCAATCACACAAACATAACAGAATCCTGAAAAGCATGTATAACCTATTTACTACATACTCATCAAGAACTCACTTTGTTGACTTGGAAATACTTCCTACGGTTTCTAATCTGAATTAGGGTTTCCATAGGGTTCTTTAGGTCTATTTCTCAGCTTTTCCTTTTTATGTCAACAAAACCCTAAAACAGCATTTCTATGTTCAAAACCCTAATTACTCAACTATTCATATTAAAGCCTATTTATTACCAATTTGGCTTAGGATCAACCTAATTTCATATTATACAAAGGATCTTGAGAAATAACTCATTAAAAGTCATAAACACCTAGATTAGGGTTTCTAAGCCCATTAGTGCACTTTATACATATGAAACCCTAAATTAGCATATTAAGCATATGGATCATCTATTTAGATTCAAAATGTCCGTTTTATTAACAACATGTTAATATTATCATAGAACATCCATATTACTTTTCCCAATTTCATAAATCATCAAATTAGGGTTTCTTACTCATGAAAGCATTAAAGATAGCAACTTTATGTAATTTTTGAACTATGAACAGATTCAGGCTTCAAAACTATTTTTATTGTAATTTACTTTTTTTGATCAACTTTCATATATAAATCATCTTCATCTGATTTACCTATAGTTAATTATGATTTTTGCCAATTAATCCTTTATTGGCCAATGGGAGTCTGCCACCTCAGTTGGGTCGGCCAATCGAACCTCACCAACTCGGCGTGGCTCACCAGCGAAGACGCAAACTCTCTAAACTAAAAACATAATGAAAGGACATCTTTTCCCTTACCTTTAATGAAGGATAAATGGGTGAATCTGATAGTTTCATGATGAGTCGTCTTCAACCTCAACTTGTTTCTCCTTAGTGGCTTAATGGTCAACACGAGCATTAACTCTGTGCTCTGTTGCACCTGCGCGCAAACCAAGACCACGTAAATCTTTGCCTTGACTATTTGGACTCATCTGCCACTTCAATTTCTTTGCTCTCTTCTATCTACCACCGGGATGACACCATACAAGCTCCGGCAGAAGCTGCTCCTGGACAAAGGTATAGATCAAGGTGAAATCCCAAATTGAAGGCACCAACTCATTCGTCTACTCATTCTGGTCTCGCGAGAGTTGTTTGTGAGTTTGCTGGTGTTGCACAACACCCCCTTTATGTAGGGCATGGTCTCAAGTTCCAATGGATTTGGGGGAATCCATGTTTCACTATGAAAGGTCTCCAATCCCAATATGGATGGGATCATTGCGATCTTCTGAAGATGTTGAGACCAATCCCAACTCCTCACTTCCCCTCATTCATGAAGAAATCAATTTGGAAAAATAGCCTGAACTGCTCTCTGGTCTGGGTCTCCATCTGAGACCGAGATTAGATCAGTACCATTGGATCTCAGATCCAATGGTCCACATCATTTGTGTTCTAAATGAATGAAATCGAATTCCAATGTAAATGTGACATTTAATACGATTAGTAAATTATCCATTCACTTTAGGAAAACTTGCAAAAACCATAACTCTCTCCTTATTTGTCTTTTTTCTTCCAAATTTTAGGGAAAGTATAGTATTATCATTATCTACACAGATCCCAAGTTTGAGCCCCAACTCAAAAGGATGAAGGTGTTTTATTCACATGCAAGTTATTACACATTAAAGCACAATTTATTCAATTTTCTCTCTCTTTCATTTTTATCTTCTTTATTTAGATTCCTTGTATCACAAGAAATCATATAGATTCGAAATCCACTTCATTATGAACAAACTCTTAGCCTTCTAGATAATTCCACATTATTCTTAACATTATTTAAATTTCTCTTATTATTAGATTCCTTTTCCTCAATATTCTATTTTAACTATATAGGGCTTATTATTCAACAAGGCCCACGAAGACATTCATGCAAAGGATATTTAGCCAAGAAATCCACACAAAGTACTTAAATGACACAATTTTCATAATCATACATCTTTATTGGAGAAATTACATTTCAAACCATACAACCCCAAAAATTGGGGTTGTAACATCCTTCCCCTCTTATAGGAATTTTGCCCTCAAAATTCCACCAAACATATAAACAATTTAGGATAAGATTTTTCCATGTCCATTATCAACTCCCATGTGGCTTCATCCTCTCCATGGTGCTTCCAAAGAACCTTTATCATCTTATATTCTTACATCTGAGTTCTTTCACCTTGGTATCTAGAATCCTCACATGTGACTTAGGATATGTCAGCCTCCCTTGGAGTTCAATAGATTCAATCCTCAGTACATGGCTCAGGTACATCATAGTGCTCTAGATCATACACATGGAATACATCATACATCATATTATCCTGAGGGGTAAGGCTAAACATAAGTAACTCCACCAATCCATCTCAAATGGACCCATGCATCAGAGACTCAACTTTCTTAACTATAGCTCAGAGGGGTTGGATTTTCAAAATGCATGCTCGCCCACAGTGAGCTGCAAGTAGTCTGCTTCACATCAGCACACAAGTCCTATCGTTCATGGGCTTTATCATCCATTTCTCAATCAAAGTGACTTCATTTGCATACACTATGGTCTCTCTGACCTTCACAAGGTCCTTTCACTGACATCATCCTAGTGAAGTGGTGACCGACACGGTCTCCCTTACAAAGCTTCATACATCCCGATACTAACTTTGATGGCTGTCTTAACAAGCAAACTCTGCTAGGGACATGAACTGCTCCCATGAATCACCCTGAATGAGCACATATTCTCTCATCAGACCCTCTAACGTCTGGATCATACTCTCTTGACTGTCCATCAGTCAGGGGGTGATATGCTGTATTAAACTTCAACCTAGCATCGAGTTCTTCTTGTACCTACTTCTACAACATGGAAGTGAACTTGAGCTCATGCTCAAGATATTGAACTCAGATCACTATGTGGTTGAACTATCTCTCTCTCATATATATATATATATAGTTAAACCAGATCTGTCACACTGGCATCACTCTCTTAGGCAAGGGGATGTGTCGACTTGGTAAGGCGATCTACCATAACCCATATTGCATCCTGACCTCTCTTGGTCTAGGAGATACCCACCACAATGTCCATGGTGATCTGCTCCCATTCCCTCTCGGGGACTCCTCATTATCTGTAGCAACTCACTAGGTTACTAGTGTTCGACCTTCACCCTCTGGCATGTACGACACCTGGCCACATGCCCCTCTATATCTTTCTTCATTCTAGGCCTTAAAGGTATCACTACACACCTCAACCATCTTGGTAGTACCAAGGTGTTCAATGTACTTAGAATTATGAGCTTCTTTCACAACATAATTCTTCGAGGGCAAATCCTCAGAAATCCTAAAACACTCTAGTAGTGGATTTCACCACCTACTTTTCCTGAGAGGTGCATCTGAGGTTCTCCCTAACAAACCTTGTATCTCCTCAAAATATAAGCTAACTGGGCAACCCCTAATCCAACCAACATGTCTAATTGTATCTAGATGTTAGCCATACATGTCTCATCTTCTAACGATCGTAGGGTTCATCTAGCCATCTCTTCCAGCCTCTCCACTGGCTAAACTAGACATCTGTATACATGAGTTGTGTCTCGGCTAAGAGTACATGTTACCACATTAGCTTCCTTATGTGCTAGGTGATGGTGAAGACATAACCTTCATATATTCCACTCATCATCCTTGTTTCGGGTTCAGGTCTATCTGAGTCAAGAAAACTTCAATCGCTTACATCCATCATCTCAGTTATCAAACCCAAACTTTAACTCATAAAATCTAAAATGCTCTTGATAAGAATGTCCTCATATGATGAAGACTGTAGTTCATCTATGCTTGCATACTATCTATCTAATATACTTCCCAAAGGGTGTGGTACTTCCTCTATCCTCAAACATCATATAAATTTTTCAACTCATATCACCTTTATCCTTAGTATTTGTCATGCATTTTGCCTTGTCTCTCGCACCCATAACTAGAGGAAATAAGCATTTGGCTGCAGTCCAAATGCAGATTTCATCCTGTTCTAAGAGTAGAGATGGTGCGTCACACATCACCATTACACTTTCCAGTCTAAGTTGAAACATACTTCACATGTCTCCACATCATGAATATCTCATAACTACTTTTGCATCCATGGAAAGGTTGTTCCCAAACACTTTTGGGCCTTAAACATCTCTCTTATGTACAATCCTTAGTCATTACCTCAAGGTGTTTAGGGTGCCAATACTTTTGGGGTGATCTAACCCTTATGCATCTAGGGTGTGCCTCTCACATTCACCCTTTAGGTCCCATGAACTCATGAAGGTGGCCAACCTCCTAACCCATGGGCCTCAGGCAAAGGTAGCTATTACCTCCTCGGCCCTATGGCCTTGTGCATCCAGGGAATGAACAACTCCTACTTCCATCGCTCTTATCCCTCCTTGACCTTAGTGTTGACTTAGGATTCTATGATATCTCGTGGCTCCTTTGTTCAAGCACATCTCATTCTTGAATCCTCACCTAAAACTTCATCATCTATCTCTGGGAACTCATGGTTAACCTTACATCCCTCCATAGGAATCATGGCCCCATACAAGTTTCCTTCCAAGGCAACATATCCTTATGCCCCTTAGAGATGGTCGTACATGGGTCTATAGATCCTTGCTCATATTATGTGCTCTTACACTTAACCTTTCAAGCTCTTATAAGTGTCTTCTTAAGGTTTACCTCAAACATAAACAAGAGTTGATGCTCACTTCAACATGAAGGGTCCCTTCCCAGGATAGGAGAAAACTATCACTTGATAGTAACAGAGATTACAAAACATGCTTACATTCAAATCTTGTATCCTAATGTATATGCATAGCTCCTCTCTGGATATTTATGCACGTAGCTAGCAAGAAGACATTCTACTAAACCATTCTAAGTTCCTTGGTATGTCATACTTGTTCATTTTTCCTCAAAGTTGGACCAATATCATACATGCATATGTCGCCAACAAACATAAATCTTAACTCAAATGGGGTTTCCTTATAATACATGGGAAGGGGTGCTAAGCTTAATTCCTATGAACTCAATCGGCCTCGTAAGCATCATCTACACCAGGTATTTTTACTTCCCCTCTTTGGTCCAGGAACCCCAGGTTCACTTCTTATGCATCGGTTTTCTAACTGCATGCTCAATTGTTCAACCAAGAACTGAACCTATACCAGATAAGGCATATACATCCTAACACTCTTCCACTTAACAACTTTTAGAGTCCTACACCAGGACAACCAACTGGGTGTGAGGCCTCACAACTTGCTATCATACCATACCTCTTTAGGGTCTTTGGAACTCTCTCTCCTACACCTAAAAGGTAGGCACTTATATAATCTGTATACCTGTACTAGGAACCTCTTTCTCTTTTCTAGGGTTTGGTTCCTCTAAAATAATTTGAGGTATGACAAGCCTCTAAGGGTCGTACATGATGCAATGACACACATCTACTCAGGGTCGTCTATTCTAGGCCACATCATACCAAACCTTCTCATGGTTCCTCATATCCTGGAGTCTAGGCCTCCAACCTTCATTATCTGAGTCTCACTCTTTCTCAAGAGATAACCCCATAACTAGTCCAACCACTTGGAGGTTCTCTCTCAAAAGATGGGTCAAGATTTTAAGGATACACATCTATTCCTACCTGGGTGAAATGTATTATCAATACTTATGTCCAACTAAGATCATCCAAATATCTACATGCTTATCTCATAAACTATCAGGCATAACCCTTCGCTCAGGTCTAAAACCTACTGCCCGCCTTACTACCATGCCTCTTTTTTTTCTCATGTATGCCCGTTAGGGTTCCTATATGGTCTCCTCTAACCTTCTCAATGAGGGAGCGATCCCTCACCCTCAACAGGCACGACCCACCAAAGGTCGGGTCACCACAAGGCACCAGGGGTCAAACAACCACACATAGTCTATGTTTCTTATGCATATACAAAACCTTTATGTAAAGCATGCATGTCAAACCCACGTACATGAATGCATGGTCAACTATGATATCCAAATCATCATGTCTTCTCTTTCTCTATGCACCTCTTAAGGTGTTGGGTTGAGCATCATCCTCAGAGGATGCATTAGATCTCTTCCTCTTCCTAGAGGATTCTTCCTCCAAGACTATCACTCTCCTCCCCATCCTATGAGATGGTCTAACCTTAGTGTTCTCTTGAGGGGTAACCTAGGGCACAACAACATAGGCCATGCTACCTAAGAATGTAACTAAACTCAGTCTAAGTTTCTAATTATCAAAACTTATGTCCATGACATCTTTCTTACATGTTTTTTATTATTTGGTGGAGGATTCCTTAATCCTTATCATTCTTAACCCCAAAACTTAGGAGGGTGGTGGAGAGAGATAAACCCTAATCTCTTAAAGTTATCCAATGCATGGGGTAGAGAAGGGAAAAAGATAGATGAGAGAAAACCTAGATGTATCTTATTTTGAGTCAAATCCTCTGATTTCGTCCAGGTGTCACACAGAATCTGGGAGTCCTCATAGACTGACTAGTGGGATAGAGGAAAATCTTGCCAGCCCTTGGATTATGATCCTTTTCTAGACACCTCCATCTTTGGAAATCTTCTCATAACTCCCTTGGGTTCTAACGAGTTTGTAAAATTTAATAATTATTAGAGATTAAATGGAAAATGATGTTCTAATACCAATTGTAATGACCCCCCTCCTCGGTAACCCCCAATTAAGGAAGACTAGAGAGCCAGAGGTGCTATCCCAAATCGGGATCAATGGTTTTGCAAATAAAAAAAAATCTATCAAAAACTAAGCTTAAAACATGATAAAAAATTACTTTTCACATACCTTTCAAAAATAGGAATCTGGAACTTTACCCACTGTAGAGTTCTATCGAGATAAATCCTCCTTTAGTAGATTAACTTTATTCTTCACAAATGCCACTTTACTATTTGTCCACTTTCAGATATTCCTAAAATACCAACAAACAAAATGCCAGTCAGTATAAATGAATATATCGATATGTGGTGACAACCAAAACATTGCACATATATTTTAACAACCTAATCACATAAAATAGTTGTTAACAATGCAAGATTACATTTTTCAGTATGACTTCCCAACCACTTTTACTCATTCTCTAGGATACCCTCTCTTAGGGTTTAGTCCTTGCAAGTGATTTTAGGCTACCTTCTCCATCATGTGCTTGGTACCTTGTGGGTCACCTCTCTGGGTGCCCTATGGTCTTCCCTTCGGGGCTTGACCACCTTGACCTTCCCTTTGGGGCTTGGTATTCTCAATTCTTACATCCAGATATGGTATGTAGGTTCAGGAAAGTCATATGTATACTTAAATTGTGATAATCATATTCACTTTAAAGATTGCATAAATAAAATCATCCAAGCAGTTAATTCCATGCAATCGGTGAAATGTCAGAAAATGCCAAAAAACTAAAGCAATTAATCATAAATAACCACATACCTGATTTGGAGATCTCATAGGTAATAAGCACAATCCAATCCAATCAGGAAATCCAAGCAATCAATCAAGCCAATCACACAAGCATAACAAAATCCTAAAAAGCATGTACAACCTATTTACTACATACTCATCAAGAACTCACTTTGTTGACTTGGAAATACTTCCTAGGGTTTCTAATCAGAATTAGGGCTTCCATAGGGTTATTTAGATCTATTTCTCAACTTTTCCTTTTATGTCAAAAAAACCCTAAAACAACATTTCTATGTTCAAAACCCTAATTACTCAACTATCCATATTAAAGCCTCTTTATTACCAATTTGGCTTAGGATCAACCTAATTTCATCTTATACAAAGGATCTTGAAAAATAACTCATTAAAAGTCATAAACACCTAGATTAGGATTTCTGAGCCCATTAGTGCACTTTATACATATGAAACCCTAAATGAGCATATTAAGCATATGGATCATCTATTTAAAGTCAATTTGTCCTTTTTATTAACAACATGTTAATATTCTCATAGAATATCCATATTACTTTTACCAATTAATTAATCATCAAATTAGGTTTTCTTACTCATGAAAGCATTAAAGATAGCAACTTTATGTACTTTTCAAACTATGAATAGATTCAGCCTTCAAACTATTTTTATTGTAATCTATGTATTTTTTGATCAACTTTTATAGATAAATCATCTTCATCCGATTTACCTATAATTAATTATGATTTTTGCTAATGAATTCTTTATTGACTAATGGGAGCCTGCCACCTCGGCTGGGCTAGCCAATTGAACCTTGCCAACTCGGTGTGGCTCGCCAGTGAAGACGCACGCTTGCTAAACCAAAAACATAATGAAAGGACAACTTTTCCGTTACCTGTAATGAAGGATCGTCGGGGAAATCCGGTATTTTCACACTGAGTCATCTTCAACCTCAGCTCGTTGCTCCTCAACATCTCGATGGTCAACATGATTGTTGACTCTGTGCTCTACTGCACCTGTGTGCCAACCAAGACCACCTAAATCTTTGCATCAACTCTCCAAACTCGTCTGAAGCTTCAATTTCCTTGCTCTCTTATCTCTACCACCGGGACGACACCGCACAAGCTCCGACAGAAGCCGCTCCTAGACGAAGGTATAGATCAAGGTGAAATCCTGAATTGAAGCCACCAACTTGTTCATCTACTCATTCTGGTCTCGCAAGAGTCGTTTGTGGGTTTGCTGATGTTGCACAACACCCCCTTTATATAGGGCATGGTCTTCCACTAGATTTGGAGGAATCCAGGTTTCATCATGAAAGGTCCCCAATCCCAGTATGGATGGGATCCTTGGGAACTTCCAAAGACATTGGGACCAATCCCAACTCCTCACTTCCTCTCGTTTATGAAGAAATCAATTTGGAAAAATAACTTGAATTGCTCTCTGGTCTGGGTCTCCATCTGAGACCAGGATTAGACCAGTGTCATTGGATCTCAGATCCAACAGTCTGCATCATCCGTGTTCTAAATAAACAAAATCTAATTCCAATGTAAATGTGACATTTAATACGATTAGTCAATTATCCATTCACTTTAGGAAAACTTGCAAAAATCATAACTCTCTCCTCATTTGTCCTTTTTCATCCAAATTTTAGGGAAAGTATTGTATTATCATTATCTACTCATATCCCAAGTTTGAGCCCCAACTCGATAGGATGAATGTGTTTTCTTCACATGCAAGTTATTACACATTAAATCATAGTTTATTCATATTTTCTCTCTCTTTCACTTTTATCTTCTTTATTTGGTATCCTTGTATCAAAAGAAATCATATGGATTCAGATTCCACTCCATTATGAACAAACTCTTATCCTTCTAGATAATTCCACGTTATTCTTAACATTATTTCAATTTCTCTTATTATTAGATTCCTTTTCCTCATTATTCTCTTTTAACTATATTGGGCTTATTAATCGACAGGCCCATGAAGACATTCATGCAAAGGGCATTTAGAAAAGAAATCCACACAAAGTACTTAAATCACACAATTTTCATAACCATAAATCTTTATTGGAGAAATTACATTTCAAACCATACAAGCCCAAAAATTGGGGTTGTAACATCCTTCCCCTCTTATAGGAATTTTTCCCTCAAAATTCCACCAAACATACAAACAATTCAGGATAAGATTTTTCCATGTCCATGATCAGCTCCGATGTGGCTTCATCCTCTCCATGGTGCTTCCAAAGAACCTTTTTTTTTGGTCGGTCTAAAAATATGTTGCTTGAAAACCAAAACATGAGGTACATAGTGCCCCTGAAAGAACAAGTCCCTGATACAAAACTTATCAAGGTAAATTGATCATCTCTCAGAGCAGAGATAGGAAAGACGAAGTTCCAAGAACTACCCTACAAACAGACACTCAACAAGAATAAGCTCAGGCCCCAACAATCAAAGCACCCACAAAGATAAGGACCCTCCCCTAACTAGCCTAGCCCTGAAGGAAGGGAGGGATCAGAGATTGACCTTCACGAATCTGCCCTGTAAGAAAATCCACTCCAGTCCCAACTGCCACAACTGGCTACAAGACCAAGAAAAAAAAACTAAGGCAAATAGTAGGAAGGTTCCCAAAGCTGCAGGCCATACAGGGAACCAACCAAAAAAAGGGAGAAGCCTCACACCCTCCTCCTTAGCCTCAGATCCTTCACTATTTCTTACTCTTCCTGTTCTTCGGACTGCCCTTGCCCCTGAAATCATACTCTAGATCCGGTTCAAGGTCACATGAACAACATGATTCTTCATCTGTGTCCTTGTTCACTGTCCTAGAGTAGTTCAAGTGAATCCTAGACACAAGCATCAGTTTCTTAGCTTCTTGAGAAGAAGCATTCCTATTGACCATGGAAAGCTCCCAGTCGAGATTCAGACCCTCCACAAAGTCTGTAAGAGAGGAACACACCATTTCCGGTTCAAGAAATTGAGGAGGGTCCATTGTAGCTACTTGTGTTGCTGCTGTAGGCTTTTCGATGACTACCGAAGTGTCTTTGACAGCAGGAGGAGGACTGGTGACCTTCCTCTCCTGGGATTTCTATCAAGCACCTTGGATCCCACTGAATTTACCTACACGCAGCTGCAGCTCCTTGTAGCTAGGTCGTCGGTCGGCCACAACAGGGCACGAGGCTTGTCTGTGCCCAAAGCAGCAGCATCTTGGGCATAGGATAGGCCTCGAGACGTATTCGATCTTCAGCTTCTTCCTCGCTCCATCCATTTCCACCAGAGCATTCTGGGGGAAGCCGGTACCTGTGAGCAGCTCAACACAGACCATCGCCTCTTTGAGGCAATCAACTGATTAGGCAGCATCATCGAAATCCACTGGGCAACCCAGCAGACTTGCAATTCCGCTGAGGCTGCTCAAGGTCCATGGCGAACCAGGGTTTTCCACCCTCAACCATACGGGGAGCTTGCTGAAGGAGAGAGGTTCAAGGACAACTCCAGGTTCCCATGGGTGCACGATAACTAAGGCGCCATCTAGCATCCATGGCGCTTCGTCCAGGACTCTCTCCCTCTCTTTAGGCATTGGCAGCTTGACGATGTAGCCCTCTGGATCCTCCGCCACCACCTGCACGTCATCGCTCAACCTCCAGTTCCTCTTGATCCATCCTTGGATCTGGCTTCTGAATGGTTTCCTCGCGGTGAAGCGAATTGAGACAAACTCCTTCCATGATGGCATTGTCGAATCCTTGCTAGATATGACGAACAGCTTCGATCCGTCTTTGACCGAAGGCTCGACAAACTCCATGACAGCTGGGAGAATCGCCTCCCTACCAGGACGAGAGGATGAAATCCAGTCATCTTCCTGTGGGATGGGTTTCTCCGCGCTATCCCCTGACGGCCGTTGTGAAGATGAGGAGGCTAGGTTTGAGGTCAGGGGAACCGTCGGAGCCTGAGCAGGGAACTCGATTTGTTGTGGACCTTGGTTGATCTCCACTCCACCGGACACCCTTGAGCCTGATGGAGGAGATGACGACGCCGCCACCCCTTGAGATCGAACTCCTTCAGCTACTCCATCGGCAGCCCTAGTTCACCCTCCGCTTCCAAAGAACCTTTATCATCTTATATTCTTACATCTAAGTTCTTTCACCTTGGTATCTAGAATCCTCACATGTGACTCAGGATATGTCAGCCTCCCTTGGAGTTCAATAGGTTCAATGCTCATCACATGGCTCAGGTAAATCACATAGTGCTCTAGATCAGACACATGGAACACATCATACATCATATTATCCTAAGGGGTAAGTCTAAACATAAGTAACTCCACCAAACCATCTAAAATGGACCCATGCATCGGGAAGCCAACTTTCTTAACTATAGCTCGGAGGGGTTGGATTTTCAAAATGCTTGTTCGCCCACATTGAACAGCAAGTCAGTCTACTTCGCATCATCACGTGACTCCTATCATTCATGGGCTTTCTCAGCCATTGCTCGATGGTTCAATATCATTAATTTGTTATTATACCTTTGCTCTCCTATAGTTATATTTGATAAATGACCATAATAAGTGGGTGTGTAACTTCAATGTGATATAGTTTGTTATACCTAAATGTAATTAAATGAGGTGATTGGTTATAATCGGACCTCTTGCATGATTAATGTGACAATGTATTGCACTCTTCTTGTGTCTAAACCACAATGTAGTGCTATTTGAATATCATAGAGCCTTGCCATAATAATACCTATGGATACATAATTTCTTAAGATCTTTTCATCCTTGTTGAAGGTGTGGAATGATGTGGATGACCTTGATATGAATAATGTGATGGTCTTAATGACCTTTAGGCATGTTGAGCCCTGATTGAGGTGAAATCCTTTTCATGTTCCAATAAGGGTTGAAACCCTAGAACTTGTGATAAGAAATGGATATCTTGAAATGATATGATGATAATATGGTTCATTATAATGAAATGGATGATAGCATATGGTAATGTGATTAAGATCTATACTTCAAACATTTTATATACTCTAAAGTTGCAATGCTTATACACTTGATAGAAATGAATTGGGTTTTGTATGTTCATTTATATGATGAAGCCTTAGTTCACCCAATTGGCAATAACTAATCAAGTGTAACCCTAGTCATGTAGTTCCTTGTGCCACAGATCCATCTGTGTCAGGACTTGCCAGATGGTGAAATGAGTATTCCTAAGGGAAACTCAGAGCACATACTGTTGAGTATGCAGGGTGCTTGTCATCCTAACTCTAAATGTTTGGGAGGATGACTTTGGTCATACCTCGACAGGAGAATGGGTATGGTTGTGTCTCAGATATGTTTATATGATAAGATTTGAGGACAACTGCGGTTGTACCTTGGATGGTAGGGTTTGTATTCCCACCTCCTTTCACTAGTGTCGTGACCTGTACCAAGGATAGACCAGGCTATTAGTAGCTTGACCTTATGTGTTGTTGTGGCAGACTCATACTAACTGAGGGCAGAGAAGACCTTAGGAATCCGGTTATCCTACATCTTGTATGGAACTTATTTCAACTTAGTGGTGGTCAGTTGGGACTTTAGTGGTATTCCTCAAATCCCTCAGGACAACATAATAAAAGATGTAATTCAAGCAGTGTAGTATATATCTGTTAGGGTTAAATATGTCTCACATTGGTTGAGTAACTGTTGTTTTATCTTCATACTACATAGTTCTTATAGAGTGTAGACTTATGAAATTTGAGTAGTTCTACTTGTTGCTAAAGCTTATTTGCTTAATTTCTTAGTATGCTTAAATTGTTCAATCTTCTCAATTGTTTATTCAATACTCTATCTGCCAGTTTATTTACTATTAATTAATCTGTTGTAATCAATATTCATTGAAGAGAGTTATATCTCTCACTGGGAATAGGTCTCACTCGTGGGTCACCTCATCTTTTAGGTGATTGAGGGAAATGAGGTCGAGGTCGTGCTGGGGAAGAAGATCAACCTGGTGATTAGTAGTTTTAGAAGGTTGGTCAGTTGTAGATGGTAGTAGTTGAGTCCTAGTGTTGTCCTTGTACTCTCAGGTCTGGGTATGGGATGTGTTTTTTAGATGATATATTTGTATCGACATGAGATTTTGGTAGTATGCCAATGTTTGTAAATATATGACATGTACCTATGAAATATCTTTTGTATACAGGATGTGGGGAGGCCATTGGACCCATATGTAAATACCTGTTATAGTATATGAGAATGGAAGGATGGACCTTCATGTAAATATTCTAGAGTTTGTTTACATTATTGAAATTGGTTTTAATTATTCCGCATTTTTGACTATGTGATTAATTTGCAGTTGATCATGTTTTGTGTTTTGAGTAATCTCGTTTAGCGTGATGAGGTGTCATAGTTAAGTTGGTACCAGAGCTCTAGGTTTTTTGAATCTACAGAGACATACGACTTAGGTTTGAGTTTGTTCTTATGTATCCAACATATCTGATCATAGTTTATGCTTATGCAGATATGTCTGGAGGACATGAATGAAACATTGAGAGTAGCAATATTGCACTAGGAGGAGGTGCTGGGAGGTAGGCACACAATGAGAGAGTGCCAAAATTAGGGCCAGAGTAGCCTATGATGCCTCAGCTAGACCCGACAATGATGGCCAAACCTGAGTTTCAGTATAGATATTTAGACAGATGATGGCCACAATTACACATATAGCAGACAGAACACCAACACCTCAAGCTAGGGCAGTTGTCCCTAATGTGGAATCCCAAGGTGTAGGGAATATGTTTGAATGTCTTACATGTGTTAAGGAGATTGAATATGCTGGTACTTCTGATCCAGTAGACGCTGACATGTGGTTGACTGAGCTGGAAAAGGAATTCAAAATCCTGAACATACATGAAGAAGACAAAGTGAAGCACATGGTATACTTGTTGTAGGGTAGTGCTAGACATCGGTGGGACGTAGAAGAGGAGAAAAGGCCAGGAGTTGTGATAGGATGGGAGGAGTTTTGGCGGGAATATGTTAGCTGATACTTTCAAGAGACCTATCTAGATGAGAAGATATCTTAGTTCGAGAAGATTCATTAGGGGGATATGACTATTAATGACTATGAGTCAAAGTTTATGGAGCTTCTGAGGTTCTACCCACACATGGAAGCCACTGACAAAGAAATGATCCATAGGTTCAAAAAGGGTCTAAGTACTGAGTTGACTACAACAACATCAGCCCTAGAGAATAGGGAAAGGTTTTCCACCTTTGTGGAATCCATAAGGAGGATTGAGAGGTCTTCCATAGAAAAGCATGAAGCTAGTGATAAAAAGTGACCATTTCAATTCCATGGACAGTCATCTAGAGGCTTGAAGAAGACAAGGTTTTTTGCACCACAGTCGTAACCAAGGTCAACCTTCACTGAAGAAAGATCACATGCACCTCCACAGTGGACCTCGAGTAGGGGTAGAGGTCACAGTTTACCACTGACAGGAGCTCACAACTCATCATCAGTCTCGGTTACATGGTCGTTTAGACCACAGAGTGATAACTGGGTGTGTCATCAATGTGGACAGACAAGACATATTAGATGGAATTACCCTATGAAGGTTGAGGAAGTGACTCATCCACCAAGGCAGAGTCAGTAGGGATAACAACAAAGACAATTCAGTAGTGGAAGAGGACGTGATAAAGTGTCATAGATAGGATCCTGTAGATAGGCTAGCAGAGGATGTGGACGACAACATGTGATGGCAAGGTTCTATGCCATGAGCCAGCCAGAAGCAGTAGTCAACCTACAAGTCATGATAGGTCAGATGGAGTTATTTCATTCTGATTCATCTGCTTCTTGTTTCGTATATGTGCTAGTAGATCCAGGTGCATCACACTCTTTTATTACTAGAGAGGTGATAGATAGTTGTTATCTACATGTTAGTCATAGATCTGATAGCATGTGACTAGAGACTCCTTTGGTTGGTTCTACTGAGTTGCGGGAAGTGTGCTCTTCTTATGTTCTTTCTTTTCCAGGATGTAACATTCAAGTGGATCTTTTACCACTTGACATGCATGGTTTTGATGTAATCCTAGGGATGGATTCCTTGAAAAAGTACAAGGTAATCTTGGACTGTAGCACTAAGGTAGCAACATTCCATGATGGAGAGGTACAATGGGTTTCCGAAGGTGATAGGAAGATTCTTCATATATGTTTGATGTTAGCTATGATAGTAGAGTGATTGATGAAACAAGGATGTGAAGCTTTATTATCCCATGTTGTGGATGCCAAGGCAACATGTCCTAGTATCCAGGAGATACCAGTGGTACGAGAGTTTGAAGATGTTTTTCTTAATGAGTTTCCTGGAGTTCCCCCTCCTAGAGAGATTGACTTTGAGATCAATCTTGCCCCTGGAACACAACCCATAGTACAGTCACCATACAGAATGGCACCAGTAGAGATGCAGGAGTTAAAGAAATAGTTACAAGAACTATTATAGAAGGGTTTTATTAGACCAAGCACTTCCCCTTTGGGTGCTCCCATGTTTTTTATCAAGAAGAAAGACAGTTCCATGAAGTTGTGTATAGACTACCGACAGTTAAACAAAGTGACGATAAAGAATAAGTATCATTTGCCAAGGATTGTTAATCTTTTTTATCAATTGAGAGGTGCCACTGTGTTTTCAAAGATAGACCTCAGGTCAGGTTACCATCAGTTTAGGATTAAGGAAAATGACATACCTATGTCAACCTTTAGGACTAGGTATGGTCATTATGAGTACGTGGTGATGCCATTAGGGTTAACCAATGTACCTGCAACTTTTATGGATCTAATGAATAGGGTGTTAAGACCTTATCTTAATCAGTGTGTGGTCATGTTCATAGATGATATCCTAGTATACTGCAAGGACAGTCAATAGCATGATTAACACCTGTGCCAGGCGTTGACTTTGTTGAGGCAAGATCAAATATATGCTAAGTTCGGCAATTGTGAATTATGGTTATCTGAAGTGTCTTTTCTAGGCCATGTTAAAGTGGAGTATGTACTAGAATGGGAACAATGAAAGATACTGATAGAGATTCATAGTTTCCTAGGTTTGGCAGGCTACTACAAAAGGTTCATTAAGGATTTTAGTTCTATAGCATTACCCCTGACTAGGTTGATAAGGAAGGACATTCCTTTTGCTTGGAATGACAAGTGTTAATGTTCTTTTCATCCATTGAAAGACAAGTTGACCAGTGCACCAGTGTTAGTGCTACCAGATCAAGGGAAAGGCTATATTGTCTTTTGTGATGCTTCAAAGAATGGGTTGGGATGTGTGTTGATGCAGTATAAAAATATGATTTCTTTTGCTTCGCGACAACTTAAGAAACATGAGGATAATTACCCAACACATGATCTGGATCTTACAATAGCGGTCCATGCCTTAAAGATTTGGAGACATTACCTTTATGGAGAAAAGTGTCAGATCTCCACTGACCACAAGAATTTACAATATATCTTCTCAAAACATGAGATGAATATGAGGCAAAGGAGATGGATGGATTTGATTAAGGATTATGATTGCATAATAAACTACCATCCAGGGAAAGAAAATGTGGTAGCTGATTCTTTGAGTAGGAAGTCATCTTCATCCTCATCTATAGATAATGCATAGATGTATTCCTTAGTTTGCCACAAGAGGGATATGCTAGTGTCTCTTCGCTAGACAAATCTCTACCTGGAAGTTTCCTTATTGGCATGTCTATTGACACAGTTACAAGTCAAACCTACCTTGAGACAACATATATGTGATGCACAATAGAATGATACTATGATACATAATATCCAATCAGGGATTGGCAGTGAAAAGTATGATGGCTTTCATGAGGTAGGTGACGGTACAGTTTGATTCCACAATAGGGCAGTAGTTCCTGATGCTGAGGGGTTGAGAAAGATGGTACTTGAGGAGGCTCACTGCTCGATGTATGCAAACTTGAAGGACTTGTATTAGTGGCTAGGTATAAAGTGTGATGTGGCAGAGTTCGTTGCTAGATGTTTAGTTTGTCAGTAGGTGCAGGTTGAGCACCAGAAACCTACATGAACATTACAACATTTTCCAATACCACAGTGGAAATGGGATCATATTACCTTGAACTTTGTGGTTGGTCTTCCTAGGATAGCTAAGGGTCATGGTTCCATATGGGTGGTAGTGGATAGATTGACTAAGTCAACTCACTTTCTTCCAGTCAAGATGACGTTTATAAAAAGAAGTTGGAACAAGTATATGTTGATGAGATAGTTTGTAGACATGACATTCTAGTGACTATAGTTTTTGGCAGAGGTCCACAATTCTCAAGTTGTTTTTGGGAACATATGCATTCAGTAATGGGAACACATCGGAGGTTCATCATAGCTTTCCATCCATAGGAAGATGGCCAGTCTGAAAAGACTAATGAGACCTTAGAGGATCTCTTGAGGGCATTTGTCTTGTAGTTTCTGGGTAGTTGGGATATACATCTCAGTTTGATAGAGTTTTCTTATAATAATATCTACCAAAGAAGCATATATATGGATCCTTATGAGGCTCTATATGGGAGACATTATCAATCTCCTCTTTACTGGTATGAGATCAGTAAAAATCAACTTTTGGGCCCTGAGCTAGTACAACAAACTACATAAAAGATTAAAGTGATGCAATAGCAGTTGAAAGCATCTCAGGACAAGTAGAAATCTTATGCAGATAACCGACGCAGACCACTTGATTTCCAAGTGGGAGATAGAGTATATCTCAAAGTCTCTCCTTGGAAAGGAGTGTTAGGGTTTGGGAAGAAGGGTAAGTTGGCTCCTAGATTTATGGGACATACCCTATCTTAGCTCGTGTTGGAAAGGTGGCATACAAGTTGGAGTTACCCCCAGAGGCACACATGTTACATAATGTTTTTTCACATCTCCATGCTAAGGAAATGCCATCCAGATACATAGCAGACAATCCAACCAGTAGAGGTTGAGTTACATGAGGATATCTCTTATGTTGAAGGTCCAGTGTTGATCCTGGACAGGAGAGTGAAGAAGTTGAAGAAGAAATATATAGTGTAAGTAAAGGTTTTTTGGCATCATCATGACATATAGGAAGCCACATGGGAACTATATAATGAGATGTGTAGAAAGTACCCATGTCTCTTTGTATAGGATTTTGGGGCAAAATCTTTGTTAAGGGTTTATAGTTGTAAGGCCCCTGAACTTTCTTAAAGTGTTGAACAAGCTTAATTACCATAAAAAAATCTTACAACCTTAATTTAACCTTGTGATATGCTTTATAATCATAAGAAAAGCTTAAGTTTCAAATTTGGTCCAATTTGGACATTGTTTGAGCAAGTTATGAAATTTTATGTACATTCTAGACTTTATAATAAATTACCCAATCAGGAGGTTTTATTTGTATATTGTCACCATAATTATGATCCTTATAGGTTTCCTTATCATTCTTGACTTTTTTGGGCTATGGGGCTCCTAGTTGTTCTTGGTTTGGTGGTGTTCCTCTTCAAGGACATTTTAGGGGCTTCCCCCTTTATGTAAGAGTAATGGTAAAGATAAGGATGAGGATAAGGTTCAAGATAAGGATAAGGGTATGGATAAAAGAGAGAAAGTGTAGGTGTTAAGTGAGGGAGGTGTTTCATGGACATAGAATCTCTAGGCTATTGACACATGGAAAACTCATGGGCAGCTCATGCTTGACCCCTTCCTTATCCATGAAGCTATATATACCCCTTCCTATTTCCAAATCAAAATCATTGCTCACTCCCTCTTTCCTTTAGCTTAGAGCAACGAAATTGCTCCATTGGTCTATGGAAAAAAGTGGTCTAAGGTAGAAGACAACCTCTTTTTGGAGAAGACGGTCTCCTAGAACTCCATCTAGCCCTACCTAGGGTTTCTAAGGTCATCTTCTAGGGTTTTCGACTAAGGCAAGTTGTTTTCTTCCTTCCTTCTCCATTTTTCTTACTCTTCTCCTTCTTTATACCTTCCTCCAAGTTGAAACTCTGGTGTTCCATGGTAAAAGTTGCTTTATAGCTCCAGATCCTACCTTTCTTGCTTCTTTTTCTAGGGTTTTGATTCCTTGAGAAGAAGAGTGCCTGCTTGGCCGAGTTTAGAGCTTCCTCTTGGGTTTTCTACCTTCTTGGCTCAAGTTTCTTGCTTCTAGAAGTCTGTTCTTATCAGTAGAAGTGATTTTTATAACCCTCTTTACTTATATTGGTTACTATAAGCTTGTTAGCTCATGTTCTTGCTTAAAAATAGTGATTTAAGCATTAAGAAGCTAAACTTGTTTGGGATTTCGATTTTTATGGTGTTTCCTATTTTGATTCAAGTTCTGAATGAACCAATAATTATGTGCACATTCTTCCTAATGAAGGAGATGACTTAGTTCAAGTTAGAATCACGACCTATGGTGCTAAGCACCTATCAACCGATGGTCCATATTAGGGTTTCTAGGTTGTTTCTTCTCTAAACACATGACCCAATGGTGTGGTCTTCATAACAATCGAAGGTGGTGACCAAGGGTGATGAACGATGGTGTGGTCTCATAGTCACACCTTAGGTCATTGTTAGGCTCTCTTGGAGTCTCAATGAGAAATGGTTTGATTCTCTAATGATGTTATCAATCAATGATGACATTAGCTTAATATTCGATGGTGTTAAATGAATATAGTATTGATCTAACAATCAATGGTGGATTAATGATTACAACTAATGGTGGATCATGTCATCACCATATATGGTGAGTTAATGATTTAATTGTATATTTGACTAAATCTTAAATCAATGTTTCCTTGGTTCAATTGATCTAATGGTTAGACCTATACTTCAATTGATAACTTTGAACAATGAACCCGATCCAAAGAATGAGATTGGATGCTTCAACATCCAATGGATTAGAATGAGTACCATAATATTATACGTGTGTCCTAGTGATGCAAATTTGATGGTTCAATATCATTAATTTGTTATTATACCTTTTGTAACATCCCAAATTTGTAAATAAAACAAGTTTAAGGTCTTTAGTGCAAAATTTTCAACTTTTAATGTCGAAATCCAAGTAATGATGCAAATCACCTACATATTTAACACCTCATTTGAAATATGTAATCAATAGAGAGAAAAATAAATATACCCCTTATTTTCCTTTCTTTACAATCAAATGAACACACATGATAATTCATTTTTATTAAAATAGTGACATATATGAGTTTGATTAACAAGAGGTAAGCAAAACCTAAATCTAATCACATAGGAAGATTCTAGACCCTTTTATTAGCTTGTGGTCCAAATTTGAGGACATTTGGACTTTGTTTGACCATCTAAATTAATTAGGACATGTTTCATAAAGTTTTTAATCAAATATCATTGATTTTCTTGTCTAACCTATGGTCTTGGATTTATTTTGATGTCAGACGGCCCTCAAACCCATTCTGAGTCGGACTCTGGGTCACGGATCCAACCGTTGAGTGAGAGGGTGTCTTCCTCACCTGAGTCCTTAGTTTTTGGGACTCTACAGTCCCCGATTTACTCTCCCCTTCCCGATTTCTCTCGACAGAGTCCCTCAGATCATGTTCTCTTCTCCTCCGTGATCCTCGCATCGACCCGATCTTGTGTATACAAAATTTTATAGGGTTTCTCACCCTAGAGATCCCTGACGAGGAAGGGACTTTGTTCGCTCCCCTATTTTCACCTCTGTGGGCTCATCTCGCCGCTCAGACCACCACAACTATAAAAGGACCCCTAAAAATCAATCCTCACACACCTAGAAATGTAACCCACCAGCTATATTTCCCTCTGGTACCCTCAAACCCACCTCCCCTACTCCGTGGCAAAACCCCCCTCACGGTCGACTGTGACGATGCTCCTTTGGCCTTATCCACCCCAAGTTGATGCGCAGAAGGGTCACCTATGCCCAGTGGAAGCTTCTAATACCCGAGTTTGGCTGAGATTTCAGGTATTGGGAATTCGCCCCTTTTTCCTGTTCTGGGATCGCTTCTTCAATTTTTGATCAATAGGCGAACTGCACTGTAGATTTCATCACTTTTGGATTCTTCGTAATCACCTGAATCCACTTGGACCACTAGTTTTTACTTTAATCCACTCATTTTCTATTTCCCCTTCTCGGCGGCACCTGTTTCCATGGAAGAAGATGGTATGGCCTTTTCAGCCACCCCATAACCTACTTCTGACATCAACGAGTTCGGCCAAAGAGGAAGAATGTGATTTGCACCTTGGTTTTCTATGAAAGAAGATGGTTTTGAGTGTTTGTTTTTGAGGGTCCTCATTGACTTGCTGTTGTTTGTGAGTCCCGACTGAAAACGAAGATCGTGGGTTCTTGTTTCTTGATTTTTCCCTAGATTGGATCCTTATTTGTCACGCTGCCTCAAGGGCAAATTCATTAATTAATCCTTTTTTTAGTTTAAATAGTCATAGGCTGCTTGAGTGTGCCCTTCATAGGAGGATGACCCTGGTTGGGCCACCTCAGGGTGGTGACCCACTGCTGATTTGGATAATAATACACACATGGCGTTTCTTTGAATTCTGATTGGTTGACTTTAGAAAATTCATAGCAACTGATTGGTTGGTCAGAAAAATACGAATAAATATGTTTTGGAAAGGACTTTCTGAGTAGAATCCGATTTTTTTTTCAAGACCTAATTCCATCATCTCTAACCATGTTTCCCTAAAGTACCTAAATTAGGGTTTAGGATGTACTAATGAAGGTAATTAATATAAATCATGTAATTTCAGGAACATAGAATCAAATCAGGATCAGGGAGACCAAATTAGGGTTTGCTCCAATAAGGTAAGCAGGTCATGCCATCATACATGCGTACCTTGGTTGAACTTCATGTTATCTATGCTTTATGATTATGCTTTAAATTCCAAGTAAATGAATGAAATTAAGATAATGATCATGTCTCAGATTATATTATTGCATATTGTTTGTTATATTCATAAAGTCCTATGTTTATCACAGATGCTCATTAGTTTAGTGATTATGATCATGTAATGATTAAGACATTTAAGAAAGAACCATGTTAATCATGTAATGAGGGAGAAATCCCATTATGTCAAATATTTAATGTCCAAGATTATGATAATATTCATTTTAAGAATCATGTTATAAGAACTTGATTAAGTTTCATATGCTCTCGCAATCATGGACCTTAAGGGGTTGTTATGGGAATTTGTGCCAATTATGGGCTTTCATATCCAATCATGGACCTCAAGGGGTCGTTTTGGGCTTTTTAGCCAAATCATGGGTATTAGTGCCAATTTATGGACTCTTAAGTGGGCAAATCATAGAGAGTGCATATTTTACTTATTCAGTTCTTATTTATGTTAAGTAATCAATTTCAAGAATGCTTAAGTTAAATTCATGTCATGGTTTCCTTTCAAGTCAAGTATATGCTTATTTTTAGTTCTTATAAAATGTATGGTGCCGCTTACTAATGTTGTTGCTTTGTTTCGCATGGTCGTGGGACAAGATGTCCCTAGATCAAGGAGCAAGAGGGAATTGAAGCGACCCTTCAAGTGTAGCTGACTCAAAGAGACTTTAGCTTGGTGGATGTAGGTATGGTACATGAGCATGTTTCTATTGTGGAGAGAATGGACACCTCAGGTCAAGTTGCCTAAAGTTGCTGAAGAAGGAGGAAAATACAAATCAGAATAGAAACCAAGATCCTCCACCTAAGAGGAAAGCTAGGGTTTTTGCCATGGACTTAGAAGATGATGATCAAGGTAATTGTTAATTCATATTTATAAGCCCTAAATGTTGAATATATGCTTTTATGAAAATTTATGAAACTTAAGAAGGGATAAATGAAACCTAAGGTGGGTTGTAGTCTAAGGAAATTTCGAGGACAAAACTTATTTAAGGTGGGTAGAATTGTAACATCCCAAATTTGTAAATAAAACAAGTTTAAGGTATTTAGTGCAAAATTTTCCACTTTTAATGTGAAAATCTAAGTAATGATGCAATCACCTACATATTTAACACCTCATTTGAAATATGGAATCAAGAGAGAGAAAAAGAAATATACCCCTTATTTTCCTTTCTTTACAATAAAATGAACACAAATGATAATTCATTTTTATTAAAATAGTGACATATATGAGTTTGATTAACAAGGGTAAGAAAAACCTAGATTTAATCACATAGGAAGATTCTAGACCCTTTTATTAGCTTGTGGTCCAAATTTGAGGACATTTGGACTTGGTTTGACCATCTAAATTAATTAAGACATGTTTCGTAAAGTTTTCAATCAAATATCATTGATTTTCTTGTCTAACATATGGTCCTGGATTTATTTTGATGTCACGCGGCCCTCAAACCCAGTCCGGGTCAGACTATGGGTTGTGGATCCAACCTCTAAGTGAGAGGGAACCTTCCTCACTTGTGTCCTTAGTTTTTGGGACTCTACAGTCCCTGGTTTACTCTCCCCCTCCCGATCTCTCTCGACAAAGTCCCTCGGATCGCGTTCTCTTCTCCTTCACGATCCTTGCATCGACCTGATCTTGTGCATACCAGATTTGATATGGTTTCTCACCCTGGAGATCCCTGATGAGGAAGGGACTCTATTCCCTCCCATGTTTTCACCTCTGTGGGCTCCTCTCGTCGCTCAGACCACCACAACTATAAAAGGACCCCTAAAAATCAATCCTCATACACCTAGAAACAAAACCTACCAGCTGTCTTTCCCTCTGGTACCCTCAAACCCACCTCCTCTACTCCGTAGAAAATCCCCCCTCACAGTCAGCTGCGGTAATGCTCCTTCGACATTCTCCACCTTAAGTTGATGCACAGAAGGGTCACCTATGCCCAATGTAAGCTTCTAATACCCGAGTTTGGTCGAGATTTCAGGTTCTGGGAATTTGCCGCTTTTCATATTCTGGGATCGCTTCATCAATTTTTGATCAATAGGAAAACTGCACTATAGATTTCATCACTTTTGGATTCTTCATAATGTCGTGAATCCACTTGGACCATTAGTTTTTACTTTGATCCACTCATTTTCTATTTCCCCTTCTCGGTGGCACCTATTTTCATGGCAGAAGATGATCTGGCCTTTCCAGCCACCCCATAACCTACTTCTGACATCAATGAGTTCGACCGAAGAGGAAGAAGGTGATTTGCACCTTGGTTTTCCATGAAAGAAAATGGTTTTGAGTGCTGGTTTCTGAGGGTCCTCGTTGACTCGCTATTGTTTGTGAGCCCCGACTGAAAACAAAGATCGTGGGTTCTTGTTTCTCAATTTTCCCTGGATTTGATCCTTATTTGTCACGCTGCCTCAAGGGAAAATTCATCAATTAATCAGTTTCCTAGTCTACAGAGTCGCAGTCTACTTGAGTGTGCCCTTCACTAGTGGCTGACCCTAGTTGGGCCACCTCAGGGTGGTGACCCACTGCTGATTTGGATAATAATGTACACATGGCATTTCTTTGAATTCTGATTGGCTGACTTTAGAAAATTCATAGCAATTGATTGGTTGGTCAGAAAAATATGCATAAATATGTTTTGGAAAGGATTTTTTGAGTAGAATCTGATTTCACTATTTTCTAGACCTAATTCCATCCTCTGTGACCATGTTTCCCTAAGTACCTAAATTAGGGTTTAGGATGTACTAATGAAGGTAATTAATATAAATCATGTAGTTTTAGGAACATAGAATCAAATCAAGATCAGGGAGACTAAATTAGGGTTTGCTCCAATAAGGTAAGTAGGTCATGCCATCATACATGCATATTGTGGTTGAACTGCATGTTATGTATGCTTTATGATTATGCTTTGAATTCCAAGTAAATGAATGAAATTAAGATAATGATCATGTCTCAGATTATATTATTGCACGTTGTTTGTTATATTCATAAAGTCCTATGTTTATCATAGATGATCATTAGTTTAGTGATTATGATCATGTAATGATTAAGACATTTAAGAAAGAACTATGTAAATCATGTAATTAGGGAAAATGCCATTATGTCAAAGATTTAATGTTCAAGATTATGGTAATGTTCATTTTAAGAATCATGTTATAAGAACTTGATTAAGTTTCATATGCTCTCACAATCATGGACCTCAAGGTGTCGTTATGGGCATTCGTGCCAATTATGGGCTTTCATAGCCAATCATGGACCTCAAGGGGTCATTTTGGGCTTTTTAGCCAAATCATGGGCATTAGTGCCAATTATGGGCTCTTAAGTGGGCAAATCATAGAGAGTGCATATTTTACTTATTTAGTTCTGATTTATGTCAAGTAATTAATTTCAAGAATGCTTAAGTTAAATTCATGTCAAGGTTCCCTTTCAAGTCAAGTATATGCTTATTTTTAGTTCTTATAAAATGTATGGTGTCGCTTACTGATGTTGTTGCTTTGTTTTGCATGTCCGTGGGATGAGATGTCCCTAGATCAAGGAGCAATAGGGAATTGAAGCGAGCCTTATAGTTTAGCTGAATCAAGGAGACTTTAGCTTGGTGGGGTGCCATTTATCACTCCATAGATTATCTAGTTTAGTTATTCCATGTTTTAGATTTGCTTAGTTTATATGTGTTAGGCTTGAGATCAAGATGAGACAATTTATGTTTTTCCCTTTTTTATGAGCAATGTATGAATCTATTTTTTAGTTAATGCAAGGTGTTTTGTTTACCTTGTTGTGATGTATATCATGTTTTGTGATGTTCCTCCGAGCCAAGTGACCCATGTTATGGACAACATGAGGTTTGCTTCCGCTATCATATATGTGCTTGGAGGGGCATTACACCTTTGCTCTCCTATAGTTATATTTGATAAATGACCATAATAAGTGGGTGTGTAATTTCAATGTGATATAGTTTTCTATACCCAAATGTAATTAAATGATGGTGATAAATTTATAATCAGCCGTCTTGCATGATTAATGTGACAATGTATTACATTCTTCTTATGTCTAAACCACAATGTAGTGCTATTTGAATATCATAGAGCCTTGTCATAATAATACCTTTGGACACAAAATTTCTTATGATCTTTTAACCCTTGTTTAAGGCATGGAATGATGAGGATGACCTTGATATGAATAATGTAATGGTCTTAATAACCTTTGGGCATGTTGAACCATGATTGAGGTGAAATCCTTTCATGTTCCAAGAAGGGTTGAAACCCTGGAACTTGTGATAATAAATGGATATCTTGAAATGATATGATGATAATGTGGTTCATTATAATGCAATGGATGATAGAATATGGTAATGTGATTAATGTCTATACTTCAAACATTTTATATCTTCTAAAGTTACAATGCTTATACACTTGATAGAAATGATTTAGGTTTTGTATGTTCATTTGTATGATGAAGCCTAAATTCACCCAATTGGCAATAACTAATCAAGTGTAACCCTAATTATGTAGTTCCATGTGCCATAGATGCATCTGAGTGTCAAGACTTGCCAGATGGTGCAATGAGTATTCCTAAGGGAAACTCAGAGCACATACTGTTGAGTATGTGGGGTGCTTGTCATCCTGACTCCAAATGTTTGGGAGGATGACTGTGGTCATACCTCGGTAGGAGAATGGATATGGTCGTGTCTTAGATATGTATATATGATAAGATTTAAGGACAACTGTGGTTGTACCTTGGATGGTATGGTTTGTATTCCCACCTACTTCCATTAGTGTCGTGACCTGTACCAAGGACGGACTAGGATATTAGCAGCATTACCTGATTTGTTGTTGTGGAGAACTCGTACTGACTGAGGGTGGAGAAGATCTTAGGAATTCGATTATCCTAGATCTTGTATGGCACTAATTTCGACTTAGTATTGGTTAGTTGGGACTTCAGTGGTATTCCACAAATCCCTTAGGGAAACATAATAAAAGATGTAATTCAAGCCGTGTAGTATATATCTGTTAGGGTTAAATACGTCTCACATTGGTTGAGTAATCTTGTTTTATCTTGATACTACATAGTTCTTATAGAGTGTAGACTTATGAAATTTTAGTAATTCTACTTGTTACTAAAGCTTATTTACTTAATTTCTTAGTATGCTTAAACTGTTCAATCTGCTCAATTGCTTATTCAATACCCTATCTTCCTAGCTTATTAACTGTTAATTAATCTATTGTAATCAATATCCATTGAAGAGAGTTATATCTCTTGCTGGGACTGAGTCTCATCCATGGGTCACCACATCTTTTAGGTGATTGAGGGAAATGAGGTCAAGGTCGTGTCGTGGAAGAAGATCATCCTAGTGATTAGTAGTTTCAGAAGGTTGGTCAGTTGTAGATGGTAGTAGTAGAGTCCTTGTGTCATCCCTATACACTCAGGTCTGAGTATGGGATGTGTTTTCTAGATGATATATTTTCATCGACACAAGATTTGGCAGTATGATAATGTTTATAAATATTTGACATGTACCCAGTGTTCAGAAAAGCACTATTCGGTGTACGGGCGGACGGGGCACTGAATAGAGTATATGCGGTATGTGGGAGTATATGCGGGAGTATATACGGTTTTGGATTTTTTTAATAAATCAATATATCTACGTATATTTATATATCAGTCATATAGAATTATATATCACATTGAACAATTACATACAAGGACAACATAGAATGATTAATTAGAAGAAAGGGAGTAGCAATATCATATAAATATTTAATTAGAAACAACAAAAATATCATATAAATTTCATTTCTTCAAGTCAATGTATGTGTGTTTGGAAAAGCGATGTACGGTCCCCTATCCAAACCGCTTAAGCGGCCGCATATGCGGCCGCACATACCGATTTCCTGAACACTGCATGTACCTATAAAATATCTTTTGTATATAGGATGTGGCTGAGTCCATTGGACCCATATGTAAATACATGTTATAGTATATGAGAATGGAAGGATGGACCTTTATGTAAATATTCCAAAGTTAGTTTACATTGTTGAAATTGGTTTTAATTATTTTGCATTTTTGACTATGTGATTAATTAGTCATTGATCGTGTTTTGTGTTTTGAGTAATCTCATTTAGCGTGATGAGGTGTCACACTTTCGTGGTTATATCTTCAATTTTAACGTTCTCTGTCAGCCAAACGCCATTCCCAACTCTTAATTAACTGACTTACTATAAATATCATAACAAAATTGTTGTCCTTTTACAAAATCCCCCAATTAGTAATTTGTATTTTATTCAAAATTATATATTAAATATTAAAAAATATTACAAACAAATTGTATTTCAATTGTATTTTTTCTGTGGATGTGTATTGTAAGTCATTTTTCTTATTTTCAATTCAATAAATAATAGAAAGCCAAAAAATACAACCGCCTAAACATTTAGTCATGCACATTTTTCCCCATTACGCACGCGACCCCCTATTCCCAAATTATGCATCAATTTCCCACTTTTGACTTGAGACTACCCCAATTTGCTACAATTATCACTTGAGATTTAGGGATGAGAAAATCTTGGTCTAGACCGTAAAACCAGACCGGACTGTACATTTGGTCCAGTCCTAGACCGAAAAGTAAGTCGGTTCAGTCTGCAGTCCACAAAATCTGAATTTTTAGCCCGTGGTGTGGTCCAGTCCAAACCTGACAAAACTACAGTCAGGACTGTGGACTGGGTTAGTTGAGTAAATATTTAACCTGAATTAATTTAGGCAAACCAACACTATAAGAAAACTTATCTGTACCATCACCCTATCCCAACACCCTATGTTTTGTGTCAGTATATATTATTTTATCGACAAATACAAATTGGTGCTGGTATATTATACTACTATAAAAAGAGTGAATCTTTTCTTTAAATTACAATAGTGCCACTAACCAATCAGATCACATCATTTTGAAAATCCTTACCTCTCCTTAACTCTTGTTATTCTCTTTTTTTTTTGAATTTTTGGACTATTTATTCTATGTTGAATTCCAAAACTAGACCCACTTCTACCACCCACATTGTCCACTCCCTTTTCTCTCACGTTATCTCTCCCCTTCTCCCCATCCACAACCGCTCCTTACTTTTTTCCCCTTCCTCCCCTACCACTACTCTTTGTTTTCTTTTTATTTTTTATTGCTAACATAACAACTCTTTATTTCTCTCTCCTTAGTCACCTTGTCCCCACTAACGAATGTGCCTCAATGAAATCTTCTACAAAAAATTAACTATCTCCACTAAACATGCACACTCCCCCATTCTAGATGCTCACTCACACCCCTCTCCATATTTGTCACCGACTCCATTCTCTATTCTCCATCTCCTCTCTATTTGTTCTTAAACGACTCTCCATTTTCATTAATCCTTTTTCCCTCTTTTCCTCCCAACTGTTTCATATTCACCTTTCTATTTCAAGAATAATATCATCAAAAATATAAGTTTGTCTATTTAATTACATGTCCATAACATTATTATAATATTGTGAATATTTTAGAAATTACTGTAAAAAGGACTCATTGTATTATATGAAAGAATTTTATGAATTACAACGGTCCTGTGTTGTGCTTAGAGAAGAAAATCAACAACCCATTCATAGAATTCTCAAATGCAACTTTTTCATTTGACATGTTTTCCACTCATTTTCACTTTCTCAATAAAAGATAAACTGGCCATAGCACTTCCCTTCTCTCCATTTTTGTCTTCTAACAATATTCCACAATCTCATTTGTCTTCCACACCATTACTCACTCACATCGTGTCCCTCAATAAGAAATGTCCATCTCTTTATTTCTTTCAATCATCATCAATTTGTATCATGTTCCCTCTATGTCGCTTCTTGCTTGTGTGTGCATTCGGTATTTTTTTGTGCCATACTCAAAGATGAGGATCCAAATTCAATCGATCACACATTTATAGACTTTACTATCATCGTCACCTTCTTGGTTCCATCTAGAGCGTGATGATCCATGGTAATTCTCCAATTGCTCACAATTTGTAATTTTTTGAACACCTCATTTGGTGTGATCAGAAGGTACTCGAACAAACTAACAATGCAAAGTACTGTCATACTTATAGTGCTTTTGTTTCCTCAATGCATATTTTACTTGATGTGTTTGTTTTTTATGGAGTGTGTTGGCAATCTTAATCTAGCTTGCCAATATGGATGCCATTTAAGGAAGGATCATGGGATTTTGTTGGAATTCCTCAGCAAGCCAAGGTAATGTCGTATGCATGCATGTTTGACCTTATGTGTCATTCGAAATATTCTTTAGTATACACATTGCAAATTGAAAATATTTCTCTACACAGTTACACCCATATGTTAGCATTCTAGATGCAATTTGTTACAAAAGTTTTGAATGGTCAAACATAATAGATCAAATACAACAACCCAAGATACCTTTTAACTCTACAATGAATATTCTTTATTTTTAGAACCTGTAAAAATTTGAACTCTTACACTTTAAACATAATCATTTTTCCTTTTAAGAATGATTGTGGTTATATAATTTTTTAGACTTTGAATGCATCCTTCTCTTTATGCCATGATGTTGTGAAGGTTTCAATTGGAATTCTAGGTTGTGGTCATAATTTCCATGTTTGTTCTCTTCTAGGATTAATGCATCATTGTCATTTACTTCAGTTTAATATAAAAAATTATTGCATAATAAACATCTAAATTAATCTACATTAACCTAATATAACATGTTTTTTCTTTCTACTCAGTTCACATAAAATTAAGAGATAAGAGGTATTCAATAATGCATTTGGTAAGAAGTTTAGGTATAATGTGTTTCTTTACAAAAAAAAAATTCATGCTCTGAGTACTATATTTCTTATCATTATGAGCATTTATATTATTATTTAGAATCGTATGCATATAGCTTCATAATTTTTACATTTTCCAATTGGATCCTATAAAGAAGTAAAGTCTGAAATTCTTTTTATTATAGTAATGTCTTCCATTATGGAAATGATGAGGAATATGGAAAGACATATTGATTCTATTTATTTTTCATCGTCATCTAGCTATGAAAAAGATAGATGTATGTTATATATATTTATAGAAAGATGCTTACAATCCCTAGATGCCTACAATCCGTAATATATGCATAGAGTAAATATTTAAAAAAGAGAAAATAAAATTTTATTAGTAGTATTGTATATTTTGAATATGTATGTGTACTATGACTGTTGTTTTATTTATCATTATGTAATGATTTGAATATTTAAGTGTACCATGCTTATAATAGAATTTTAGTTTTATATTGTGTATCATTGTTACTACTATGATTTAAAAAAAAATTACATGTATCATTGGAATATTTGGGTGTATTTCATTTTTCACAAGCTTTTTCCTGTATCTCTTTTTTTCCTTTTGTCTTTCTCACTTTTGTAAATTTTTTCCTATAATTTTGCATTTTTGAGTACTACATCAAATATCTATGTGTATTGCTTACCATTATGAGCATTTATGTTATTTTATATAATCTTTATACATAGAGTTTCACAATTTTTACATTATGCAATAATTTTATTGGATCCTATAAAGGAGTAAAATCATCAATTCTTTTTACTAGAGTAATGACTTCAATTGTGGAAATGATGAGGAATATGGAAGACATATTAATTTAGTTATGTTGCGTCATCTTCTAACTATGAAAACACATATATATGTTATATACATTTATTGAAAGATACGTGCAATTCATAATTTTTACATAGAACAAATATAAAAAAGATAAATTAAAATTTACCAAGAATAGTGTTTATGCAATGTTAATCATATATGCAATGTTCAAGATATAAGGTTGATCTCACATTTTATCACTCTTGGTTGAAAAAACCTAGTAGTTCAAGATAAAATATGTTAGGATATTATTGGACCATTAACACATCAAAATGCTATTTCTATTTATCTCATATTTATTTTATAGAGTGTCCAAAGTAGTGGAACAACACATATTACGGGTATTATGTGCTCAAGTACATGAGACGCATCACTGATATGAGAATTAGAAATATTCATGAATGTGTAGCTACTAATCATTATATTCTTTTATTTTGTTCAAATGTCCAATACATTGAATAAATAACAATATGTTGATATATTTGACATATGATAGCAGTATTATTCAAAGTATATTGGTCGTTGCTTCAAACAAGAAGAGATCGACAAGGTCTGAAATGAGTGGGTGACGTGTGTTCTTGAGAACACATTAGATTATGTGACATGAGGAGGAGACACCTGTTCTTTAGCATAGACCAATGTGTGAAACCTTTGTAGCTAATTTTCTGTTCGATTCTAGAGTGCATACTCACTACTTTGTATTATTGAATCTTTGTATGGATGATTGATTATTTATTAAATATAGTGCAAGTTCTTTTCAAAGTTTAATGAATATTTTGTTCAATATTGTGCTTGTTTATGAAATGAAAAAAAGTATAATTTAATATTTATTATATATATTTTTAAATATGGTTAATTCGATCAATACAATTGGTTGAATATGACCTATCAAACTCTAATAATATACAATAGTTAATGATATGTTGTAAAAGGTGTGATACTATGACAAAAAACACTTGTTGTGTTATCGAAACCTATTATAACGGGTGTTTCTGGAAAATAGACTCCTATTACAACATGCACCACATGTAGTATAAAATATGTATATTACAACAGGCACACCACATGTTGTATAAACACCCCTATTACTATGAGACCCCTAACTTTGCATAAATGGTTGAACATTATTAATTATCATAATTGGGTGCTTAAAATCTTAAATCATACTAGGTACTTTTATTTCATGTGAAAAGCTTAATTTTAAAATTTTGTCCAATTTGGACATTGTTTGTGCTAGTTATGCAATTTTATGCACATTTTGGAGTTTTCTACAATTTACCAAAATATGAGGTTTTACTTGCAATTTTTCACATGCATTATTCTCCTTAGATGTTTTCTTATCATTTTTGATCTTTTTGAGCCATGGGGTGCTTAATTGAATCTTCAGTTGGTGGTGATTCTCTTCTATGGTAAATTAGGGTTTTACCCCTTCATAGATGAGCTACCTTTTAGAGCCATCAAACGATGGTCCCCCAGTTTGATTGACATCCTATGGTCATCAACAGGTGGTGACAACTGATAGTCATCCTAGAAGGCCTTACTTTGATGGTTTTTTGGTTTTGATTCACTTGGGCTGGTGGTTCACTTAAAAAGGATGATCAAACGATGGTCCATCATCTAGTAAGCTAGGGTTTTAAGAACCGATGGCTTCCCATGCACAAAAAATGATGGTTGTCCTGGACATCCAACAAATGGTGGTTTAGAAGGTCTCCACAACTGGTGGATTTTATGTTCTTGATGTTGCATGGCCGTGGAAGCTCTTAGCCATGGACACATGGAGAGCTACTAGGACCACCTCATGCTTCTTCTCTCCCTTATACTTAAACTTTATGTACCTATCCTTTAGCACCCAAACAACACCTCTGGACCCTTATATCTTCCCTATTTTTAGAGCTTCGTCTATCCCCTTCTTGGTGGTAGAGAAGGTGCCCAAGGTATAAGAAGGTGGGCAATCTCCTTGTGCAAGTGGCTAGAGCTCAAATCTACCCTTCTTTTAGGGTTTGTGGAGCATCTTTGCTTGTTCTGACCTAAACTAGTAAGTTTCTCTTTCTCTATTTCGTTTATTTTGTTCTTCTTCTTCCTCCTACCTTCTTCCTGGAAGGAACCATGGTTTTCCATGATAAAGCTTTCTCTAAAGCTCAAACAACCTACTTTTCTTGCTCCTTCTACCTAGGGTTTGCTTATTTCTAGAGAAACATTCTAGTTGGCAGAGTTTAGAGCTTATGCTAGGGTTCTATACCCTCCTAGCTCTAGTTTTCCTACTGTTTTGGATATGATCTTCTTCCAAGAGGCGAGTTTTATAACCCTCTTCTCATTTATTACTTACTATATGTTTTCTTACTCAAGTTCTTGCTGTAAAATAATAATCTAAGCATAGGGAAGATATGTTTGCTTAGGGTTTCGATTTTTATGTTGTTTCTTATGTAGTTTCCAGATCTAGATGAACCTAGAATCAGATGCACTATATTCCTAAGGTATAGGAATACTTATATCATGTCTATATGGCAACCGATGGTGCTAAGCACCTATCAAACGATGACCTATACTTAGAGTTTTTAGGTTGATTTCAATCTGTATATGAACTAGTGGTGACAACCAATGGTGTCAACCAGTGATGGAAACCAATTGTGTCAACTTGTGGTGACAACCAATGGTGGTTCAAGTTACCACAACCAATGGTTAGACTAGGTTTTAAATGGTGCTTCCCGTAAATCCCTAAACCAGTGGTTCTTGGCTGAATTGATATAAGGGTTAAACCTACATTCCAATTGATGGGTTTGAATAATGAACATGATCCAATGGTTGAGATTTGTTGTTTCAACATCCAATGGTTTTTAATTAAGCCCATAGTATAATCTTATGAACCTAGTGATGTGAATTCGATGGTCTTACATGTGATCTGCCTAAGGAGTTTGTTTGTTGACAAGTGATTGCCTGTTTTAAATGTATAGCCAATGGTGGGTTTTATTCCCACAACTGATGGTACCCTTTATGCTAATAAACAAGGGATGTCTAGAGTTAGATGGTGATTATTTCTAGCTCTCAAATCAATGACTTTTGAAATGGTTTGTTCTAGGTGTTAACCTATGTAAACAACCAATGGTTTTACCTTATCAACAAATCCAATGGTTCTGGGTTGATGGTCGAGGAAACATGGTATGGTTTGAATGATGTTGAAACCAATGGAGGTTTGCCCTTATTTATATAGTCTTACCTTTTACCTCGTATGAATATAATTGAAAATCACCATAATGAGTTAATGGGCAACCCTATTGAAGTGTAGTTTGTTATACCTAGCCTTAATGTAACCAAGTGATGGTAATTTTTTTTTGAGATGAAAGAAGAGCCATTGTATTAATCACTAGAAGATACAACGTGCTCATCAGCAAACACAAGAAAATTACATGTTATAACTGATTCCCTATCATTTCCCAGACCTTTTTTTTCTAGCTGGTGTGCCATAGAGTTCCCTTCTCTAAGAGTGTGAGAGAAAATAGTTGAACTGAACCTGCTGGCCTGCATTTTTATATCACTGAACAACAATTCAGTTGGGCTTAAACCCCCCTTATGATTCATGATTTTTTGCCACACATTCTTAGCATCGGTTTCCACTTCAATCAGGTTGAGATTCAGACTTTTTGCAATTTTTAGGCCAAATATAATCCCCTGGGCTTCAGCTATATACGGGTTCCATCTTCTATCACTTGTTCTTGTAGCCATGGCCACCACCTCCCTGTTATGATTTCTGAAAATAGCAGCAATACGCACCCTTTGATCAGCTATAAATGCAGCGTCAACGTTGATTTTTGTACAGCCCCTAGGTGGTATTCTCCATCTACACTCTTTTCTGTCCACTGTGGAGCTTTTAATAGTTCTGTCCTGGAACTTAAAGTCCACGAAGCTGTGTGCCCAGTGCACAATTCTGTGAGCAGTCAAACACGGTTGTATGGTTTTGCTGCTGAAGATACTCTCGTTTTTGCATATCCAAGCCGCCAAACAAATGGCTGTGAAGTCCACGAGATTGCTGTTATCTCCTTTGTTAATAACCTAGTTGAGCAGATCACCAAAATCACTGGTTGGGGCTCCACTGATCAAGCCCCTATTTTCGGTTTCATTCCATATCATCTCAGCAGGAGTACATTGGGTCGTGATATGTATAGTTGATTCTTCTGGGCTTTGACACACATCACAGATGCTATTATCGCTGATATGTCTGGTTTGAAGATTACATTTCGTAGGGAGGGTCTGTGACAGACAATGCCACAAAAAGTGCTTCATCTTGGGATGCATAGAGCTCCTCCAAACTTTATCCCACATCTCATGGTTGATAAATCTTCCCCTTTCAGCAGTATTCTGATGGCCAAGGACGCCCAACCAGTAGGCCGATTTTACGGTGAACGAGCCATCATGGGTAGGGTACCAATAGAGCAAAGATTTACCCACCATGCCTGTAGGAATCTTTAGAATTTCATTAATCATGTCTTCAGAGAATAGGTTCTTCAGTCTAGAAATATCCCACTCATTTGAGCTGTTCAAAAGCTCCTTCACCCAGGAGAGTCAGTCTTTGCTGTCCTCTGAGTTTTTTGGCACAACATAGTGATATCCGGGGATCCAGCTATCATTCCAGATGTGGATTTCAGATTCCATGGTTATGTTCCATCTCAGACCCTCAACAAGGAGAGATTTAGCACCCCAAATACTTCGCCAACAGTAGCTCGGATCGTGACCTCTAACAACAGTAAGTAAATCTTTTCTATTGTAATATCTGGCCTTGAAAACTACAGCGATAGTGGATTTAGAATCTTGGTGAAGGCGACATGCTTGTTTAGCCAGGAAAGCATGATTGAAAACCTTTAAATCGTGGAATCCCAAACCCCCTTCCCTTTTTGGGAGACAAAGCTTGCTACATGACTTCCAGTGCATTTTTCTTTTACCGTTTTGGGTGCCCCACCAAACGTTAGCTAGCATCCTATTGATATCATCGATAATGTTGTCCAGGATGCGGAAAACACTCATCATATAAGTAGGTATAGCTTGGACTATGGACTTTATTAGTGTTTCTTTTCCGGCTTGGCTTAGCATTTTTTCCTTCCATCCTGTTATCTTCTTCCATATTCTGTTCTTTAGCTCACTGAACACTTTCTTTTTTGATCTGCCAATAATGGTGGGGAGTCCTAGATACTTATCATGAACTTCAACCTGATTTACATGAAGCCGATCAAGGATACTCTTCTTCATATCTTTAGAAATATTTTTGCTAAAAGAAATCTCCATCTTGTTATAATGTATTTTCTGTCCAGAAGCCCTTTCGCAGTAGCTCATTATGGAAGCTATTCTTTCGGCTTCTTGGAGATTTGCTTTAGCAAATAGAATGCTGTCATCCGCGAAGAAAAGGTGGGTAGTACGGGGCCCATTTCTACAGGTCCGGGCACCTGTGATTTGGCCTTTAGCCGCCTCGCTATTAATAACAGTAGAGAACGCATCTGCATAAAAGAGGAAGAGGTAAGGTGAAATGGGGTCGCCTTGGCGGATCCCTCTTTTAGGTGTTATGTGGCCCCTTTTACTGCCATTTATAATAAAAGAGAAAGTTACAGAGCTCATACATTCATAAAATTTTTTGCACCAAAGAGCCCCAAAACCCATCTTTTCCATGACTCTCACAATTAAGCTCCATTCCACTCTATCGTAAGCTTTACTCATATCAAGTTTCATTGCCATCTGCCCTTTCTTTCCTTTAGTTTTTCTTTTCATAGAATGGAAGGTTTCAAAAGAAATGAGTGTATTGTCAGTTATAAGTCTTCCAGGAATGAACGCGCTTTGATTGGGGGAGATAATATCATTAAGAAAGGGCTTCACTCTGTTAGCTATAACTTTGGAGATGATCTTGTAGATGGTGTTGCACAAGCTAATAGGTCGAAAATCATTCATGGTAGCAGGCTCTTTGCATTTTGGGATCAACACAATGTTGGTTTCATTTGTCTCTTTCAAGTTTTTTTCATTTTTCCGACAACCTTTGATGTAGGAAGCAATGTCCATGCCAATGATAGACCATAAGTTTTAAAAGAACCTGGCATGAAATCCATCGGGCCCCGGGGCTTTGTTAGGGTGCATAGCAAACACCACATTCTTTATTTCTTCTTCATTAGGTTCCTTTTCTAGCTGTTCATTAATGTTCGGGCTGATCATACTTTGTATACCTTCAAGGGTAGTATCAATATCCTCACAACCATTGGATATGAACAGAGAATTATAATAATCAATGACAATGTTTCCAATATCTTCATCATTGTGCTTCCACACCCATTCATCATTCATAAGACAATTGATTGTGTTTCGTTTCTTCCTTTGGGATGCCTTGTTGTGGAAGTAGCTTGTGTTCTGATCCCCGTCTTTCATTTCTTTAACTTTAGCCCTTGTAAACCAATAGGTCTCCTTAACTTTCTCGAGCTCATTTATTTCTTCACAAAGTTCCTTACAATTTTTTATGTTCTCAGCTATCATAGGGAGAGCTTGGTCATGCAGCAGTTTTTTTTTCAGCCTTTTTTAGCTTTTCGTCAGTGACCCCAAACTTCGTCTTTGCCCAATCTAAAAGAACCTTCGAGCAGTGGTTTATTTGTTGATGTACTTTAGTTTTTGCTGCCCAATTTTCTTTAATAATCTCTATGCATTGTGGATCTTTTAGCCAAAATTGTTCAACTTTGAAATCTCTGCTCTTGCTCGTTTGATTATCATCCTTCTTGCATTTTAATAGAATTGGGGCATGATCAAAGTTCCTTCTTAGGAGGTGATAGACCTTGGCCTCCAGATAAAGATTACTCCAGTTACTACAAGCCAACACTCTATCTAGTCTTTCCATGATTGTTGTCTCAGGTTTTTTCCCTCTCAACCAAGTATAGGGATTACCTTTAAAACCAATATCCATAAGCTCACAAGTATCAATCATCTCTCTAAAATTTTCAATGTATTTTTCCTCTCTAGCAATGCCTCCACTTTTTTCATCAATGCTCTTTATCTCATTAAAATCCCCCATGAACATAATCGGAATGTTGTTGCTGTTCTTAATATTTGTGATGAGCTCCCACGTTTTGACTTTGTTTTGTTTTTTTGGCCAGCCATATATGCCCACACATTGCCAATCTGATATATTCCCTTTGCCTTTGATGATTGCATTGATGTGGTGGTTTGAGTATGAGATAACATTAACATCCAAATCATTCCACCAGAAGCCCGAGCCTCCAGCTCTGCCCCTGCTACTAACACACAGCCCGTTGTCAAAACCACATTTTTTTCTTATATCATTCAACTCTTTGTCCTTAATATTAGTTTCCATTAAGTACAGTATATCTGGGCGTTCCCTCCAACATAAGCATCGGAGAGTGCGGAATGTGCCACGGTTGCCCACACCCTGGCAATTCAAACTGATGATTTTCATTGCCCTTCACGGGCCTGATAACCATCAGGTCCCGCTACTTGTATGGGGTATTTCTCCCAAACCATTTTGCTCTCTTCTCCCTTATGTATTTTCTATTTTCTGCCTTGTTTCACTGTAGGTGCTACTCCTCCTGCTTCTGTTTGTTTCCGTTTTTTCCCTTTATTTGTCTCTCTGCTTTCTTTTTGGCTTCTTGTCATAATTGTTGCCCTTAGTGTTTTGTATTTTCTTATCTTACTGTTTGATTTGTTCTGCTCCTCTTTTCCGTTCATATTTTCTTTATGTGGCCCCATGTCAAGCACCTTGTGCTCACTTGCTTTGTTGTTTATCTTCTGTGGTATGGTGACCTTGGTTGGTGAGCTTTCAATGCCTTTACTACTGTCTTGAAGGGATAACAGTATTGAATCAAATAGAGAGCTAGTGGGGATGCTTCCCTAGACCTCGTGCTCCTCCCCGTGAATGCTTTTGTTTGGTCTGCTTTCTGGATTCTTTATTCCTCCTGTGGTCCCAACCTGGTTAGCTATTTCTTTCCCTTTGTCCGCAGTAAAAGAAGATTCCTTGCCTTTGCTGCTTATCTTCTGTCCTTCAGTACTTTCTGAGCTATTAACTTCCCTCTCGTTTCCTTCACTTTCGACTGGTTGGCTTTCCTTTGCTATCGTGGACAGCCTTCTGTTTTGTTGTGCTGATGTTTTTTTGTTCTCCTCCTTTTCCTCCCGGTCAATCTTCTTTCTACACATCTCATACTCCTCTCCCTCCCTGCTTGCTCTACTCTGTCTTCTCGGTGATGCCCGCAACCTCGCTCCCCATTTTCCTTCTTCTTCCATTTCCGTTTCCCGACAGTCGTACAACACATGGCCGATCCTCCCGCATTTATAATATAAATTAGGTAGCCTTTCGTACCTAATGTCTATCTCCAGAATCTTCCCTGTAGCATCCTTCATTCTCTGTTTTGTTTTGAGCGGGTTATCTATATTAATAACCTCCTTTGCACGCCACACCCTGTCCCATGTGGTTTCCCCTTCATCTACTTCCACAAATTTTCCCACCTTCCCTGCAATGGTAGCCACTTCTTTGGACGTTCTGTATCCCATTGGAAGATTGTACAATCTCATCCATATGGGTGATTCGTTGAAGATTCGTTGAAGATCAGTTCAGATGGTTTTCTTGATCCTTCTATTTCTTTCAATAGAACCAGGTTGTTGTCGAAGCTCCAAGGCGATCCCTCCATAACTCTTTCCTTGTCCTCTTTTACCCCAAACTGGATCGTGATGAATGCGTGTTCTATTTGTTTGAATACATGTTTCCTTCTCAGCCCCCAAATGAGTTCCATCGTCCTCTAGAAAGCATTGAAGTTAATCGGCCGATCCGCTTTTATTTTTGCAGCCAACGACAGCTTCATTGTCTCCTTCTGTTCACCTTCGTCCTCCTCTGAGAAAATGGCGATGTCTTCATCTTCAAGCCGCAACTCCTCACACGTTCTTGTTATTTCTTTGGCCATAACAGAGCCAGGCACTGACGCCCCCAACCAACCTGAACTGCAGCTGGATAAACCAGGACTACCACTCTCAGCCCCCGGGAGGCAAGAAGCTAAAGCCCTAAGCTCCCAAATCACCTTCGCAAGGGGAAGACAGACACGGAGCGGGGACGATTCACCAGGTGATGGTAATTGATTATGAACAACCCCTTGAATGAGGAATAGAATCATGGAGTATTTTCTTATTGTGGTTGAACCATAGTATGCTATTACCTGATGGTTATACCTTGAGTTATGTGTAGATTAATACTTGAGGATGGTATTTAATGTGATGGTGATGCTTCACCTTATGCATCCATGATCCAATGGGGATGTCATGAGTTAGGGTTTGGGTATGAGTACTGGTTTGTAACATAAAAGTAAGTTATCTTGTTGACCTAACCCTAATGTTAATATATGATGATAGTTTGTTATGATACCCTTCCTTTGATGGTTAATGTAATGATGGAATATCTTTCCTAATGATTGTTTGCAACTCTAATGTGTTAACTAGTGCTCATCATAGCTTTATGATTTATGCTTTCTTATGCTAAAATTGTACACTATCAGTGTCATGATGTCCAACCATAGAGCTTCCTTATATGTTGGTATAATAAAAGACTGATCTCAATGCTAAGATAACCCCACAATGTTATCATGTAAACATCTTTTAGTTTTTTAATGCAATATCATGTTGAACTTGTGCAACACATGTGTGGTGATGTTTGTTGATCCTTCTTAAAAGGCTTGAAAAGATAATGATGAACTTGCAGGGAATGATATGATGGTCTTAATGACCTTTTGGCATGGTTGAGCCCTGAATGAGGTGTAATACTCATATGTTGACAAGGGTCGATACCCTGTAATATTGCGATAAGGATTTATATCCTATGATAGTATGATGACAAGTGTAGTCTCATGAATGGGAATTAAATAGCACCATGTGATGATGAAATGAGGAACAATATGTCTCATACATTTTATATCTTCTGAAACTGTTATATAGCAATGTTTTCTAGAGATAAATTAGGGTTCGTATGTCCACTTGTTTGATGCATCCTTAATTTACCCAATTGGAGATAATTAATCAAGTAAAACCCTAATCTTGTAGTTCCTTGTGTCCTAGAACTATCTTCAATGTCAATCTTTGTTTGATGGTGAAATGAGTATTCCTAAGGGAAACATGGAGTGCATACATAACATGTTGAGTATGCGGGGTGCAAGTGAGTGTACATCCTCGGCATCCTTAATTGTAGGTTATGGAAGATGGTTGTGGTCATGCCTCAGATATTTGTTATATATGATATGACTGAGTGTGTTGCGGTTGTACTCAGGTGGTAGGGTTTCCTTGCATACCCTGGTGACTAGTGTCATGACCTATACCAAGGGTGGACTAGGTGTTAGCAGAATGACTATATCTCATTGTAGTGGTAGTTTGACTGATATGTCACTGCCTTTTTTACTCGAACTGGCCAAGGGGAAGATATCTTAGGACTCTGCCTCTCCTAGATCTTGTACGGAACTGATTACGACCAAATGGTGGTCAATTGGACTTTGGGTGGTACAACTCAAACTCCCCATTGCTTAATAAAAGACTTAATACAACCATGTAGCATAATTGTTTAGGGTTATATACAACGCATCACATTCGATGACAACCCTTGTTTGCCTCTTTACATAGAGATGATGTTTAGTGCATCAAGAGATAGTAGATACTCTTATGTTGTAGAAATACTCATCATGTAGATGTGTACATACAAGTATACATGATGTTTATGATGATAGTTATCACATGCACTCATCTATGCTTATACTGCTAGCCATGCCTACATGTTAGAGATGTTCATAATGATAGTCATACTTATACAGATAGTTGGGCTTATGATGTCAACTCTACTTATGATGTAGACTTGCTCAACTGTTAGACATGCTAATGGTGTTATCTATGCATATGTTGCTAGACTTATTCATGATAATAGAGATGCTATGCTGCTAGACTTTCTTATTATGTTAACTATGCACATGCTACTGAACTGCTTATACTGTTAGCAAGGTATATGTTGATAATCAGGCTAATGATGATAGTTATTATTTGTTCCTTTATGTATGTTGTTAATCATGCATGTAGTTATTCCTATTTGATTAATATACATGATCTTCTTAAACTATTTAATTACTTAATCTATTGTAATCAATAAGCAGTGTTGAGAGTTATATCTCCTGCTGGGACATGGGACTCACTCATGGGTCACCACATCTTTTTAGGTGTTTGAAAGTAGAGGGAATAGACCCGTGGAAGTGGGGAAAAGTTGTAATGATGGATCTTAGAGAAGTTTGATAGATGTCTAGTATGTCCTAGAGTTGTACCTTTACTATCAAGTATGACAAGAAAGTTTGTATACGATGTTTCCAACAAATTGAGCTTTTGTTAGCATGTTAATGTCAATTTATGTGGAATATATGAATTATGTTCTCCTATGTATATATTGGTTGGTAGAGGCCATGGAACAAATTACATCGGCTTCTTGGCATACTATGAATACAAGTGTGTTGGTCTTCAATGTAAATGTTTTAGAGCACGTGATGATGTTAAAATTGATTTCAATTTACCCTCTTTTCTGGGTTTGTGATTAATTAGTGATCGATTGCATTTTATGTTTTGAGTAATCTTGTTTAGTGTTATAGGTTCTCACAAGTCAGTATCAGAACTTTAGGTTCGCTGAGTATATAGGGACACCAAGACTTAGGACTAGGACGATGTCTAAGTAGGGAACATGACATGAAAACATGGTGCATACTTCCTAAGATCAGTACTTGGATGCCCTGGCCAGGCATTGAATTATTGAAGAAAATGTAAGTATGGAACTCTTAGATTGTTATGTTTCTGATTACTCTAATCAAGTGGTCATTTTAAAACAATCTAAGGATTAGACAAATCAGAAATCATGGTGCAAATATCTCAATCTAACCCTAAAGAAGAAAATAATTACATTGTAATCTATCAAAACTTGAATGGTTGGTGACTACATGTGAAAGATATGATATCTTGAAACCTAAATCTAAAAAAATAAGCTAAAGAAGAGTTCTTGAAGTTGTAATTTTAGAATATAATGAAGCAAAATAGAGATAAATTTGTTATACAACATGACTCAAAATGAAAAATTTATGTAAGGAGAAGATAACTCCTAAAATAAATGTGATATGAGAAGACAAATAAGAACAATGACAGATGGATAAACTGGAGCCTGAGTTAATCTTAGATCAGCCTATGTAAGTAAGGAAGTTTTAGTGTAAAGTCTTTATGACTTATGAAGAAATTAAAAGGGAGATGATCCCTATTTAATAATGAAAATGTGAAATATGATGATCTACCCCTTGATAAGTGGTTGAAAAACATGACAACATGAAAGGACATACTCATGAATGATGAATAGTTAATGAGAAAAAAGTAATGAGATACAATAATCTTAATAATTCCTATGCTAATGGTAAGGAACCCAAGCTAAAAGATGTAATATGGCACATAAAAAGTATAACATTCATGGGGAAGATAGAATTGGCTACCTTTTGCTTGTGACCCCTGGACAATGTTTTTGTGATATGGGAAGTGTGTTTCCCTTTGTATTCCTTCTTTTCAGGGAATAACTTTCAAGTGAATCTTATACCACTTGGTACGTGTGGATTCCCTGAAATCCTAGGGATAGATATCTTGATATAATGTGTGGTTGTTTTGGACTATAGTTCTAAGATCTTGATGTTTTGTATGAGCTTACCTTTTGAGGCTTCCAAGAGTTAGGAAGACTCCTCTTGTATGTTTTTGAGTTGGTTATGGTGATGGAAGAGTGGATGAGACAAGGGTGAGTTCTTTATAGCACATGTAGTAGATACCAACGTGACGAATCCTAGTATCCAGGGTGCACTAGTTGTGCATGAATTTGAAGGTGTGTATCAGATAAGCTTTCTAGTATTCATCTTCCTTATAGATAGAGTTAGAATTGATGTTGATCTTGCAGGGTTGTTGGATAGGGGAAAGGTGATTCCATGATACTGTATGTGGGCTGCTAATAGTTGGATAAAACCACTTCCAAGGATGGATGGTTGGTTGACCAATCAATAGGTGCTATAGTGTTTCTTCAGATAGAACTTGAGGTTGGGATATCAATGGATGAGAATTAGAGTGAATGGCATGAGTTGAATAGTCATCATGAGTTTAGGGTTATGTTGTTTAGACTAACCAATGCATCAACAATGTTTATGAACTTGAGGAATAGAGTTCTCATGTTATGTCCTTATAAGTTGTGGAAAGTTTTGAATAGTAACATCTTAGTGTAGTTTAGAGATGGTCAACAACACGATCAACATTTTCACAAAAACCTTAGGATTTATAAAACAACACTAGCTATGTGACAAGTTGAATAAGAGTGCATTTGGGTTTAATTAAAATGTCTTCTTGGGATTATGATATGTCTGCTAAGTATATTGTGTAAATCCTATTAAGGTGAAGATGATGTTGTTATTTCAACCCTAACAAGGTTGACTAGATGATTTTTATCCTTGTATGGAATGATATGTTCCAGGGTCAACATTTTCTTTAGATGTTGAAGAAGAAGTTAACAAGTGTTCCAATGTTTGTGTTTCTAGAACAAAGGGATGGTACATTACCTTTTGTATTGATTCAAGGAATGGTATGGAACGCATGCCATTTGTGGTAAAAAGCCAAAAAGTATGAATTTTGAGGAATGCATTTTTACAATAGATAAAATAGTTTAGGATGATAGCTATAATTTCAAGTTAAAAGTTACTACCAGAGTGGTACATGTGGCACAACAAGTTTCTATGTTCCATTTTTAGAATGTCTTCTTATGTGGGGGTTTCTGTGTTAACCCTAGGATGGGACATGTAGGAATTAAGAGAGAAGAACATGACATCTATGGGAGTGATGTAACATCACCATGAGATGGAAGTAACCATGTGGATATTTGAGGATGAGGTACCTGAGAAGTACTCATCTTTGCTTGCCTTGGATTTTGGGGGTGAAATCCCTGTTAGGGGTTTATGGTTGTGAAACCCCTAACTTTGCTTATATGTTTGAACATTCTTAATTATAATAATTAGGTGCTTAAAACCTTAAACAAATCATATGAGGTGCTTTGATATCATGTGACAAGCTTAATTTTCAATTTTGGTCCAATTTGGACAATGTTCATGCAAGTTATGCAATTTTACGCACATTTTGGATTTTTTTGCAATGTACCCAAATATTATGTTTTACTTTTAATTTGTCACATGCATTATGTTCCTTAGATTTTTTTGTATCATGTTTGATCTTGTTTATCCATGAGGTGCTTAATTGAACCTTGGGTTGGTGGTGATTCTCTTCTATGGTAAATTAGGGGTTTACCCCTACATAGATGAGCTACCTTTTGGAGCCATCAAACGATGGTCCCCTATTTGGTTGACATCTTATGGTCACCAAAAAGTGTGACAACCATTTTGCATCCTATAAGGCCTTTGGTCAATGGTTTTCTAGTTTTGGTTCACTTGGATCGGTTGTTTTTTAAAAATGATGATCAAGTGATGGTTCATCACCTAGTAAGCTAGGGTTTCAAGAACTGATGGCTTCCCATGCATAAAAATGATGTTTGGCTTGGAGAACCAACCACCGGTGGTCTAGAAGGTCTCCAGAATTAGTGGACATGTTTTTCTTGCTACTGTATGGCCTTGGAAGCTCTTATCCATGGACACATGGAGAGCTACTAGGACACCTCATGCTTCTTCTCTCCCTTATCCTTGCGCTTTATATACCTATCCTTTAGCCCCCAAACAAAACCTTTGCACCCTTGTATATTCCCTATTTTTAGAGCTTCATCTTTCCCCTTCTTGGTGGTGGAGAAGGTTCCCAAGGTATAAGAAGGTGGGCAATCTCCTTGTGCAAGTGGCTAGAGCTCGGATCCATCCTTCTTTTAGGGTTTGTGGAGCATCTTTTCTTGTTCTAACCTAAACTAGCAATTTTGTCTTTCTCTCTTTCGTTTCTTTTGTTGTTCTTCTTCCTCCTATCTTCTTCCTAGACATTACCATGTTTTTCCATGGTAAAACTTGCTCTAAAGCTCAAAGAACCTACCTTTCTCCTTCTAACTAGGGTTTGCTTCTTTCTAGAGAAACATGCTAGTTGGCCGAGTTTTGAGCTTATGCTAGGGTTTTATACCCTCCTTGATAGAGTTTACCTATTTTTTGGGATATGATCTTCTTCCTAGAGGTGAGTTTTATAGCCCTCTTCTCATTTATTGCTTACTATAATCTTTCTTACTGTAAAAAAATGATCTAAGCTTATAGAATCTATGTTTACTTAGGGTTTTGATTTTTATGTTTTTACTTATGTATTTTCCAGCTCTAGATGAACCTAGAATCATGTGCACAATCTTCCTAAGGTATAGGAAGGCTTAGATCAGTTCTACGTGGCAATCGATGGTGCTAAGAACCTATAAAAAGATGACCTATACTTAGAGTTTTTAGGCTGATTTTAATTTGTATATGAACCAATGGTGACAACCGGTGGTGGAAACCAATGGTGTCAACCAATGGTGTTCAGGTTACTATAACCGATGGTGAGAGTATGTTTTAAATGTTGCTTCATGTAAAGTCCTAAACCAGTGGTTCTTGGGTCTATTGTTTCAAGGGTTAAACCTACATTCCAATTGATGGGTTTGAATAATGAATCTGATCCAATGGTTGAGAATTGATGTTTCAACATCCAATGGTTTGGAATGAAGCCTATAGTATAACGTTTTGAACCTAATGATGTGAATTTAATGGTTCCCTACAGGTGATCAACCTAAGGAGCTTGTTTGTTGACAAGTGATGGCTTGTTTTAAATGTTTAACCAATGGTGGGTTTTATTCCCACAACTAATGGTACCCTTTATGTTATATATATAGAGTTAGATGGTGATTATTTCCAAGTCACAAATCAATGACTTAATAGATGGTTTATTCTAGGTGTTTACTTATGTAAACAACCAATGCTTTTACCTTTTCAACAAATCCAATGGTTTTGGGTTGATGGTTGTGGAAAGATGGTATGGTTCGAATGATGTTGAAACCAATAAAGGTTTGCCCTTACTTATATATTCTTACCTTTTCCATCATATAAATATAATTTACAATCATCATAATGAGTTAAAGGGTGACCCCATTGAAGTATAGTTTGTTATACCTAGCCTTAATGTAACCAAGTGGTGGTAATTGATTATGAACAACCCCTTGAATGATGAATAGAATCATAGAGTACTTTCTTATTATGGTTGAACCCTATTATGCTATAACCTTATGGTTACACCTTGATTTATGTGAAGATCCATACTTTAGGATGGTATGGAATGTGATGGTGATGCTTCACCTTATGCACCAATGATCCAATGGGGATGCCATGAGTTAGGGTTTGGGCATGAGTACTGATTCGTAACATCAAAGTAACTTATCTTTTTTAACCTAACCCTAATGTTAATAGATGATGATAGTTAGTTATGCTACCCTTCCTTGAATGGTTAATATAATGATGGAATATCATTCCTAATGATTGATTGCAACTCTATTGTGTTAACTAGTGGTCATCATAGCTTTATGATTTATGCGTTCTTATGCTAAACTTGTACACTATCAATGTGATGATGGCCAACCAAATAGCTTCCTTATATCTTGATATAATAAAGGAATGCTATTAATGCTAAGATAACCCTGCAATGTTTTCCTGTAAACATCTTTTAGTTCTTTAATGCAATATCATGTTGATCCTATGCATCACATGTGTGGTGATGTTCGTTAAGCCTTGTCATAAGGCATGAAAAGATAATGATGGACTTGTAGGGAATGATATGATGGTCTTAATGACCTTTGGGCACGGTTGAGTCCTGAATGAGGTGTAATCCTCTTATGTTGGCAAGGGTCAATACCCTATAATATTGTGAAAAGGATTCATAACCTGTGACAGTATGATGATAAGTGTAGTCTCATGAATTAAAAATGAATAATACCATGTGATGATGAGATGAGGAATAATATGTCTCATACATTTTTATATGTTCTAAATTTTTTATATAGCAATGTGTTCTAGAGATGAATTAGGGTTTGTATGTCCACTTGTTTCATGCAGCCTTAATTCACCCTATTGTAGATAATTAATCAAGTGAAACCCTAATCATGCAATGCCTTGTGGCATAGAACCATCTTTAGTGTTAGTCTTTGCTGGATGGTGAAATGAGTATTCCTAAGGGAAACTCATAGTGCATACATAATATGTTGAGTATGTGAGGTGCAAGTGAGTGTACATCCTTGACATCCTTAATTGTAGGTTATGGAGGATGGTTGCAGTCATCCCTCAGAATATTTGTTATATATGATATGACTAAGAGTGTTGTGGTTGTACACAGGTGGTATGGTTTTCTTGCATACCCTTATGTATAGTGTCGTGACCTGTTCCAAGGGTGGACTAGGTGTTAGTAGCTTGACTATATGTCACTCTAGTGGCAGTTTGACTGATATTTCATTGCCTTTTTTACTTGAATTGACCCAAGTGAAGAGATCTTAGGACTCTAGCTCTCCTAAATCTTGTACAGAACTGATTGTGACCAAGCTGTTGTCAGTTGGACTATGGGTGGTATGACTCAAACTCCCCAGGTCTTAATAAAAGATGTAATACAGGCATGTAGAATATCTATTTAGGGTTAAATAAAATGTTTCACATTGGATAATAACCCTTGTTTACCTCTTTACATAGATATTATGTTTAGTGCATTAAGAGATAGTAGATAGCTCTTATGTTGTACAAAAACTCATGATGTAGATGTGTACATACAACTAGCCATGCTAATGTTGATCATGTTGATGATGATATTTATCACATATAGTTAGCTATGCTTATACTACTAGCCATGCATCTATGTTAGAGATGTTCATAATGATAATCATACTTATATAGATAGTTGTGCTTATGTTGTCAACCCTACTTATGATGTAGACTTGCTCAACTTGTTAGACATGAAAATGTTGTTAGCTATGCATATATTGATAGCCTTATTCATGGTACTAGAGATGTTATGCTACTAGACTTTCTTATGATGTTAACTATGCACATGCTATTGAACTGCTTATATTGTTAGCAAGGTATATGTTGATAATCGTTATTATTTGTTCCTTTGTGTATCTTGTTAATCATGTCTATAGTTATTCATATCTGATTAATATGCTTGTTCTTCTTAAACTTTTTAGTTGCTTAATTTTAGGTGTTTGGTAGCAGTGACAACAGACTCATGGTAGTGAGGAAAAGTTGTAATGATGGACCTTAGATAAGTTTTGATAGACATCTAGTATGTGTTAGAGTCGTTCTTGTACTCTTAGGTCTGGGAAATAAAGTTTGTACACAATGTTTCAAACAAAATGTGCTTTTGTTAGCATGTTGATGTTGGTTATGTGGCATGTATTAATTATGTTCTCCTGTGTATATATTGTGTGGCTGAAGGCATGGAACAAATTGTATCATCTTGTTGTCATATTATGAATACAAGTAAGATGTTGGGCTTTAATGTAAATGTTTCTGAGCATGTGGTGATGTTAAAACTGATTTTAATTTACCCTCTTTTCTAGGTTGGTGGTTAATTAGTGATCAATTTTGTTTTATGTTTTGAGTAACCTCATTTAGTATGATGGGTTCTCACAAATTACAACATGTGTATTTATCAAAAAATAACATGCTTCGAATGTTGTATGAACATATTTATTACAACATGCACACTACATGTTATAGAAAACACCACTATTACAACGGGTGTGTTTAGTGAAAGACAACATGCTTCAACTTTCGTATAATACATATTACAATGGATGCACCACATGTTCTAACAAATACCCCTATTACAACAGGAGTGTTTAGTGAAAGACAACATGATTCAACTTTTATATAATATATATTACAACCGGCGCACCACATGTTGTATAAAGCACCCATATTACAACAAGCCATTCATTGAAAGACAACATGTTTCAACTGTTGTACAAAATACATGTATTACAACATGCACATCACATGTTGTATAAAGCACCCATAAGACCATGTGATCTAATACAATAGTTAACACATGTTGTAAAATGGAAAAATGAACTATTGTAAAAAAGTTTTCTATAGTAGTACAATCCTTTCATATTTCATCAGGATTTCTCAACCTTTCAAGCACTCCATCTTAAAATTTTGAATTATATCTTTTCCCTTGTTGATGTTTGTGTGATTGCCCTTGTAAATGATCCCATTTTTGTCTTTAAGAGAAGTTAGGATGATTCCTCTGCTCAGGAAAGTATGTTTAGACATACATGTGATGAACACATATTCGTCCTAGTTTCTGTCAAATTTTTAGTCTAGTATTGCATTTAGATTTCTTAGATTGACTTAGAGATAGTTTCATTTAGATCCATTTATATTTTGTTATTCTTTTATGGATTTAATATTTTTCATGACTAGCTTTGCATGTTTTGAGTTTGACCTCTCCTAAACATGTCGACCTAGGGGTCATGTTGCAATTCAGGAGGCAAAAGTCAAGAGTGGGATACCTCTCATTAGATTTGGGGTAGTTCTCTAACTCAAAAATTCTTTCAAATGTTCAAAATGAAAATGGATCAACATTTTAGGCTCATGACCTCAATCAGCCCAAAAATTGACCTCCAATTGATTGAGATATATTGAACGATGTCCTATGATCAAGCTCTAATTGATTGACATGTCTTTATTGACATAAACTAAGTGCTAGTGGTTGATCTCCATTGATCTATCACCTCAATCAACCATTTTGTGTTTGACCTCCCAATATAGCTCCACATATTGATCACCTTGATTATTCTTTCAGGAATCAAACACCGTCGATCAATCTTCAATGATCTATATCAATTGAGTTACCACTTTCAAATACTGACTGAAGGCTATGACCCTTCATCTTCTCCCTGCTAATGCATTAATTCCATCTGGCTTGGGAGATTCCACTTTCTAATATGCCTCATCACATTGAGGTTGTTAGCCTTCCTCTTCGCCTCCTATAAATATAAGGTCATTTCTAAATACCTAAAGACATCGAAGACTCTGAGAGGTTGTAGAACTTTATCTATAAATCCAATTTTCATCCATCAATAATATGGATTGATTGACCACCCTTAGAAGAGAGCTTGATTGACCTATAAAGGTCAATCAATCTTGAAAGTTATAGATCAATCAATATGTACTTTACCTCGAGTGATCAACCTCAAAATAGTTAGATCAATCAACCTCTTCCACTCTTTAGCTGGATCGGCTATCCTAAAAATAGATAGGTCGATTAATCAACCTCTGCCTTGACTTGATAGTTTGACCTCGACAAATGTGAATCAATCAATTAACAAGGTTTCATAGCTTGATCAACCACCTTCTCCCACTTCTCGATCGACCATCTCCACTCCACTCCAAGCTTGATAGTTTTGAACTCAATAAAGGTAAAGCGGACACCCTCTCCACAATTTATAGGATTTTGAGGTATGACTTGTTAGCTTGATCGATCAACAATTCTGAAACAATCATCCCTCACTCCAACATCTAGTCGACTAATGTTTTATTATGCTCTCCTAAAGAAAATTCCTAAGCAAGATGACAAGCATCTTCACATCATGGTTGTTCATCATTAGCTTTAGTGAATATGGAATTTTATTCTCTATACATTTTTATCTTGGTATTTCCATGAGGAGAAAGTAGTCCCCTCATTGGGAATGGGGAGTATCCCGCTACCTATTCTAATGATTTTATTTGCATCTATCATTGTGTGAAATATTTCACATTCTAAGTCTATCATTTATCACTTGTTTATATCTTTGGCCAAAGAATATGCATGTTTATCTGGACTTGGGTGTAGATAATTTTGAACCCAAAACCAAGGATATCGATTGGATTCTTGTTTACCCTTGATGATAATTTTGGATATGTGTTTCCCAAGGTGATAGATACATGTTCTTCAGGTAACACGAAGACAAGCCTAGAGTAATATATGTCCAATTTTAATCTCAATTCTAAATGGATAGATTTATTTTGGACTCAACATAATGTGCTCATGTGTGATGTGATGCACTTAGAGAGTGAACAATAATTAGGAATGGTGAAATCCATTCACCCTAGTGATTCAACTATTTGATCAATCTATAACTTAAATCTAGATTTTTAGTTATATTAAACTTATTTTGATCAAACATACACAACTTTTGTAATAAATACTAGTTCTTTTTGGGTTGCATTGATCAAAAAATTCTTATACATTTGTTCATGGGGTTTGATCATAAAATATAATGTGATAAGATTCATTTTATTGTGGGTGAGATTGTTTTACTCTTTGGTTAGGTAAAATCTAGGGATTTTATCTGTAAGAAATTTACATGTGCTAATAAATAATCCATCAACATGAATTTAAACCTTGGTTTCCAAAATGTTTAAGTGCTTTCACTTCTTAATCAAGGGACTAAATAGATTGAATAGAATGCCTAGAATAACCTTCCAATTTATTATTCATGAGCTTCATCATGCCACGTAGAATCTTCACCATTTGTCGGCTGGCATCATTTAAAGTAGGAGGTGGTGGAGCAGATGGGGAAGCACCAATATTCATATCATATTCATTAGATGCACTATATGACCAATGCCTTGAATTCATAGCCAAGTTATCAAACAAGGGCCATGATTCTTTAGGAGGTTTGGAATAAAAGCACCTCCAAAAGATGAGTCCACATTAATCGATGTCAGACAATCCATCATAGACTGGTTGCACAAGCTACTATGGAAGAACCTCATGATGGAGGCAATCTCTCAACAACTTCTAAAATCTTTCCCATGTTTTGTGGAACTGCTTATTGTATTTTTGTGTGAATTAGGTGATGTTCATCCTTATTTAGGTGATCATTGATGACTAAATATAACTTCTTTAGAAACTCATTATTCATCGCTCCCTGAGTCATCACTTCAACTTATATAGGGTTACCACTCATTGGATTTTTCTTTTAGAGAGAATGGAAATAGAGTACAGGAGAGTGAATCATTCTTGGAAGCATGGGTATGAAATGTGTAACAAGTCTGCTAGAAGGCACCAATGTTCTTGTAAGGATCTTCATTCTCTGACCTATATAAAGTGGGAAGTAATCCCGATGGAGCAGGTGGGATGAAGAAGGCTTGCCCTGGCATTTTCTCATCCCTAGTTGCAATTGGTGAAGTGTAGTTTCCTTGCATGAAGTTGTCATGTAGAGTCCTTGGACGAGATTGAATTGGCTTTTCATCATGGTTCTCATCCTCATTCTCATCATGAGGCAGTGGTGGTATTACACTGCAATTAGCCATCTCTTGTTCTTGACTTCGATGTGTTGATTTCTTTGACTTCTCTTGCCTATGTTGGGGTCTTCAAAGAAAGACTCAATAAATAAGGTATGCCAACCAAACAAGCATTGTCACATGCATAAAGAACAACCAAGAAAATAGAAGCAATCAGGAATCAAAATGTAAAACTGGAACAAAGAATACAGAAAAGAAATGATGAGGACAACTAGAAAAGAAAGAACAAAACAAGTAGCTAGGTTTAAAGGACCACTCCTTGGAAATGGTGCTAGAAAGCTTGATGTGTCACCTCACTTGGCCTTACAAAAGTGACCCTATTAAACACACTCTATGTAAATAATCTACAACCACACCAACTTGGGATGTAGTGCATGAATGTGTAAAGTTGAGGTGTAATCCTTAGGGAGTGGATACGACACTAGAAAATATGTTTCTTTAATACTTTATAGATAATAATTAGGGATTTTAGGGTTTAATTGGGGGTTGAGTTAATTACACTAAAGGTCATGAGAGAAGGGATAACAAGAAAATATAAGTTAACCCTAATAATTAGATCTAACAATGTGACTAAGATAGAAAGTGACAACTAGACTAAGTAAGAAGACAATTGAACTAAACTAGGTTAGAAATGCAGATAATTGAATTTAGCTACTTTAAAGTAGCAATTACACTAACAAGAAAATTAAGTCTAAATAAGAAACTAACTATCAAAGCCTAGAACAATAAGCTAATAATAAGAACCAATTATCTATCAAAGAGATAACTATTATGATCAAGTAATTAGTCAACTAAGCAAGAAGAACTAGATAATACTAGATAGAATTAGGATTTACATAATTAATTAAATGTAGTTTTTTAATTGGGGGTATGCTAGTAATCAATTATACAATTGAGTTCATATTCTTATGTGCATGGAACATGAAGTGTCATAAAAAAAATAAGCATAGGAAGATGAGGTAAGAAGTCCTGCCCTGTTAGTTGGCTATGGGTGGAATATGATGTTTATATGGGAACTAGTCCCTATTACTTCTAAGACAACATTACGAGGCTCAGTTGTCTAGGGGATATGCAAAGCTTAGCCAAGATCAAATTTGTTCTATGTTTCTAACATGAGTCTCGTCACGTACCATGTGACATGGGGTGGTATAAGGAATAAGAGGTGGTGCTTCACCACCTATTACTCCTAATCTAACCTCTATACAGGCTCCTTGCCAAGAGATATGAGAGATTCATACATAGTCACTTTGATCTCATATCTATGGTTAATGGAATGGAGGGATATAGGGAAATGAGGGAAAAATAGATAAGGTTCCTCTAGGGTACTTAGAAGTTTTTCCCCAAAAAAAACAAAATCACCCTTTTATCTATGCCTTATGTGATTCTGTAGCTCACACAACCACATCAAGAGGTCGCAAGAGAGAACGAGCATGAAATTACACTAGAAAAAATACTTCATGTTTCACATGAAAATTTCAATGGCATCTTAGTAAGATTTCCCCCAAATAGCCCACCAAAAAGGCTTTCACAACTCATAATATAAAAATGAACAAATATAAGGTAAGAAAAAGAAAAAACTCTATGAAAGTTGATAAATTCTTTATCTTCTTCAACTCCAATAGCTAGCACTCCTACTTCACTCCTCCAAGTGTGGGAAGCGTGGAGGTGTGTATGGAAGTAGTAAAAACCCTAGAAAACAAGGGTTTTGGGTAATGGGAATCAAGATTGTAGGTGTGAGTAGGTGGGATGGAAGCCAAGGGGAGTCAATGAGGTGTAGAGGTCCTAGCCCTCGAAATTTGCTACCACTAATGTATATATGATGGTCTAGGAAGCTTAGGGATAAGTGAACCTATAATGGTAAAAATAGTGTTGGGAAGAACTAGGGCTAGGAGGGTAGCTTGAGTGTGGTGGGTACCAAATTCGTGGTGGGTAGGCTACAAACATTCATGTTATCTAAAAACGGTCATTGTGGAGATTAAAAATGTTAGAAAAAAATGAAAAAATGGGTTGGTAGCATGGACTTTGTGAGTACCACAACTAGGGTGTTACAAAGGTGGGGCAACCTTAGTGGCTACCCCAGCCATGCTGTGGAGGTAGGAGTGAGCTCATAATGTAGTTAATGATCATGTCCGGAAGCTACTACAACCGTGGTGATTAGCACAATCATGTTGGCCCTATCTTGCCACAATCATCATGACTCGGTTGCTTCACTTTCTTCCAAAATTGATATTCTCTTATAATTTTATCTCAAGTAGCATGGCCATGTCTGGATACAACATTCATTTTGAGGGGTTTTCTAGATACTTGGATTTGAATCTTGATCATCCATGATGATTTTTGCTAAAATTTGATCCTTGCTCACTTAGAGTAGGTCTGAGTTTCTCTTCACCTTTCCTTCAACTCCTCCATGACTGGGGAATCTCTAAGATCAGCCTCCTACTCTCCCTTACATTATTTTATGATCAAAGTACCTAGTAAACATGCAAAAAGCATCCATTAGTGCATTTGAAATTAATTCCCAACTTATTGGGATGGATACACAATTAAGGCTCCATAACTAGTACAATATCTAACTATTATACTTTTCCTAGGCATGAAATATAACCCTTTTATCTTCTCTGTGTCATAAAAAGAATTTTAACGTCATGGAGTCTTAAAAAGGAGGGAGTCAAGTACTAGTGACAGACTGAGTAGACAAACAAGTTGAGAACTTCTTGTCCAGACAAAGAGTCAACCATAGAGGGAGGTTGGTGGTATGATTTTTTGGAAAGGATTATATGTGAAGGAGACATCGAACCATCTAGTAAACCAAAAAAGGAAAAAAAATCACTTATATTAAGATTGGTTTTAGGTTTGTATTGGTTTTCATTCTACTTTTATTAGAGTTAGATATAGTTATCCAAAGAAAGGACTATGTATCTTGATTATGTGATCATTTTCTCATTTATTTAGCCATTCATTTTGTTTAATTTAGATTTTTAGGATTATGATAACTATTTGTACTCTAATATAGTCATATTTTACATATGATGGGAATTGAGTTCTTATGTATATTTGTATTGGATAGTGATATATAAAAAGAAAAATTAATGATCAGATTTACCTTAAAAGCTTAATATGTTATTTGTTGCCCATTTACGATTATATTTTTGGTATAAAATAGGAAATTAGGGTTGAAATTTTGCTAATTTAACCCAATAAGGGTTCTTAATATTAATGTGTCAATTAACATTTCATGGACTAATTATGTTAACCAGGTTGCAATTCAGTTAAATAATGTGATGTGGCATTAATTAGTGTATTAGGAGTTAGGCTAAAGACAACTAGGGTTTGATGTATTGATGTGGTTTTAAATTGAGCAACGTAGAGCTTCCAATCATATTAGATATTAAATTCAATTTAGGTAAAAATGTGAGAGTTGTCACACAATCTGTCAAAAAGTGATTTTTTTCTTGTTTGCAAATATCCATAGAAATGTGATATTTTAATGTTTTTCTCTTTTCTTTCTAAAGCATTCCTTTCTTCAAAAAAATTGGAAAACACATATATATTTTGTATAATAGAATTCTTCCTCATATTAAATTTATGAAAGAAATGTATACTTCCTAGTAATCCATAAAAGAATCTAATTTTATAGAAAAAAAATTGAAAGAAAAATTTGAATCTGATAAAAAGATGAAAGATAATATCCATTACTAAATAATTTTTCTTTAAAAAATTATAATTAAATGTTGAGTAAAAAATATTATGAATTGTCCGTACATGAGGTATGAAATCAAATTAAGATCTCGAATATCATTAACATTGAAAAAATGCCAGTAATAATAAAATTTTCACTTGATCTCGAATATCATTAACATTGAATATTTTTGCTATCTCATGTGTTTATTTACCTTCACATGTTTTTTGGGATGATTTTTGAGGTAATCACATGTAAAATCTAAACATTAGAATTCTTCACTGTGATAATCTTAGATGAGAAACGTTGGATCCTTTGGGGTTTATGTTCAAACAATTTCTTCACTCTAAACCCTTACAAGGAATGTTATTATTTGTGTAATTTGGCACCGAATGATTTTCTAAATCATTTTTAAACTATTTGAGTTTTTATATATTATTTTCTAAATTTATTATTTCATACTTATTGTTTTAAAACACAATTGAGAAAAATGAAATTTTAGAGCTTCATCGTTTCATGAGTTTAATTTAAATCCTTAAATGTGGGTTACATATGAAGCGATATTCTGTTTATTTTTCTTATTTTTAACCATGTTGTAATACATTGAGTCACATTACAAAACCTCTGTAATACATTATATATACATCTATATATATTTATATATATGTATATGTATATGTATATGTATATGTATATGTATATGTATATAAATATGTATATATAGGGTATATAATCACTTCCCGCGCGGGTAACTAACTTTTGTTACCCATGGATCTATTTTGTAATAGGAAGACACATAATTATAATGAGACGACCAAAATTGTAATAGAAAGACTTGTTTTTTAAATACAACATGATATTTTGTGTCCCTCTTAAAATAGTAGAAATGATATATATGACAAAATTAAACAATTTTACTATGTATCACAAAAGTACGTGTAACTAACCTTAGTTACCCATAGAATGAATATATATATATATATATATATATTGGATTAAGAGATAAAGATTTCTCTCTCCTTCACCCATAATCCGTGGTGGAGGCCGATCGCCCGAGAGAGTGGTAAACCAAGAAATGATTCTTCGTGTGGTTTGAACCCGGGTTCCTTCACTTTGGGATCAACGGAATTTGCCAACCAGGCTATCCCTGGCCGACCTATATATAAATAAATAAATATATATATATATATATATATACACATTTGGGATCAACGAAATTTGCCAACTAGGCTATCCCTTGCTGGCCTATATATATATATATATATATATATATATATATATATATATATATATATATATATATATATATATATAGAGAGAGAGAGAGAGAGAGAGAGAGAGAGTTAGACTAGAATACACTCAAGTGTATCGGAGACACAATACACTTAAGTCGTTTTCGATCAAGCCATATTTTTTTTCAAAATCTAAACCGCTAGCCTTCTTAAATGCCTTATGAATGGACTACATATAAAATTTGAGATCATTTGGACACTTACAGGTCATCTATCTAAAGACAACAAAAATGATGGACTTGACATTAGTTTCCTGAGTTGATTTTGTTGGCCTTGGTTGAGTGTATTATATACATCCAAATGAACTCAAAATATGCATGTAACCTATTATTATGATAATAATGAATATAAATGGTTTGGATTTTCCTAATAATTAAACTTGATATGTAAATGCCACTTGAGTGTATAGTGCGATCTATACACTCGAGTGTATTCTAGCTTGACTCTCTCTCTCCCTCCCTCTCTCCCTCTCTCTCTCTCTCTATATATATATATATATATATATATATATATATATATACATATGTGTATATATATATACATATGTATATATATATATATATGTGTGTGTGTGTATATACATATATATATACACATATGTATATATATAGGCCATTTTTTTAATACCCACGCGGGTAAATTCTGTGGTTAATAAGATTTGTAAATCGGTGGTTCCTGTTTGGAGAAGAATCAACGGAATAGCTAATAGCATAAAAACGGATCCAAATAAAGTATATAGGAAAAACTGATATGCTGCCTTAATCTTTCTTTGTCTCGAACCCCATACCCCTATAATAATGGTAGAGTCAGGGGTGGCCCCAAAGCGGAATTGACCTGATGACCGGTGGTGGTTGAGTTGTGAGGTAGGTGCTCCAGTGGGTAGCCACTCCCTTCTCAGGGAACCGTACGTGACACTTCCGCATCATACGGCTCCGTCCCGACGCTTCCGTCGTCGGCCCTTGTCATTAGACCACGGCATATGCATGTATTTTCTGCCTTGACTCTCGAATCTTTTGCTTCTCGGGGCGAACAATGCTGCTTGCGTTGCGGGAGATGCCCGCCCGTGCCGCCTGCTAGCCTGTATTTCGCTACCCGGCAGCCAAAAAAGTAACTGTTCTGTCCAGAAAAGTAATTCTGCTATCAAAAAAAGTAACTATGTTGATCAAAAAGTAACTATACGACTGAAAATGTAATCATGTACAAAATACACAACAGATATATATGTAACCGTGTTTTGAAATCTGTTGGTACAAACGTAACTATCTATGCATTAACTCAACAGTTTATAAGGTAAAGTAAACATCTACATGTCAAAAGTAACCAACTTGAAAAAAAGTAACCAAAATGGGGGGCGGGTAGCTACCCGCGCGGGTATTAAAGATGGGCATATATATATATATATATATATATATATATATATATATATATATATATATATATATATATATATATATATATATATATATATATATATATATATATATATATATATATATATATATATATATATATATATATATACATATATATAAATATATATGCATATATATAAATATATACATATATATATACATACATATATATATATATGCATATATATATAAATATATACATACACACACACACACACACACACACACACACACATATATATATATATATATATATATATATATATATATATATATATATATATATATACAGAGAGAGAGAGAGAGTCAGGCTAGAATATACTCGAGTTTATAGATCGCATGAATACACACAAGTGTGTTTGCATATCAAGACTATTTTTTGCAAAATGTAAACCATTGATCTTCACCATCATACTATAACTAGGCTACATACAAATTTTGAGCCCATTTAGATGAGTATAAGTCATTCATCCAAGGGCAACAAAATCGACACACGAAACTAATTTGAAATGTATAATTTTTGCGGTCTTTATAACATGACCTATAAATGTCCAAATGTGCTCAAATTTTGCATGTGAGCTATTCACAACATGTTTAAGAAGATCAATGGATAAGATTTTTGAAAAAAAAAATATTGCATCATGAAAA